>CM024754.1:57091242-57213068 GCA_014218235.1 Colocasia esculenta
CACCCTATGTCTCACAGTCAACATCAACGGGATCCGCGTGTCTCGGTGTTTGGTGGACTCCGGGGCGTCAATCAATGTTGTGTCCTCCAACACATTAGAGCTTTGCGGAGTAACCGTGCAGTCAATCCGACCCTCTGCCATCACTGTTACGGCCTACGACAACACTAGTAGGCCACTAAAAGGGGTCGTCACTTTAAAAATCGGACTGGGTCCATCCATCACCGAAATAGATTTCCACATTCTAGACATGGACCCGAGTTTCCGCATGATCCTGGGGAGGCCGTTCATTCAAGCCCTGGGTGCAGTTATATCAACTGTCCACCAATGCCTCAAGTTCCCCTACAAGGGGAGAGTTGTCAAGGTGGCCAACAAGCCGGCCATTATGGAAGTGGACGCCATAACCGATAATTCGGTCCCTTCTTTGGCCGACCAACCAGCCGTGATGTCAGTGCTGGAGGCACCCAGCGTGTATCCAGGCCCGAGCAAATCACCTGTCAATGCTGCTGTCAGGAGAAGCAAGATCGTCACCGAGAAGGGATGTCATATAATGAGGCAAATGGGGTACCAGCCGGGTAAGGGATGGAGCACAATTGCAGGGAAGGGCCGAGGCCGTCTAGGACTGCAAAATGAGACCCGGAGCAGGGCTGGGTTACAAACCAGGCAGAACAAAGCAACAACCACCAGGGCATCCTATTACATGGTGTAACGACCCTCCTCCTACCCCTATACGATTATACCATCCCCCCGTCGGTATAAAGAGTGTCATTACAGTGGGATAAGACCCAACACTAGCCGATAGGTTGAAAAGTACGTAGATAGCAATTTATTTCAGCGGAATAAATAAACAATTCAACTTAGTCCATCACCATCCCATATTCCACAATCTATATAGTGCAAAAAATTAGAACGACAATGTCCACATTATTACATGATGAAAGAGCTACATTGTCCAAATAACGTTTTTATTCAACTATGAAAGGAAAACACAACTACTACTTGCTCCTCAATAGCCTCTCCTCCAAGATAGCGTCTCTCCCTCTAGCACGGGATACCTGTCAACCTGTACGCCGAAGCAGGGTGAGTCCAAAGACTCAGCAAGTAAAACAAAGACTTAATCTTAACATATCACATTCACATTAAGCTATTAAACACTCATAATACATACTACTATTTAAACTCCCAAACACATAGAACATATTCTTAGCTATCAACACATTTTCAATCACCTAGACATGCTTCATTCTCTCATATGTTTATTCTAAATCATGGATACTATTACTATACACTTGTACATATTCTCTACACTTAACACATAACATGATTCCTTCATTTCCACATTAATTCATTTCATGACATATTTCTACAACTAGAACATAGAATTAGACATAAAGGAATGAACAAACTAATATGATGACTATTCACTTTTCACATGCACTTTTCACATTTAATTTCAGATTTTGCTTGCTGTTTTCAATGTACATACATCTCATACACATGGTTTCATATTTTATAACATAAATTGAGAAGTTAGAACATGGTCAAATTGGTTGGCAACAATAAGCACTAAAGCATGAAACTTTGTACTAAGCAAACATCACATCTAGCATGGAATCTAATTAATATTACATACATTTATCACCTTCATAACTACACTTTACTTGCTGTTTTGACATGAATTACATTCAATTACATGGATTTACATTTGTTCATATGTTATCTTATTATCAATTCACAATTCTACATGTTTATCTTTCATGTTGCATAATTGACGTGGTTACTCATGTTTATTCACATACACTATTACATGAAGAACAATAAGCTACATGACATAATGATAAGCATGTATTGCAAATGAGGTAATTAATGCATGGAAACATGAACATTATGCATTACTACATCGTTTTCACATGCAAGTATACTCTCAATAACATTAACTGTCTCTTACATATCTTTTCACATATTCTTCATATCATTTACTCTTAGGTTTTCATTTATCACATGTCATATCATTTGCACTCATCAGTGTCCACATTCGCATATGATCTTACACTTTATACATATTCCAATTACTTAAAATGCCATGACACATAGTCCTAACTACCTTTTAGAGGACACAAACAAATATCTCATACTCATAACTCATCACATCTCATAACACATAACTCATACAAACTCATATCACATAACTCATATCACATACCCCACCTAGGCAATGAAGTGGTGAATCTTGGTAACTGCGCAGACCGGGAGAAGCTCTCTCCACCCTATCCAGTGGTACTTGTCCACCTCCGAGTTTTTCCTAATGCCTTTAGGACAAACTTATACAATGTAGAGCCTTCCATAGGGACTTTTCTATGTACAGCTCTCGATGCCTCTAGGGTAGCATGTCATTCTTGGCCCAATTATCACACACTTATTTATTCACATTTTCTCACCCTATTCACATATTTTACATATATACTCAATCACTTTACACATCTTAATTATCAATTTCACATGTCTTAGTTAACCCAATCATGGTACTACTGTTTTCAAAATTAAAACATCTTACCTTACAGTCCTAAACATGATGTATATTTACTGAATTGCATAAGATCGAATTTAATACATCTAACATGAACAATTTCCATGGTTTAACTAATAACTGTACTTGCTGTCATCAATTTGATTTTAAATTTTTATCACAGGTCATTAGCAGTAAGTATGTCACATATGCAATTTTTTAGATTTTTCGAACAGTAAACATAATTTCTACAATTAAATATAGAATTCAGACATATTTATCGAAATATCATTAAGCATGAGATATCAATATGTTTAGGCATTAACAGAATAGAACCTAATACCAACATTCAATCTGTCATGGAAAATTTATGAAAACTAATTCACCACAAAATCCATTTATACTAGATTTAAACATGTTCATATCATGCTTATTATTCAGTCACTGAATTTTAATAATTAACATGGTTCATAGAAAATTTAGGCAACCTCATGATATGACCTACTAACATATACAATCACCCATAAAAATTTCAGAGTATACCCATGTCCAGAAATCATTTAAACCAAAAGAAGATCAAAAGTAACACTTTCAGGTTCTGAAGAAGTAGACGTCAAGGGATGTTGCCGTCACTTCTTCTGAAGACTTGACTGCAACCTATGTTGCCTTCAACCTGCTCCCAGCAGCACAACATACGACTTTTCATACAATGGTGAATTCGGGGTTCCAGGACGCGAGGAAAAATCCGTAAAAATACCTAGGACTTAGGGGACATGTATAGGATCAAGATCTAGGTTTACTTGCCTCTTAAAAAAATCTACAAAGATCAGAATCGTCGGTGAAGCCCTTTTCGGCCCTGTCAAAAAGTGCTCGGAAACGCCTTAGATCTTCTTCTCCTGTCGATGTAGATGGCTGCCTCGGAGTTGGGATCTTTTCCTCTATGTATAGACCTACCCTCCAGATGTAGTAGCTCTTCGGGGAACACCTCCAGTTGATGGATCCGGCCTCCTAAAGATCAGCTTTTCACCATCTCGGAGCTAGGGTTTTCACCAAATGTTGAAAGCCTTTTCCTCAACCAAGAGTGGGTATTTTATAGGTTCAAGGGTTGGGGTACGCATTAGGGTAGGTTACCAAAGGTTTAGGAAGGGTTCCTAATCTGAAACTAGCCAAAACACGGACATTAACAATTCTGGAACCGTTACGCAGCAGGATATTAACGTCAACATCGGTTGTAGTCAACTGACAGGTTGACGTCAAGGTCTGGCCGCCCACTGGGGTTGGCGTCCAGGTCTGGCCGCCCACTGTGTCTTGGCAGCCGAAACACCGATAAACTTGAATTTAATGCATAAATGCACTAAAATAATTTAGTATATGCAAAAATAATTTCATATATCATTACCACATAAAATACCTACATTATGTAATATTTAATTAATTACAACTTACACTAATTAATTAAGAACAATATGCATCAGTACATACATATATGCACACATACGTACACATTGCATATTACATACATTACGCATGAACTTATGATTAAAATGTGTTCATTATTAGTTAAATATTGTATGCATATTATCATCCAAGTACTTTACATACCCTAATTAATTTAACACGCTTAAAGTAGATAAATTTATTTAAACAAGGATAACACATGTATGTATACATACGCACATCCATAACACTAACTACGTGCATTAAAATAATTAAATACAATAGGCACCTCAATAATTAGATAGTTCTCACAGCGTTTAAATATATATTTTGCATGCTCAGAAATAAACTCATGATTATTTACAAAGTGTATGATAATAATTTCTTACTATGTGTACATATGCACCATACGCATGAGATTTACATACATTGATAACTAGATAATGCATGCACAATTATGTATGTTTTATACTTGTATGAAAATAGCATACATATACTTACATGGTCCATAGCAAATTATCTATTACATGGACAATATTATCTATGTATATTCACATACTATAGATGAATTGATGTACATAGGATTAAATAGATAGATAGCACATGCATAAAGTAACATACATATATATATATATTTTTTTACACACAACCTCCATGGAATAGGCATGATAGTATGCACTTCAAGATTTAGATAATGCATGCATATATTATTAAGATACAGTTTGGAATAAGTTATCTATGAATAATCTATACAACAAAAGAAATCCTTGCATGCACATACTTGAATTATCATATGCATAAATATATAGGCCTTTATAGCATAATTATATACATTATGCATGAAATAGATAAAATAACATGCACATCGGTAATTAGATTAGCATGCATAGTATTACTTAAGTATTACAAGCCTAGTATTTTAGTATACACAATACACATCAATTTAGCTAATTGCCTATTCTCACGAAAAAAATCATATATATATACATGCATGAGTTCATAAGGAATAAAAATTATAATACGCACAATTGAATACACACACTATACACACAACAAATATTATACATGCATATGTTCATGAGAAGCATAAAATTTATAGTAAGCATAGTGAAATACACATTCTATGCACACAACAAGTAAATCCACACATAATATAAAAGAATAAAATTCGGGGTATCACACTCTCCCCCTCTTGAAAAAGATCTTCGTCCTCGAAGATCGAATCAAGTACCTGTAATGACGTCGCCGAGATCATTTCCGACTAATCCTTGCTCCTTTATGATTACTGATGAAGCATCTCTTGAGACGAACTTCGTCTCTTCAGGTTCGGACATTCCTTAAGCCGATGATCCTTGCTGCCACATCTAAGACACCTTCCTTCCTACGCCAGCATGCATTCCCTCCATGACGCTTCCCACAATGAATGCATTCGGGCTTCTCGCTGCCTGATGCCACAGTTGATTGTTGACCTTCCATGAGTTTCTTCATCTTCCTATCTTGCCTTTGGAATGGTTTTGGTGCTTCTTCCTTTGTTGAGATTCATTTTCTCCTTGATATGATTCCACTTTATTCTCTTGCTTGGTCGCCACACCTAGGACTTCTTCCAAAGTACGGGAGTCAAGCTCTAAAAGCCTAGTCCTCACTGATGGTTTGAGTCCTTTCACGAAATTCTTTAACTTGCGGTTCTGCTCATACTTTCTAGACTGAGCATTACGTCTACCCCGTCCGGCCATAATCTGCAAAATAGTTAATTAGTTAGAATCTAGGTTATTAATTCTAACTATCTTCCTTAGCTATCTTCCATTCGTTATTAGTAATTTCTACATTTATGGACAATTCCTTATAAAGACTTTGCAATATGGTGGTGATGATGGTCTATCCATGTACAGTTTCAACCTTGGGCTCTGATACCAATCTCTGTAACGACCCTCCTCATACCGGTACGATTATACCAATCCCCGTCGGTATAAAGAGTGTCATTACAGTGGGATAAGACCCAACACTAGCCGATAGGTTGAAAAGTACGTAGATAGCAATTTATTTCAGCGGAATAAAATAACAATTCAACTTTAGTCCATCACCATCCCATATTCCACAATCTATATAGTGCAAAAAATTAGAACGACAATGTCCACATTATTACATGATGAAAGAGCTACATTGTCCAAATAACGTTTTTATTCAACTATGAAAGGAAATACAACTACTACTTGCTCCTCAATAGCCTCTCCTCCAAGATAGCGTCTCTCCCTCTAGCACGGGATACCTGTCAACCTGTACGCCGAAGCAAGGGTGAGTCCAAAGACTCAGCAAGTAAAACAAAGACTTAATCTTAAACATATCACATTCACATTAAGCTATTAAACACTCATAATACATACTACTATTTAAACTCCCAAACACATAGAACATATTCTTAGCTATCACACATTTTCAATCACCTAGACATGCTTCATTCTCTCATATGTTTATTCTAAATCATGGATACTATTACTATACACTTGTACATATTCTCTACACTTAACACATAACATGATTCCTTCATTTCCACATTATTCATTTCATGACATATTTCTACAACTAGAACATAGAATTAGACATAAAGGAATGAACAAACTAATATGATGACTATTCACTTTTCACATGCACTTTTCATATTTAATTTCACATTTTGCTTGCTGTTTTCAATGTACATACATCTCATACACATGGTTTCATATTTTAACATAATTGAGAAGTTAGAACATGGTCAAATTGGTTGGCAACAATAAGCACTAAAGCATGAAACTTTGTACTAAGCAAACATCACATCTAGCATGGAATCTAATTAATATTACATACATTTATCACCTTCATAACTACACTTTACTTGCTGTTTTGACATGAATTACATTCAATTACATGGATTTACATTTGTTCATATGTTATCTTATTCAATTCACAATTCTACATGTTTATCTTTCATGTTGCATAATTGACGTGGTTACTCATGTTTATTCACATACACTATTACATGAAGAACAATAAGTTACATGACATAATGATAAGCATGATATTGCAAATGAGGTAATTAATGCATGGAAACATGAACATTGCATTACTACATCGGTTTTCACATGCAAGTATACTCTCAATAACATTAACTGTCTCTTACATATCTTTTCACATATTCTTCACATCATTTACTCTTAGGTTTTCATTTATCACATGTCATATCATTTGCACTCATCATGTGCCACATTCGCATATGATCTTACACTTTATACATATTCCAATTACTTAAAATGCCATGACACATAGTCCTAACTACCTTTTAGAGGACACAAACAAATATCTCATACTCATAACTCATCACATCTCATAACACATAACTCATAACACAACTCATATCACATAACTCATATCACATACCCACCACCTAGGCAATGAAGTGGTGAATCTTGGTAACTGCGCAGACCGGGAGAAGCTCTCTCCACCCTATCCAGTGGTACTTGTCCACCTCCGAGTTTTTCCTAATGCCTTTAGGACAAACTTATACAATGTAGAGCCTTCCATAGGGACTTTTCTATGTACAGCTCTCGATGCCTCTAGGGTAGCAGTGTCATTCTTGGCCCAATTATCACACACTTATTTATTCACATTTTCTCACCCTATTCACATATTTTACATATAATACTCAATCACTTTACACATCTTATTATCAATTTCACATGTCTTAGTTAACCCAATCATGGTACTACTGTTTTCAAAATAAAACATCTTACCTTACAGTCCTAAACATGATGTATATTTACTGAATTGCATAAGATCGAATTTAATACATCTAACATGAACAATTTCCATGGTTTAACTAATAACTGTACTTGCTGTCATCAATTTGATTTTAAATTTTTATCACAGGTCATTAGCAGTAAGTATGTCACATATGCAATTTTTAGATTTTTCGAACAGTAAACATAATTTCTACAATTAAATCTAGAATTCAGACATATTTATCGAAATATCATTAAGCATGAGACATATCAATATGTTTAGGCATTAACAGAATAGAAAACCTAATACCAACATTCAATCTGTCATGGAAAATTTATGAAAACTAATTCACCACAAAATCCATTTATACTAGATTTAAACATGTTCATATCATGCTCATTACTTCAGTCACTGAATTTTAATAATTAACATGGTTCATAGAAAATTTAGGCAACCTCATGATATGACCTACTAACAGTATACAATCACCCATAAAAATTTCAGAGTATACCCATGTCCAGAAATCATTTAAACAGCAAAAGAAGATCAAAAGTAACACTTTCAGGTTCTGAAGAAGTAGACGTCAAGGGATTTGCCGTCAACTTCTTCTGAAGAACTTGACTGCAACCTATGTTGCCTTCAACCTGCTCCCAGCAGCACAAACATACGACTTTTCATACAATGGTGAATTCGGGGTTCCAGGACGCGAGGAAAAATCCGTAAAAATACCTAGGACTTAGGGGACATGTATAGGATCAAGATCTAGGTTTACTTGCCTCTTAAAAAAAATCTACAAAGATCAGAATCGTCGGTGAAGCCCTTTTCGGCCCTGTCAAAAAGGTGCTCGGAAACGCCTTAGATCTTCTTCTCCTGTCGATGTAGATGGCTCCTCGGAGTTGGGATCTTTTCCTCTATGTATAGACTACCCTCCAGATGTAGTAGCTCTTCGGGGAACACCTCCAGTTGATGGATCCGGCCTCCTAAAGATCAGCTTTTCACCATCTCGGAGCTAGGGTTTTCACCAAATGTTGAAAGCCTTTTCCTCAACCAAGAGTGGGTATTTTATAGGTTCAAGGGTTGGGGTACGCATTAGGGTAGGTTACCAAGGTTTAGGAAGGGTTTCCTAATCTGAAACTAGCCAAAACACGGACATTAACAATTCTGGAACCGTTACGCAGCAGGATATTAACGTCAACATCGGTTGTAGTCAACTGACAGGTTGACGTCAAGGTCTGGCCGCCCACTGGGGGGTGGCGTCCAGGTCTGGCCGCCCACTGTGTCTTGGCCAGCCGAAACACCGATAAAACTTGAATTTAATGCATAAATGCACTAAAATAATTTAGTATATGCAAAAATATTTCATATATCATTACCACATAAAATACTGCATTATGTAATATTTAATTAATTACAACTTACACTAATTATAATTAAGAACAATATGCATCAGTACATACATATATGCACACATACGTACACATTGCATAATTACATACATTACGCATGAACTTATGATTAAAATGTGTTCATTATTAGTTAATATTGTATGCATATTATCATCCAAGTACTTTACATACCCTAATTAATTTAACACGCTTAAAGTAGATAAATATTATTTAAACAAGGATAACACATGTATGTATACATACGCACATCCATAACACTAACTACGTGCATTAAAATAATTAAATACAATAGGCACCTCAATAATTAGATAGTTCTCACGCGTTTAAATATATATTTTGCATGCTCAGAAATAAACTCATGATTATTTACAAAGTGTATGATAATAATTTCTTACTATGTGTACAATATGCACCATACGCATGAGATTTACATACATTGATAACTAGATAATGCATGCACAATTATGTATGTTTTATACTTGTATGAAAATAGCATACATATACTTACATGGTCCATAGCAAATTATCTATTACATGGACAATATTATCTATGTATTATTCACATACTATAGATGAATTGATGTACATAGGATTAAATAGATAGATAGCACATGCATAAAGTAACATACATATATATATATATATTTTACACACAACCTCCATGGAATAGGCATGATAGTATGCACTTCAAGATTTAGATAATGCATGCATAATATTATTAAGATACAGTTTGGAATAAGTTATCTATGAATAATCTATACAACAAAAGAAATCCTTGCATGCACATACTTGAATTATCATATGCATAAATATATAGGCCTTTATAGCATAATTATATACATTATGCATGAAATAGATAAACATAACATGCACATCGGTAATTAGATTAGCATGCATAGTATTACTTAAGTATTACAAGCCTAGTATTTTAGTATACACAATACACATCAATTTAGCTAATTGCCTATTCTCACGAAAAAAAATCATATATATACATGCATGAGTTCATAAGGAATATAAAAATTATAATACGCACAATTGAATACACACACTATACACACAACAAATAATTATACATGCATATGTTCATGAGAAGCATAATTTTAGTAAGCATAGTGAAATACACATCTATGCACACACAAGTAATATCCACACATAATAAAAGAATAAAATTCGGGGTATCACCATGGTCATTGTGGGAGCACTTTAAGAGGGGCCGCTGCAGCCAGGAAATGAAAGGACATCCACTGTCACGGCTGAATCTGCCGTCATCCACCTTTGTCCAGTACCAAACTGCAGGGAGGCATAGCCCGCCTAAGTATATCAAGAGATCCGAGACAGAGCCAGAATGGAGCCGCTAATTTGACATGAGTGATGTCGTGGCATCCCTGGGCCAACTCTTTGCACCCACAGAAATAGAGCAGCAGGCTGCCGAGGCAGAACAAAGCTCACAAGCCGAAGAAACCGCCGCAACAACAAAGCTCAGGGCAGGCCCTGTCCCTTCTGGCACCACCCTCATCTCAACATCACCCTCGGGCACCACGCCCACTGAAATATCCTCCCGGGCATCGCGCCCGCTCAATTTACCTCCGGGCATCACGCCTGTTCCAGCTTCTCTTCGGGCATCGCGCCCATTCCAGCTTCTCCTCCAAGCAACGCGCCCGTTTCAGTTCTATTCGGGCATCGCGCCCGCCCTTAATTTCCATTCTGGTAGCGCGCCGCCTTCATTTCTATTTCGGGCATCGAGCCCGCTTTAAATTCTATTCCGGGTAATGCGCCCGCTTTAGCTGCTGTTCTGGGCATTGAGCCCGCTTTAAATTCTGTTCCGGGCAATGTGCCTGCTTTAGCTGCTGTTCTGGGCATCGAGCCCGCTTTAATTCTATTCCAGACAATGCACCTGTTCCAGCTTCATCTCCGGGCAACGCGCCCGTCCCTTCATCCTTCCCCGGCAATGCGCACGTGTCTTCTTTTTCCGCAGATCACGTACCCGCTCTCCTCCTCCTCACCAATTGACGCTTTAACTTTCCTCATTTTTCCCCGAGCAAAGCGCTCACTCCCCTCCTAAGCAACACACTCACTCCCCTCCGAGCAATGCGCTCATTCCCCCCTCGTCCCCAAGCAGCATGCCTGCATCTCTCGCTCTTCCGGGCAAACTGCCCGACCTCCTATTCCTCTAGGCAACATGCCTATTCCCTCCCCTTCTTCAAGCAATGCGCACCCTGCTCCCTTCTCCGGGCACTGCGCCCGCCCTAGTTCTCTCTCCGTCAACACACCTACTTCGAGCAACGCACCCGCCTTCCCTTTTCTCTCCCCAAGCATTGCACCCTCTGTCCTCCGAGCCACCATGTGGTCTTCTTTCCTTTCATTGAGCATTCCCCGGGCACCGACGCCCTACTTAGCAATCTTCTGGAATCCCCCCGAGAGGTGCTTGCGCTCCCTCGCTCTGATTGCTCTTCCATTGAGCTTGAGCTTGTCTCCCAACTCTCCCGTCTGGTGGTCTCGCCTCGCCCCCTCCCCTTGTGTGCACCAAACACCGGAGGGGCCTTAGAGACACCAGCTTCTCCATGGTTGATTCTGCCATCTCCTTCGAGGAAACCTCCTTCCTCACTTTCGAGTGTGCCCCAGCCGATGAGCCACTCCTCCCCGGTCCTCTGATCAATCTTCCTCCCCCCTCCACGCAGGGGGCCTTACTGCTTTCAATAATTCTCCTTCCCCCACGCAGGGAAGTGCCTTTTCTGCTTTCAATAGTCCTCCCCCCTCCACACAGAGGGCCTTTACTGCTTTCAATAATTCTCCCCCCTCTACGCAGGGGGTTTTTTCTGCTTTCAATAGTTCTTCCCCTTCCACGCAAGGGGGCTTTACTGCTTTCCATAATTCTCCCCCCTCCATGCAGGGGGGCCTTACTGCTTTCAATAACTCTACTTCCCTCACGCAAGGAAGTTCTTCCACTGTAAATATTTCTCCGCATCTCCCCACACGGGGTTCTAACTTTACTGCTTTTACCACTGTAAATTCTCCTCCACTTTCCCCCATGCAAGGAAATCCTTCTACTGCTTTCAATAATTCCCCTGCACGGGATCCTATTTTACTGCATTTCCTACTGTAAATTCTTCTCCATCTTCCCCCTCGCGGGAGTCCTTTACTGCTTTAAGTCCTTCTCCCCCCTTGCGGGAATCTTTCACTGCTTTTCCTGAATCCTCCCCTTTTGTTGTAGATTCCAGTAGCTGTAAATCGAGTCTAGGCAAGAGTAGTAGCAAGCTAGGGGCAGTATCCGAAAAGAAGTCCAAGGGTAGGAGGGTTCCCCATCGATTCCTCGCAGATCTATCCCGTAGATGCAAGGCATGTCTAGCACTTCCAGAATTTGTAGAAGAGCCTTTGCAGTTTCCGGAAATAGAATACGAGTAGTCAGTGTGCTTAATTGATGATGGGTTCGGAGTCTATGAGATCATAGATGACGACGACCCGATTGAGGAAGGTGATGAAGAGTTTGAGGATGAGGCTGACGCGTTCGCAAGAGGATTGAAGAGATTTGATGAACCGTCAGCTGCCATAGAGGAAATCACCAAGGAAATCAATCTGGGAACCAAGGAAGATCCTAGGACCGTCCTCATAAGCAGTAATTTGTCACCAGCTGAAGAGGAGGCAATTATCGAGGTTCTCAGAGAATACAAGGACACGTTCGCATGGAGCTACGAGGATATGCCAGGCTTGGACACCGCGCTAGTTGAGCATCGTCTTACCCTTAAGCCGGGGTCCATTGCCATTAAGCAGCGGTTGAGGCGTTTCCACCCCTAGATGGCTTTGAAAATGAAAGATGAGGTCGATAAGCTCCACAAAGCCAGATTCATCAGAGTCGTGTTATATCGAAATTGGGTGGCAAACATCGTCCCGGTTATGAAAAAAGATGGAAGAGTCAAATTTTGTATCAATTTTCGGGACCTCAACTGTGCGTGTTGTTGGCCCTTTTGGTACGGCAGCAAGCTAACCTAGAGGGGGGTGAATAGGTTTTTCTGAAATCTGAAATAAAAACTTAAACATAGAAAATTAACACTTGAAAGTTTGGTTAGTTTAGTGTGATAAAGAGTAGCAGTGTGGAAGCAAATAAACAATCACATAAATGACACAAGAAATTATCTTGGTTCGGCCCTTCCCACATGGAAGTCCTACGTCCAGTCCCCAAGCAACCTCTTGGGATTTTACTAACCAAGAGTACAGTCCCCCTCAAGGACAATACAACACCCAACACCCCAGCTGGTCTTCTTCTCTTTCCCAGGCAAGAAGACAATCCACTTCTCTTACAGGTAAAGAAGCCAACCTCCTGGTACAAACCCCAGTGCTATTCTACTAGACACAAACCCCTAGCTAGGTTCTACACTGTATACAGTCCTACAGTTGGACAAAGATCTTTCTTAGAAAAGAAAGAACACGACTGAGAGTTGGAGCAGATGAAAACCAACTAAAAAAACTCTCAGCTAAAAGACTCTCTCCCAAGATTACAAGATGCACACAGAGAGAGTGAAGAGAGGAGAAGGAGCTGGAATGCTTGAGTGCTTCAGTTGCTCGAACACTTCTTTTTGGCTCAGGCTCTTTCTCTCTTTTCCTTTGAGTGTATGTGGCGTTGAGGTTCCTCACTGGTTGTACACTCAGAAAAGCTCATTGCTTATTCTTCAGCCATGCTTCATCTTTTATATGAGCAATTTGAATAAATCCGTTGGAGTTCTAACCATTGCTCATCTTCTCTTTCTCCTGATAATTTGTGGTCTACGAGGTCTGTAAGCATAGAAAAAAGTGTTTAGATAAAAGAGTGTTTCTGTCAAAAAGGTTCATACCTCTATGTTTCCTGTTGCCACCCAAAAGTAGTAAGTGGCCACCTTTTGTTGGCAGGAAAAGAGATCTAGAGAGATAAGCAAAAAGATCTCCTGTCAGAAAGATAGAAGATTACGCAAATCAATAATATATGACTTTTTCACTAGATACCAAAAGACACTTTGAAATATAAAGGAAATCTATGTTTAAATGATCGAATCCATGTTTGAGTGACCAAATCCATGTTTTTACAAGCGAATCCATGTTTGAGTGAGCAAATCCATGTTTTTACAAGCGAATCCATGTTTGAGTGACCAAATCCATGTTTTTACAACCGAATCCATGTTTGAGCGACCAAATCCATGTTTCACTTATCAAATCCTTATGAGAGCAAATCGATGTGAGAGAAAATCGATGTTTCACTTACCAAATCGATGTGAGAGGCAAATCGATGTTTCACTTACCAATCGATGTGAGAGCAAATCGATGTTTCACTTACCAATCGATGTGAGAGGTAAATCGATGTTTCACTTATCAAATCGATGTGAGAGGCAAATCGATGTTTCACTTACCAAATCGATGTGAAAGTGAATCCTTATGAGAGTGAATCCATATAAGAGCGAATCCTTAGAGAGCGAATCCTTATGAGAGAAAATCGTTATGGCACTTTGTGAACTGAAATTGATGTATATTTAATGACATCGATTTATCTTTTTAGTGCAATCATACGGCAATAATGCCATAAATTTATATTTATTAGAAAACATGATATTTAATTTATTATTAGAAAAACATGGTATTAAATATATTAATATATTAATTAATTACATAAATTTATATTTATTAAGAAAAACATAATATTGAACTATATTTAATAATATTTAATTAATCATAAATTTTGTTATCACTAAAATATAAGGGTTAAATATAGAGTGGTTCAACAATCTCTCACTTTTTGGTGATGACAAAATTTATGAGAATTTTCTGACACAAATATTAGGCATAGAAAATACAGAAAATTCATAGAACATACATGCTCTCCCTTTTTTTGTCACTAACCAAAAGGAAGGATCGTACCATGCATTCTCTCCCTCCCCTTTTTGTGAAACCTCTTACCATTGAGGAGTTCAATATGATTGAAATATACTAAATACCCCCCCTTAGTCTGAGCTCCCCCTGAATGAGAGACTCTACCAGTGCCTTGAGCATCCTTGATCATGATGCTCCAAGCTATCCTGCAAATAAACTACTCAGAAGTAGGTACCTAATTCATTTTGGGTCCTTGATGGTTAGATGCATGAAAATAACCTTTAGGAATCCAACTAAGTGCCTTGTTGTGTAGTATTTACTGTGTGTCCTAATTTATTGCAATGAGAACAGTATGAATATAAATTATTTTGCTATTTTTATTATCTTTGTACTGTCTGTTTAGAACATAATTTTTGGAAACCTTTTCTTTTACAGGGGCCTTTTTCTGAGGCATCTTGGTTTCTTTTACAAATTTTGGTAATGGATATTTTTCTGGAGTTATGGCTTGTTTTCCCCTTTTCAGGAGGTATGTATCCAAGCCCTTGTTTATTATTTCCAGATTTTGACCCTTTTAAGCATAGGGCTAAAGATGTTTTTCCTTTATTTAACTTCCCAACTGATTCTTTTAAATAAAGATTTTCTTCAGTTAGAGTTTTTAATTTTTCTTCTAACTCTAATTTTCATTCTCCTTATTTTTTAAATCTTCATTCAAAAGATAAATGTTATCTTTACTGTCCTTTAATTGTTTTTCTAGTTGCTCCAATTCGGATTTAAGATCAGAATTGGTGTTTTCTAAGCAAATGGTTGTTGTTTTTCAGATTCTTTAATTCTCTTACAACATTTTTATGTTTTTCATATAGTTCATTCAATACTTCTTCTATGTCTTCAGACTCTGACCCTGAATCAGTGCATGAATCAAAAAATGGGTCAGAATTTACCTCATCTAGTCCTACCATGAGGGCTAGACTTACCTGCTCTTTTCGGAATCTGAGCTTGATGATTCTGAAGTTGTGGCCTCATCATTTTCCCAAGCAGCCGCCATAGCTTTTCTTTAAATTTCTTGTGCTGCTTCTTGGAATTTTCTGGTTGACCATTCTTCTTGAGTTTAGGACAATCTGGTCTTAGATGTCTAGGTTTTTCTGCATTCATAGCAGACTGGTTTTTTCTCTCCTTTTTCTCTTTCTTTTGGATCCTTCTTGATCCATTCTTCTTCTTCTTAAGAATTTTCTGAAGCTTGGACAGTACTTCATCTACATCACTATCCTCAGGTCCTGCATTTTTGAACTAGAAGAAGAGGAAGAGGTGGAAGGAGTAGCTGCAACTTTAAAAGCATTAGTGAGCTTTTTCTTGGAAGAGCTTTCAGATAACCGTTCCATATTGATTTCATGTGCCATGAGAGAGCCAATTAATAGGTTAGATCATGGGCTTCTTCAATAGCTGTGACCTTAGGGGTCCATGAAATAGTTAAAGACCTAAGTATCTTTCTAACATTTTCCTCATCAATAGATTTTTACCAAGAGAGCTTAACCAACTATTATGCTCGAAAATCTATTATACATCTGAGTGATATTTTCGTGTGGAAGCATTTTAAATTGCTTATATTGAGAGACAAGAATATCTATCCTAGTTTGTTTTACTTTATCTGTTCCTTCATAAGTTACCTGCAGTTTATCCCACATTTCTTTTGCAGATTTACATGGAGACACTCTCTACTAAATTCCTTTTTGGATAAAGCACAACATAAATAGTTCTTTGCTTTAAAGTTAAAGATAATTTATTCTTATCAGCTGTTGTAATGGCAGTAGTACCTTCAACAGGAACAATAACAAAATCACCTATCTCTATTACCTGCCACAGATCAAAGTCTGTACTTCGAATGAAGCATTCTATTCACATCTTCCAATATTGGTAGTCCTCTCCATCAAAGAATGGAGGTCTGGTGACTGATTGACCTTCAACATGTCCTTGAGCTGCCATAGATCTTCTCTAAGATCGTTGGATCTTCTTGAATGATCAGAGAACCTCGCTCTGATACCACTTGTTGGCCCTTTTGGTACGGCAGCAAGCTAACCTAGAGGGGGGTGAATAGGTTTTTCTAAAATTTGAAATAGAAACTGAAACACAAAAAATTAACACTTGAAAGTTTGGTTAGTTTAGTGTGATAAGAGTAGCAGTGCAGAAGCAAATAAACAATCACATAAATAACACAAGAAATTTATCCTGGTTCGGCCCTTCCCACATGGAAGTCCTACGTCCAGTCCCCAAGCAACTTCTTGAGATTTTACTAACCAAGAGTACAGTCCCCCTCAAGGACAATACAACACCCAGCACCCCAGCTGGTCTTCTTCTCTTTCCCGGACAAGAAGGCAGCCCACTTCTCTTACAGGTAAAGAAGCCAACCTCCTGGTACAAACCCCAGTGCGGTTCTGCTAAACACAAACCCCTAGCTAAGTTCTACACTGTATGCAGTCCTACAGCTGGACAAAGATCTTTTTTAGAAAATAAAGAACACGGCTGAGAGTTGGAGCAGATGAAAATCAACTAAAAGAAACTCTCAACTAAAAGACTCTCTCCCCCAGATTACAAGATGCACACACAGAGAGTGAAGAGAGGAGAAGGAGCTTGAATGCTTGAGTGCTTCGTTGCTTGAACACTTTTTTTTTGCTCAGGCACTTTCTCTCTTTTCCTTTGAGTGTATGTGGCGTTGAGATTCCTCACTGGTTGTACACTCCTTCAAAGATCTTCAGAAAAGCTCATTGCTTGTTCTTCAGCCATGCTTCATCTTTTATATGAGCAATTTGAATAAATCCGTTGGAGTTCTAGTCGTTGCTCATCTTCTCTTACTTCTGATAATTTGTGGTCTACGAGGCCTGCAAGCATAGAAGAAAGTGTTTAGATAAAAGAGTGTTTCTGTCAAAAAGGTTCATACCTCTATGTTTCCTGTTGCCACCCAGAAGTAGTAAGTGACCACCTTTTTGTTGGCAGGAAAAGAGATCTAGAGATATAGCAAAATGATCTCCTGTCAGAAAGATAGAAGATTACGCAAATCAATAATATATGACTTTTTCACTAGATGCCAAAGACACTTTGAAATATAAAGGAAATCTATGTTTAAATGATCGATCCATGTTTGAGTGACCAAATCCATGTTTTTACAAGCGAATCCATGTTTAAGTGACCAAATCCAGTTTCACTTATCAAATCCTTATGAGAGGAAATCGATGCGAGAGCAAATCGATGTTTCACTTACCAAATCGATTGAGAGGCAAATCGATGTTTCACTTACCAAATCGATGTGAGAGTGAATCCTTATGAGAGTGAATCCTTATAAGAGCGAATCCTTATGAGAGCGAATCCTTATGAGAGGAAATCGTTATGGCACTTTGTGAACTGAAATCGATGTATATTGAATGGACATCGATTTATCTTTTTAGTGCAAATCATACGGCAATAATGCCATAAATTTATATTTATTATAAAAACATGATATTTAATTTATATAGAAAAACATGGTATTAAATTATTTAATATTTAATTAATCACATAAATTTATATTTATTGAAAAAACATAATATTTAATATATTTAATAATATTAATTAATCATAAATTTTGTTATCACTAAAATATAAGGGTTAAATATAGAGTGGTTTAAGACGTGTCCTAAGGATGATTTCCCGTTTCCTCACTTGGACGTGCTCGTAGACAACACGGCCGGGTATGAAACCTCTCCTTCATGGATGGCTTCTCAGGGTACAACCAAATCAAGTTGGCTGAGGAAGACCAGGAAAAGGCCTTGTTCACTACATCATGGGGAACCTACTGTTATGTGGTCATGCTATTTGGACTCAAGAATGCTGGAGCCACTTATCAAAGAGCTATGATGGCTATCTTTCATGACATGATCCATATCTTTATAGAGGTATATGTGGACGACCTGGTAGTAAAGTCCAAGACTATGGCTAAGCATCCTGGGGTTCTAACTAAGGTCTTGCGAAGGTCAAGGAGTATCAGTTAAAATGAACCCCAAGAAGTGTGTATTTGGTGTCTCGTTGGGTAAGCTTCTAGGTTTCATCGTGATCAAGAGGGGTATAGAAATTGATCCCAACAAGGAGAAGGCAATAAAAGAAATGCCCCCTCCCAAGAATTTGAAGAAGTACGAGGTCTTATCGGGAGGTTGCAATTTATTCGCCGATTCGTCTCCCAACACTCTCAGAGGTGTAGACCCTTCTACGACCTCACCAAGCCGGGAGTCGAATTCCGTTGGGACGAGAAGTGTCAGGCAGCCTTTGATGGACTCAAGGATTATTTGGCTAATCCCCTTATCCTAAGGCCGCCGACTCCGGGAAAACCTCTCATCCTCTATGCATCTGTCCTGGAAGACTCGGTAGGAGTTGTCCTTGCGCAAGTAGATGAAGAAGGCAAGGATAGGGCAGCATACTACCTGTCTAAACTTCTCAACCACTGCAAGCAGAGGTATACGGCAATGGAGAAAACCTGTGTCGCGCTCATGGGTAGTGCAAAAATTGAAGCACTACTTTCTTGCTCATGAAGTCCATCTTATCGCCCGAATGAATCCTATCAAATTCCTTCTTGAAAAATCCGTTCTAACTGATAGGCTAGCACGTTGGCAGAGCTTTCTCTCCCAGTTCGAAATCACCTACATTCAGCAGAAATCCATCAAAGGCTATGCCATAGCAGAGCATCTCGCTCATCACCCTATTCCCCAGTTCGATCCAGTTCGTTCAGAGTTTCCAGATGAAGAATTAATGTCCCTTAGCCAATCTGATCCTATGTGAACACTATATTTTGATGGAGCTCTGAACTCCCAAGGAAAGGGTATCGAGATTGCTCTGCTATCACCTAAGGGTGTCACCATCCCCCATGCTTATAAACTAGAGTTTCCTGCCACTAATAACATCGCCAAATATGAGGCTTTGTCGCTGGTTTGGAACTCGCTCACTTCTATGGTGTCACCCATCTGCGAATTGTAGGTGATAGCTAGCTGGTCTTGCGCCAAGTTCTCACCAAGTATATTACTCGCGACCTAAAGCTCAAGCCATATCAAGAACTTGCCTCAGCCTATGCCAAGCTATTCTCTAAGCTGATTTTTGTCCATGTGCCTCGCCATCAGAATCTTCTAGCTGACGCTCTTGCTACCAATGCTTCAACTCTCAATATGTGTTATCCCAGGGATTTTGACAGCATTCAAATTGCACGACGCAATACCCCCGCTATTCAGAACCCTATCTTTCTCTGGGTCAAGGATGAAATGTTGAAGAAGTCGGAAAGGCAGGATAAAGCTGAAGTTATGTTATTAGAGCTAGAAGAGGAGTTGGAAGATGAAGAGAAGCCATGGTATTTTGAGATAGCTAGGTATTGTAAAGATCAGTCGTACCCTGAAGAAGCCACGACTGATGAAAAGAAAGCGATAAGGAGACTAGCCCAGAAGTACACTTTGGTTGGAAATGCCCTATACAAAAGGGGATTTTTCGGGATTTTACTCAGATGTCTGGATGAAGATGAAGCTTTAAAGGTTGTTGAGGAGGCCCATTCGGGTGTTTGTGGTGGCCATGTGAATAGCCAGATGCTTGCGAAGAAGATCCTTAGGCAAAGTTTCTATTAGCCTACTCTAGAGGAGGACTGCTCTATCTTTGTCCGTCGGTGCGTCAAGTGCCATTGCACGCTGACAAAATTCATTCTCCATCCTCTACACTCACCTGATATCCTCCCCATGGCCTTTCGCTATGTGGGCTTTCGACGTTATTGGACCCCTTGGTGATCCCAACTCTCATAACAAAGTCAAGTCATACATCCTCACAGCATAGAGTATTTCACCAAGTGGGCGGAAACCGAAGCATATGCGGAAATCAAGGCAACAACCGTCTGCAAATTTATCATGAAAAGCATCATCACCAGGTTGGCATCCCGTGTGCCATCATCACTGACAATGGGCCCCAATTTGTCTCTCAAGAACTACGTGACCTCTGCAACAGGTACCAAATTGCATTGCATCATTCATCTCCTTATTACCCGCAAGGCAATGGCCAAGGAGAGGCCACGAACAAAACTTTAATTAAAATTGTTAAGAAAATGTGTGAGACTAATAGATTCTCGGATTGGTCAGAAAAGCTTGTAGAAGCTCTATGGGCCTACCGCACTTCAATTCGTACTCCCACAGGGCAAACACCGTTTGCCCTTACTTATGGAATGGAGGCTGTAGTACCATATGAGATTCTTATCCCCTCATTAAGGATCTAGCTTGACAAGGATTTGTCAACCGATGAGCGGCGAGAATCGCTCCTAGCACAACTGGAACTCCTGGATGAGAGGCGCCTGGTCACCGCTGAACACACAAGAGCATATCAAAATAGGCTCACACATTTTCACAAAAAGAAAGTCATTGAGAGAAAATTCAAGGCCGGTGAGATGGTCGTCAAGAGAATTTTCATAAAACCCGATGGTCCCCGCTCAAAACTCCAACTAAACTGGGAAGGGCCGTACGTAATTAAAGAAAAATCTCCAGGAAATGCGTACAGGCTAGTTAACGCAGAAGGTGAGGAGCTCCCTCACCCTTGGAATGGGCTATATTTAAAGAAGTACTACCCCTAACTAGGTGTTCGGAGTTACATGGTACACGAGCCCTAAGATGAAAAAGACATTGTTGATAATTAATTATTTATTCTTGTTGGGTTAGCCAGAGGAGCCAACACACACACACTCACATGCCCTCCCTTGGAAACCAGAGGTACAAAATCTAAGGGAAATCAGTGTCTGGCCAAGAACCTGGGACATTACCCATTTCTTTCCACTCGGTCCGCCAATAGAAAGGGAAGTCTGAGGGATGAACCTCTCAAATTTGTTCGAAACTCAAGTGAGTATAAGGTCAAGGCCCGATAAGGGGAAAGAAAATAATGTCAAATCAAAGCACGTCAAGAGTGGCAAAGTCCCCTGCAGGGATCCAAATAGACCTGGTCGTAAGCATGCCAAACCTAAAAAAAATAATGTCAAATCAGAGCACGTCAAGAGCGACAAAGTCCCTGCAAGGATCTAAATGGACCTGGACTTAAGCGTGCCAAAACCCCAAAGGCTCAAAAGCACTAAATCCCATTCAAATGAAGAATAGAGGAGTGAGCAATTCCCCGGTTTCCCAGAATATTGGCAGACTTCCTAATTTCTCTTCCCTCCCCCCCCCCCCCCACGGGTAAGTTCTGGGGTCAAGGCAAGGCAACAATTGACAAAGGAAAATGTCACCAAAGGTCACCTTGGGAGGAGGCACCACTCAAGCACGTCCGAACCTCTGTCTAACACACTTGAGAATGATTAATTCCCTAACAACAAACGAGTATTGAAGGGTCCAAGTACCATGTACTCCCAAGTTAGAGCGGATCCCCTTCGTTCCGTACGTCTTCTTAGAAGGGACGATGTCGGGTTGCGGCCCTACTTTAAAATCCAAAAAGGGGGGGGGGCGTTGGAATATCCTGTGAGTATATTTCAAAATTCAAAATCCAAAAAAAAAACTGAATATTTCAAAATAAAAAAAAAAACACTGAATATTTCAAAATCAAAATAAAAAATCCCAAAAATCGAATATTTCAAAATAAAAAAAACACCGAATATTTCAAAATCTAAAAAAACATCGAATATTTCAAAATCCAAAAAAACACCGAATATTTCAAAATCCAAAAAAATTTGAATATTTCAAAACTAAAAAAAAAAACAACAAAAAACAAAACGAAACAAAATTGAATATTTTCAAAATGCCCAAAAAAAATCCATCACACTCCCATCATGTCTATATTTCCTACTTATTTGCATAACGCATGTAAATTCTGTAGTTAGATGTATATTCATCTTTCATCATCTACTTGCCCGCATGTCACATGTAAATTATGCACCTTCATCTCACATGTAAATATTGTACATTCATTTCCTACATACTGTCGTTCTTTTTATTCTCGCCTTAGTTAAATAAAGGCCCATCCCCTTGACAAAATTATGAAGCCAACCACTACTCAAATGCAAGGGGCTGAGCCAGAGCAGACATTTAACTTGTTTGTTCAGATATTTCAGGAAAAAGAAGGAAGAAGGCAAAGCACACATGTATATATATATGCGGCCAAAGGGGGGGGGGGGGGGGGCAACCCCGAGTACATCATAAAATGCCCGACTAGGCATACATCGTCAACAAAAGAAAGGTAAAAGTACAATATCATGATGGGCAGCCTAAGTCTCGCCACCTCCCTCTACAGGTCCGGCGGGCTGGCTGCTCTCCGCCTCACCTGGGTCTGCAGTCGAGAGCGGAGCAGGAGGCCTCATCGAGGCGTGTGAACAGGTGGACCTCTAGGCGGCGTCGCCCCCCTCGACGTTCCTCTCGTACTGAGAAGACGTCGCCAAATAGCTCGCAGAGTAGGCACTGGCTCGCCCCTCCCTCACTGCGCGCTCCTGTCCACGCCAGTATCGGTCCTTCGCCGCCTTCAACAGGTGCTCGGAAACGCCCAGGCTCGTGCGCGCCTCCACCGACTACTGGGTCAGCCGCTCCCGCTCCAGGTCCTAGTGGCTCCACTCCTGCTCCCACCGCCCCGCTCCTGCTCCCACTGGGACTTCTCCCGCTCGTGGTCCTGGCGCTCCAGGGAGAGCGTGATGCGTAGCTCCATAGCCTCCCGGGCAGGTAAGAGTCCTGCTGGTGTACCAGCATCCGCAGCTCAAACAGCCGTTGCGACAACCCGGCCACCTCAGCATGGGTGCTCGTCTCCCGTGTGAGGGCGCTCTGAAGCTCGTCGGACTGTACAAGCGACAACCACCGGTAAGTAAAGCATTCAATTTACATGTACATCTAAGTAAGTTACTTACCCGTGCAGAGAGGTCATGCTCCGCCTCTTCCGCCCGGGCCACTGCTGCCGCCAACTGCTCCCGGAGAGAGGCCGTCTCTGGGTCCAAAATGCTCTGACTCGTGGAAGCATCTGCTGCACCGGTACGCTCCACAGTCGCCTGGGCGACGCACTGCATAAATCCCAAAATCAGGTCAACACACGGTAAAGTATAAAGCAAGGTATGATTTTCCACACTTACCAGTGCATCTAGGGCCGCCCATGCCTCGACCAACTGCATCTTCGTACCCGCCAACTGGGCACGGAGAGTGTCAATGGGGTTATCTCGAGCGTCCTACATATGCACACATTGTTAGAATGACATGCATATGTAAAGTAGTTAAAGTTAAGAAGTGCATACCCTGGCAGGCCTCATGAGATCGAGGCCCCCATACTCCTCCTAGAAGCACTGAAGGTAGGCGAGGCTGTCAGCAGCGTCCGACTCCATGAGCTGTCTGCCGCGCTGCCAGTCGGCGTACTGCTCGGGGAAGCGGAGATGCCAGTCCACGGTCTTCGCCTTCCCCCGCGTCCTCCTGCCGATTCCCCGGGGCTCGGTCTCGTCAAACCATGCCTGATGCAGGCCGAGGGTGCGGGCAACCAACCGCAGGTGGAGCAGCTCGATCTCGTTCAGGCAATGGACCCAAAGGTCCCGCCCGAAACAAGGTCGGCCGCTCTCAACCCACGGCTGGCCATCATCACCCAGGCCTGCATAGGGCTGCCACACGACCTGCACACATGCATTAAGTTAGTCACATAATAATTCATACTAAATGCATGAAGAAATAAAATGAAAGTGTAGAATGCATACCAGAAGTGCCGGGAAATCCCGGATGTCTCGACGGAGGACGTCGAGCTGGAAGGAGTAGGTGGATGTCATCACCACCAGAAGCCACCTCCGAGAGAGGGGCACTGCATCTAGGCGTATCTGGGTTGCCTGGCCCAAGGGAATGTAGTAATAGCTCCAAACTTGCATGCACACACTGATTAGTTTTGGCCAAAACAATTTAAAATGCAGGAATTTAAATGTCGATTTAAGATGGAGTTTAAGAGTCAAGGCCGTATCTGAAGAAAGGGCGCGAATCTGCCCACCATCGTCTCCCTTTCGGTCCCACTGGAGAGGTCAGCGAAGGTGTGCGCCAGGAGGGCTGCACCCCACGCGTACTGACCGACCTTCTCCAGGTCCTCTAGCAGCTCCAAGAAGCGGCAGTGGATGCCATCCCCCTTGGTGGTCAATAGCATCTTCCCAAGGAAGAATACTAAAAACCGCCGCAAGTCTCTGTCCGCCCTCTCCTCGTCCGCAGGGTCCTGGCAGTACACTGCCCGTGCCAGACCTGCCGCCCGCTGCACAAACTCGTGCAGCGTCTCGTCTGCCCTCTGTCTGACCCCCCGAAGTCCTAGGGTCTCTAAAAGCCCCACCCGGCTGACCATCCTCCGGTCACCGATATCATCTCCCTGGGGCTCCATGTCCAGCATGTCCTGCGCGAAATCCGTGTAGTCCGCGTAGGTCACCCCCGTCACCGCCTCGCCGTCTACTCGCAATCCCGTAATCCTGGCGACATCCTCTAAACTGGGCACCATGTGCCCCCAGGAAAGAGGAACGCCCTGCTAACTCTATCCCATCTTTCTCGGAGTGCCTGGATCAGAGGGGAGTCCACAAAGAAGGGATCGATCTCCAAGATCGGCCCAAAGCCCATCTCTCGGACCCTCTCCCTCTGGAAGTCTGGGAGCCCCTGATAAGCTTCCAGGACGAGGGGCCACATCTTCCTTGGCTTCATGATGCCCTACAAAACATAAGAAAGCCAAAATAAGTGAGAGCACATCAAAATGGTAAAAAAATGTGCGCAAAATCTGGCCAGGATTCTACCCCTCGAATAGCCCTTTTGAATCGCGGCCAATACAGTGGCCACGGTTCATCCTCTATATGCATCTATTTTTTAGGCTGCGTTTCAGAGTTGAAATGTGGCAGCTTTAGCCACCGCGATTCACCTGTGTGCACTGCGTCCATTGTAGTGGACGCGATCCGTGCCTCCTTCTTCCTACGCCATCGGCGCTTCCCCCCACCCTTCTCCTCCTCCTCTCCCTCAAAGGGGTAGGGATCGAGGACTTACCGTTTCAGGCCGAACGGGGATATCCCGACTGAGGCACCCCCCGACTCCGCTCCGACCAAGCCGCCTCCGCCACCGCTTCCTCATCCCCCTCCTCCGGCACCTCCTACTCCATCTCCGACGCTTCCTCCTCTGCCGCCGCCATTTCTTCCACTGGCACAAGGGAGAACTCGCCCGGAGCGGCCGTCATCTCATCCACCATCGTGCAAATGCCCGCGCTCGTCATCCCCGAAACCTCCGGCATCGGTGTCGCCGATGTCCCCTCCGTTGCCGGCAACTCCTCGCCGTGCCGTCGCTTCGCCGCTGCCGCCTTCGTCATGATGAGAGAGGTGAAGAAGAGAGGGAGTTGAGAGAGAGAGAGAGAGAGAGAGAGAGAGAGAGAGAGAGAGAAGAGAGCAAGAAGGAGGGAGAGGATCAGAGAAAGGATTCGAGGCTGTCGGTTGCCAAAGGGATGAACAGTGGGTGCCCTCGGGCGTTTTGTTGCCTCAGGCGAAGTTAGAAATCACATCCCACTCAGTGGATGCAGATTGTGAAGCGTTGTTATTAAATGCATCTGCCTAAGCCACCGCGGTTCAGAAATCATAATTGTCGGCGCAGACTCCGAGGCGCGCGTCCCTTCAAGTTCCTTAAGTACAATTGGAAATGTGTCGGGATCAAAGGACGCCATTCAAGATATTGATAACGGCTATCATGGACACGATCAAGAACAGAAAGGCGGCCTCTGCTTTGGACGCGGTTCAAAGAGCCCACCCGGGACTTCAACTTGAGGAGGAATTTCAAGTAGTTTTGGATGAACAATCACATATTAAGGGACCTTGAGCCATTAAGGAAACAATTGCATTTTATTGAAAACTTAATCTCGTCATCTACAAGCAGCCACTTTGGGCCACAACTTCCCGAGGGCCCTTACATAAGTTCTCCAATCTTTTTCCACCTCCTCCACATTCGGGACCGGCCTCCTAAAAGAGTAGACCTTCCACAGTGGCTTTGATAGTATTCACCTCCTCACCATCATTATTGGTTCCGTTTGATATCAGACTGTCCCCACGAAATTTTTAATATACATGTATTTTGTAATTAACAAAACCTTATCAAAGTTCTCTAAGTCTTAAGTACATAAGATACTCCAAGGCCAAGGTCAATCAAGCCAATATTGGTAAGCATTATATTTCTGAAGCATTAATTATTTCAAATCATATTTCTCTAAGTTCACATCGACTTCTGTTGAAAGTCACAACGACTTCCTTTAGTGCTATAACGATTTGAATCATAACGATTTCTTAAATGTCTGAACGACTTCTGTAGCACCCCGGAAATTTTAATTACATAAAAATTCAAATAAATGGAAATAAATATTTCATAATATCGGAGTATTTAAAACATACATACCATTATCGTATGTGCTAAAACACATCAGAAAATTTCGTAAAAAATATAAATCAACCCTAAACATTATTACAAAATGTTTCACAAAGAAATTTGTGTCAGAAAAATCAGATCATCCAAGTTTAAAGTGTTTCGTGACTTATTATCGTAATTCATGAATAAGTCGTAAAATCATTATCACACGTACGTGGATGAGTCAGAAAATTAAATAAAAATCATATATGGACTTCAAATAATATCCTCTAATGACCCCTCAAGAAATTTGGTTCAATAAAAATTATTTGGGCTAGGTTTGAGAGTTATTGTGACCGATTATCTAAATAAGGAAACAAGATGGAAAACCGTTAACACGGAAATACGACGCAATCAAAAATTAAATGAAAGTGTTTGGGAGACTTCCAACATTATATATTGATGACCCATTATCATAATTGGGCCAATGGGCAACATTTGGCCCAAAAATCAAATAAAGCTAGAAAATACATAGATATTCGTAACCATAAATAAGCTGAAATTAAAAAGAGACAATTAGAGTTGAATTAGGATGCAATCATGTATTCATGGCAACCCAAATTCATGCCTAACTATGAGGGGAGGTTTCCTAATGCCTCACACACTCAAAGGGAGGAGGAAATCATCAAAAATAGGAAACCAAACATGCCAATCCCGAAATCCTCTTTTCCTAGTTATAATAGGACTCCTAAACACTATGGTTACTAAATACTCTTCACCCAAACCCTAGGAACGAATTTATAACTTGATAGGGTCGTGTGGAGGAGCTCTTGGTGGCTGAGGAGCTGTGGAACGACCACAAGAAGCCGTTCTTCTTCCCCTTCTCGTCTGTGGCGACCTGCAAAAACCACTCTCTTGAAGTCGACCAAAGGTGAGTCAAACCTAAACCAAACCTTGCAAGGCCTATACCCCTGGAAAGAGGGTCAAGTCTACGTTCTAACCCAAGTGGAATGCCCAAATTCCATGCAGTAAACACGGAGTAGTAAGCATGTTCCTCCAAGTGGTCTGAACACAGGTTTTCTGGAATAACAGAACTTCTTCAACCCAAAAGGTAGGTTTTCTCGGTCCAAACCTTAACATATCCTATACCAATGTGTATAGAATCAAGTTAACTTTCATTTCCCACTGGTTTCATCGAATTTCATTTAGTAGCTCTTGATTTATAAGCGTTTTTCCAAAGTCGCGCACTGTTAGAGCTTTTTCCGTTCTTAATATGTTGCACATGTTTCAAGACTGAATTAGAGAAAACTCATAACATGACAGTTATTCTACTAGTTGTCCTCGTCAGGTTTCATGTTGAACGTTTTGTCTAAATATCATTAGTTAGAGATCTATAAGCATGGTAATAGGGTTGCTGCATAAAACTATGTCTTCAGGTTACCCTTGGTCTGACCTTGTGTTCTCCGTGATCAAAACCTATCGAACCGTCTTTATTGTTCAATTCCGATTTACTGGAAGTACCCTAGTATGTCTAGGTTATTTTAAAACAATTTTCGTTATTTTTCACGCACCGTGCAATTTGTTCTCTATTTTAGAACAACCCTATGTCAAAAGAAGGAAAGACAGGTCCGCAATCCAAGGCACTATGCTTGCTCTGTCTGAGCCAGGCACGGACCCTGTGAACGCGACGACACAATATGTCACTTTTAGAGGGTTGATTGCGACATACCCCTTGTCGCTTTCTCAAGGCGACATACGCTCTGTCGCTATCTACCTGCCTGATCTGACTTCCCTGTCGCGATGCTTACACACCTATGTCGCGATTTGACCCCGACCTGACAACACCCTGTCGCCTTCCTTATATGGCTATGTCGCGATCTCAGGATTTTTATCGGAAACCACGTGTTTTCTTACAAAGTTTTCCGCATATACCCGAGGTCTGTATAAATGTGATATTTGCTGTGTAAGTTACCTATCTTGGGTCTGATCATTACATGATTGTTGTTTAATGGCTTAAAAGCGATTAACCCATTTAAAAAGTTTTAATTACATGGATGCTATTCTAAGTGCTCCTTAAATGTTATGATCCATTCATGTTCTTGTGATTTTATCTTCTACTGTTCTACCATGTTAAATGATAAGAGTTATCATAAAATCTTGCAAACCATGATGAGTTAAAGTGCATAGTTTTGTTCCATGTTATATTGTCAAGTGCTTCCTACGAGTTTGAGACCGATGGTTTGAGAATTGAGACACGCGTACCGCACTACACACTAGAACTGTTAGGTAGCCTTTTCTTGGAAAATTGGAAACTCTCTACTGGTCATTCCGAATCGGTAGACTAGCGACCTTTTCACCAAGGCCTCCGTAAATCTCCTCTGACCATAGATTCCCACATGGCCGACGAGTTGGTTGTACCATTGAAGTTCCCTGGAGATAGCACGCACTTCCTTTCTCTTCTTGTTCTCGTGAGTGAGACTTACAAACTGGACTAAAGCCATTAATGTAAAGATTGAACGAAAGTATAAATCGTACTGTTATGCTGCCGAATTTATCTCTTGACCATTGTACTATGAAATCATGTTCCATTACTTACTACTTGTTCTCCTCATCATCATGAACATGACATTACACATGCTTATTGAAACTCTCATTGGCCATTATAAATGACTGTGGGTATCTACAATTAAATTTTAAGTGAGATGCTGACAGGGCACGGGTGTGTCCAAGGGCTCCAATCTAGCCCCAATGACGGCGAGTCATAGATATACTGTTAACCATGGGGTATAATGATTAATGGCGTTGCATCTGCGCTGGGAAAATCGTGCGTGCATGTTGAATGATAGATACAATACCACATACACGTGTCTGGTGTACATTCTTGATGGATCTTTTCTCGGTGTACATTAGTGTCTACGTGCCGGATTAGTGTTACTTGATCGTGCCGTACATTCTTGCTTGCTTGCTTGTGTGATATGGCCATCCTGCATTTAATGCAATAGTGATATCCTGCGTTCTTGACATCAATTGAAATCTTGCGTGCTTGTACAAAGTGATCTATTGCTAGTTCTATCTCGTCACCTTGTTCACAATCTTGTTCTACCATAATCACTCTCTCTAGCTTGTTTCATGTATCGTGTTTTAATGAGTTTATTCGCACATGCATATCATGACATTCATCGTACTTACCTAGTTCTAAAATGCTAATCACTTATATCATTGCCCGCACATTGAGATATAAATCCTACTGGCTAGTTTGCTCATCCCCTACCTTTTACCCAATCTAGGTGACTATGAAGTTCAAGAGGAAGAGCAAGTCGAGGATGGGAATGCGTTGAGTGATGAGCGTTCCAATTATGAGTCTATCTATAGTTAGTTATTTTGAGTGTTAGAACAATGTAGTAGGAAGTGAGGTATTATGTACTTTTACTTTTATTGAGTCTTAGTCCTGTAATAGTTTCCATTTGAAATACAATGAGTTGAGATTTGAATAAAGATTAATTGAGTTCAATATTTGGGCCCTATGATATGTATGTTATCATACATTTAGTGCGTGCTAGCTAGAGGCTTATTTCCGACTGTTCACGTCTCGAATTATCGACTCGAATTCTTCAAATTAATATCCGCTGCGTAATTCTCGGGACGTGACAGTTTATTGGTATCAGAGCCTAGGATTACCAAATAGGATATGTCTCAGGATAGGAGATACCTATGGAACCTAGGTCTTGGAAATTAATACAGTACCTGGTGAGAATGGGTAGAGACTGGGAATATGTTAGAAGGAATTAAACACTCCTACCCATGGACTCCTAAAATAAATCAGAGACATTAATTGGTTTCCATCCTTTTTCTCAGGAACCCTCATAACTCTCTCATCAACTGCAATGGCTCGTAACCAATGGCAAGCTATGCAAGACACTGTGGCTGGACTTACTCAGGCCCTGCAAAATGTAGTTCATGCTGGAAATCAGGCTGGAGCTGCAAGTAACGAAGCAGGTGATCTGCACCAGCATTTTAGGATTTTAAAACCCTCCTCGTTTCTCCTGATCCCCTGACCTAACACGAAGCAGAGAATTGGCAGGAAGAAATAGAAAGGATCTTCCAAGTAATGCAATGCACCAATAGGGAGAAAGTGGTACTGGCCACTTTTCAATTTACCAGGATGCTCGAGCATGGTGGAAGGCCACCTCGGCCCACCTGCCAAACGTAGCTGAACTGGAGTGGGCCGGATTCCTGGAGATATTCTGAGAAAGTATTTCTCTGAGAGAGTCAAGGAGAAGAAGGCAGCAGAGTTTGCCGCACTAAAACAGAAAGGGATGTCTGTGGCTGAGTATGAGGCTCAGTTCGCACGACTTGCTGTATATGCCCCACATTTGTGGGAACAGAAAGATTAAAAGCTAACCGTTTCATGGACGGGCTTAGGCCCATGTTCATTGAAATGCTCGGACCACACAACATTCAAACTTACACTGAGATGGTCCAAAGAGCTCAACTGTAGAAGACACTATGGCTAAGGTGAAGGCATGAGGGGGAAGGACATCTCAAAACCGACCTTTAAAAAGGGGAGCAGTCGATACAACTGGAACTTTCCCCAATAACAACAATAACAACAACAATAATAACTACAACAACAAAAGGCCAACCATTGGGAAGGACTATGGCATGGAGAAAAAGATCAAGGTAGAAGAAACAAAGACGGTGGAATATTGTAACTTTTGCAACAAGCCTGGACATAGAGCAGAAGAGTGCTGGAAGAAGGCAGAGCTTGCCTGCGATGTGGAAATCGCGACCACCGCCTTCCCAACTGTCCCATGCTAAAAGACCAAGCTGGAAGGAACCAAATGAATAATATGGGTGGCCATAGGTGTAGATGTTGGACTAGCATCCACGAGATTGAAACAATAGAGAAATTAAATCTGGAACCAACTCATGGGTCATAATTATCGGGATCCAATTAATGATCTATGAATTTGGGGACCAAATTCTCTTAAGTGGGGGAGGGTGTAGCACCCCGAATTTTAATTACATAAAAATTCAATAAATGGAAATAAATAATTTTCATAATATCGGAGTATTTAAAACATACATACCATCATCGTATGTGCTAAAACACATCGAAAAATTTCGTAAAAATTATAAATCAACCCTAAACATTATTACAAAATGTTCACAAAGAAATTTGTGCCAAGAAAAATCAGATCATCCAAGTTTAAAGTGTTTCGCGACTTATTATCGTAATTCATGAATAAGTCGTAAAATTATTATCACACGTACGTGGATGAGTCAGAAAATTAAATAAAAATCATATATGGACTTCAAATAATATCCTCTAATGACTCCTCAAAAATTTGGTTCAATAAAAATCATTTGGGCTAGGTTTGAGAGTTATTGTGACCGATTATCTAAATAAGGAAACAAGACGGAAAATCGTTAACACGGAAATACGACGCAATCAAAAATTAAATAAAAGTGTTGGGGAGACTTCCAACATTATATATTGATGACCCATTATCATAATTGGTCCAATGGCAACATTTGGCCCAAAAATCAAATAAAGCTAGAAAATACATAGATATTCGTAACCATAAATAAGCTGAAATTAAAAAGAGGCAATTAGAGTTGAATTGGGATGCAATCATGCATTCATGGCAACCCAAATTCGTGCCTAACTATGAGGGGAGGTTTCCTAATGCCTCACACACTCAAAGGGAGGAGGAAATCATCAAAAATAGGAAACCAAACATGCCAATCCCGAATCCTCTTTTCCTAGTTATAATAGGACTCCTAAACACCATGGTTAAATAAATACTCTTCACCCAAACCTAGGAACGAATTTAGAACTTGCTAGGGTCGTGTGGAGGAGCTCTTGGTGGCTGAGGAGCTGTGGAACGACCACAAGAAGCTGTTCTTCTTCCCTTCTCGTCTGCTGCGACCTGCACAAACCACTCTCTTGAAGTCGACCAAAGGTGAGTCAAACCTAAACCAAATCTTGCAAGGCCTATACCCCTGGAAAGAGGGTCAAGTCTATGTTCTAACCCAAGTGGAATGCCCAAATTCCATGCAGTATACACCGAGTAGTAAACGTTTTCCTCCAAGTGGTCTGAACACAGGTTTTCTGGAATAATGGGACTTCTTCAACCCAAAAGGTAGGTTTTCTCGGGCCAAACCTTAACATATCCTATATCAATGTGTATAGCATCAAGTTAACTTTCATTTCCCACTGGTTTCATCGAATTTCATTTAGTAGATCTTGATTTATAAGCGTTTTGCCAAAGTCGCGCACTGTTAGAGCTTTTTCTGTTCTTAATATGTTGCACGTGTTTCAAGACCGAATTAGAAAAAACTCATAACATGAAAGTTATTCTACTGTCCTCGTCAGGTTTCATGTTGAACGTTGTGTCTAAATCTCATTAGCTAGAGAGTTATAAGCATGGTAATAGGGTTGCTGCATAAAACTATGTCTTCAGGTTACCCTTGGTCTGACCTTGTGTTCCCCGTGATCAAAACCTATCGAAACCGTCTTTATTGTTCAATTCCGATTTACTGGAAGTACCCTAGTATGTCTAGGTTATTTTAAAACTGGTTTCGTTATTTTTCACGCACCGTGCAATTTGTTCTCTATTTTAGAACAACCCTATGTCAAAAGAAGGAAAGACAGGTCCGCAATCCAAGGCACTGTCCTTGCTCTGTCTGAGCCAGGCACGGACCCTGTGAACGCGACGGCACGATATGTCACTTTTAGAGGGTTGATTGCGACATACCCCTTGTCACTTTCTCAAGGCGACATACGCTCTGTCGCTATCTACCTACCTGATCTGACTTCCCTGTCGCGATGCTTACACACCTATGTCGCGATCTGACCCCGACCTGACAACACCCTGTCGCCTTCCTTATATGGCTATGTCGCGATCTCAGGATTTTTATCGGAAACCACGTGTTTTCTTACATAGTTTTCCGCATATACCCGAGGTCTGTATAAATGTGATATTTGCTGTGTAAGTTACCTGTCTTGGGTCTGATCATTACATGATTGTTGTTTAATGGCTTAAAAGCGATTAACCCATTTAAAAAGCTTTAATTACATGGATGCTATTCTAAGTGCTCCTTAAATGTTATGATCCATTCATGTTCTTGTGATTTTATCTTCCTACTGTTCTACCATGTTTAAATGATAAGAGTTATCATAAAATCTTGCAAACCATGATGAGTTAAAGTGCATAGTTTTGTTCCATGTTATATTGTCAAGTGCTTCCTACGAGTTTGAGACCGATGGTTTGAGAATTGAGACACGCGTACCGCACTACACACTAGAACTGTTAGGTAGCCTTTTCTTGGAAATTGGAAACTCTCTACTGGTCATTCCGAATCGGTAGACTAGCGACCTTTTCACCAAGGCCTCCGTAAATCTCCTCTGACCATGATTCCCATATGGCCGACGAGTTGGTTGTACCATTGAAGTTCCCTGGAGATAGCACGCACTTCCTTTCTCTTCTTGTTCTCGTGAGTGAGACTTACAAACTGGACTAAAGCCATTAATGTAAAGATTGAACGAAAGTATAATCGTACCGTTATGCTGCTGAATTTATCTCTTGACCATAGTACTCGTGAAATCATGTTCCATTACTTACTACTTGTTCTCCTCATCATCATGAACATGACATTACACATGCTTACTTATTGAAACTCTCATTGGCCATTATAAATGACTGTGGGTATCTACATTTAAAATTTAAGTGAGATGCTGACAGGGCACGGCGTGTGTCCAAGGGCTCCAATCTAGCCCCAATGACGGCAAGTCATAGATATACTGTTAACCATGGGGTATAATGATTACTGGCGTTGCATCTGCGCTGGGAAAATCGTGCGTGCATGTTGAATGATAGATACAATACCACATACACGTGTCCTGGTGTACATTCTTGATGGATCTTTTCTCGGTGTACATTAGTGTCTACGTGCCGGATTAGTGTTACTTGATCGTGCTCGTACATTCTTGCTTACTTGCTTGCGTGATATGGCCATCCTGCATTTAATGCAATTAGTGATATCCTGCGTTCTTGACATCAATTGAAATCTTGAGTGCTTGTACAAAGTGATCTATTGCTAGTTCTATCTCGTCACCTTGTTCACAACTCTTGTTCTACCATAATCACTCTCTCTAGCTTGTTTCATGTATCGTGTTTTAATGAGTTTTATTCGCACATGCATATCATGACATTCATCGTGCTTACCTAGTTCTAAATGCTAATCACTTATATCATTGCCCGCACATTGAGATATAAATCCTACTGGGCTAGTTTGCTCATCCCCTACCTTTTACCCAATCTAGGTGACTATGAAGTTCAAGAGGAAGAGCAAGTCGAGGATGGGAATGCGTCTGAGTGATGAGCGTTCCAATTATGAGTCTATCTATAGTTAGTTTTTTTTAGTGTTAGAACAATGTAGTAGGAAGTGAGGTATTATGTACTTTTACTTTTATTGAGTCTTAGTCCTGTAATAGTTTCCATTGAAATACAATGAGTTGAGATTTGAATAAAAGATTAATTGAGTTCAATATTTGGGACCTATGATAATGTATGTTATCATACATTTAGTGCGTGCTAGCTAGAGGCTTATTTGCTGACTGTTCACGTCTCGAATTATCGACTCGAATTCTTCGAATTATATCCGCTGCGTAATTCTCGGGACGTGACAACTTCTTTACTGTGACATCGTTTGATTACAAACAAATCGTTCTCTCAACGATTCTATAAGTCATCGCAACGATTTTTTTAGAATTCGCAACGACTTGCTCGCCGTAACGATTTCTTAAGTTATCATAATCATTTCTTTAGAATTCGCAATGACTTGCTCGCCGTAACGATTTCTTAAGTTATCATAACGATTTCTTTAGAATTCGCAACGACTTGCTCACCGTAACGATTTCTTAAGTTATCATAACGATTTCTTTAGAATTCGCAACGACTTGCTCGCCGTAACGATTTCTTAAGTTATCATAACGATTTCTTTAGAATTCACAACGACTTGCTCGCCGTAACGATTTCTTAAGTTATCATAACGATTTCTTTAGAACTCTTAACGATTTGCTTCGCGCAACGATTTCTTTAGAACTCATAACGATTTGCTTCACTCAACGATTTCTTTAGAACTCATAACGATTTGCTTCGCGCAACGATTTCTTTAGAACTCATAACGATTTGCTTCGCACAATGATTTCTTTAGAACTCATAATGATTTGCTTCGCGCAACGATTTCTTTAGAACTTATAACGATTTGCTTCGCGCAACGATTTCTTTAGAACTCTTAACGATTTGCTTCGCGCAACGATTTCTTTAGAACTCATAACGATTTGCTTTGCGCAATGATTTCTTTAGAGCTCATTACGATTTGCTTCGCGCATCAATTTCTTTAAAGTTCATAACGATTTGTTAAGTATCTATAACGAGTTCTTCGTTGAATACAACGATTTGCTCTCTATAATGACTTGTTGGTAATCATAACGATTTCATAAGTCATATAGACAATGAATTTATAGTTTATATCGACTTGATATTTATTATCTCTTAAGGCGTTGAATAGTCAAAGACTTCCTTATCTGTCTGACTGCTGTGCATTTAATGAAGACAGAACGTATCTCTACATGCATGCAGATGATATCTTTTACTATTGTGCATATTCTGTCAACATCTTTTAGAACAAGCTATTTGGCATTGCTATTTTGGTGAATACTCACTCAACGTTTACTGACAACAAGAGACAGCCTAGCTGTCTACTATTCTAGCATTTAATATGTGCAGGTCCTGAAGACATTCTGTCATACAACGTTGGACCATATAGACGCCATAAGACATTATCTCTTTGCGTGCTCGATGGATAAAAGATTGTTGAAGCTTCCAAATGTCAAGCAGTCTAACGTCTACCAATCTAAGAGACAACGGTTACTTCAACGACCGTATTTCAAAAGGAGATATAAATACAAGATAGAAGAGAAGAATTAGATGTCACTGATGGAGAACAAGCATCTCGCATACAAGCATTCAAATTCTTCTACAAGAAGTCTAGAGCCAAGAATCTCATTCCTCATCATCTTTAGCTCTTCACTCTCTGTATTGTAATACAATTTCTAAGAAAGCCCGTGTGGTTCTGAGAGTGTGACTTGTTTAGATCTTTTGCTCTCAGTGCTTGTTGCTTCAGATTTTGGTTTGTAAAAGCTTGATCTAGGGGCTTAAATTCATATTCTCTTTGCGGTGTTTCCCTTCGTGCGTGAAGGAAGACCTGGTGGGATCCAGGGTGCTGTTTCCCTTCGGTTGTGAAGGAAGACCTGGTGAGGTATCGAGGGTGGTTATTCCCTTCTGGTGTGAAGGAAGACCAGCTGAGCTGGGTGTGTAGTGTCCATAGGGGGATTGTACCCTAATTAGTGAAACACTGAGTTGTTGCTCAGGGACTGGACGTAGGACTTCTAAGGAAAGGAGGTCCGAACCAGGATAATTCCTTGCGTTGTGTGATTGATTCTTTGTGGGTTTGTTGTTCATACTAACCATTACTAACCAACATCGAAGATTATTTGTGTGTATATTTTTACGTACAGGTGTCACCTAGATAGATTTTTTAAAGACCCATTCACCCCCCCTCTGGGCTTGTCAACTGGGCAACAAGTGGTATCAGAGAGAGTCTCTTCGATAAGGAAGAAGATCTAACGATCTGAAGAGTAAAGATCCATGGCAGCCTAAGGTAACATTGAAGGTCAGTCTGTCAACCGACCCCCTCTCTTCGATGGTGAAGATTATACTTACTAGAAGACCAGAATGGAGTACTTTCTCGAAGGTCACGACTATCAGATATGGTCAATAGTAGAAGAAGGCGATCTCCTGGTCACAAATGAGAAAGCTCAGTGGACAGATGATGACAGGAAAAAGATCTCCTTGAACTGTAAGGCTAAGAGTATTCTGTGTTGTCCACTAAGCAAAAAGGAATTCAACAGAGTTTCAGCCTGCAAATCTGCAATGGAGATGTGGGAAAAGCTTAGAATTACCTATGAAGACACAGACAAGGTGAAGAAGACACGAATTGATATTCTTGTTACACAATATGAAAGATTTCATGCAATCAGGTGAATCCATAACCCAGATGTTCATAGATTTACAGATATCACAAATGGGTTAGCCGGACTAGGAAAAACCTATGAGATTGGAGACATGGTGAGGAAAATTCTTAGATCCTTACCATCCTCATGGACCCCAAAGGTCACAGCTATTGAAGAAGCTAATGATCTGAAAAGGATGTCTTTGAAAAAACTCATTGGGTCTATTATGGCACATGAGATCAATATGGAAAGGCTATGAGAGTCCTCTAGCAGAAAGAAGCATTCAAATGCTCTTAAAGCAGAAGAAGACAAGTCAGATGTCATCAGCTGAAGATGAGAACTCAAGTGGCTGTGAAGATGAAGAAGCCATGCTGTCAAAAAGATTGCAACGCATTCTAGCAAAGAAGAAGAAGTTCCAATCTGGTAGAAGACACTTCAAGAGAAATAAAGACTTCAAGAAACCAGATGGAAAGGATCAAATAAGAGTGAGCCCATATGCTACGAGTGCAAAAAGCCAGGACATATCAAAGCTGAATGTCTAAAGCTCAAGAAGCCTGAATTCAGGAAGAGAGAGAGCTCCAAGAAATTCAGAAATATAAGAAGAAAGCTATGGCAGCTGCATGGAGCAACAGTAGCGACTCAGACAGTGAGTCAAGCTCAACCAGTGATGAGGAAGAAGCCAACTTGGCTTTCATGGCAAATACCGAAGAAAAGGTAACATCTGACTCATCCTTTGATTCTTGTAATGTTTCAGATTCCGATAGTTTAGAAGAAGCTTTCAACGAACTATACAGTAAATATAGAGAAGTAACCAAACTATTAAAAGTAAGCAAGAAAAACATGGTTTGTCTAGAAAATACAAACTCAGATCTAAAATCAGAAAATGATCAATTAGAAAGCCAAATAACTGAACTTAAAAGGAGAAATGAACTGTTATGTGAGGATCTAAAGCTAAGAATGAAAATAATGAAACTAGAGAAACAAGCAAGCTCAGATGAACTGAAAACTGAAATTAAGACACTAACAGAAGAAATATTAAGTTATCTAGCACATTGGAAAAATTTACAAATGGTAAAAATCCCTTAATATTAAAAGGTGCTAGAAGATCAGGAAAGAAAAACATAGATTAGGATATACACCTCCAGATAATGAAGAAACCATAGTCTATCCTAAAATATACCCGACTCTAAAATTCATACCAGAACAAGACATATTATATAAAGCCAATTTCAAATATATGAAAAAGTAATAATAACATCTTGTTGCAGTCATTGCTAAGTTATAAAAGTACATCAAAAAAAAAAAATAAAAACAAATAAACAAGTAAGAAATGATATAAAAAGAAAATTGACGATACTAACCCCTCAGGACCCAAAGAATTTGGGTACCTAAAACTTGATGAATTTATTTCAGGGTAACACTCGAGCATCCAAATGGTATTTAGACAGTGGGTGCTCAAGCACATGTCAGGAATCAGAAGCTATTCACCATCTCCAAGCTGAAGAAGGAACAGTTACCTATGGGGACAATGGGAAAGGCACAGTAATTGGCAGTGGCTCTGTGAGCAACAAGGAAAAATAGTCATTGAAGATGTATTGCTTGTCAAAGGGCTGAAGCACAATCTCATCAGCATCATCCAGCTTTGTGACAGAGGTCATCAGATTCAGTTTCAAGAATCAAAGTGCAGCATATTGAAGAATGGAGCAGTAATCTTCGAAGGCAATAGGGAGAAGAACCTGTATGCGCTTCATCTTGAAGAACTCAAGGATCAGGATGTTTGCCTGGCTGAAATAAAGACCAGTCAACTGAACTGTGGCACAGAAGACTGGGACATTGCAACATAGATGGCATGAGAAAATTGCTAAAGAAAAATCTGGTGGAAGGTCTGCCAAAGGTCAATGCAAAAATGGAAGGTGTATGTAGATCTTGTGCTAAGGGAAAGCACACCAAGAGCTCCTTCAAGTCAAAAACGGTGGTAACCACCTCAAAACCCTTAGAGCTCCTTCATATGGATCTATTTGAGCCAATGAGGACTACCAGTCTTGGAGGAAAGAACTTTGGATTTGTCATAGTCAATGATTATTCAAGATTCACATGGGTATCATTCCTAGAGCATAAAGATGACACATTTGAAAACTTTGTCAGTTTCAGCAAGAAAGTCCAGAAGGATCAGAAGTTCAGCATTGTTTCTATCCGATCAGATCATGGTGGTGAATTTCAGAATGAAAAATTTGCTAAGTTCTATGATGATCAGGGGATTGAGCATAATTTCTCAACACCAAGGACACCACAGCAAAATGGAATTGTTGAGAGAAAGAATAGACTCTATTAGATATGGCAAGAACAATGCTATCGAATATGATCTGCCAAGGTATTTTTGGGCTGAAGCAATCAACACAGCAAGCTACATTATCAACAGAGTAATGATCAGGCCAATCCTAAAGAAGACTGCATATGAACTGTTCAAAGGAAAGAAACCAAACATCAGCCACTTCAAGACATTTGGATGTCCTTGCTTCATCCACAACAATGGAAAAAGGGACATTGGTAAATTGGATGCCAAATCAGATGAAGGCATCTTCATGGGGTACACCTCTAAACCCAAAGGCTATAGAGTATTTAATAAACGCACTTATTAATTGAACAGTCTGTACATATTATTTTTGATGAAACTAACCCTTCCATGAGAAAGGAAGAAGATAGTGATAATGATGATGCAGATAAACTGTTCCAGAAACTAAAGAATACATCAATTGAGGACAAGGATGATCCACCTCTGGAAGAATGCAAGAAAAGGAAATTACACATGAAAATCTTCCAAAGGAGTGGAGATACAAGAATATCACCCACCTGAGAATATTATTGTGATCCATCTGTTGGGGTAAGAACAAGAGGTAACATGATACCTTGTGATTATTTAGCATTTGTTTTCAAATAGAGCTAAGGACAGTCAATGAAGCTCTTGGTAATGAATCTTGGATCTTGGCCATGCAAGATGAACTAAATCAGTTCAAGAGAAACCAAGTATGGTCACTTGTTCCTAGACCATCAGACCATCCAGTTATTGGCACCAATGGGTGTTCAGAAACAAATTGGATGAGGCGGTGTGATCTTAAGAAACAAGGCCAGACTGGTAGCTCAAGGCTATTCCCAAGAGGAAGGCATAGATTTTGATGAAACCTATGCACCTGTAGCTAGACTTGAGGCTATTAGAATATTACTTGCATATGCATCAGCATTAGACTTAAAACTATTTCAAATGGACGTCAAATCTGCATTCTTAAATGGTTTTATAAAAGAGGAAGTTTATGTGGAACAACCCCCGGTTTTGATGACACAGAATTTCCTAATCATGTTTTTAAACTTCACAAAGCTTTATATGGATTAAAGCAAGCACCTAGGGCCTGGTATGAAAGGCTTAGTTCTTTTCTTCTAAACCATGGTTTCAGTAGAGGTCAAGTAGATAGCACTCTATTTGTAAAATCAAAAGTTAAAATCATACTACTTGTACAGATTTATGTAGATGATATTATCTTTGGATCTACTGATGAATCCCTTTGCAAGTATTTTGAAAAGTTGATGCAGGGAGAATTTGAGATGAGCATGATGGGAGAGCTCAATTATTTCCTTGGATTACAAATCAAGCAAGGAAAAGAAGGAACTCACATCTGCCAAGCAAAGTACACAAAGAACTCTTGAAGAAATTTGGATTCGATAATGCCAAGCCACTGTCAACACCAATGAGTACATCAACAAGGATGGACAGTGACAAAGATGGTAGAAAGTAGATCAAAAGGTCTACAGAGGTATGATAGGTTCACTGCTTTATTTAACAGCTAGTAGACCCGATTTTATTTAGTGTATGCATGTGTGCTAGGTATCAAGCAGATCCTAGAGAATCACATTTAATCTCTGTGAAAAGAATATTTAGATATTTAGCTAGAACTCATGATTTAGGTCTGTGGTATCCAAATCTTGTGAAATTAATTAGTAGGATACTCTGATGCTGACTATGCTGGATGCAAAGTAGATAGAAAAAGCACCAGTGGTTGTTGTCAATTTTTTGCAGGGTGTTTGATATCCTGGTCATCAAAGAAACAAAATTCAGTGGCACTGTCTACAGCTGAAGCTGAGTACGTGGCTGCTGGAAGTTGCTGTACACAACTCCTATGGATAAAGCAACAACTTGAGGATTTCAGACTAAATATCAAATCAATTCCACTACTATGTGACAACACCAGTGCTATCAATCTCACCAAAATCCAGTCCAGCATTCAAGGACCAACATATTGAGGTTAGATATCATTTTATTCGTGATCATGTAGCAAATGGTAACATAGAAATATCCTTTATTGACACAAATGTCAGTTAGCAGATATTTTCACAAAAGCCTTACCCGAAGAGAGATTCACATCTCTTAGAAGGGAATTGGGCATGTGTAATTTGTGAAAAGACTTCTGTTTAAAACTGGGACATAAATGTTCAGAGTTAAGTAAATTTTCTCTCCTTGGCTTTAAGCAAAAGAATTTAAAATTGTTCCCTACTGGTCTCTCTTTTTAATAAAGTTGCTTTGGCTGGTCAAACTTATTTGTCGTTTTGCCACCTCTTGGCGCTTCGCTTTCCCGCAAAATTAATTTTATTTAACCCCAAATCGATGTGAAAACGATTCATCTACCCCCTCTACACCTTTTTCCCTCTTTCGTCTGGTTGCCTGAGCCGATGCCCTAACGACTCCGACATCGCCTCTCTGCTCATTTGAAGTTTCTCTCTTCTTCCCGCGAAGAATTTCTTGAGGACCTTTCTCTCCTCTTTCATCTCAACCTTCCAGAAAACCCTCCTCACCCAAAGTCCATGGCATCGTCCGTTATCTCCGGCAGTTTGGGTGGCTACAGCGCTGAGTTTCTATCGGCAGAGCAGCAGAAAGGTTTACTTTCGTGAAGACCAAGGTTTGTGGAAATAAGGCAGTGGATGTAGCTGATCTTGAGAAGAACGGCATGCACAGTGTAGTAGCCGCAATGAGCAGGATGCAGTGGATGGGAATCACCACCTTCTCTGAGGTAAGCTATCCAGACCTCGTGAAGGCTTTTTATGTGTGCTTGAGGATAGAGGCAGACGGGTCCCTGATTTCATCAGTCAAGGGAACTCAATAAAGATAGATCATGAGCTGTTGCATTTGTTGTTGGAGTAAAGACTTCCGGGCACAGTGGGGTTCACACCGTGGACGCCCAAGCTAAAGGACTTGGTATTGTAGGACCAGGGTTCAGACTGAGAGATGGGAAGTTAGATATAAATCAGTTGAGTGCTCTCAATCGCCTCCTTCATTTCATAGTTTGTCAGATTTTGGTTCCAAGAAGTGCAACTTTCTCAACTTGCACCAAGGCAGACTCGGATATGATGTTTTGGGCCATTCAGAACCCAGAAATCAACATGGCCGAAGTAATGATGGAAAGAATGAAGTTTGCCCGTGATCAAATATGGGATACCAAGAGTAAGTTGAATATATCCCTGCCCTATGCTCACTTGCTCACCAAAGTCTTTCAGCACTTTGGAGTAGATGTTTCTGGCGCCGTTGTAGAGAAAATGGGCCAAGCAATTAGGTCCAGAAATCTAAGGAAAACGTTTTTTTCAGTGGTCAGCGGAGTTTGGACAAAGACTTCAGTAGCTGAGGGTGAACCCATCCTAGGGGAAGCCCAAGAAGTCCAACTCGAAGCAGTGGCAGCAGAATCAGAAGGTCCATCAGCAGTTGCAGAACCAGCAGCAAGAGAGGCCGCAGCACCTAGTACTTCATTGGAAGTTGCTGCCATCACAGAAGTTGCAATGGAGACTCCGGTTGCTGAAGAAAATTCAGAAGTATCAGATTCTGTCAGAAGATCAGAGGATCCTCTTCCCACCTCCTCTGTGGCTTCTGTACTCCGTCAAGTCTTAGACTCCATTCACTCCTCCCAAGTGGATCAAAACACCGGTGGGAGTTTGGTTGATCAGTCTGTGGCACCTGGCCACATTGAAGATTCTGTGTTGATTGATGCTCCTATTCAGGGGAGCAAGATATTGAGAAGGAAGCAGCATCTCAGGGGCACTTTCTAAGATGCTCCTGTGAATGAAGAGCAGTTTGAAGCTCCAATAGAGATCGAGGAGCAAGTAGAAAGGGAAGCCCCAGCAGGAAAACTGCTCACAAAAGGCAGAAGAAATTTTAAAGAAGATGCACTTAAAGCCCATCTTGAAGCGATTGAATGATCAAGGTGCAGTCCTGGACTCAGTAATTCAGCTGTAAATACTGTCATTGAGCGCCAGGCATCTTTGTCAAATGACATTTTTCAATCAAATGTTGCTATGAAGTGGTTCAATAAGGAGCTAAGCTCTATGAAGTTGATGATGTCTGAGGTTTTGAAGGCAGTAGGGCCCAAAGATCCTACTCCTCAAGAGCGTGAGCCTTCAGGGCCAAGTGAGGTAAATGCAGGGCCATCAGGGCAAGTCAGTGTTGATCTTGTGGAGCGGCCATCAGGGCCTTCAGTTGTTGCTCCAACAGGGCCATCAGGGCCAAGTGTTGAAGTTCAGCCCTCTGAAAAGGTGCCTAGTGAAGATTCTGTTTTGTGTCAGGAGTCTGGACCGGAGAAGGAGTCAGCTCAATCCAGTGGATCCGGTAGCTGAACAAGAAGACCAGGCTGTAGCTCCTGAGCCCCTGCCTCTTCTTCACTTACCACCCAGCTGCTCCCTCTCCTCCATCTTCTTCCACTGCACCCCCAGCTCCAACCACCTTTAAACGACCCCGTTCAAGATCTGTTTCCTCTCCCCAACCTCTTTCCTCTCAACTTGCCTCATCTCCTGCTTCTTCCACCATTGTTCCTCCTCCACCATCCTCTCCTCCTCAGCTTCCACCTGCATCCTCTTCAGCTGGACCTTCCTCTTCTGGTCCTTCTACATCAGAACCTTTTGTTCTTCCTACAGTAACTCTTGATTTATTTCAATCCACCTACACCTCCCTCTTTCATTACCATTATCCCTGAAGGTGCCCAACTCACACAAATAGAAATCCAGGATATTAAGGATGAATTTGAAGTAGCAATACTTCGTTCAGTCCTGGCTGTTGGGACCCACTCTCACAGGACAGGCTCTTCTAGTCCTGTCTCTAAAAGAGGAGACTCACATCCTCTCATCCTGTCTCTTCTGAACCTTGCTATCCTCCCCTTTGGTTTTCCCTCTCTATCTCCAACAAGCAGAAACTTATCTATGAAGAATATCTTCAAAAGTAGTTTTTGCCCATATTTTTGGCCTTCCTTTCCAAATCTTTCTGAACATCTCACCACCATCTTTCCTTATACCCATCTCTCTAAGGCTCACAGTCAAAAATCTTCTCCATGACTGAAGCCAAAACTGAAGAGCAGTGGGCTCAAGCAACAAAGACCTGTACAGTCAATTCCGACGAGTTCAAGCTGCCCGATATCCGCCTAGGGAAGCTCCTCTTCCCCTTTCTGAGTGGTTCCAAATCCATCAAAAATTTGTTTGGCCCTTTCATTCAGAAAGAAATCAAATTCATCCGGCAGTATCAGATGTACAGTAACTACTGCTATGTAAATCGCCTCCCAGAATCTCAGTTGGGTCAGTTTCGTACAGCCATCAGGGCCCTCAGTTCAAGCACAGCTCATACTGAGCCCCTTCAGGTCGATTTTGCCACCCTGGTTATTCCTGATGTAGTGTTCCTTCCCCCTCTCCATGCTCTGATTATGGATTCTTCCGTGGGAACACTTATCTTTGAGCGAGCTGCAAGGGTAATGGCCAGATTATTTGTGCAAGATGGCCGTGATTTATCTTTCCCAAGATTCGTCTTCAGACAATATCTTCAGGGGCATATCAAGGCAGATGTTCTGGCCCCCATTCTTTCTGAATGTGAGCGGTTGTCTCCTGAAGAATGGATGAAGCTCTATCCCTTGTCTGCTCAGCAGCTAGGTGATCTAAATGCCTCTCAGGCCAGCTCCAACCAACCTCCCCTGTCACCTGGTGAATTTTTGGATGCCAACTCTCTTCACCTCATCCGGGATTCCTATCTGACCTGGGTCGAAAGATACAAAGTTTTCTTTGCCTTAAAGCAAGAGCTTCGGTCGCTTAAGATTGACTATCCCCTCAAGATTGAAGCCTTTCTTCGTTTTGCCAGCTTTGGGTCCTTCTTAACTTACAAGTTAGCCCTTGGCCGTGTTAAGTATGGGGACTTCATTTCAGATCAAAGGCAGCTTCATATCAAAAGGATGGCTCCCACCATGGACCCTCCTATCAAATTGAAATTGGGGCCTTTCAAGCCTTCTTTGAAGAGCAGGAACGCCAGGCACTCCCTGTCATCAGGCGCTTTGGCTCCTTGTTATCCCCTGCTTATTACTTATCTGTAAATCCTCAAACTGATCAATATATGTTGGTTGTCTACCCTTCCATCTTTTCTCTTCTTTCTTTGTCTCAGAGTATCTTTTTGCTTACTGACAAGGGGGAGAAAATTAGCATGTCTAAAATACATTCCGAAAATCTTCAGATTTAGAAAAATACTTAGCATGTTTGAAATACTTTCGGAAATATTCATGCTTATTGATAATTTTTTGTCATCACCAAAAGGGGGAGATTGATGATCAGTCTGTCCCCACGAAATTTTAAATATACATGTATTTTGGTAATTAACAAAACCTTATCAAAGTTCTCTAAGTCTTAAGTACAAGAAATACTCCAAGGCCAAGGTCAATCAAGCCAATATTGGTAAGCATTATATTTCTGAAGCATTAATTATTTCAAGATCATATTCTCTAAGTCCACATCGACTTCTGTTGAAAGTCACAACGACTTCCTTTAGTGCTATAACGATTTGAATTCATAACGATTTCTTAAGTGTCTGAACGACTTCTTTACTGTGACATCGTTTGATTAAAAACAATCGTTCTCTCAACGATTCTATAAGTCATCGCAATGATTTCTTTAGAATTTGCAACGACTTGCTCGCCGTAACGATTTCTTAAGTTATCATAACGATTTCTTTAGAATAGCAACGACTGCTCGCCGTAACGATTTCTTAAGTTATCATAACGATTTCTTTAGAACTCTTAACGATTTGCTTCCGCAACGATTTCTTTAGAACTCATAACGATTTGCTTCGCGCAACGATTTCTTTAGAACTCATAACGATTTGCTTCGCGCAATGATTTCTTTAGAACTCATAACGATTTGCTTCGCGCAATGATTTCTTTAGAACTCTTAACGATTTGCTTCGCGCAACGATTTCTTTAGAACTCATAACAATTTGCTTTGCGCAACGATTTCTTTAGAGCTCATAACGATTTGCTTCGCGCATCAATTTCTTAAAGTTCATAACGATTTGTTAAGTATCTATAACGAGTTCTTCGTTGAATACAATGATTTTCTCTCTATAATGACTTATTGGTATCATAACGATTTCATAAGTCATATAGACAACGACTTTATAGTTTATATCAACTTGATATTTATCTTATCTCTTAAGGCGTGAATAGTCAAAGACTTTGTTATCTGTCTGACTGCTGTGCATTTAATGAAGACAGAACGTATCTCTGCATGCATGCAGATGATATCCTTTTACTATTGTGCATATTCTGTCAACATCTTTTAGAACAAGCTATTGGCATTGCTATTTTGGTGAATACTCACATCAACGTTTACTGACAACAAGAGACAACCTAGCTGTCTACTGTTCTAGCATTTAATATGTGCAGGGTCCTGAAGACATTCTGTCATACAATGTTGGACCATATAGACGCCAGAAGACATTATCTCTTTGCGTGCTCGCTGGATAAAAGATTCTTGAAGCTTCAAATGTCAAGCAGTCTAACGTTTGGCATCTGTTAAGGCTCGCCTTGATCGCTTCCTGGTTAATAGCCCTTTTGAAGATGTTTTTAAGGGATTTCGGTGCGGCATTTACCCAGATTGAATTCTGATCACTCTCCTCTCCTGTTATCTTTAGTTCCTGTGCAAAGAGTCCCTGCAAGATTTATCTTTCAGGCCATGTGGATTAGCCATGATACTTACCTTGATACAGTGCAGAGGGCGTGGACTAATGTTTCTATTTGGCATCCTAATCCTTTCACTATGTTATCTACAAAACTCAAATCTGTCAAACAGGCCCTTAGGAACATGGAGCTGCTGGAAGGCGCCTTCCAAGAGGCGCAGGATTCCTTTGATGTTAATCCGTCTGATGTAAATCGATGTGCTCTTGGGCTGGATTCTGCTAACCTGAAGAGAGCTATCAAAAATCTGGACATTTTTTGGGCACAAAAGCAAGAATGAATTGGCTGGAAAATGGTGATAGAAACACATCCTTTTTCCATAAGGTAGTTCAAGGCAATAGAAGGCGTAACTACATCCATAGGCTGAAGATCAATGGAACTTGGTGTGAGGATCAGGAGGTCCTACAACAAGAAGCAAGTCGGTATTTTGAGGAGATTTTATCTAGTGTTCCTCACACTGTGGATCCCTCGTTACTTCAAGTCATCCCAACGCTTGTCTCGGATGAATAATGCTATTCTGTGTGCGGTACCCAACATGGATGAAGTCAAAAATGTGGTTTTCTCTATGAATGGGAACAGTTCTCCTGGCCCGATGGCTTCTCAGGTACCTTCTTCACATCTTGTTGGGATATTGTTAACATTGATGTACATGCAGCTGTGGCAGGTTTCTTTCAAGGTTACTCTTTCCCTAGGGGTATTACGTCATCCCTTATTGCGCTCATTCCAAAGGTGGCTCACCCGGAGACTTTCAATGACTACAGGCCTATTAGTCTCTGCAATTTTATTTACAAAATTGTCTCCAGGATTATATGTGACCGGCTGGTGACTATTCTGCCAAAAATAATTTCTGAAGAGCAGGGTGCCTTTGTGAAGGGTAGGATTATCACGGATAATATTGCTCTCGCTAGACAATTGGTTCGTGACATTGGCCGTAAAGTCCGAGGAGGGAACACTATCTTCAAACTTGATATTCGCAAGGCCTATGATAGTGTGGAATGGGATTTTCTATTTGCGGTGCTTAAGAAATTTGGCTTCTCCTCCAGATTTGTTTCTTACAATGGTATGCTGGTATCCAATTGTTGGTTCTTGGTGTTGGTTAATGGAGCGCCTGCTGGTTATTTCAAATCTACTCGTGGTCTTCGTCAAGGTGACCCTATTGCCCCAGCTCTTTTTGTTATTATGGAAGAAGTTCTCAGTCGAGGTCTTAAACAGTTAGTCTCTAGTGGGTGGTTAACTCCCTACGCGGGCCCAAGAGGCTGTCCCGCACCCTCCCATCTTCTGTTTGCGGATGATACTCTAGTTTTTTTGAATGGTTGCTGCCAAAATGTGAGGCGGTTGGTGTCTTTCTTGGGGCAGTATTCGTCTTCCTCTGGCCATGTTATTAATCAACACAAAAGCTCCATTATGGTTGGTGATAGAGCTTCGGCCCATTCTGTTCAAAGACTGGTGGATATCACGGGTTACAGGCGGCAATCTGGTCCGTTGTTCTACCTGGGAGTTCCGCTACGTCCTGGTCGGTCCTTGGTGGCGGACTATAAGTCTTTAATGGACAAAGTGAGTTCCAAGTTCGGCAGTTGGAATCTAAATTCCTATCTCAAGCGGGGCGGGTTACCCTCATCAACTCGGTTATCTCATCAGTCCCTATTTATTTAGCTGCTACCTCTTGCATTCCACGTACTGTTATTTCTTTTATTGAGAGGTCTTCTGCTTGCTTCTTTTGGAATGGGTCTGACGGAGTTCGAAGGAGGCACTGGGTTGCATGGCAATGTATCCAACGTCCAAAGGCTGAAGGTGGACTGGGAGTACGTAATATGCAGTCCGTACAGTTGGCACTTGTTATCAAACAGTTTTGGCATATTATGCATGGTGATTCGGTCTGGCCATTGTACGCTAGGCAGCGTTTTCGTTTCTTTGATAAGCTCCCTGGCATGCCCGTCCAGATTTGTAAGACCGCCCTAGCTCTTATCCATGCAACACTCGATGGGTGCATGGTAATGGTAACCGTATTAATATCTGGAAGGATGCGTGGTTCGGTCACCAACCACTGGCTGATGTGTTTCCAGACATGTTGCTCCATGTAACTTTTCTTTGCAGGAGGTGGTTCAGGATATACAACATCTAATGAGATCAGTAATTCCGGAGATCCATTTGCAGAATATCAACTTGTCTGCTGATGAGGATGTTGTCTTCTGGGCTGCCAGCCCCAACGGATTATTTTCCACCAAATCCGCTTATGAATTGGTGCGACCTCTAGGCATCTATCGTCCTCCTATTCGGAATTATGGCACTCTGCCTTCTTACCCAGAGCATCCTTATTTTGCTGGAAGCTGCTTCATCGAGCTGTCCCAGTGGATCAAACAATCATGGACTGTGGTATACAAATAGCTTCTAGGTGTTCGTGTTGTGATTCACATCAGGTGGAGGATCTTAATCATGTGTTTATCCACACCGGCGGCTCAGAGCTTGTGGAGGTGGTGGTGCCTCTACTAGTAATGATATCCATCTTCATCCAAACATTACAGTTAGAATTTGGAAGATTCTCCTTCATTCCAATATGAGTACAGCTACTGGCTTCATTGCCTTATACGGTCTACTCCTGATGATGGGGAGCTGTGGAAGAGCAGGTGTTCCGCCAGGTTTGATGGTAAGCAAACTCGGTGCAGAAAATGGTCAGACGTATCAAGTTTCACATCGAATCTGCCTTGTCCGTTCAGAGCTTTAGTGCCACGCCATCTAGCTGTGATTTAAGTGTCCTTTTGGCTTATGGATTCTCCCCAAAGATCAAGAACAAGCAGTTGAGGTTTGTTCGCTGGATTCCTCCTTTATCTAACTATTGCCTTAATGTAGATGGTGCGTCTAAAGGAAATCCGAAATTTATGGTGGCGGCGGCTGTATACGTGACAGTGCAGGTGCCCCATTAGTCTCCTTTGCTTTTTCTATGGGGAGGGCCACAGTTTTTTTGCTGAGATGTGAGCACTTTGTGATGGCCTTCGTATTGCTTCTTCCTTGGGGGTTCGGCTATCTGCGATATATTCAGATTCGCTTACTTTGGTTACTTCTTTGAAGCACCATACTTGTTATTCTTGGTCGACGTTAAGATGGTGGCGTGTGATTCTTAAGCACATGCATGACCAGGCCACTAGTGTATCACATGTCTACAGGGAGGCCAATCAAGTTGCCGATGGGTTGGCTAATCACGCGGTTATCACCATGTGCAACAATGTTTTTTGGCGGTCTGATATTCCTCTTTCTTGTAGAGGGGCGGTTGTTCTAGATAGATCAGGCCTTAGGAGTGTTAGAATGGGCTGAACTGCTTCTGCTTTATCTTTTCTTCAGGAGTTTTGACAGGGGTATGCCCCAGTGTTTTTGTACTAGCAATTTTATTATTAAAATATAAGGCACAATGTTCGCACCAGGGGAGTGAGAACATTACTACTTTCTGGGGAGTAGTGCACTTAGCTGGTTGCTGACTCTGTGACCTCTTTTATCTTAAAAAAAAAAAGCAGTCTAACGTTTACCAATCTAAGAGACAACGGTTACTTCAACAGCCATATTTCAAAAGGAGATATAAATACAAGACAGAAGAGAAGAATTAGATGTCACTGAGTGGAGAACAAGTATCTCGTATACAAGCATTTAAATTCTTCTGCAAGAAGTCTAGAGCCAAGAATCTCATTCCTCATCATCTTTAGCTCTTCGCTCTCTGTGCTGTAATAGAATTTCTAAGAGAGCCCGTGTAGTTCTGAGAGTGTGCCTTGTTTAGATCTTTTGCTCTCAGTGCTTGTTGCTTCAGATTTTGGCTTGTAAAAGCTTGATCTAGGGGCTTAAATTCATTCTATTCTCTTTGTGGTGTTTCCCTTCATGCGTGAAGGAAGACCTGGTGGGATCCAGGGTGTTGTTTCCCTTCGGTTGTGAAGGAAGACCTGGTGAAGTATCCAGGGTGTGGTTATTCCCTTTTGGTGTGAAGGAAGACCAGCTGAGCTGGGTGTTGTAGTGTCCATAGGGGGACTGTACCCTAATTAGTGAAATCCTGAGTTGTTGCTCAGGACTGGACGTAGGACTCCTAAGGAAAGGAGGTCCGAACCAGGATAATTCCTTGCGTTGTGTGATTGATTCTTTGTGGGTTGTTGTTCATACTAACCATTACTAACCAACATCGAAGATTGTTTTTGTGTATATTTTTACGTACATGTGTCACCTAGATAGATTTTTTAAAGACCCATTCACCCCCCCTCTGGGCTTGTCAACTGGGCAACACTGTTGTCATGCTGTTTAATTGGCGGGAGGTGAGACGGACCTTCAAAGACACACCAGGGAAGCCCAAGTTGAGGGAGGCAGCGGTGCTGGTTGTAAAGGGTGAACTCGGACACCCCGATCAAACGCAAATCTACACCGGGTGCTAGCCTGGTCCACAAGTCTCGGTTGGGAAGTGGCGCCGGAATGAAAGTAAACGCATCCTCGGGCATATCTCGGAAGTAGTCACACCAATCCGCCCGCGTTTTAAGTTGTGGCGCTCGATTAGCCACGCACCCTTCCAAACCGACGATGTTGTCCAAATGTTTGAGCGGACTTTTGGAGAAGATACGGGACGAGCTAGGAACCTCATTACTCAAGGCAAATTTAAAATGTAGGTCATCCCAATAGGTGAATAAAAGCATTGATCCATAAGGGGGCCTACCCAAGCTCGCCGTCGTAAGACCACTGTAGAGGAAGGCTAGCACCGCCGGTCCCAACCTCTCACCTTCCCATATGGCGCACACCGCGCCTAGCTGGTCCTCCTCCAAGGTGTTGTCAACCGAAGGAAAGAGGAGCACACCCGCTACATAAATAGCAAACCCCGCATTACCTGTTCAAATCTTTCACTGTCACCCGCCCGTGGTAGCTCCCTCATCATCCAGGCCGCCAGTTTTTACAAGTTTATCACCTTGTCGGTCCGGACGCTTTGAACATACCGTGCATCCATAAAGCTCTCCAACACTCCTCGGCTTGTGTAGCACCTCGGCATGACCGCCATCTCATCTTCCGCACCTCGCTTCATCCGCTTCAAACCTAATAAAATCTCAACCTCTTCCAATAGGATAGTGGCTTCAAATGTTTTGAAGAGGAAGGTGTGGGTTTGAGGATGCCATAATTCAATCAAAGCCCCGAGAGCCGCCCAGTCAAGGTGGATTTCATGGTATCTTATTGCATGGACGGTAAGGTTGTTGATTTTGATTCCCCACACCGTAAGGATGTGGGTCATGCTCAAAGTAATATTGGAAGTGAGTTGTCGGAGCCATGGGAGGCGCATATAGCGACGGTTACCCGGGAAAAGTGGGTAATCCTTTGAACGGGGATGGGTAATAGCATTACATGGGGGTTTTGGTGAATGGCCAAAGATGAAAATATTGGTCATTAGGAGAGGTAGAGAGAAAGAAAGAAAAGAAAGCAAGAAGGAAGAGCAACAAAGAAATTGTTAGAAGCAACCAAAACAAAAACAAAGCCAAAAGAATCAAAATCCACTTACCATGTTGGTTTGGACAAGCTTACAAACACGCCCTTCCACTTGGTTTAGCCTTTGAAACCCATCCTCTCTTGACCCCATAGAGGAGGATGATCCACATACTCCATCTCACCCAAAGCTTCCTTTTCTTTTCCCCTCCTCCAAACTTTCTCTTCTCTTCCTCTCCTCCAAAGCCTTCTCCTCCTCCTCTTCCTCTTCTCCTTGCTTCAAGAGAGAGCTCTTTCACCCTTAGGAGAGGAAGGGAGTGTATGGAAAGGAGTGTGTGCATGAAAAGGAGTGTGAGAGGGTGTCTTATGACCCCTGACCCGAAAGCACCTCGCATGCATGCAGTAAGAGGAGGAGAAGAGCCAAAACTATCAAATCTGATCTGACAGCCTGAATCGCGTCCAGACCAGAGGAAGCTATTAAGGATTGATAGGCGTCCAATCCAGAGGACGCTATTTTGGATGGTCAAAAGGCGGCATCCCAACTGGACGCCAATTAAAGGAGATGCAGAAAGTGCCCCGAAAAGATTCAAAAGTGAAGATGCACTCCAGCACTATCTTTGGCAAGAAGGACTTAAGACCCTCACTCTCTTAAGTGACAAAATTGAAAAAAATCATATTGCCCATAAATGACCCATTCTTACATTGCAAGAACTACTTCATCAAGCTTTATCTCATCTTTTCTCAGGTGTAGTTCAGTTCTTGCAACGGGTCATGCAAACGTCGCCATGACCGAAGAACAAACATGTCTGACCACGCAAGTTCAAGTTCTTCAGGGTCTTGCTTCCTGGCTTTGCCACATAATACAGCAGAGGCTCACCAAGTACTTCATCAGAGAGAATTTGACACGTGTCACACTCTTGAGCCCTCTTTGTAGAAGCCAGAAGCATCAGGATTGGCGATGATAGCAAAGGTTTGCACTTTACTGAAGGTTGGGGGAGATTTGCAGTCACTCACGAGATGAGCTTTGGGCACCTCTTGTGTTCAAGAGTGTGGGCAGCCTAGCTTTTCATGTAACGATCTTTAGCAAAAGCATATGCCATATCAGAAAATGAGGCCCCCATAATAATAATGTTTAGAATCTCCCCACCAACACTCCCACCAACAATTTGAATAGCATCCAACATAAGGAACGCGATTCACAATTGATAGGCGTCCATCCTACCTGCCGCATTTTACAAGCAGCATTGTTCTTATGCTTCACCATGTTATTTGTTGCTTGTCAGTACTAATTAATCTTTGAGCGCAGGATCTAGACGCCCTTTTTCGCCGCATAACACACGATCATCCTCGGCGGCCGCCACCCTGGTATTGTATATATTGCATCTTACTATATGGTATACTTTATTAGAGCACATCAAGGACCTCGAGGCTCTGACAAAACTGGAGTTTGAGGTCCCCTCCTCCGCCAAAAACAATGATAATTCCACAGGAGTCTTACGACTTGAGGATAGGACGTTACGCTATGGAAGGACGATGGTTCCGTTCGGTATCCTGACTTCCACGACGTGACAATATTATCCTTGATTATCTTATATTTTCTTTTTTTAAAAAAAAAAATTTAGCCCAGCATGGATCATGTAGAATCTTGAGCAAAACTCTGGAGAATCACTCTCATTCTTAATTGAAGAGAGCCACTTGTTCTTAAAATCACAGATAACATGGAATATTCCATTCTGAGCCAAGTACTCGGTTCACTGTGTTGTTGTTTAAAGATCGTCCTTTTGAGAAACTCAGTTTCTTTGGACTTTGGATACCTACTTTATTTTTAGTTACACCCAGATCCACCTGCGGTAGTGGCAGACGCCTCCAATGGTGCAACCTAACAGATTGTGTCCTTGGGTACTTCCTGACGTTGGAAGTTGATCTCCCTCCTTCCCGTGCCCATGCGCACACTTCCCTTTTTCCGTCCAAAGTGTCGAGTTTTCTCTTAATGTTTTCCCCGAACAACTTCACTCTGAATCGACGAAAAGCTCTTGTCGTGTGTTGCTGAGGTGTGCCTCATCACACCTTGTGTCTACTTTTCAGTCTGCTCCCACTACACTCCACTCCACTACCGCATCTCACTTCGCTCCATTACACTCCATTCCGTGTCCCTCCGCTTCGCTCCCCTGCAAAGCAGACACCCAGGCAGGCAGCTGTAGACACGCCATTTCGGCCACATATCGAGAAAATTTCATGTTGCACCGTGATGCCTCAAAGTGGCTCTTTTCAATTAACCTCTTGAGTGATTTTCCTAATTTTCTAGATTTTCTAGGACTTTTAAGAATGTTCTAGAGAGGCTGAAGGGAGTCTGTGGAATTGAAGGATTCGCGTCTGGTACAGTGGACGTCGTTTTGGGTATTGATCCACGGCCGGTATAGCCAACGTGAATCTAACTTGCCTGTCTGGCACATAGGCAGTTCAGATTCGCGTCCTCTGCACCCGCCGCAGTTTAAAAGTCAAATCCCTGCAGTCGATGCCATTAAGAGCCTATGCCTCGAAGTCAGAGCACTTTTGAAACGTGTCTGAGTGACACGCCGCATTTCTAAGATCCACTGTCAAATAAAACATCGATTTAATCAAAGATCAATTCGATAAGAAACGCGGCACAGTGTCCAGACTCGATTTTGAAGGCAGTTACAGGCTTAATCATCACGATGACGTCAAATCAAGGGCTTGTAAATTGCGGCATGCCGTGTGGATGCGGTTCACAATTGATGGGCGTCCGCTGTACCTGACGCGATTTAAGAGCTCCTAGTGCCTATAAATACAGTTCGGGTTGCAACCATTTGAGGATCCCGAACCTAATTCCCAGAGACGGCGAAGCCCTGCCGAATTGGCGCCTTGACCTCCATACTATAACTCTCCCACATTCTAAGGCGGATCCCCGTTAGATCGAAAGCGCATTCCGGAGCCGAGGAGGAGCACCTTCCACCTTCCCCCCTCGCGATCCGGAGTCTCCATCCTTCGTATGAGCGCCAAAGCAAGACGGGCTGAGCGTCCCTTTGTCTCTCCATCCGCCATCACCGCTGGCTATATCGCCATTTCCCCTTCTTCCTATTTTCATTTCACTTATTGTATTGCATGCATCTCACATCCACCACACATACGCACGTCATTTCTTTCCCGCCTATCTTTTAGGGGTTTAACACCACCTCCATAAGGTGTGTTAACGCCCATTTGATGCCTTTTATTTCATTCTATATGAACTTTTACTACACTTTCATAGTCTAATCTTCTCGTCATTTGTTTTCTTTGTCCATTTTTGCAAGGTAACCGGAGCTGAATCTCCTTCGCCGGCCGCCGGTGGAAGGAGGTAAGCCCACATACGCAACTCCCGTGATCTTCGGTGAAGGTAGGTACCTCCGTAACCCTTCCTGTCATCCGTCTCCATCAGTGCCCTTGTGCACCTGGCGATCACTTTTTGTTTTTTCCTTTACGCATTCATCTTATTCCTTTCCTACTTCTTCACCCTTTCAAACCACAATAAACAAACACACCCACACCAAAACAACCTTTCTTTTCAAAGCCCACCCTTTCTCCTCCGCGGGATGGTGTCCTACAAGGGATAAAAGAGAAAAGGGCGCGTCTACATATATGAACCTACTTTGGCGCTGACGCAGACTCATGGAGCTTTTGTTTGTGTAGAATTGGACATAACTAAATCCAGACCAGAGAGGATTTAGATAGGCTGTGGTTAGGTGGTTTCTGGAAAAAAGATTAACTATTTCAGAATCCCGACATTGTGTGGTTTCTGCCATAAGTTGGGCCATGTTGACTCTGAGTGTATCAGAAGCAAAAGAAATTAGAGTGTCTTGATGTTACTCCTAAGAAGATGGCGGTCCAAGAGGAGGAGTAGAAGGAAGCTGCCATCAGGAAGAGAGTTTGGCATCAGAAGGATGTTTGTGTGGAATCGGTTGTTCCGATGTTGAGCAATAGTTTCTCTCCACTTCTTGAGGAGCAACCTACTAAGGATGATAGAAATGGTTCTTCATCTGGGGTCCCTGTTGGATCAAAATGGCACTAATGATGTCCTAGAGGGGGGGTGAATAGGACTTCTTGCGCTTTTAAAATTTTATCTAAAATTAAACAACACTAAATGAAGCTATTAGAATTTAGTGTAGTGTGTGATTCAAGTGTAAGTTGGCGGAAACAATCACACAAATGCACAAAGAATTGTATCTTGGTTCGACCCTTCCCACATGGAAGTCCTACGTCTAGTCCTCAAGCAAACCACTTGAGATTTCACTAACTGCCAAGAGAACTTGGCCTTCTCTCACCCTTGAGAGGAATTATAAGCCCACTTGCTCCCAAGCAAGTCTTCCCTTACCAGGGGTACAAAGACTACCTTCAACAAGGTCTTCCCTACACAATAGGGGTACAACAGGAACAAACCTCCTACAAGGTTTAGACAATTGAGATGTAAAGACACTTGTGTGTTTGCCTTAACCATAGGCAAACAGACCCATATTCAGAAAGGAGAAAAACCAATTAGAATTACAACTGTAATCCTTTCTGAATGAGGAAGGATGGACAGAAAGAAATCACAATTACAAATGCCACCCAACAACAAGACTTCTGTGAAGAAGAGAGCTTGGAGAGTTTTCTGAATGAGGAAGCTCTCAATCTTGCAGCTCAGGAGAAGGCTTGTAGATGATCTTGCAAGTAGAAGACAGAAGAGAGTTGAGAAAGTTGCTAGTTGGTTTCACACTCTAAGTTTGTGTGTGTATTCTCATTCAAACTTCGGCTTCTATATATGCTTCAGAAGAATGTAACCATTTAAAAGTGTCTGTTAGAGATCTGGCCATTTGAGGAGAGATCTTTGATCCTATGGATGCTGGTTGAAGTTGTCATCCATTAGTCCTTCACCCATTTTAGCTTTCCAATGGCTTCAGACAAGGCTGTAGCTTCACAGCTTAGAGGTCAAGCTCAATTAAATGTTCTGTGAAGGCTCCATGCTGAAAACGTGCTCAATAAACGTTCTGCAGCAAAGACAAGACAAAAGGAGAGGATACCTCCATACTTTCTGAGGTAGGTGAGTCAGAAGAAATGTATAAAGTATGGAAACCTCGGACAAACAAGCTTTCAGACCAATAAAAGATGGACAGACAGTTGCACCAAAAAGTAAGGTGTGGTTCTGACAGTGGTAGGTGAGCCTCTATCAAATACCCATACGTCTGAAATCAATAAATGCAGTATATCTTCTGAAAGGAATGAAAATCTGGCCTTCTATCATGAAGCAAGAGACCAATTTGATTAAATGTTTCAGATATAAACATAAACAAATTTAGAAGATTATTTTGAATATAATATGTCTTATCTTGTCAGAATATAATTAATTAATGATAATCTAATGGACTATTAATATTTATGAAACACATAGGAGTAATGAGTTCTGACAAAGGTTACATTTACATAGATGAATCATAATTAAAAATATATATACTATCTGTACAGAAAAGTACAAGTATACAAACTATCAGAGAAGTCAGATTCATAAGAAGGTGTACTTCGACTTTAGAAGTCGGAGTCAGAATCATGAAGACATTGATTCTCAAAAGTTGCAGTAAGATAGTAAGATTCGACTTCAAGAAGTCGGATAGATGAGTATTAGAAAGTCATACTTCGATTTTAAGAAGTCGAAGATATTCATTCGACTTCCATAGACTTGGACAGAAACAAGACAGATACTTCGACTTTTGGGAGTCGGAGAGGGGCATTCGACTTCATAGAGTTGAAGCCCAGAACACAAGACTCAGAACACTTCGACTTTATAGAGTCGGAGTCAACAGTCGGATTCAGTATGATACATATAGAGTAGTTTGTGGACTTAGAAAAAATTTCGAGATAAACTTGCAGACTATAATTCGACATCAGAAAGTCGGAGACCATATTCGAAGTTAGTGTGATACATAGAGTAGTCTGTGGACTTAGAAAAATTTCTGAGATGAAGTTGTCCAAAATATTTTATGTGGTATATGTATTAGTGTATTTAATTTGTAAAGAGTCTTTTAAAAGGTTTTGTCATAGCAAAATCACAATATTATAATAATTTAAAATATTAAATAATTTACTTTGGGGAAGTTGCTCAACAGTCCCTGCACCAGACCAGGATCCTAAAACTCAGTCTGGAGATGCTTTACAGATCCAGAAAGTTCATGCGGAGGTTTCCCCACCTAAATCGACGTTGCATGGGTTTCATGGGAATGTGATAGTGCATGATGTGCATGGTTTCTGCTTCTGAAAGTTTATCTGTCGTAGGAGAGGCTGAAGCCAACGATGGGGGTGCAACCAAGGAGTCTCCAGCGATGGCTCCCGCCGAGGAAGAAGGTGAGTTGGCTTCTGCATCCAGCCTTCCTAAACTTAGACCACCAGAAATATCCCTAAAGAAGGTTTCTATTTTGGCTACTGAAGAAAATATTTTCATGCCTAATACTATTATTCTAAAGGAGGGTATAACCCAAAAGAAGGTAAGTGCCAGGACTAGATCGAAGGCCAAGGTTACAGGGGGTTCCGCGGGTTATTCTTCCTCATGAATAGTTCCCTGTTACATTGGAATATTAGAGGCATTGCCAACTTAGCCACTAGGCGTGTGCTTTAGAACATTATGAGGAAGTACAACACAGATTTCATTGCCATTGCGGAGCCCATGGTCCCTTTAGATCGGGCGAGATCTTTGTCTACTTATCTCTGCATGGATTCTTTCACTAGTAACAGTGGTGATGATTCCAAAATCTGGGTGTTCTGGCGTAACCAGTCGCTCCACATTGTTAGTTGTTCTGATCAACAGATTACCTTAGCAGCCATGAGGGATGACAGCGTCTATCTAATGATTACTGTGGTTTATGCTAGGTGCCATGCATAAAACAGATGTGTTCTTTTTGATGATCTGCTTAATATCTCCAGCAATGTGGTTGTTCCTTGGATTGTTGGTGGTGATTTTAACTGTGTAGCTCAGCCCTCTGGGAAGATGGGTGGTCGATCTACTAATTTGCATGCTATGGTTGACTTCAATGCATTCATTTCTGGTTGTTCTCTCTCTAATGCTGGTTATATTGGTCCTCACTTCACTTGGTCTAACACATAACTGGGCTAGCAACTGTTAAGGCTAGACTGGACAGGTTCCTTTTCAACAATATCTGTGAAACTAAGTGTCCGGGGCTCTAGGTGAGACACCTCCCCAGAGGTCCTTCAGATCATGCACCCCTGCTGGTAGGTTTCTCCAACTTTCCTCAAGTGCCAGCCAAGTTCACTTTCTAGTCCATGTGGACTACTCATGACTCATTTATGGACACTGTTCAAGATGCATGGAGTGCTGAGGAAGGGGGGCATCCCAACCCGTTTGTTACTTTACATCTTAAGTTGAAGGCAGTCAAGGGTGCTCTTCGTTCATGGAATAAAGACACCTTTGGCAATATTAATGCTAATGTATTAAGACAGGAGGAGGATGTTAGAGACAAGCAAGAGGCTTCTGACAACAATGCTACATCAGACAATCGTTCTGCACTTGGTGCTGCTAATGCTAATCTAAGAAGGGCCATGAATTGTGCGGAAGTTTTCTGGGCTCAAAAGGCTCGTATACGGTGGCTGGATAATGGTGATAAGAACACTGCTTTTTTTTCATGCAGTTGTTCAAGGTAATAGGAGGCATAATTATATCCATAGGCTCCAGGTGAATGGGATTTGGAATGAGGACTAGGAGATCCTTAGAAATGAAGCTACAAATTTCTTTCATGGCCTTTTGCATTCCTCGGACCATGCCATAGATGAATCCCTCTTGCATGTCATCCCCTCCCTTATTACTAAAGAACATAATAGTATTCTATGTGTCACTCCCACCAAGGAAGAAATTAAGAAATCGGTGTGGAGTTTGAATGGCAATAGTGCTCCTGGGCCAGATGGTTTCACTGGGGATTTCATTACTTCTTACTGGGATATAATTCAGAATGATGTGATTGCTGCTGTGCTAGGTTTCTTCCAAGGCTTCCCTCTCCCCAGAGGGACAACGTCCTCCCTCATTGCTCTTGTTCCCAAGAAAGCGCATCTTGTAACCTTTGGTGATTTCAGGCCGGTTAGCCTATGCAATTTCTTCAATAAAATTGTTTCCAGGATCTTCTGTGATAGGCTGGTTGATATTTTACCTGGTATCATCTCTGAGGAGCAAGGAGTGTGTTGTTAAAGGCAGGTCCATTCTAGATAATGTCTCTTTATCTAGGCAGCTGGTAAGGGATATTGGTCGGAAAGTTAGAGGGAACAATGTCGTTTTGAAACTGAATATTAGGAAAGCGTATGACAGTGTGGAATGAGATTTCTTATTTGCTGTCTCAATAAGTTTGGTTTTTCTACCAGATTCATATCATATATTGGAATGTTGATATCTAATTGTTGGTTCTCTGTGCTTTTAATAGTTCCCCTACTGGATACTTAAATCTACTAGGGGCCTTAGGCAAGGTGATCCAATTGCACCTGCTTTATTCATCATTATGGAAGAAGCTCTCAGTAGAGGCCTTAGGCACATGGCTATTTATGAGCATCTTCAACCGTATGCAGGACCAAGAGGCTGCCCGACAATCTCTCATCTTCTGTATGCAGATGACACACATATTTTTTGAATGGGGGAATCGTTAACGTCAGGAGGTTGATGATGTTTTTGAAGCAGTATGCGCTTTCCTCAGGTCAGCATATTAACTCCTCCAAGAGTTGTTTTATGATTCTGATAAGGCTTCTTCTCATTCCATTATAAATTAAGGAAATTATTGGTTCAAAAGGCAATGTGGCCCTCTCATTTACCTGGGAGTTCCCTTGAGACCTGGTAGGGTTCTAGCTGTAGATTATAAATCCTCATAGACAAAGTGAATGGCAAAACTGGCTACCTGGAAGTCGAAGCTTATATGTCAAGCTAGTCGGGTCACTTTAATCAACTCTGTGATCTCTTCACTTCCATTTTACTTGGCTGCTTATTCTTCTCTTCCGAAATCTATTATTGCTTATACTGGAAGACTATCCGCTGCTTTTTTCTGGAATGGTTCAGATGGTATCCGTCGTCGCCATTAGGTGGTTGGGTCCAACATTCAACAGCCTTTTGATGAAGGAGGACTGGGTGTCCGCAGCCTTAGGCATCCGCAGCCTTAGGCATCCGCAGCCTTAGGCATGTTCAGATCTCGCTGGCTATCAAGAATCTTTGGAACATCCGCCATGGTTCTTCCTTATGGGCCTCATATGCCAGAAGGCGGTATCCTCCAGGTTGTAACAAATATCCCTGGGATGACTAAGCAGATTCGGTTGGAAGCTGAGATGATTGTTCAGAATAATACCGTATGGATTCATGGGAAGGGTAATAAAGTTGATATTCTATATGATATTTGGCTCAATGATAAGCTGTTAGGATCGGATTTTCTGTAATGGCAAATCTAGAAGGGGGGTTGAATAGATTTGCAGCGGAAACTTAAGCAATTTAAAAATTACTTCAAAATAAAGAATCTACTCAATTAAAACCCCTCTGATCTGATTCAATGTGTGTTATCAAAATGTGAGAAACACTTTATGAAACAGTGTAAGTGTCAAATATGTGATTAACGTGTGTGAACAAATTAATTAGTGTGCAGGCAAAAATCCCTATGCATGCATCTAGCGCAATACAATGCAAACCACAAATCAAACCACAGTGCATAAGGGAATTTTAGGTGGTTCAGAGATCACATCCAGTGATTCCTACATCCACCCCTCACACAGTGAGGCACACACTACTCAAAGAACTGAGTACACACACACACACAAGCACTCAGGCTTAGACACACACACACTAGATCAAGTTCACAGAAGATCAGATCCTCTAGCCTCGATCTGATCTACACACCACACACACAGATTTGATCTATACACAAGCTAGCATAGATCGCAAAGCACACATGATCACAAACTCCATGTACTGATCCCCAATCAGTACACACACACACAGATACATGAATTGAGTTGAGAAAAGGTGTGAGTGAGGAAAGACATATCCCTTCAAATATTGATCTGATCACCACGATCATAGATCCACAATGTTTCTTCCTCAATTCTGCTGCTGCTCCTCTTCTTCTTCTTTTCCTTCTTCTCTTCTTCTTCTTGATCCGCACTGCTCTGCTTTAGTAGCTTCTGGATTGCGATTTCTTCTTCTTCTACTGCTACACTTCTTCAAGATCTACTCCTTCTTGAGCACAACACTTCTTTCTCCAGAGTTTGGCCTTGATTCCCACGTCCTCTATGTTGAAAGGCTGGTCTGCAACTTCTGGAGATTGAGCAAGGCACTGGAGAAACCCTCTTTTGCCGCCAAAAACCTTTTCTGGGAAGTGTATGGGCTGTCTTGCCTTTGGAGTACGGGGATCATGGGTATTTATAGTCCCATGTGTCCATGTGGACCCTTGGAGTGCGTGGGCCAAAATATCTAGGTCAATTCCCTTGATTCCTATGTAGACACGTGTCCAGAAAAATTCCCATTTTTGAGCTTCAGTCGAAGTGTGTCGACATACAGGCAGACTGTGTCGACACCACTGGCTACTAGCTTCAGAACAGCATTGGGAGGGGCAGTGAGTGTAGACCACAAGCAGACTGTGTCGACACCACTGGCTACTGCTTCCTTCACTTTGTTGAATTCATACACTGTGTCGACACAACATCCACATGTGTCGACACCACTGACTCTTTTATGCTGAATGTAGAGGGTGTGTCGACACACTTGACATCTTGTGTCGACACAACTTTGACAGAATTATGTGAACCTGTATATATGAAGTGTGAACCATCAAAACATGTCATTATCATCAAAATACGAAATATTAGTATTAAAAACATGTTGTTCACTCATCATTGATATGTACAATGTGTCATCATCAAGATCAAATCAAAATCAAAGTATGAGTGTTTGGACATCATACCAACCAAATGTTGTAGTCATCATTAAAATCAAAGTATGAGTGTGTAGACATCATCAACATGAAGGTTTTTAGTCATTATCTAAATGAATACACAACTTAACAATCTTCCACATATATACAATATGACATCAGATTGTGTACAAAATGTCATCATCAAAGACACAACTGTCATCATCAAAACACAAATATGTTTGAAGTTGTGTGCTTAACATGATTGACCAGAATTATGTCATCATCAAAATAGATTAAAGTAATGATCAAGTCAGTAGTATAGTTATTTAAATAACCATAACTCAACATTCTCCCTTTTTTTTTTGTAATAACAACAAAATGACTCTCTCTCCCTATTAATCAACAACAAGTATAGTCACCCCCTTTGGTATAACACTCTCCCCCTATGATGGTGTCAATAAATAAGTAGGAAAGAGCAATACCAAAGAACATCAATGGAAGGAGATCAAAGTATAACTGACATGTAAGCAAGGGGTGGAATGAGAGATGATAATGATCAGAAATGATCAAAATCAATAGGATCTTTGATATTAAATATGAGAGAAAAATTATTGTGCCTTTAAATTGTGCAACAAAGTTTAATAACAAAGACACATTCAATCACAACATATCAAAGTTTTAATAAAATTGAATGCATTTAAAAAGATGAAGCAAATGTGATGAAAGTGACCTATATGAGTTAACAAAAGTGTTTATCACATGAGTTTAGTAGCTAAACATTTAACACAATGTAGAAAAATAACTCTAAACTCAATTAACATGAACTTCATCTAGGTCAATGTACATATTGTTCTTTCTATTTTTTTATATATTTTTATTTCATTTTGTGAGTGAGAATACAAGAGTAAATCGTCAAATCACACCTTTCAGTGCAAGATGTCACATTTACCCAATGCAAGACCTCCTGATTACTCAGTGGTTTAACCTTCATTACCTTATACAAAGCTGAAACAACTTGTTTGTCACCTTTTGACGCGAGCCAAAACACGATTAGGTGAATGAACCCGGTTACTCAGTGATAAAATGAAGTTTTCATTGCTCTATTTGTATCTCTCTATTTTTCTGAAAACTTTCTATTTGAAATTTTTTAAGAATAGACTTACATTAATTAGAATAGACTTGATCATGAGTGTAGAGAAATTATTCTTAACATGTGTTAAGGATAAAGCTTTAAAACATACACATGTTAAACACTAAAGCTACTCATGTGCCTACAAGTGTTTTGCAACTTAGTTAAATGAGTTTCAGTATTAAAAATTGGCATAAACTTGTTCTTAGATTGTATCTTTAAGACTAAACTGAGTGCACAATTATTTTAGTCTTTATGTATGAAATCTCTCATATAGGAATATCATAAAGACTCATTTATCCTAATGCAAGACTTGAATAAAAGGTATGAAATGTCAAGAAGATAGAATCAGGAAATAAATGGAAACTGTTTTTCAAGCATGAGTTTGAGTGGATGTTATCATGATGATTTATAAAAGAATCACTCCCCCATGAATATGTGAAGATTTCAAAAGATAGATGATGATGTGTGAACACAAAATCCTTGGTGTGTCGACACAAGAGTAGAAATCTCAAGAATAGAACAGTAGTGAACAACTAGTGTCGACACATGAGCAACTATGTGTCGACCTGATCATGATAAAAAGCAAATGGTGTCGACACAAGAGAAGATGTTGTGTCGACCTGAGCATGATCAAAGTCATTTTTTATGGGTTTTTTCAATGGTTTAACAAATGTTGACTTTTATTAAGTAGCTTTGCAAGAACATTTGTCAACAAACTGAATGGGAGTTGTTGATAAATCAGATATGAAGAATATTTCTCCAGCATTTCACTCAAAGATTCTTTTGACTCACTCCCCCATAAGATATGCAAGATATGAAATGATCATTTAAGCAATTCAGATATGTTCATTCCAAGCAGTTTGCACAGAAAGAATATGAACATAATCAAGCATATATCAACAATATTTATTGAAAGAGAGAAGTTTTTCAAAGACTTAAAATAAAGTTTTTGAGATTTTCATTTTGCTTGATGACCATTATGCAGGAAAAGACTATTGATACTTGGCGGAGAATTTTTCTCACGCATGATGATGTAGTTTCCAGACAAGCCTAACTTCTCCTTTCACATTTCACCATTTGATATACCACATAGTCACTGTAAAAGGTCAATTATTCTTTAGTTTTAGCATGAAATTCATTGTATTTTCAAGAACATTTTTGCACTTTTTCAAATTTACTCCCCCTATATGTGCATGGAATGAAAAAGCTAGCAAGCAATTACACATGATTATGCACACAATTAGCTTTAAGCATAACATGACTTTTGGTACTTGGCGGAGTATTTTACTCACGCATAATGATAGCTTCCAAACAAGCATAACTTTTTTTCATGTCATATTTGATATACCAAGAAGTCAAAGCAAATGATATGCATACAGAATCATGGGCACAGTTAAGCAAGCATGATAATACAAACATAATTCCAATTGTTATGACACAAAGTTATTATTGGGAGTAACATCAAAACACACTCTTCATTGTTTAGATAAGACTCTAAGAATTTTCTTTAACTTAAGCAGTTCAATCTGGAAATGATATGAGGTTTTACCTGAACAGTCTTCATTTGAAGTTTACCTGTGGTTTCCAATTTTTCTTGCCTTGTATAGCCATTGTCTCGATTTCAGATGGAAAAGGCATGGCTACAAGGCTCATGACTTGCTGATCAAGCTGGCCTTGGGACCCATACCTACTTGGGTCCTGCAGTGGAGCAAGAGTTAGATTATAGCAATGAACTTTTGAATCCAAGAGAATTTTCTTTTTGGTATAGATGCACTTTTGTCATTAATGGAACTATGAGCAACATTAGTTCCATAACATAATTATTCTTTGTTTAATGCACCTATGTTTTCATGAAATGTTCAATTTATGTTCATATGGAGTTTCTGAGTTTTTTTTTTTTTTAACAAAATCATGATTCTTAGTTACATGTGCATGATGTGAAAACTTTTGCAAGTAATTCAAGCATGATTATGCACACATTTAGCTTTAAGCAAGGAGTGACTCTTGGTACTCGGCGGAGAAGTTTTCTTACGCATAGCGATAGTTTCTAAATAAGCATGACTTGTCCTTCCACATTTCACCATTTTATATACCAAGAGATCTAGATATATAACTCATCATGATTTCATTTTAGCATTCAATTTCAATCATCAAGTAGTTTATTCAAGAGAACAAGAAGTTTTTATTTAGCAGGGAATCTCTCATAAGTATTTATCTGGTGAAATTTTCATTTTCTTTCATTCTCTCTACTTACTTTCCATGTAGCCTTAGTCATGAAGCCTTCACCTTGAAATTGACTACAAGGATCTCTGCATCTAGCATTCAAGCAGCACATTTCAGAACCCAAACTTGTTTGGGTCCTAAGGATCTTCCATGAATCTATAACAATGATTTTGAATCCAAAAAGATTTTATATTGGGTGCATTTTTCTGAAGACTAGAAACACTAGAATCTTGGTTTCTAATCCTAGAGTTATTGGTATAGAATGCACCACTGACATACTGAACAATTTGTTTTTTATTTTTAAGATTTTTATCATTGAGATTTTTAATATGGAATTCAGAAAAATTCTTTTGTGCAACAGTTCTATTTTCATGTATATGAAATCTGAGTATTTTCAGCATGAACATGATCTTTATTCTTATGTACATGACATGAAATGGGAGCATGCACAAGATTATCAATTCTATGCCAACATTCCCTAGAAATATGCCCAAATTTATGACATGTGAAGCACTGGACTGATTTGGCATATTTATGGAAATGTTGATCTCTATTCCAGTAAAATTTGGCTAAATGACCAGGTTTATTGCAGTTAAAGCAAATGAGATCATTTCTTACCTGGTACTTACCTTGGCATGTATGCATTTGCTGGAATCTCTTTTCCTGTGAGGAGGCTTACCATGAGGAGGAGGAGGTACCTTTTGGTGGCTCTTGACATGATGTGGAGTTTGAGTTGTCTTGGAGCTATCCTGACTTGTGAAGAAGGTAAAGGAATCATGTACAATGGTTTTTGTTTTTCTGTTTTCATTTTTTGGTTTCTCACAGAAATATGATTTTTCTTCTTAGCAGCATTTTTGCCATTTTTCTCATTTATTTTTAAATATTTTTCTGAACATGAACTTTCACTGATTTTTCATTAGAGATATCAGAGTTCTTGTTCACAATAGCTTTAACAAATATTATTGGTTTTCTTTTCATTTTCCTTATTTTCACAGAAGCAAGGCTTGTGTGTTAGTATTTCTTCAATTCATTTTGAAATTTGAAGTTTGTTTAGCATGACATCCAAACCATTTTTCATCTTGTTCTTTTTATTTTCAAATTGAGCATATTTGTTTTTCAAATCAGCAATTTTATTACTTAAATTGTTACAGTCATTGTTCAATGGTTTGTCATGCAACAAGCATTCAATCTTCCTTTTCAAATGACTATTTTCTTCAACCAATTGATTGTATTTTTCTTTATTTGATGATCTGAGCCATGTGGAAATCTGCTTGTTTAATTGATCATTGTCAAATTTGAAGTTCTCATTAAGATCAATCAATTTTTCATTTTCATCTTTCAAATCAAGATTTTCATATTCCAATTGATCATGATTTTCTTTTAACTTGGACAACTTGTTTTCACAAATTTTGATTTTATCTTTCAGACTTTCTTTTTCAGAATTCAATTTCTGAACTTCATTTTTCAAATTCTCATTTTCTTCTGAAAGATCTTTATCATTGATCTGGAGCAATTCAAGTGTATTTTTCAAATTTTCACTTTCTTTGTGGCAATGTTTTAAAGTCTTTTTCAAATCTTTATTTTTAGTGTTCAGCTTTGCATTAGATTTGTATCTTCTCACAGAATTCAATCAATTCAACATAAGACATGCCTTCATCTGCATCAGAATCAGAATTAGAATACATAAATGGGTCTGGAAGTGATTTACCTGACCTTGTAGACCCATTTGATCTCTTGTATTTTGAAGAGGATGAAGAATGCTTTGATCTCATGGAATGTGCTGTTAGAGCCAAAATCTTTGAGATTGTTGATTTTCTGGATTCATTGATGCTCTTCTTGCCATTAAGTACTTGCGAATTTCTTTTGCTCCTTTTCTTTGTGAATCCTCTGAAAAATCTGATGAAAATGAGCTTGGGGATTTCTCTGAAATTATAACAGGAAATTCATGCAGATTAAAGTAATTTGTCATTACACAAAAACTCAAAAGACTATTAGATCTAATCACAGTGAATCAATGTAATAAGGATTGATCTAACAATTAGAGTGGTTAACTTGCTCTGATACCAATTGTTAGGATCAGACTTTCTGTAATGGCAAATCTAGAAGGGGGTTGAATAGATTGCAGCGGAAACTTAAGCAATTTAAAAATTACTTCGAAATAAAGAATCTACTAAATTAAAACCCCTCTGATGATTCAAGTGTGTTATCAAAATGTGAGAAACACTTATGAAACAATGTAAGTGTCAAATATGTGATTAAGTGTGTGAACAAATTAATTAGTGTGCAGGCAAAAATCCCTGTGCATGCATCTAGCGAAATACAATGCAAACCACCAAATCAAACCACAGTGCACAAGGGATTTTTAGGTGGTTCAGAAATCACATCCAGTGACTCCTACATCCACCCCTCACATAGTGAGGCACACACTACTCAAAGAACTGAGTACAACACACACACGAGCACTCAGGCTCAAACACACACACACGCTAGATCAAGTTCACAGAAGATCAGATCCTCTAGCCTCGATCTGATCTACACACCACACACACAGATTTGATCTATACACAAGCTAGCATAGATCAAAAGCACACACGATCACAAACTCCACGTATTGATCACAATCAGTACAACACAACACACATACATGAATTGAGTTGAGAAAAGGTGAGAGTGAGGAAAGACATATCCCTTCAAATATTGATCTGATCACCACGATCTTATATCCACAATGTTTCTTAATCAATTCTGCTGCTACTCCTCTTCTTCTTCTTTTTTCTTCTTCTTCTTCTTCTTCTTCTTGATCGACACTGCTCTGCTTTAGTAGCTCTGGATTCCGATTTCTTCTTCTTCTGCTGCTGCACTTCTTCCAGATCTACTCTTCTTGAGCACACCACTTCTTTCTCCAGAGCTGGCCTTGATTCCCACGTCCTTTATGTTGAAAGGCTGGTCTGCAACTTCTGGAGATTGTGCAAGGCACTAGAGAAACCCTCTTTGCAGCCAAAAACCTTTTCTGGGATTGTATGGGCTGGCTTGCCTTTGGAGTACAGGGATCATGGGTATTTATAGTCCCATGTGTCCATGTGGACCTTTGAAGTGCGTGGGCACAAATATCTCGGTCAATTCCCTTGATTCCCATGTAGACACGTGTCCAGAAAAGTTCTCGTTTTTGAGCTTCAGTCGAAGTGTGTCGACACACAGGCAGACTGTGTCGACACCACTGACTACTGGCTTCAGAACAGGCTTCTGGGAGGGACAGTGAGTGTCGACACACAAGCAGACTGTGTCGACACCACTGGCTATTGTTTCCTTCACTGTTTGCTGAATTCATACACTGTGTCGACACAACATCCACATGTGTCGACACTACTGACTCTTTTATTCTCTGAATGTAGAGGGTGTGTCGACCACACTTGACATCTTGTGTCGACACAACTTTGACAGAATTATGTGAATCTGTATATATGAATGTGAACCATCAAAACATGTCATTATCATCAAAATATGAAATATAAGTATTAAAAATGTTTTTCACTCATCATCGTAATATGTACACTGTGTCATCATCAAGATCAAATCAAAATCAAAGTATGAGGTTTGGACATCATACACAACCAAATGTTGTAGTCATCATAAAATCAAAGTATGAGTGTGTAGAGATCATCAACATGAAGGTTTTTAGTCATTATCCAAATGAATACACAACCTAACAATCTTCCACATATATACAATATGACATCAGATTTTGTACAAAATGTCATCATCAAAGACACAACTGTCATCATCAAAACACAAATATGTTTGAAGTTGTGTGCTTAACATGATTGACCAGAATTATGTCATCATCAAAAACAGATTAAAGCAATGATCAAGTCAGTAAGTATGGTTATTTAAATAACCATAACTCAACATATGCCTCTTTATGGTCAGCTATAGGGTCCCTATATGGGTGGCGGCTCTTCTATACAGGAGGTAATTTTTTATGAATCTCATCCTATTAGATCCCTACTTCCCAGCGCTATCTTACAAGGTTTAGTTCTAACGGATGAAGAGGATAAGTGTGTTTGGGCGGCCTCTAAAGATGGTACTTTCTCATCCAAACTGCATACAATTGGTCAGGTCTGTTGGAGTTAAACGACCGGCTCTCTTGAAAATTTTGCATATTGCTTATTTCCGTAGAGCGTCAGTATTCTGCTGGAAGATTCTTAATAGGGCGGTCCTGTGGATGAAAGAATTTCTGAAAGTGGCATTGTATAGCCTCTCGTTGCTCCTGTTGCAGGTCTCCATAGTCGGAGGACCATAATTTTCATTTATTATCCACATTGACATTGCTGCCACCCTTTAGCATTGGTTCCAGCCACTCATCAGCTCTAGTGTGTACCTTCACAGCCAGATCACTACTAGAGTTTGGAGTTTTTATCCTGCACAGTAACACCAGTTCCCCCTTTGGCTTTATATCTCTTTATTGTCTTATTCTTATGATGTGAGAAATCTGGATGGGGAGGTGTTCGGCCAGGTTTGATTCAAAGAGGGTTTCTGCTGGGGAAGTTATTAATAATATCAAGTTTAAGATTTCTTACTCCCTCACTAAAGTGCTTTTCAAAGTTGCTCCCACTTCCTATGAATTGCAGGTCCTCAATCAGTTCAGTTTTGTCCCTAATTGTACTACTAAATAGTTTAAACTTATTAGATGCATCCCTCCGATATCCAACTTCTGTTTGAATGTTGATGGAGCTTGCAAAGGAAACCCAGGGAAGTGTGGCAGTGGAGGTTGTATCCGGGATAGGCAGGGCAATGTCCATGTGTCTTTTGCTCACTTCTATGGTGTTGGCAACAGTATGATTGCTGAAATCAGAGCTCTTTGTGATGGCCTTCAATTGGCAGCTTCACTTGGCTTTCGCCTATCCATTGTTTACTCGGATTTAAAGTCACTAGTTACTCCTTTAAGTAAGACATATGTACCTCATGGACTTCATACAGATGGTGGCGGGATGCAAGGGCCATGATTAATCAGAATTCCATAATGGTGTCTTATGTCTACCTAGAAACTAACCAGGTTGCGGATACTTTAGCTAATGTTGCATGCTAAGCTATGAATAATGATGTTTTTTGGGGGCCTGGTAGCATTCCACATCCTGTAAGGGGCCTATTGTTTTGGATAAAACCAGCCTCATGCATGTTAGACTGGTCTGATGATCAACAATCTAAAGTGTGTTTGTCGACAGACTACAGATTGGCTGTCGACAATGGGAGAATGGACTATGAAGCAAGCTTCTGGAAGATGGATTGGCGCAGTAGCTGTCAACAGATTGATCAGGAATTGTCGACAGATGAAGAAACCTGTCGACAGACACTACATCGTCTGTCAACAGATCTGTTTATGTACTTGTCGACAGATGATGATATCTGTCATCAGACTCTACAACGCGGACAGATTATGCTACCTGTCAACAAACTCAAAAGCGCCTGTCGACAGATCAGAGAAAAAGGTGGTGTGATGTCAGTGGTGTCAACACAGTATTGTTAGAGTGTCGACACAAATCTCAATTCCAGTGAAGATCATCAAGAAAGAAGGCTAGTTCTATCGACACAAGTCCATCATGTGTCGACACATCCCTTGTTCACAGAAAGCAGTCAGAAGAGAAAAAGCCAGTGGTGTCAACACAGGTCCCTCATGTGTCGACACATCCTATGTTCCCAAAAAGCTATATTTTTGTATTATGGTCAGGTGTGTCGACACAAGTCAAGTATGTGTCGACACAGGTCACCTTCCAATACTGTCAGAATAGGATGCCAGGATCATGTGTTGACACACAACTTAATTGTGTCGACACACTTCGACTGCTGATCCAGATTTGAAATCTTGGACACGTGTAAGGTTTTGGTACAAGAACTTTTGAGCAGGAATTTTGTGCCCCCAAACTCTAAGGCACCATATGGATATATACATGGACTATAAATGCCCATGATCCTTGCGTCTTTTGGAGATACACACTTAAGTTCTTCATCTCCCAGAAGCAGAAGGTGGTGGCTAGAGAGAGGCTTCATCTGAGGATTGCTGCTAATTCAGATCTATAGAATTGGAGATCCAAGTGCTGCAAGCAACCAATGTCAAGTTGAATTCTCAGGTTCCAAAGTCTATTTCATCAAGCTGAAGCTAAAATTCTGAAGCCTCAGTTGGAAGCACAATAGGGGGAAATTCGAACTAGTCTCATCTGCTCTACAGTTTCTCATCATTCATTGGTTCTTCATCTTAACTTCGAATCATTTTGTGTGTAGTGTGAAATTAGAGCAATCCTTCTGCTCAATTTCATGTGTGTGTTCTAATTTGAGATTTCTATCATCTCATATTGTGTGTGTGTTGTGTGATCTGTTAGAAGTGGCTACATAAGCAGATTTGTGTGCGTGTGTGGATGGTGATGTAGGATACACAGTTGTGTAATCCGAACCACCCTAAAAAAAAAAGAGGATAACCTAGAGGGGGTGAGTAGGTAATTTGAAAAGTGAAACAAAAATCACCACTGGAAATGTTTGGTTAGTGTAAATAAGCATGTGCAATGGAAATTAAAGGCGCGAAAGCAAACACACACAAGACACAGAGATTTATCCTAGTTCGGCCCTTCCAATGGAAGCCCTACATCTAGTCCCCAAGTAAACTCTTAGAATTTCACTAACTGAGGTACAATCTCCCCAAGGATATACAAACCCCAGCTCCCAAGCTGGTCCTCCTCCTTTATGAGTAGGAAGGAAAATCACTTCTATTATAGGTCAAGAAGTCACCCGCCTGGAACAAACCCCAGTGTGGTTCTGTTGGTACAAACCCCAACTTGGTTCTTCCCTTAACACAAGGGGAACACAGGTATAGATGCCAGATGGTCATAACCCCTAGCTAACTCCTCTGTAGCATCCCAGTGTTCCAACTTTCCAATCTGGCATCTTAGATGACTAGCTCCTAACGTGTCTGGTCTGGGTGACACGTTAGTGTCGCATCGAGGGTGTCTGACGCAACAGTCATCCTTCTCGCGCCCTAGTTATGTGTCGCATTCTTGTCATGCCTGGCTTTCCTATTGCATTCTTGTCTCACTCGATCAACAGGTCGCGAGAGTCTTCCATGACTTTAGTCGTCTGACATCTGTCAGAGTGGCAGGCGTGTCAGTACAACTTGTCAAGTTGTCGTAGCATCTCTGGGGGATGCATTGGTGTTGCAGTCGGTTGGCCCATTGCGTTAAGGTTCTTAACGCGACATGTTTCCCTGTTAAGACTTGAGTGTCGAAGGCTTATGGCCTTGGTTGACACTGTTCCTCTTCTTCTCCCCCTTTCCTCCCCTTTGACGGGAGCTCCGCCTCCCTCTCTTCTCTTTGTGTGTTTCAAGTTAGGAGGTCGTGCGTGGTGCCATGGCGTTGTGGAGCTTGTGTGGAGCGAGGAGGAGGTGGCCAATCCGATGTGAAGAGCCCAACGGGTCTGTTTCTTCATTTTTAGGTAGGGATTGTTTGTGCCCTTCTCGATCCGGGTAGATTGGGAGTCCCTCGTCTTTTTTTAGATAGTTTAAATAGCTTCTCCATGCTCCCCTCCCCCGTGTTGTGTGTTTGTGGCTCGTGGGTGGCCCCAAGATGGAGCATCCGACGGGTCTGCCTTCCTTCTGGTGTCGTGACCATAGTGCACATCACGACACCAGTGAAGGCGTTCGCTCGGTCGGGCATGATCATGTCTCTACGCGCCGACCTGACATGATGGCATCGCGGTTCGACTGTTGGATGCGATCATGTCACAACGCGTTTTCCCATCACGACGCGCTTCCTCATTGCGACAGGGTTGTTGTCGTGGTGCCTCTGCCCGTCGTGATGGTATCGTGATGGCCGAGGAGGATGCGACAGTGCCTGGGTTGCCTCGAGTATTTTTGTGGTTCCAGTTGGGGTGTTGGTGTGTGCCCCAAGGCTGACTTTCCCATAAGACCTTCAAGTGGGGAACGTGGAAGATTACCTCGCTACGTTCAGTGACTAAAGGTGACATCATCATGGCTGTGTCCTGGCAGCGATGCCAAAAGGGTCGCGACTATCTAATAATCAATTGACCTGCGGTCAATCGATTATTAGTAGAGTGACGGGCTTTCTGTACCGATTGGTGGTGTTCCAAGGTTCTGGATTGCTCGTGCGTGCCTTGATTGGCCGATGGCCCTCTCTAGGGTCCGTGCATGCCTCATGCTTGCTGGGCTTGTCATGGGTTACAAGCCACCCGTTCGGTGTGATTTTTGTTGTGCTTGCTCCGCCTGTTCGCCCAGTGCTTTACACTTGAGGGCTTGTCCCGTTCAGAGGTTGTCTCCGTTTCCTGGGACCCCCATCCCCGTGAGCCCGTTGAGGGAGTACTCTAGGCTGCATGCGTGCTCGAGTCTATGGCTTAGTTGGTAGACTCCAATAGCAGAGGGGAAAACGAGGTTTGGACAGTGGCGTTGAGTCGTTTGTAGAGCTCTCTTGCTTAGGGTGGGACATTGAGGTTGTTGAGGTGTTTTCTTTTTGGCAAGGCCCAGACAGTTCTTTTTCTCACTGCCTCTCTCTACGCTGGTTCCGGAGTCACATAGTGGTGCTAGGCGTGGGGCCACAACTTGGCCAAGCTGCGGTGGTGTGTGTGTTCTTGTGGTGTTCTGTGGCGGCTCTATCTCGCTCTTCCGAGGAGGTTAGAGGTAGGAGCCAGCTGGCGAGCAGGGGGAGTGGCCGGTGTGTCATCCTTTTAGCTGCCAGTGGTGGTGGCTTGGTTGTTGTTGTTGTGATGACGTTTCCTCATAGTGTTTCCATGTAGGACTTGTTGCCCTAGCCAGCACGGTGGTTCTAACTTGGCCGTGTCTAGCTTCCGTAGGCGTTGTTAGTTCGGCCATGTCAGCTCATACTTCTGGTGGTCTCTTGGTTCCGTAGTCCTGTTCTTTGGTGCCAGTCTGTGGTGGGACCGACGTGTGTGGTTTTTAAACCTCGTGGTGTGTCTGGGGTCCAGGGTGGTTTTGCTTGTGGGCCCTCGACCTTGTGGAGGTCTGAGGTGGCCGTGCATGTGGTGAGACGTCCTTCTCACATGGTTGCTCCATGAGACCCCTATCTTGGTGGGCATGTTGAGGCTTGTTTCCATGTTGTGCCTGACTCTGTTGGTTTCTGCGGGAGTCGTGTGTGTGTCACGACCTTGGTTGGTGGTCGTGGCATTGCATTGTTTTGTTCTGCTACTTTGTAGTACCCTACTATAGGTGTTCCTCGCTTTATAACTTTCTAGTGTAGTTCTCTATTTTTGGAGTTCTTACTGCTTTGGCCGGTGAGGGACTGATAATCCCTATTAGGCCTTGTTTGCGAGGCTCACCCCCTCGTTCAGCTAGGGGCTCGTCGTCACGAGAGCTTAGTGTCGAACGATATGCGGAGACGGCTATGGCGTCGTGTACTGTTAGCAGCAATGAGAGCGAGTGTTGTGAGCTGTAGTACCTGAGTGAGTTGAGAGTTGTGCTTTGCAATTCTCGGGGTATACCCCTTAAGGACTTCACCTTTATTCTTGTAACTGTGCTTTTACTTGGGACATGTTGTACATATGTATATCCTTTTATTGTTATTTAAATTCAGTACATATCTCCCTACACTATTCTTCTAACCCTTCTGGGTCTTCGGATCCGTGGGTGGCAGTGCGAACTTCGAGGTCCCTGACAGGGGTCTGGGAGGTCGGGTCGTCACAGTTGGTATCAAAGCATGGGTTTATTGAGATTTGTAATGAGTTAATAACTATAGTTGTCCCAAAGAAAGGTTCTAGTATATTGCTGACACCATTCGTCTAGTGTTAGGCTTGTGTTTTCAATTGTTTATAGGTGTGCGGCTTCCTTACAAGGTTCGCGTGCATGTTGCAAGAGGTTTGCAGCTGTTGCTAAGTTGCGTGCGTGGCGAGTGTGGTCGCTCGGTGTGTTTGTACTGTGGTAACGTGGTTGGCGGTAGACTTACTGGCAGTGGTCTTCTCCATGTGAAGGACGGTTGCAGGCAAGTCTATGCGTTATGTAACACCCCAAAATAATATATTGAAAATTTTAAAAAAAGTAATGATTTTTTTATAAAACATAATCACTTTCATTAAACATAATTACTCTTAATTTAGATTATTTTTATATTATTAATATAATACTAGTGATGTATTTAGATGTGTGCACTCTGATAGGGCGCCACCAGAATTCGGTAAAGGAATTGAAACTCAACAACATCAGAATTCTAAGAAAAATATGTTGATCTAAAGACATAAATATCTTGAATTGTGATGCAGAGATATCGAGATTAAGTTGACATAATAATTTTTGGGGTAATTTTTACTGAACGAAGAATTATTTCAAAAAATTAAATTAAAATCACCATAATGGTAAAATCTTTCAATTAACTTTTGTTTGAAATTTCAATTTTATCGGACATCATTTACATACAAAAATATAAGGACAAATGATCCAGATGAATTAACTCCCAATTATGAAACCCATTTTCAGAATATTTTTGCTTATGTAGTCTTGGTTACGTAAGACACTTACCTCTTACGTAAATTAGTTACACGTACCACAATACATGTTGAGGGCTCTAGTTAATGTGGCTAAGCTATAAACAGAAAAAAATTATAGCAACATGTGTGTGTGTTACGTGCCGTACATGCACAACACCTGGAAATCTATTTATATCCTTCCCTTGCTCACTCTTAGGAGTGTTTGCTCACTAGTACATTGTTTCGTGCTGCTGATACTACTACGGCTGCTGCTGTTGTTGCTGCCATTGCAACCCTGTTGTAGGATCCTCTTACTAGGAGTAGAGGAGGATTTGCATTTCTCTTTTAGTCAAGTAGGATTTTCCTTCCTCTCTTTCCCTCTCTCTATTAGAATCTTTGAGACTAAGCCTCCACCATTGTTCTTACCCTTGACTTTGTAGGATCGAATATGTAGGATGAACAGAACTAGAAGGGGGGGTTGAATAGATGTAACACCAATTACTGTGGAAGCTTAAGCAATTAAAAATTCACTTCGAATTTGAGATCCAATTCAAGCAAGCAATCTAACTGATCTGATGTGTGAATGTGTGATTGTGTGTATATGATGTGTGAAGCAATTAGAAAGAGAGTGTGAAAGCGAAATCCTATGCAAGCATCTAGCGTAAAGAGACAGATCAATCATTGCACACAGGATTTTTAGGTGGTTCGGAAATCACACCAGTGATTCCTACATCCACCCCTCACACAGTGAGGTCACACTACTCAAACCTGAGTACAACACACACTAGAGGACGATGACTCCAAATACCTTTGAGCACGATGGCTCAACACACAACCGGAGCATGACGACTCCAAAACACCTTGAGCACGATGGCTCAACAACAACTGGAGCACGATGACTCCAAACTGAGCACGATGGATCAAACACACAACTGTGAGTTTGACGACTCACAAACTAAGCACGACGGCTCAAACAACACAAGCTAGATCAAATCCACACAAAATTAGATCCTCTAGCAATGATCTGATTCACAGACTTACATACACACAGAAATCTGCACAGAACTCATGTACAGATCTCACTGGCACTCAAAAACAAATTAAGAAGAACTCTAATAAAATGAACGAAAGAGATGTGAATTGGATGTCCCTTGTTGAAGATGATCTGCAGAAGCTTGAATTGAAGGTTCTTGAGAAGATCAATGGATCACTCCTTCAATCCACGATTGTCTGTTTTCAGATCTTCTACTTGCACGATTCCTCCTTCTTTCTCTGCTGCTCTTCTTCTTGATCTGCTCCTCTTTCAACACTCCAGAGCTTTCTCTCACTGCTTGGCCTTGATCCCCACGTCCTTTGTGTTGAATGGCTAGTCTTCAACTTCTGGAGCTTGAGCAAGGCACTAGAGAAACACTTTTTGCTGCCAAAAGCTTTTCTGGGAATTGTATGGGCTGGCTTGCTTTTGGAGTACGAGGATCATGGATATTTATAGTCCCATGTGTCCATGTGGTGCCTTGGGGTGAGTGGGCACAAAAATCTAGGTCAGATCCCTTGACTCCCAAGTTGACACGTGTTCAAAAATTCAGGTTCTGAATCATCATTCGAAGTGTGTCGACACAATCAAGTTGCGTGTCGACATAAGATCTTGGTTTGCTGCTTGGTGGTTAACCTGTGTCGACACATACTTGACTTGTGTCAACACAACTGGCTTCTTCTCTTCTTACTATTTTCTGGAGTACAAGGGATGTGTCGACACACATTGGACCTGTGTCGACACAACTGGCTTCTTTTCTCTTTACTTCTTTCTGAGTGCAATGGATGTGTCGACACACAATGGACCTGTGTCGACACAACTAGATTCTTCTCTTCTGACTGTTTTCTGGAGAGCAATGGATGTGTCGACACACAATGGACCCGTGTCAACACAACTGGCTTCTTCTCTTCTGACTATTTTCTGGAGAGCAATGGATGTGTCGACACACAATGGACCTATGTCGACACAACTGGCTTCTTCTCTTCTGACTATTTTCTAGAGAGCAATGGATGTGTCAACACACAATGGACTTGTGTCGACACAACTTTGACAAAATTATGTGAACCTATATATATGAAGTGTGAACCATCAAAACATGTTATTATCAATCAAATATAAAATATTAAGCATCAAAAACATATTGTTTAGTCATTATTGTAATATGTGCAATATGTCATCATCAAGACCAAGGTATAAGTGTATAGACATTATCCACAACCAAATGTTTTAGTCATCATTAAAATCAAAGTATGAGTGTGTAGACATGATCAATTTGATGATTTTTAGCCATCGTCCAAATGAATACACAACTCAACAATCTTCCACATATACAATATGACATCAGATTGTGTATAAAATGTCATCATCAAACACACAACTCAACAGACTTGTGTTCAGTAAGCTATTTAGGAGTATGATTTCATTCTTTTTCTTCCACTTTGTTCATATCTTTAATTGTTGTTCTTGTACACTTGTTGTGAGATTTTTTCCAATTTCTAGAAAGAGTCTCAAGAAAGATTTATATATATTTTTCACTCTTCCATATTCCTTCTATATCATCTATACTGTGAAGGTCTCCTTACTTCATCCTACTAAGTTGTTTTCTTTTCATCATGAAAGGTTGTGTAAAGAATGTGCTCAAGACCAAAAAACCATTGGTTGATCTTACATAGAAAGTAGAAACACTTAGAAAGTATCTTTCTAGCCAGTTTTAACCCTTCCCAAAAAGAAGACCAGTGTCTCTCGACAGACAGATCCTATCTGTCAACAAAACCCATGGATTCCAGACCTCAAAAACCAAGCTGTCGACAACCAACCATCAACAACCACCAGTCGCTTGTCGACAACCACCAGTTGGATGTCGACAACTAAAGACCAGATTCATGAATGCAATTCTAGATGGAACAATAGTTGTCGACAACTAACCAGTAGTTGTCGACAACCACCAGTATTTGTTGACAAACAGAACTATTTCTTCATTAATTAAAGTTGATACACTCTTGCATTGTCCAAACAAGTTGCCTTTCCTAATTTCTTGGATTCTAAACTACTATACCACTATGATGAATTATTTAACCATCAACTACATCCATCTTTGGATTATTCTTGGACATTTTCATTATGTTGCTTCCTATACCTTCTTGATGTCTTTAACATTAACCTATAGAACCATGTTATTTGTGATATTGTGAGTACCCAAGTACTATACATGCATGTTTAGCAGAAGTGGAAATGTGATGACAACTTTGGGTCTTTGGACTCATTTGAAATAAATGCCTGTGCAAATGGGTTGATCTAGTCCCAGAAGTAGCACTCGAATTTGTTTACTAGCCGTACGGAACGATAATAGATCTACTGGATGTTTAGCATTACATCATATATGCTTGATTGTTCATCTTTTTGTTAAGAGACAAGTTGAATATGTACTACCTACTTGAGCCAAATATGGCTACTGTAATGTTTCCTTCCAGCACAATCTTTAGTTTAGTACTCTCTTGTCATGCTTGTCACCTGCTTGTATGAGTTTATCATCACCCTTGATATTCAATACTGCCACCCATCAAGTACATTGTTTAATTCTATAGTCACCACATTCTTTCTGGTAAGATAGGTGAATCCTACTAAGCATAATTGCCCATTAAATCTTACTCTCTTTTAGGTGAACAGGAGGAGCCTAACTCTTAAGAGCATATGCTGAGCGTGTCAACCAAACTTTGGGGATCTTTTAGAGTATTTTTTAAGAACAATAGTTATATATGTAAATATTATATTTTCTTTTCCCCACTCCCCTGTGGACTTATATAAGGAGTGTTTTGTAATTCTGCTGTAATAAAGACAGATATTTATATAATCTAAGTTCTACTTCTTATATCAGATTTCTGTCATTTTTTGATAAATGGTTATTTATTGGGATGTGATAGGTTTAATTGGTATCAGAGCATTAGGATCCATAATCCTAGAATGACCAGTGAGTTGGGGTAAAAATTAGGGATTGGATAGAAAAACAAAATTGTTATTTTGAGCATTTACCTTGTTATTTGTGACAGAATGGACATGAATGCTCAAGATCGGTTACTAAGTGCCATGGAATTGTTACGCCAAGATATTGATGATGATCAGTCCATCTCCATATAATTTGTTATTTATTATATGTATTTTTGGTGATTAATAAAACCTTGAAAATTATTGTCTAACATAATTTTCTGAAGTCTATCACAGGCATCAAATCAAACAAAATCAGTAAGTTGTCTACACTCACTACCATTTGAAGCTCATTGCATATATTTTGTCTAAGTATACATTGACTTCCTTGTAAAAGCTCATAACGATTATTGTTTCACTTAAACAATGATTTCCTCTGTAGAACATCGACTTCGATCTTACATCGACTTCATATGTAGAACATGATTTCGGTTCTACATCGACTTCATATTAGAACATCGATTTCGGTTCTACATCGACTTCATAATTAGAACATCGATTTTGATTTCACATCGACTTCATAAGTAGAACAACGATTTTCGTTCTACATCGACTTCAAAATTAGAACATCGATTTCGGTTCTACATCGACTTCATAATTAGAACATCGATTTTGATTTCACATCGACTTCATAAGTAGAACAACGATTTCATTTAAACATCGATTTCAGTAGAACATCAATTTCATATGAAAATATGACTTCACTTAAACATCGACTTCGTTTCTACAACGATTCATTTAAACATCAATTTTGGTAGAACATCGATTTCATATGAAACAACGACTTCACTTAAACATCGACTTCATTTCTACAATGATTTCAATTAAATAACGACTTCATATAGAATATCAATTTCATAAGAAACAATGACTTCACTTAAACATCGACTTCGTTTCTACAACGATTTCATTTAAACATCGATTTTGGTAGAACATCGATTTCATATGAAACAACGACTTCACTTAAACATCGACTTCATTTCTACAATGATTTCACTTAAACATCGATTCCGACATAACATCGATTTCATATGGAACATCGACTTCACTTGAACAACGACTTCGTGTCAAACATCAGTTTCACCTGAACAACGATTTTGGTTCAACAACGATTTCATTTAAACATCGATTTCAGTACAACAACGATTTCAGTTGTACACCGACTTCAGTTAAACAATGACATCGTACAGAACATCAATTTCATTGCATGCATACATGGATTATGTTCACATCGACTTTGTTTCAACATGGATTACATTCTCACATGGATTATGGTTATAACATTGATTTCATATCAACATCGACTCTCTCTGAACACAGACTGTCTCTAAACATCAACTCTATTTTAATAACGATTATGTTTTTGATAGCTGTTGAATATTCCTATTTAAATTCTTTTCAGACATTCTTAAAGTACATTCCACATGATATTCAAATATATTTTCAAATCTCTGTTGATTTCATGTCTTCCCGTGAATCTTGTTGTATCCTGTGCTCTCTAACATTTATTGTGTTGGTACAATATCTCTGCACGATATATCTCTTGTTTACCGCACCCACGTCACATAAAGTAAAGCTTTATAGGGTGACAGAATGAAATTTCCTTTATGGTATATCTTCCTAAAGCACGACTACTAACATTGACTGACAATTTAGACAAAGATAAGTTGTCTACGCTTCAACATTTATTGTGTGCAGGCTCCAGTAGAAACATACGTTACAACATGGGACCTGTCAACCTGACAGAAGCAAGAAGAGATTAAGACAATCCTCCTCTATGTATGTATCTATCATAGCATTAATTGTCTGCAGGTTCTCTTGCTCCATACTTCAGACCAGACACTTCAACGTGCATGAAGATGTGAGACAACAGATACTTCAATAGTCAAAATCTTTCAAAGAAGATAAATAGAAGATTGGTGACTCCATGAAGAACAGCTTGATCAACCTTCGAAAATCATGAATCCTGAAGATCTTAGTCACCTACAAGAAAGAAGAGCTTGCTCGTCTATTCAAACTTTCTTTAGCTCTTAGCTCTTAGCTCTCCACAGCAACCTGCTTAGCCTTTGAGAGCTTCCACATCTGGGTTTTCTGGCGTAACATGTTCATACCATTATAAACTGCTCTGATCAGCAAATCACTTTACAAGTGTTGAAGGATGACTGTGTTTATCTATTAGTCACAGTTGTGTATGCTTGCTGTGATGTTAGTAGCAGGCAGCTCCTCTTTGATGAAATCATACAAATCTCTGATTCTGTTGATGTTTCGTGGATGGTTGGGGGGGACTTTAATTGTATCACCCAGTTTTCTGAGAAGATGGGGGGACGTGTTGGTAACATACAGGATATGGTGGATTTTAACTCATTTATTGATGCTTCTTCTCTCTCAGATGTCGGGTACATTGGCTCCCATTTTACTTGGACTAATAATAGAATGGGGTAGGCATCTATTAAGGCATGTCTGGATCATTTTCTGATTAACAGTAGCTTTGAGGACAAGTTTCCATGGTTCTGTATTAGGCATCTCCACAGAGATCCATCAGACCATGCTCCTTTACTGGCCTCTTTTGAAAAGGTGATCTAGTCCTCGGCCAGATTCACTTTCCAGGCAATGTGGACCTCCCATCCTTCCTTCCAGGACACTGTCAAAATGGCGTGGAACATGGAGGTTGATTGGCACCCTAATCCTTTTACTATTCTTTTCCTTAAGCTGAAGTCGGTTAAGAAGGCGTTGCGGGCTTGGAACAAGAGTGTGTTTGGCGATGTTGAAGGAAATGTGCTTCGTCAGGAGGAAGATGTTAGAGTAAAGCAAGACAATTTTGATACTAACCCTACTCCGGGAAATAGAAGTGCTCTGGGGCAGGCGACTGCTAGCCTTCGAAGGGTAATTCACTGCAGGGAGGCTTTCTGGGCTCAAAAGGCTCGTATGGATTGGCTGGAAAAAGGGGACAAAAATACTGCATTTTATCATGCTTCTATTCAGAGAAAATAGAAGACGCAATAGAATCCAGTGACTTCAAATTAATGGCATTTGGACAGAGGACCAGGAGATTATGCGTGTTGAGGCAGCTAAGTATTTTGACACTCTTTTGCAATCTATTGCTCATACGGTTGATGAATCCCTCCTTCAGGTAATCCCATCCCTTATTTCGGAAGATCAAAATTCCTCACTTTGTGCTTCCCCTACTACAGAAAAAATCAAGAGTGCAGTCTGGAGTCTGAGTGAGAACAGCTCCCCAGGGTCAGATGGTTTCACTGGTATCTTCTTTACTTCTTTCTGGGACATAGTCCATCATGATGTTATAGCTACTGTGAATGGTTTTTTCCAGGGCCACTCTTTTCCTAGAAGAGTCACTTCCACGATGATTGCCCTTGTTCTAAAGAAATCTCATCCAGCTACCTTTAATGACTTTCGTCTTGTTAGTCTTTGCAATTTTTGTTAAAAATTTGTTTCCAGAATTTTATGTGACAGGTTGGTTGATATCCAACCTGGCATTATTTCGGAGGAACAAGGCGCCTTTGTGAAAGGTAGATTCATCCTGGATAATGTGCCTCTATCTAGACAACTTGTTCGGGATACTGGTCGGAAGGTCAGAGGGGGAAATGCTATCTTCAAGCTGGACATTCGGAAAGCCTATGATAGTGTTGAATGGGATTTCTTATTTGCTGTTCTAAGAAGTTTGGGTTCTCCTCAAGGTTTGTTTCATACATTGGCATGATGTTGTCTAACTGTTGGTTCTCAGTCTTGGTTAATGGCTATTCTGCTGGTTTCTTTAAATCCTCAAGAGGTCTTCGTCACGGTGATCCTATTGCTCCTGCTCTGTTTATTATCATGGAAGAAGCTTTGAGTAGAGGCCTAAAGCACATGGTTTCTATTGGCACCCTTATTCCATACGCTGGCCCTAGAGGGTGTCCGGCCCCCTCCCACCTACTCTATGTTGATGACATGCTTATCTTTATGAATGGTAACATTCAAAATGTTAAGCGCCTTGTGCAATTTCTGAACATGTACGCTCAGTCCTCTGGCCAAACTATCAATTCTAGTAAGAGTTCTTTTATGATGTTTGGGAAAGCTCCTTGTTATCCATCCAAAGAATTAAGGAGGCTACGAGTTATATGAGGCAGGATGGTCCTTTGGTTTATCTGGGGGTTCCTCTGAGACCTGGTCGAGTTTTGGCCGCTGATTACAAGAGTCTCATTGATAAATTTAATGCCAAACTGGGAGGTTGGAAGTCCAAGTTGATCTCTCAAGATGGCAGGGTTACCTTGATTAATTCAATCCTATCTTCTATCCCGGTTTATGTTGCTGCTTCTTCCTTTATCCTGAAATCAGTTATATCTTACATTGAGAGGTCTGCAGCTGCCTTTTTCTGGAATGGGTCGGATGGTTCTCGTCGTTGGCATTGGGTTGCATGGCACATTATTCAACATCCTAAACAAGAAGGAGGCCTGGGAGTCCGAATATGCAGCATGTTCAAATGTCTCTGGCAGTTAAACAACTGTGGAATATTCGTCATGGTAGCTCCTTATGGTCTACGTATGCAAGGAAGTGCTTTCAATCCAACAACTTTGATCGAATTCCTGGGATGCCCAAGCGTGTCTGCATGGCGGCTAATACTATTATCCAAAAGAACACGAGATGGATTCATGGCAAGGGCGACGGGATTGATATCTTGAAGGATATTTGTATGGACGACCAACCTATTTCTGACATGCTGCAAGGCTCCTTTGAAGGTGAGGGCATCTCTTTGCAGGAGGCTTTTCATGATGGTTCCCATCCTATGAGGGCGGTGTTACCTGGTGCAATTTTTCAAGGTTTGCAGCTGAATGAAAAGGAGGACAAATGTGTTTGGGCTGCTACTTCTAGTGGGAATTTTTCCACCAGATCTGCTTATAGTCTGGTCAGAGATACTGGGGTTCGTCGTCCTGAAATTATGAAGATTTGGCAGCACTCTTTTCATCCAAGAGCCTCGCTGTTCTGTTGGAAAATTCTGAATAGAGCGGTTCCAGTTGATAGTAGAATCATGGACTGTGGTATTCCTCTAGCTTCTCGTTGCCATTGTTGTGCATCTCCTCAAGTCGAGGATCTTAATCATGTCTTCATTACTAGTATTGCTGCTATGAAGCTTTGGTGCTGGTTTCTTCCTCTTCTCAGTAATAAAGTCCACCTCAATACGCACATCACTGCCAGGGTCTGGGGTGTTATCCTTCATGCAAACATTCTCTCTCTTATCGGATTCATATCCCTTTATGGCATGATGCTTATGTTATGGGAGCTCTGGAAGGGCAGATGTGCAACGAGATATGATGCCAAGAGTATCCGGGTAGAGGATATCATTAGAAACATTAAGCGTAACATCTCCTTTGCTATCACAAAAACCTCCTTCAAAATTGCTCCTACGCCGGCAGACATGCAGATTCTTCAACATTATGGCTTTGCCCCTCAAGTTACTACTAAGCATCTGAAGTTTATTCGCTGGATTCCTCCTATCCAGAATTTCTGTCACAATGTGGATGGGGCGTCTAAGGGTAATACAGGGTGTTGTGGTGGAGGTGGCTGCATTAAGGATAGACATGGGGCAGTTCTGGTTGCTTTTGCTCATTATTATGGAGAAGGTAACAGTTTGATAGCAGACACCCATGCCCTTTGTGATGGCCTTCGTCTAGCGGCATCCCTAGGAATTCGCCTTTCTGCTATATATTCAGATTCCTTAGCCCTTGTAAACTCCATTAAGCAGCAAGTGTGTTCATCTTGGCAAACTTATAGACGGTGGCGTGTTGTTAGGGACATGAACACTCCTATCTGATTTCGCATGTCTTTTGAGAGACAAATCAGGTGGCTGACCAACTCGCCAATCATGCTACTAATTCCAAGCAGAATGAATTCTTCTGGGGCACTCATAGTCTTCCTTCATTATGTAAGAGGCCGATTGTTCTGGACAGATCTGGTCTATTTAATGTAAGACTAATCTGATGGGGGTATGCCCCTTAGCAATTGTATTCCTTTCCTTCGTTATATATATATAATTTTGGCCCAGGTGTTCTTGCTGGTGGAGTGGGAACATTCTCCCCTTCTGGGGGAGGGTGCATTCTCCTAACTTAAGGCCTGAGGACCATCTTTTAATAATAATAAAAACAAAATATTACATTTTATAGTCTGTCATATTTTGGTACCCAAGAGTGCTACTTTCTCCTCTGCAGAAAAGGAGATGTCGATATGATGTTTTAGGCTATTCAGAGCAAGATATTAACATGGCCTAGATCATAGTAGAAAGGATGAAGTCTGCTGCTAAAGTTATTTGGGACAAGAAAAATAAATTGGCAGTGTCCCTTCCTTATGCTCATTTACTTACCAGAATTTTCAGCCATTTTGAGATTGATTTGAAAGGTGAACTAATGGAGAAGATGGGTCAGCCCATTCGGACTAGGAATCTGAAGAAGAGTGGACTCTCCTTGGTAGGAAGTGTGTGGACCAAGACATCTGTGGCTGAAGGAGAAGCCATTATAGGAGAAGCCTCCCCTGCTGAAGTTCATGAAGAAGAAGTTATAGTTAGAGAGGATGAGCCTCCTGCATCAGAAAGGAGGATTGTAGACATTGCACCCGAATTTCTTGGGCCTTTTAGGCAAACTTCTGAAGGTGTGATCCCTCCTCACATTCCTGCACCTGCTGTTATTCAAGAGTCAGCTGATGAACCCATGGATAGTGTTTTTTCCACTGAGGGGGAGCATGTAGATGCTCATATTGAAGAAACCCCTACTGCTCATGTTGAAGAAGCTGATATGGAAGAGAGCCATGAAGAAACAATTCCAGAGGCTATGGCACCAGGACATATTGAGGATGTTCATATGGAAGATGCTCTTGCTTAGGGGGAGCCTGCAGGTCAGGGGGAGCCTACTGCAAGTGCTCCTAAATATCAATTCCAAGAAGGTTTAGTTGAAGATACTTCTGAGGATGATGAGCAAGTTGCCGGCTCTGAAGGCAAAGGAAAAGGTGGTGCCAAAAATATTCCAATGCTCACCAGAAAGGCACACTATAGACCCCGAAAGAAGAAGATCGATGTACACTTGGAACCAGTCGTTGCCAGACTGAATGGTCAAGGAGAAATTTTGTGCTCTTTGCAGTCTGATGTGACTTTTATTTTTCTCAGCCAGAGCACTGAAGCTAAAGAAATTGGAGCAGTCAAATCTAAGCTCCAAGAAATGAGAAGTGATTTGGGGAGCTTGAAGAAGTTGGTAACAAACCTGGCAGAATTTGTGAGGGAGCACTTATCAGCTCAAGCCCCTCATGTTCGAACAGAATCAGTACCAGCAGATGATGCTAGGCCATCAGGGCCTCCTGAATCAGATCAACCAGTAGAACAAGTTGCAGGGCCATCCAGGCCATCTATAGAGGAATCCGGGCCACCAGGGCCATCAGTGGAAGAATCAGGGCCATTTGTAGTTGCAGATGTTGGAGCTGGGCCATCAGGGCCATCAGAGCAAGTGGAATCAGTGGCAGAGCCAACCGAGCCTCAAGTTCCTGTAGAGGAAGCTGCTGTGCCCCTAGGGCCTTCTGATCCTCCTGTCTTCAGACTCCAACCCCTTCCTCTCCACCTACCTCTTTCACTGCCCCACTTGCTCCTGAACCCTCCAAGAAACCCCTTCCAAAACACATTTCTTCTCCTACTCCTTTCCCTACTGCCTCCTCTTCCTCACCTATCCCTTCCTCTTCCATTCCTCCTCCAACTTCTGAGGCACCTCCTGCCTCCTCCTCTTTTGCTGGTCCCTCCTCTGCTGGACCATCTACACAACCTCCTTCCACTTCATCTTTTGCCTCTCTTCATCCGCCTACTGCACCATCTTTCATCACTCTCATTCCCGAGGGTACTAGTATCATTCGCCATACTATGCAAGACATCAAGGATGATTTTGAAGAAGCCATCCTCCACACAGTTCTTTCTATCTTTGCTCATATCCACAGGACTGAATCTCAGCCTTCTTTCAGTCCTGCCTCCAAGAAAAGGAAGACATCTAAAGAGCTTGTTTTTCCTTCATCTCAAGCTCTCTTTCCTCCTCTGTGGTACTCTCTTTCTGTTATCCACAGAAGAAAATATTTGTATTCTGAATATCCCAAAGGTGTACTTTTGCAGCCCCTTTTGGTCTACCCTACCTTAATCTATATCAACATCTCAATATCATTCTTTCCATTTCTCTTATACCTAAGCCTGACCAATCAAAATCCTTTCCTCAGTTGAGTCCAAGACTGAGGATCAGTTGGCCAAGGCTAATAAAGCTGTCTACAAAAAGTTTGAGGTTGCGAGGGCCAACACTTTTCCACCCTCATGCCACCCTCTCACCTTGTCTGAGTGGTTTGTCTGTCAGCACAAATCAACCTGGGGTCCCTTCAATTAGAAAGAGATCAAACTGGTTAGGCAATTCCAAATGTATCAAGACTATTGCTTTGTCAATCGCCTTCCAGAAGTTCAGCTTGGTCAGTTCAGAGCAGCTATAGCTCAGCTCCGCACAGAAAACCCAGTGAATACCCCTCTTCAGGTTGATTTTGCCACCTTGCATATGCCTCCTACTACCTTTCTCCCTAAGTGGCACTTTCTGCTTATGGACACTGATGTGGGTCCTATCATCTGTGAGAGATTTGCCAGAGTTATGGCACGAATCTTTGTTTAGAAAGGAGCTCCTCTTGCCTTTCACAGATTTTTATTCAAAGAATATCAAATAGGTTTTATCAAGTCTTCTGTTTTAGCTCCACTACTAGCAGAATCTGAGAGATTTGTCAACTCTGACTGGTGTAAAGTCTATCCTGAGGCAGCTCTTCAGTTAGATTAGACAAATACCTCCTTAAATCAGTCAAATCAGTTGACTCTTACTCCTGAGTAGTTCATGGATCTCAACTCCATCAATCTAGTTTCAGATCCTTATTCTATTTGGGTTAAGAGATACAAGATTTATGTAGCATTGCAGAAGGACCTAATAGCTCACAAGCTCCATTATCCTATCTCCATAGATAAGTTCCTTCAGCATGCCAGTTTTGGGACTACTGGACTCTACAGATTGTCCCTTAGTGCTGATGAATACTCCCTCTTTATTGAAGATTAGAGACAGCTTCACATCAAGAGACTCAGTACAGAGATGGGGCCTTCCTATAATATTAGTTGAGGAGTCTTTAAAAATCTTTTTGAAGAGCAGGAAGTCCAAGCTTGGCAGATTATCACTCACCATGCTTCTCTTCTGTCTCCTGCCTTCTACATTTCTGACCCTCGCTAATTAATCAAATTTGCCTTTTGGCTCCCATTTATCTTAGTCTCTTTCTTACTATTCTCTTTTCTTTTTATTCATTCCTTTTTGCTTAATGACACAAAGGGGGACAAAATATTCTGAAATACATACTTTAAAATTGTCCAGCAAATTTTTTTTTCTCTTCTATATATGCATTTCTTTATGTTTTGTCATCACCAAAAAGGGGAAGATTGATGATCAGTCCATCTCCATATAATTTTTTATTTATTATATGTATTTTTGGTGATTAACAAAACCCTGAAAATTATTGTCTAACATCATTTTCTAAAGTCTATCAAAAGGCATCAAATCAAACAAAATCAGTAAGTTGTTTACACTCACTATCATTTGAAGCTCGTTGCATATATATTTATCTAAGTATACATCGACTTCCTTGTAAAAGCTCATAACGATTATTGTTTCACTTAAACAACGATTTCCTCTATAGAACATCGACTTCGATCCTACAACGACTTCATATGTAGAACATCGATTTCGGTTCTACATCGACTTCATAATTAGAACACCAATTTCGGTTCTACATCGACTTCATAATTAGAACATCGATTTCGATTTCACATCGACTTCATAAGTAGAACAACGATTTCATTTAAACATCGATTTCAGTAAAACATCGATTTCATATGAAACAACGACTTCACTTAAACATCGACCTCATTTCTACAACGATTTCATTTAAACATCGATTTCGGTAGAACATCGATTTCATATGAAATGACGACTTCACTTAAACATCGACTTCATTTCAATAATGATTTCATTTAAACAATGACTTCGTATAGAACATCGATTTCATATGAAACAACGACTTCACTTAAACATCGACTTCGTTTCTACAACGATTTCATTTAAACATAGATTTCAGTAGAACATCGATTTCATATGAAGCAACGACTTCACTAAAACATCGACTTCGTTTGTACAACAATTTCACTTAAACATCGATTCTGACAGAACATCGATTTCATATGGAACATCGACTTCACTTGAACAATGACTTCGTGTCAAACATCGGTTTCACCTGAACAACGATTTTGGTTCAACAACAATTTCATTAAATATCGATTTCAGTACAACAACGATTTCAGTTGTACACCGACTTCAGTTAAACAACGACTTCGTACAGAACATCAATTTCATTGCATGCATACATGGATTATGTTCACATCGACTTTTTTTCAACATGGATTACATTCTCACATGGATTATGGTTATAACATCGATTTCATATCAACATCGACTCTCTCTCTAATCACAGATTGTCTCTAAACATCAACTCTCTTTTAATAGCGATTATGTTTTTGATAGCTATTGAATATTCCTATTTAAATTCTTTTCAGACATTCTTAAAGTACATTCCACATGATATTCAAATATATTTTCAAATCTCTGTGGATTTCAAGTCTTCCCGCGAATCATGTTGTATCCTGTGCTCTCTAACATTTATTGTGTTGTTACAATATCTTTGCACGATATATCTCTTGTTTACCGCACTCACGTCACATAAAGTAAAGCTTTATTGGATAACAAAATGAAATTTCCTTTATGGTATATCTTCCTAAAGCACGACTACTAATGTTGACTGATAGTTTAGTCAAAGATAAGTTGTCTATGCTTCAACATTTATTGTGTGCAAGGCTCTAGTAGAAACATATGTTACAACGTTGGACCTGTCAACCTGACAGAAGGAAGAAGAGATTAAGACAATCCTCCTCTGTGTATGTGTCTATCACAGCATTATTGTCTGCAGGTTCTTTTGCTCCATACTTCAAACTAGACACTCCAACGTGCATGAAGATGTGAGACAACGAATACTTCAATGGTCAAAATCTTTCAAAGAAGATAAATAGAAGACTGGTGACTCCATGAAGAACAACTTGATCAACCTTTGAAAATCTGGAATCCCGAAGATCTTAGTCACCTAGAAGAAAGAAGAGCTTGCTCGTCCATTCAAACTTTCTTTAGCTCTTAGCTCTCCACAGCAACTGCTTAGCCTTTGAGAGCTTGTGTAGATCTGAGAAAGTTCTTTGTGTGAAAATCTTTGTCTCTCAAACTTCACCTCAGATCAAGCAGTTTCTATAAGCTTGGTCTAGAGGCCATCCACTCTTACTCATTCTTCTTGAGTGTTCCTCTTTGTTTGTGAAGAGAAGACCCGTTGTTGAGTGGTGGTTGTTCCCTTCGGTAAGAAGGAAGACCTGTTGCATCAGGTGGTTCTGTGCCTCTTCGGGTAGAGAAGAGAAGGCCAGTTGTGGCTGGATGTGTAAGTGTCCTTAAGGGGGACTGCACCCTTCTTTAGTGAAATTCCAAGTTGTTGCTTGGGGACTGGACGTAGGACTCCTTGTGACAGGAGATCCGAACCAGGATAAAATTCTTGTTGTCTGTGTGATTGATCTTTTTGTCTTTGCTTTACACTAACTCTAACTATCAAACTTAGTTTCTTCTGTCAAAGCATTTTTATTTACAGGAATTCTCTAAAAGAAAATTTTAGCAATCCATTCACCCCCCCTCTGGGCTTGCTATCTGGGCAACAATTGAGTTATATGCACAGGCCCAAAGAGAAATGCATATGCAAGTAAAGAAGAAGTACTGAGGTTAACCACTGGGGCATTTTTAGTAGGAAATCCCCTTGCTTCCTTAGAATCTATCACTCAGGTGATGGGAAATTTGGATAATCTGAAGACAGGACAAGACATATTGCTACATCAGTTTGAAGAATATTGGGAGGTGATGTCTGATGCAGCAAGGGAGCTGTATCATAATCTTTATGGAAATGAACATCCATCTGTGGAATCTGCTACACTTACATGAATCAAGCTAGGAAGTTTAGGAAACTTACTTTTGTTAACCTCTCCTTTTGATAAATAGTGAGTTTGTATGTATAACTCCCCATATATATATGAAGAGAGGATAAAGATGATGATGTAAATGCTCTCGATTTATTAATGAAAAGTATGTATGTTATGTGGTGAAAGAAAGTTTGTATGTGATGAAAATATATATTGGTTTGGTCATCATATTAATATATGAATTGTTGGATGTCTCAGATAACTCTCTAAAATAGTCATGGAAGGAGGGGATACAAACTGAAAAAAGATGGAAAACACCGTGCATGACTTAACACGAGTAATGAGGATAGTGACCAAAAACAGTACTCACAATGGAACAAATATGTTTAAAGACTTTCGAAGTTTAGATCCTCCAAGATTTGCGGGTAGCACAGATCCTGAAGAGTCAGAAAATTGGATAAAAGATATTGAAAGAATTTTTAGGATAATTCGATGCTCATAGAAGGATAAGATATGTTTGACAACATTTCAGTTGGATCGTGATGCTCAAGCCTGGTGGGAGGCTATAGAGTCTACTTTAGATGATCCAAATCAGATAGTTTGGGAAGAGTTTGTTGAGTTGTTTAATAAACAGTATTTTTCTAAAGTGGTCCAAGAGAAAAAGGCTACCGAGTATGTTAATCTAAAGCAACGGGAATGATAGTGTCTGCATATGAGACACAGTTTACTCGACTATCTAAATATACTTCTCATTTGAAAGCTACAAAAAAATTGAAGGTGAAAAGGTTTATGAATGGCCTACACCCAAACTTTATCACTCAGCTGATGCCTCACTTAATTACAACGTACTCTGAAATGGTCAAGAGGGCCTTGGCTCTAGAAGCCGCAAATGAAACAGTAGAGAGGATTAAAGGAAGTTTGGTGAAATCTCTTAAACAACTGATCGCAAGAGGAAGTTTGAGATGGGAAATGCCTCTAAAGTACAACAGTCCACCAAGAAACTAGGAAGAGCTCGAGTTGGGAATAAAGACATTTGTCGACATTGTCATCTTAGTGGACACAAAACTAAAAATTGTTGGCGAAGGTTGGGTGCTTGCCTCCGGTGTGGAAGCAACCAACATCGGATTCCTGAATGTCTTATGATGAAAAATGTACCAGCTTTCCAAAATTCACAATCCAAACAAGGGCATCTGCAAGACATTCAGAAGGTGGAGCTAGAATCTCCACAAGAAGGCAGACTTGTTGAAGGTACACTTTTAGTGAACTGCAAACCCGCATATATTCTATTTGATTCAGGAGCTACTCATTCCCTTATTAGTCATGTGTTCCCTAGATCCTTAGAGATACAATCAGTGCCACTACCTGTAAAACTTTATGTTGCTACGCCTCTTAGTGGGGGAAAGAAACTCGAAGAATATTACCCTGCCAGTAAAATTTTAGTTGAGGAACACAATTTCCCGAGTGATTTAATACACCTTGAAATGTGGGAGTATGATGTAATCCTTGGGGTAGACTGGTTGTCTAAAATCATGTGATTTTGGATTGCCATTTAAGGCAAGTAACCTTTCTAAACAAGCAGGTTCCTCAATGATTTTTGATAAACCTCGCGTAAGAAATATACCCACAATATCTACAGTTAAAGCATGCAAGTTGGTACATAAAGGGTGTTAGGGATATCTAGAGTCGGTGACAATAATAAATCAGAATATTGCAGGTTTGAAAGATATTCTGCTAGTAAAAGATTTTCCTGATGTATTTCCTGAAGAACTACTTTGAGTACCGTGAATTTCTTAATTGAATTGGTTCCAGGAGCCACACCAATTTCAAGAACGCCTTATCAAATGTCAGTGGAAGAATTGAAAGAATTAAAAAGGCAATTGATAGAACTAATGGAAAAAGGATTCATTAGACCCAGCACATCTCCTTGGGGTGCTCCAGTACTATTTGTCAAGAAGAAGGATGGGACTTTGCGATTATGCATAGATTATAGACAATTGAATTAGTTAACAATTAAGAATAAATACCCACTCCGTAGGATTGATGATCTATTTGATCAATTGTCTGGAGCTCAATATTTTTCTAAGATTGATTTTAGATCTGAGTAGCATCAATTGAGAATTCAGGAAGGAGATATTCATAAAACAACTTTTCGAAGCAGATATGGGCATTACGAATTTTTGGTGATGTCGTCTGGACTGACAAATGTACATGCTGCCTTCATGTGACTAATGAATGATGTATTCAGGTCGTATTTGGATCAATTTATGGTTGTATTCATAGATGCTATATTGATTTATTCTAAAAGTGTGGAAGAACATGAAGCACACCTACAGGTCACTTTGCAATTGTTATAGGATCATAAGTTATATGCAAAATTTAGTAAATGTGAATTTTGGTTAGAACAAGTAACATTCCTGGGACATGTCATTTCTAGAAAGGGATTGTCAATAGATTCCTCCAAAATTGAAGCTATTCAGAGGTAGGAGTAGCCTAAGACCATTAGTGAAGTTAGAAGTTTTCTGGGTATGGCTAGTATTACTGGCGATTTGTTAAAGATTTCTCCAGAATCGTCTCACCTCTTACGCAATTAACCTGGAAGGAAACCACATTTGAATGGAATGAAAGTTGTGAACATGCATTTCAGAGATTGAAAGAGTGCTTATCATCTGCACAAGTTCTAGCCTTACCAGCAGAGGGAAAAACCTTTGAAGTCTACACTGATGCATCAAACATCGGGTGAGGATGTGTTTTAATGCAAGAAGGAAAAGTTATTGCATATGCATCCAGACAATTAAAGAATCATGAGAAAAATTATCCAGTACATGATTTGGAACTAGCAGCAGTAATTTTTGCCCTGAAACTTTGGAGACATTATTTGTAATAGTGTAGTCCGATCATAGGAGTTTGAATTATTTATTTTCACAGAAAGAGTTGAATATGAGACAAAGAAGATGGGTGGAATATATCAAGGATTATGATTTTAAGATTGAGTACAATCTCGAAAAAGGCAATACTATAGTTGATGCTCTCAGTAGGAACCCAATGGCAGGAATATTTTACTTACGAGTAAAAGAATGGAAACTCCTAAAAGAATTTTTCACATTGAATTTGAAAGCTGAATCACAAGAAGATAAGGTTATGATAGTTATCTTGAAAGTTCAATCTGATCTTTTGAGGCAAATTGGTGAACAACAAGACAACGACCCTACATTGGTAGAAATTAGAGAGAAACTGAATTCCAGACCTAACTTTAATGTAGACTCTCATGAAAATCTTCGGTTTCGAAACAAACTATGCATACCAGATAATTTAGAAATTAAGAAACAAGTATTGGAAGAAGCTCATCAGGCACAATATATAATCCATCCGGGAGCTGTCAAGATGTACCAAGATCTAAAGAAGAATTTCTAGTGGTGTAACATGAAGAAAGATATTGTAGATTTTGTTGCAAGATGCTTAACTTGTCAAAAAATAAAAGCTAAACACGAGAAACCAGCAGAAAAACTAAAACCCCTTGAGATACCAGAGTGGAAGTGGGATAGTGTAGGCATAGATTTTATCATGGGATTACCCAGAGCGCATAATGGGTATGATGTTATGTGGGTAATAATTGACTGATTCACAAAGTCAGCTCATTTTCTGGCTATTAAGACAAAGTGGACTGTCAATGTGTTAGCAGCCTTGTATTTAAAAGAAATTGTTCGGCTACATGGAATTCTAAAAGATATTATTTCTGATCGAGATGCAAGATTTACTTCACACTTGTAGAGAGAACTACAAGATGCATTGGGAACTAAGTTGAAATTCAGTACAACATTCCATCCTCAAACTGACAGACAGACAGAACAAGTAATCAAATTATTGAGGATATGTGTCGTGCCTATATTTTAGAATTTGGAAATGACTGGAGTAACCAATTACCAATCATGGAATTGCCTATAATAACAACTATCAGTCTACATTTGAATGACACCATTTGAAGCTTTGTATGGTCGACAATGTAGATCACCAATATGTTGGATTAAATTAAAAGAATCACACATCCTTGGACCTGAAATGATACAAGAAACGATAGAGATTATAAAGTTGGTACAAGAACGAATGAAAGCCGCTCAAGATCGACAGAAGAGTTATGCTGATCAACGATAAAGAGGGCTAGAATTCCAACAAGGAGATCATGTTTTTCTAAAAGTATCACCCCGAAGAGGACTCAAGAGATTTGGAATTAAAGGAAAGTTTAGTCCACGATAGATTGGACCATTTGAAATATTAAGGAGAGTTAGAGAAATGACGTATCAGCTAGCACTACCACCCCAGTTGTCCAATATACACGACATCTTCCATGTATCAATGTTACGAAAATATGTTTATATTCTAGAACATGTTATTGAATATCAGAATCAAGAATTACAAGGGAATCTAGCATATGAAGAAAAACCAGTGCAAATCCTCGACCGAAAGGTTAAGCAACTCCGGAATAAAGAAGTTTCATTACTAAAGATTCAGTGGAATAGGCAAGGTGTGACGACCCTCATTATACTGGTACGGTTATACCAACCCACGTCGGTATAGTGAACGTTATCACAGTGGGACATTTACCCAAACGCTATCACATGATGAGATATACACAAATATAGATACAGAGTAGCGGAAGTAAAAGAACAAGGTCTTTCATTTCATTTCATCATCCACATTTAACATACATGATCCATATGACAATTTAAAAAAAATAAAGTCCACATAATGAAGTACTAAATTCAAATACATAGTTGTCCAAAATTATATGGTGTTTCTATTACAATGCCTCAATTTACATACGATGGAAGTCAAAATGTCACAACTACAACTCCGCCAAGCTACTCCCCGCGCTCGGAGTCGCTCTCTACGGTCTCCTCAAAGGTGTATCACCTACTAAACCTGTACGCCGAAGCAAGGAATGACTCTAAAAGACTCAACAAATAACACCATACACGTCATACATGCATATATCACAATAAGACCTATAATCACTTTCAATAGCCAAACATATAGCATGGTAGGAAACAACCTATCATGATACTTCTATAAAATTTAACACATGTACATGGTTTATGTCATTCCAAATTAAAGTCCCTACCACATGCTTTCTATTTATCTATTCACATGAGAGCTACATTCACATTTTCAACTTCAACATGATAACGATTAAACATGGAACTATTCACACATAAGAACATCCTTAACATGGATTCTACAAATTTTGCACATGTGGAAACGGCATTTTACACGCATTTAGGTTGCTGTTTTTACATAAATTTAACACTTACACATCATGGATCACAATTTCATGATTTATCATATTAGTTCCACATGTTTACACAATTACACATTCACATTGCTCACTTTTTACACATTGCACATTTTCACATATTCACACTACACAATTTACACATGTTCACATTCACATTTCACAATTTAGTGCCGTGACACATAGTCCAAACCACCATTAGAAGGACACATCACATAACACATACACATAGACGCCACCTAGGCAATACAGTGACGACTCTTGGACTGCGCAGAGCAGGAGAACAAGTCTCCACCCTAACCAGTGGTACTTGTCCACCTCCAGGATTTCATCCTAATGCCCTTAGGATCTTAACACATTGAACCTTCCCATGGGGACTTTTCCATGGTACGGTTCCACGGCCCTCTATGGAAGCAGTGTCACACATGGCACATTTCACACATTATCCGATTTTTTTAACACACACTTTTCACATGATTTACACATGGCTCACATTTCTCATTCATACACACGGCTCTGTTTTTCCCTAACATGATACTACTATTGACAGACTTTAAACATTCAATACTTTACACTAATCAGGCTGAACAATGCATAATCAAACCACATTCATGATAACATGCATTAATCACTCGTTTTCACATGGAAATCTCATAATGCCTTTTTCTGTTATCCAAATCACATGAAAATTTAACCACACACTGTTTGCAGGTTTATGACCACACATACAAATTTTTACATTTTTATGAGTCATATTTACATTTACAGAAATTAAAACATTCAATCTCATGCCATTCATAATTCAATTTATCATGGAACATAACATGAATCTCAGATTTGACATTTCACAAATCTGAATCTATCATACACATTGTTACAGGAATTTTCTCCGAATTTATTGCACAACATACAATTTACTGTGGATTTTTTGAAAATCCTACACATGCTTTCTATTTCCATTGCAGAAATTACAGTAAATCACACGAACATGAACAAATTCTCAAATTTGCAGGGTATGGACTGACACATATATACATGGTATAGAAAAATCTAGGGCATTTAATTCCTCAGGAATCATGTAGACAGTAGGTGAACATGCATAATCCATTTTCCCAACATGTGTTTCAATAAATCTAACAATTTATGCCATCCACAGAAAAGTACAGAAAATTCCACACACATCACATTATCTATTTTACATAATATATAAAAATTACACTATATCTTCATGCGTCAAAGTCCGGAAAATAATTATATAAGGCAGAACAATTTTCTGTTCTGCACTGAAGAACTTAACGGCAGTGTCTGGCCGTTCAAGGAGATTGACGGCAAGATCACTGGCCGCTGACTGGAGATCTTGACGGCAAGAGGGCTTGACGTCAAGTTCCTGTCTGTGCAAAAACACAGACCGAACTCCAGATAACAGAGAATGTGAGGATCCAGGACACGATAAAAATCCATAAAAATGCCTAGGACTTACTGGATACACACATGCACCACGGGGATGGGTTACTTGCATTTTTAAAATTCTCCAAAGGGATCTAAATGGCCGGAGAAGCTCTCCTTGGGCAGTCCCAAGAAGCCTCCAAAACACCTTCACTCCGGGTTCTAGGTCGATGCTGGCTTCAGTCCAGTGTTGGGGAAGCCTTCCCCAATGTCCAAGCTAGCTTCTAGTTGCTGTAGATCGCCGGTTGAAGCTCCAAACCGCCGGATCAAAGCATGCAAAGTCCAGCTCTCCACCAGTTCGAGCTAGGTTTTCTCTCCTCTTGCAAAAGGCCAAGAGAAGTCCTTGCAGGTTGCAAAGGTTTAGTTTATAGGAGAATGGGTTGGGACATCACGCAGGGTGATGTGAAGGCCTGATAGCCGTTGGGACATCTCCCCAATGGCTGGGCTTGCTTTCCCCCAGAATTTCGGGGTCTGCAACGCATGCAGGTCAGAGATATTAACGTCCACATCCATGGCCGTTTATTTAAGTATTAACGTCCAACGATATGGACGTTGACTATCATGGACGTCCACCATGTTGACGCCAATTGGCCCTTCGGCCAGAACTTAAAAACATGCAGAAACCATGCATATGATGTATATATATATAGTATAGTATACCCACCATCACACATGCAATCATACAATATTTATAACCTATTACACACATGCACACATAGGTATCACTAGCTAATATTGTACATAGATATCTACAAATGCATATACAAGTTACACACAAACATGAATTCACATAAAATAGAATAAAATGACAAACAAATTCGAGGGCCTTACACAAAGACAAGAAGAAACAACATGGAACTAGAAGATGCTATTAAAACCATGTACCCATAATTGGTTACAAGTTAATATCAGTTATTGTTAAATTTTGGAGCCAATTGTTTTTTTTAGTGGGGGAAATTGTAACACCCCAAAATAATATATTAAAATTAAAAAAAAGTAATGATTTTTTATAAATATAATCCCTTTCATTAAACAATTACCCTTAATTCTAGTATTGTCTTTAGATGTGCTTACTCTGATAGGGCGCCACTAGAATTCGGTAACAGAATTGAAATTCGAAAACACCATAATTCTCAGAAAAAATGTGCTGATTCTAAAGACATAAATATCCTGAATTGTTGATGCACATATATCGAGATTAAGTCGACACTATTTTTTTTGGGTAATTTTTACTGAACGAAGAATTATTTTAAAAAATTAAACTAAAATCACGATAATGGTAAAACCTTTCATTAACTTATGTTTGAAATTTAACTTTATCAAACATCATTTGATACAAAAATATAAGGACAAAGGATCCAGATGAATTAACTCCCAATTATGAAACCCTTTTTCGAATATTTTTTCTTACATAGTCTTGGCTACGTAAGACATTTCCTCTTGTGTAAATTGGTTACACGTACCACAATACGTGTTCAGGGCTCTAGTAACATGGCTTAGCTGTAAAAAAAAGTTTTTACAGCAACATTGTGTGTGTGTTACGTGTCGTACATCCACAACACCTGGAAATCTATTTATATCTTCCCTTCTTGCGCACTCTTAGGAGTGTTTGCACACTGGTACATCGTTCTGTGCTACTGCTACGCTGCTACTACGGCTTGTGCTTCTGCTGCTGCTGATGCTTGAACTTGCGCTGTATTGATAATAATCATGTTATTTTATTATCTTATAGTCCTTAATTTTACACAACTCATTGTCACTTTATTACAAAACTGATAATTGATTAAATCTCTATTGTGTTGTGTTTGCAGGATTAATGGGCCAAGAAATGAATTGTGAAATGGCCAATGAATTCAATTGAATCAAGAGAGAATAATGAGAGACTTAATTTTTAAATATTCCCTCTCTCTCTTTCTTTTTAAAACTCTTTCTCATTTTCAAAATCCACTCTCCTAATTTTTCAAAAATCTCTTTTCCTTAATCTCTCCTCCTTCCTCTCTTTCCTCTACTACTTTATAAACTCTCTTTCTATTATTCTCTCTCTTTCTCTCTTCTTCTTCCTCTCTCCAGCACATCCCCCTTCTCTCTCCTCCCCTTCTTCCACCCTTCTTCCTCTTCTCTTCTTCCCTTCTCTTTATTCTCCTCTTCTCCTCTCTCTCTTGCCGTCTCTCTTTCCAGCATCAGCAGCAACCGGCGCCGCCCCACGCCAGGCCCGCCTCCGCACGCACCATCCCCGCGCCCGTGCGCCTAGCCCCGCGCCTGCGCATGAGCCCGCACCTGCCACCGCCCCGCCGTGCGAGCCCGTCGCCCTGCCACGCGGACCCCTGCCGCGCCTCCACACGAGCCCGCCGCCCGCCCTCTCTTCCTCTCTACGTGCATGCATGCACATAGAGAGCGTGCTCGCCTCTCTCTCTATCTCTCATCTCTCGTCTCTCCCTCTCTCCTCTCAGCACTTTCTCTCTCCTCTCACTTTCTCTCTCTCGCCTCTCTCCTCTCTCTCCTCTCTCGCTCTCCTCTTTTTCTCTCTCTCTTGTCTCTTGTTCTCTCTCTCTTATATTCTCTCTCTCTCATCTCTCTGATTTTTTTTATTGTTGATGTAATTGTAATTTTTTTTTAACACTCTTTTGTTAAGCTCTTTTGCTAGTTAATGGAATTTAAATTTAAGCTTTGTTATTTAGTTTTCTTTCTATCTCTACTTCTCTCTTCTAATTTCTCTTCGTAGATTAGATTTATTTTTGATTGAATTATCTTAGGATTAGTTTAAAATCCTCTACCACCTTTTCTAAACAAGAAACTCAAGGTTTTCAAAGTTAATAATCTTTTTTTCCCGTGGATTCGACTCGGCTCTCACTACTTAACTATTGTTAAAATATTAGTGTAGGCCGATAATTTTAAGATTTTTAGTCACATGTAACGACGCATTTGTGGCTATCAATTTTTGGCGCTATTGCCGGAATTATCTTTTAGTTTTGATAATCTGTGGTTTGATAATCTTGGTGTTTTTGTATATATTCTGCTAACATTTTCTTGTTTTTTGTAGGTGTCAAATAAAGATTAAAAAAGCCTGAAAATGCAAAATTGGAGAATCTGTCAAAAATCTGTCGCTGAAGTAAGATCTGTAAGTAAAAGGGCTGTTTTGAAAAAAAAATCCGAAATTGCAGAAAAATCAGAAAAAAGTAAGTTAGAGGTGAGTTTTCCTTCTCTCTCTCACTCTTTCTATTTGTTTTAATTTCCAACAGAATGAGGGATTGCGTTGAAGGTAAGTACCCTTAAAACCCTCTTGATTGAGTTTCCTTTTCTTAGTTGCCATTTTAGATAATTTAAAAAAAATCAATCACTTGAATCCCATAAAAGATGTCATGTCAAATTAGAAAACTTTCCATCTTTAGGATATGCATCATTTAGACTTTCATCTTTAGGTTTTTTTTTTTTTTTTAAGTTTCCTTTCTTGTCGAAGATTGCGGGAGGCAAGGTGAGAATCTCATTTCTTTAAATCATGATCTGCATTGCCATGCTTGCATAGAACCTCTTGCTTGATTTTGTGGTGTGCACATCATGTCTAAGACATCTTAAGGGCAAGCCCATTAATAAGATAAGGTGGGGATTTCATCACCCTTCCTTGGCCCAGAAACAACCACCATTGCACTCATCACCCAGCCCAATAAAAAAGTAGAAACTTGACCTAGGGTTCGCTTTGAGACTTAGGCCCACTTGGGCCCACTATCAAGTTTGGAGACTGGTGTCTAAGGCTAGAGGTTCATTGGTAAACGCCTAAGTGACAAGTGGTTACTTAATTAGGTCCCTACGAGAGCAGGGGGAACCTCCCACTTTCCCACCTCTTACCTGGCCAGTTAACGAGCTTGAGAGTGGATTTAGAGCTAGGCCTCAGTTGATTAGTGAGAAATCAAATGTTTATGTCCTAGGAACCATATGTGTCATAAGATAATTGTTTGCTAACTTATTTGAAATAAAAAAAAAAATCAAATATTTCAAAACAACAAAAATAATAAAAAAAAGATTATTTGTGTTGACAATCATGGTTATGAATTGGCACTTCAATTGGACAAATTGGATCACCCATTATGGTATGCACTCTCAACCTAACCCACTTTATCCATCAACCTCCACTTACTAGTCCAATGGCTCCAATGACTCAAGCTCATCTGATTCATGGTCACCCAATTAAAGATCACATGTATGATTCAGGTGGAGGAACTATGTGACCCACTTTACACCTCATCACCTCCCTCAACCCAGAACAAATCCAAAACTTTCAAGTATTATCCACACCCACTCCTTACTCAAAAGTTGACCAAGGATCTCTCCTGAGAAATTGATTTACTCTATCAAGATCCTCAGGAGAAATTCAAGGACCCTTTCTAGGTGCCGAAATCATATCATGGTTTGATCACAAAACATTTAGCATTGATCTGCCAGTGTGCTTAGCAATGCTCCTGAAGGCACACCTTTCCAACAACTTGGAGAAGTAATGCCACATTTGACACTTAGAGATCAACCTATTCTGGCCCAAGCCCAAGTCCACCTATCCAACTTTCAACATTTGACCAATTCCAGATTGATATTCTGATAAAATCCTCATGAGGGGCAACATGCATATCCACAGCCACTCACACATCTCCCTCGCATTCAGGCCTCTTTGATGATCAATTTGGGCAATTTATACAAAAATTCCATGATAACCAACAAGTCTTTGAGCAAACATTCACCCAACAACACAAGAATTAGAGCAATCATTTGTCAAAACTGACCTCCTGATACTCAATTGATGGAAATCAGAAGGAGCAAGGTAGCCAATCACCTGTCAAGCCATTGACAATCACGAACATCATTCTTGATTGTGACCAACATTTGACTCTCAAATTCCATCCACAACTTCTCAGTCCACATGATTGTGACATACCCACTTGGAAAATGAGAGATAATATTAATGGGTCCAATCAAGAGGAGATGAGTGCCACTGAAAATCAATCCTAGTCTTGACCCACTTGAAACTGACCATCAAGAAGACTCCATCCATAATGTCATATTTGAGGAAAGCTCTAGTGAATTAGTTGAATTCAAGTTGGGGGGAGAAGAGAAAGAGTGTCATCCAGATGTTGGGTCCCAATTTGATGTGACATTGTTTCAAGTGGGTGACGAAGAAGAGGTGAGTTTGGAGAAAGAACTGGGTGTAATCATCAATCATTCTTCTTGGGTCAAGAAGAATTAGAAATTCTGCCTGAAGTCCACATTGACTGGGTCTCTCTTGATGTCGAGAAAGACATGAACTCCTACCTCTCCCTAACCTTGGCAAATCCAACATGTTCGTGGACATGCTACCACTAGCTGATTGGTCAACTACACTTGAATCTTTTAAGCATCCTTGTGTTGAAATTCATATCCTTTCATTCCAGATCATGCTACTATTTTTGACACAAGTCAACCTGTGGAGTTCCAGCAATCATCTGAGCATTCAATCAATCTGACCTCAACATCATGAAGAGGATCTGAAAATGGAAGTTGTGGGTGAAAAGGGTGAAAAATAATAAGTCCACATTGATGTGTTCAACACATATAAAGATCTTAATGTACAAATGAATATTTCTTAATTGAGAATATATCTTGAATGCCCCAATTTCCTCTATCATTTACTGATATGAGGTAAGTTTGACCCACTTGACCACCATGGCTGGTGATGCCTACAAAGAAAAAATTGGCGTCAATTGATTGGGGGTGTTACGTGAGCCTGTTACCTCAATGTGTCTGCTGAAGACATTAAACTTAGCGCTTGTTGGAGGCAACCCAATATTTTTAAGAAATTGATTTCTATTGATTTAGTTTTTATTTTGTGTCTAAGGTGTTTGATGTCCCACTATCCTTTGATGAAGCTAGTGTGCAACCACCCTCATGTGATCATCAGGTTGTTCTCTCATTTCTTAACTTACATTGGCTTATTCTATTTTCATTACTTTTATGCCATTGAGGACAATGTCATCAAGTGGGGGGAGAGATAAATTGTATTTCAAATTTTTGTCCCTACAATTGTGCTTCATATTTCGTATTTCATGCAATAAATTTTTTTTAATAGCTTGACTCATAGTGTGTACTTGTGAAGGTGGTGAGTTGAAGGGGTGAGTAAACCATTTATGTTTTTAGCATCTTCCTCAAAATACATTTGAAATTTTATCAACATAGAAAAGTATTATTAGGAGCTATTCAAATGGATGATGAGATTTTACCTAACATTCAGGCTGATTGATTGATATTCTCTACACTCTTATGAGACCAATCGTGGGGAAAAAGCTACCTGCTCTACAATAAATGTGAAATGTGAGCAATAGCAGAAAAAAAAATGGAAAATATCTAAATCTTAGTAATATAACTCCTGCTGCTCCTAAGGCAAGAGTTGAGGCTCCCGTCAAAAAGTGAAGGGAGTGCCACATCATGTACCTGAAAAAAAATGAGAGCAAAAAAATCATGAAAAAAAAAAGAACTAGGCAGAGTGAAGGCTACCTAATAATCCGATGATCGAATTTAAGGAGTGTAGAGTTGTATCATCTTTGAGTGATAGGTAAAAATCCCATGTATTCTCTTTTGATGCTCAAACATTGAATAAAAATGTCAGAAATTTTGTGTGTATCTTGAGGAACTTTCTAATGACATGAACTGACATATTGCCTTTGACACTCCTCGACCTGTAACTGTAACTTGAAATACTTATGATCAAGCATTCTCATTCTTATTTTCTTCTTGTCATGAAGTATGCTGTTTTGAACTCTTGTTTGTCCCAATTATCACTTGTGTGCATTGCTAAGGGACTAACAATGAGTAAGTTGGGGTGTGATAATTGCGCTTGTTATTGATATAATCATGTTATTTTATTATCTTATGGTCCTAATTTTACACAAACTCATTGTCACTTTATTACAAAAATGATAATTGATTAATCTCTTTTGTGTTGTGTTTGCAGATTATGGGCCAAGAAATGAAGTGTCAATGGGCCAATGAATTCAATTGGATCAAGAGAGAATAATGAGAGACTTAATTTTTAAATATTCCATCTCTCTCTTTCTTTTTAAAACATCACTCTTTCTCATTTTTAAATCCCTCTCCTATTTTTCAACATCTCTTTCCTTAATCTCCCTCATTCCTCTCTTTCCTCTACTACTTTATAAACTCTCTTTCTCTCTCTCTTTCTATATTCTTCCTCTTCTCTTCTCCCTCTCTCCAGCGCATCACCTTCTCTCTCCTCCCCTTCTTCCTCCCTTCTTCCTCTTCTCTTCTTCCCTTCTCTTTATTCTCCTCTTCTCCTCTCTCTCTGGCCGGTCTCTCTTTCCAGTAGAAGCAGCAGCCAGGCCCGCCCTGCGCCAGGCCCGCCTCCGCACGCACCAGCCCCGCGCCCGCGCGCCAGCCCCGCGCCTGCGCGCGAGCCCGCGCCTGCCACCGGCCTCGCCGTGCGAGCTCGTCGCCCTGCCGGCGGACCCTGCCATGCCTGCCACGCGAGCCCGCCGCCCACCTCTCTTCCTCTCTACGTGCATGCATGCACGTAGAGAGGCGCACTCGCTCTCTCTCTATCTCTCGTCTCTCCCTCTCTCTCTCAGCACTCTCTCTCTCCTCTCGCTTTCTCTCTCTCGCTTCTCTTCCTCTCTCTCTCTCTCGCTCTCTCTTTCTCTCTCTTCCTCTTGTTCTCTCTCTCTTCGACTCTCTCATCTCTCTCGATTTTTTTTATTGTGGATATTGTAATTTTCTTAGCACTCTTTGTTAAGCTCTTTTGCTAGTTAGTGGAATTTATATTTAAGTTTTGTTAATTTAGTCTTTCTGTCTCTACTTCTCTCTTCTAATTTCTCTTCATAGATTAGATTTATTTTGATTGAATTAATCTTAGGAGTAGTTTTAAAATCCTCTACACACTTTTCTAACCAAAGAAACTCAAGGTTTTCAAAGTTAATAATCTTTTTCCCCTTGGATTCGACTCGACTCTCACCACTTAACTATTGTTAAAATATTTAGTGTAGGCCGATAATTTAAGATTGTAGTCATGTGTTAACAACGCATTTGTGGGCTATCACTACTACTGGCATTGTAACCCTTGTTGTAGGATCCTCTTACTGAGAGTAGAGGAGGATTGTGTTTTTCTTTTAGTCAAGTAGGATTTTCCTTCCTCTCTTTCCCTCTCTCTAATAGAATCCTTGAGACTAAGCCTCCACCTTTGTTTTTAACCTTGACTTGTGTTCAGTAAGCTATTTAGGAGTATGATTTCATTCTTTTCTTCCACTCTGTTCATATCTTTAACTGTTGTTCTTATACACTTGTTGTGAGATTTTTTTCCAGTTTCTAGAAAGAGTCTCAAGAAAGATTTATATATATTTTTCACTCTTCCATATTCCTTCTATATCATCTATACTGTGAAGGTCTTCTCATTTCATCCTACTAAGTTGTTTTCTTTTCATCATGAAAAGCTATGTAAAGAAATGTGCTCAAGACCCAAAAACCATTGGTTGATCTTACATAGAAAGTAGAAACACTTAGAAAGTGTCTTTCTAGCCAGTTTTAACCCTTCCCAAAAAGAAGACGAGCGTCTGTCGACAGAGATCCTATCTGTCAACAAAACCCATGGATTCTAGAATCCAAAAACCTAAGTTGTCTACAACCAACCAGTAACTATCGACAACCACCAGTCGCCTGTCAACAACCACCAGTTGGATGTCGACAACTAAAGACCAGATTCATGAATGCAGTTCTAGATGGACAATAGCTGTCGACAACCAACAGTAGTTGTCGACAACCACCAGTATTTGTTGACAAACAGAACTATTCTTCATTAATTAAAGTTGATACACTCCTACATTGTCCAAACAAGTTGCATTTCCTAATTTCTTGGATTAAACTACTATACCACTATGATGAATTATTTAACCATCAACTACATCTATCTTTGGATTATTCTTGGACATTTTCAATTATGTTGCTTCCTATACCTTCTTGATGTCTTTAACATTAACCTATAGAACCCTGCTATTTGTGATATTGTGAGTACCAAGTACCATACATGCATGTTTAGCAGAAGTGGAAATATGATGGCAACTTTGGGTCTTTGGACTCATTTGAAGTAAATGCCTGTGCAAATGGGGCTGATCCAGTCCGGGAGGAACACCCAAATTTGTTTACTAGTCTTACGGAACGATAATGGATCTACTGGATGTTTGGCATTACATCGTATATGCTTGATTGGTCATCATTTTATTAAGATACAAGCTGAATATGTACTACCTACTTGAGCCAAAATGTGGCTACTATAAGGTTTCCTTCTAGCACAAGCTTTAGTTCAGTACTCTCTATCATGCTTGTCATCTGCTTGTACGAGTTTATCGTCACCCTTGATATTCAATATTGCCACCCATCAAGTACGCCGTTTAATTCTATAGTCATCACATTCTTTCTGGTAAGATGGGTGAATCCTATTGGGCACAATTGCTCCTTAAATCTTACTCTCTTTTAGGTGAACAGAAAGAGCCTAACTCTTAAGGGCATGTGCTGAGCTTGTCAACCAATCTTTGAGATCTTTTAGAGTACTTTTTGAGAACAATAGTTATATATGTAAATACTATATTTTCTTTTCCCCACTCCCCTATGGACTTATATAAGGAGTGTTTTGTAATTCTGTTGTAATAAAGACAAATATTTATATAATCTAAGTTCTACTTTTTATATCGAATTTTTGTTATTTTTTGATAAATGGTTATTTATTGGGACGTGACACGCGGTGCTCCTAGTCGTCTCTCGTGCTTTGGGTGCGTGTGTGCCGCGAAGGCTAAGAGAGCCTATGTGTGGTGTGGCCTTCATCGATGTAGGGTTGTTGTCTGTGGAACTGTTTGAAGGTGTCCTGCCTTGTTGGTTGTCCCCCTATTGTTGGGGGTGTGCTATGTTGGTTGTGTGTATGGTATCTCTTGTTTGTGCGCCGTTGTGCATTGTGCTCTACTCAATCAACGTCATTGCTCGAGCTAAGCAGATGTTCTGTATGTTGTGTTGTGTTGTGTACCTGGTTGAGTGCTACAACACTTGGTTGTGCTGTTTGTCGGCCTTGTGCTGAATGGTTGTGAACTCTGGTGAGGTGCTCCCAGAGTTCTTCTCTATTGGTTCTGGCAGAAGTGAGATTTCCCCAGAGATATGTTGTGCTCATTTCTGCTTGCTGTTGCATTGCCCTCTGGGTTGAGGTGCATCGCTTGGTTGCCTAGTGTTCTGGTGAGGTTTCCTAGAACCGTTTGTTGTTGTCTTGGTGAGGGTTTTTCTCAAGATTGTTCTGTGCTCATTTCTGTCTATTATTGTGCTACATCAGGGTCTAAGGTATGCTATTGATTGGCTGGTGTGTTCTGGTAGGTTTTCCAGAACTGTGCCTTGGTGGTTCTCCCAGGACCGGCTCGTGTTGCTTCTACTTGCTGCAGTATTCTCTCTAAAGGTCTGTGTTGTTTGGTCATTTGGGTTGTGCTTTCTGGTAAAGGTTCTTCCCAAGATCGCCCTTTGTCGTTTCTGGCGGATGTTCTTCTCAGGAGCGTTCTGTGTTCATTTCGGGTCACCGTTGTGTTGCCCCTATGGTTTGAAGTGTGTCGTTGGTTTGGTTGTCTATTCTGGTGAAGTTCTCCTAGGATGAGTTTCTGTTGTACCTAGTGAGGGGTCCTTCCCAGGGCTGCTTCGTGATGTTTTGGTTGTCGCTATTCTCTCTCTTTGTAGAGATAAGCTGTCGTTGTTGCCGGTTGGACTGTTTGTGTTACAGTCTGCTTGGGCGTTTCCGATCAAGGTGTGGTCCCTGTGTCTATGTCTGGCTGCTGTGTTGGCTAGCTCACCTCTTCCCAGGATCGCCCTTGTTTCTAGCGTGTTCTCTCAGGAGCGTTTTATGTTCATTTCGGGTCACTGTTGTGTTGCCTATATGGTTTGAAGGTGTCGTTGGTTTGGTTGTCTATTCTGGTGAAGTTCTCCTAGGGTGACTTTCTGTCGTACCTAGTGAGGGGTCCTTCCCAGGGCTGCTTCGTGATGTTTTGGTTGTCGTTGTTCTCTCTCTTTGTAGAGATGAGTTGTCGTTGTTTCCGGTTGGACTGTTTGTGTTACAGTCTGCTTGGGCATTTCTGATCAAGGTGTGGTCCCTGTGTCTGTGTCTGGCTGCTGTGTTGGCTAGCTCACCTTGTTGTCATTTCAAGTTTCTCGGTTAAGCTGGTGGGACTGCGTGTCCCCGTCGTTTGGGTGGTTTTCTTCATTTCTTGCACCCGACGTGCTCTTGCAGATGGTGGTCTGGTGAGTGCATTCGGTGTCTGGCTAGTTGTGCTTCTTGTGGAAATTTCAGTCTTGCGTTGTGATTTTGTAACTACCCAACCAACAAACTGGCCCAACAACCATGCTAGTTGGTAGACTTTTCAGGAAGGTCACCCATCTTGGGACTACTCCCAACTGAGCACGCTTAACTTCATAGTGATTTTCCTGCTCGAGCTCTGAAAATGACTAGTCTGAGTTGTTGGTAGTTTGCTGATTTAGTTCATTTAACATATTCTTATATGGGGTGTTACAATCTACCCCTTTTATATAAGCGACGCCCTCGTCGCTGCACACACATATAGCACACAATCAAACCCTAGGCAGACAGGATTCTAGAGGTGGCCCCCATAGGCTCAAGAGGTGGCTCCCGCTACATAGCACTTTGTGCCATTATGGCCTCAAGAGGTGGCTCCCATAGCGTAGCACTTCTCCCTGTGTGGCACTTAGTTCCTGCACTTCCAGCTGGGCAAGGCTCTGATACCATTTGTGACTACCCAACCAACAAACTGGCCCAACAACCATGCTAGTTGGTAGACTTCCCAAGAAGGTCACCCATCTTGGGACTACTCCCAACTGAGCACGCTTAACTTCAGAGTTCTTTTCCTGCTCGAGCTCTGAAAATGACTAGTACAGTTGTTGGGTCAATTTGTTGGTGGGTCGTCAAATCATCTTGGCTACTTACCAGTTGAGAGGATTTGCACAAGAGTGGTGGAGACTCAAGATGCAAACCGTGTTCATCGGAAGAGTAGAAGATACAATCACCATGGCCCGAGTTTCTTGAAGTATTCAACAACACTTCTTTCTGGTGCATATTCAGCAAGCCAAGAGGGAGAAATTCAAGACACTACAGCAAGGAAATTTGTCAATATTGGAGTATCAGATGAGGATCATGGCCTTGAGTAGGTATTCCCCTTATGTGGTAACAACAATGCAATGATGGTAGAGTATTTTATTCGAGGGTGAAGGCCAGAGTTGCAAGATGCAGTGACTCCTTTTATGTGTGGGATGGTGGAGGAAGTAGCCCAAAGAGTAGCAATATTAGAAAGAACAATGCAAGCAAGGCAGTCCAGTAGATCGGGATCAAGTGGGGGTAGCTTCGACTCCACAGTAATCACCAGGTGTAAGCAAAGGCAAGGCATCTTCGGGAGGAGCTTCGACATCGGGCTTTGGAAAGTGGGGAATCACCTAAAGAAGATATTTAGAGGCCGAGGAGGCGGCAGGCAGCAATGATTTCAGCAGGGCCGAGGCTATAAGTCGGAGGTGGAGGAATCTCAGCAAAGCATAGCTAGGCAGCCCGCAGAGTTCAGATGTTATAATTGTGATCAGCCGGGGCATTTGGCGAGAAACTATCCATGTCCAAAAAGAGGCATTGATGGTAGAGGGGTACCACAGCAGCAGCTGCAGCAGCCATTCCAGTAGCCACCAGTTGAGCGAGGTAGGGGTACACCTTACCAGAGGGGACGAGGATGAGTGATGGCGATCACAAGGGCTCAAGCGGAGGTGTCGAATCTGATTGAAGGTATTATACCACTTCTTGAATTTTCTGCTAGAACGTTAATTGATCCAGGTGCATCACATTCTTTCATTTCTGAAGACTTTATTGATAGTATGGTACATCCATTTGAGGAGAGACAGTGTGAGCTGTGGTAGAGATTCCTTTCGGGGATTTCATGCTTACTACATGTTATTTGGATGAAGTTCCCATTATGATCCAAGGTAATCAGTTGCCAGCAAGATTGTATGCACTACAGTTAAAGGAATATGATGTGATATTGGGCATGGATTGGTTGGCAGCATATGGGGCAGTGATAGATTGCAAAAAGAAAAGAGTAAGGTTCAGCCATCCAGGAGGCAGTATGTTTGAATTTCAAGGTATGCCATTCTATACCCCTAAATTATCATTTCTGCTCTTAAGGCTAGGAAGTTGATTAATGCAGGGTGTGTAGCCTATTTGGCATCGGTTAGCTTGGTTGAGGCAGGTAAGACAGTGGATATGGTACCTATTGTTAGAGAGTTTGTAGATGTATTCTTGGAATAGTTACCAGGTTTGACACCACATAGAGAGGTGGATTTTACAGTAGAGTTGCAACCGGGTAGTATGCCCATCTCCAAGACAACATACAAGATGGCACCTGCAAAATTGAAAGAGTTGAAGAAGCAGTTACAAGAATTACTTGGAAAAGGTGATGATCAGTTCATCCCCATATAATTTCATGAATTATATATCTATTTTGGTGATTAACAAAACTTCAATAAAAGTGCATCTAACAAGTTTTCATGAAGCTTAGGCACGGGAGGTAAATTAGGCGAAATCAAGAAAATATGTAAGTATTTCTTACACTGTAGCATTTAAAGTACAGAGCAGGAAATTTCTCTAAGTACACATCGACTTCTATGTGTCATAACGATTTCCACTTCTATCGATTTCATTTTCACAAGGATTTAATAAAGCATCATACTGATTTCGATCTCACAACGATTTGCTAGCGAGCATAATGATTTCAATCTCACAACGATTCGCTAAGTAAGCATAACGATTTCGATCTCACAACGATTCGCTAAGTGAGCATAACGATTTCGATCTCACAACGATTCGCTAAGTGAGCATAACGATTTCGATCTCACAAACGATTCACTAAGTGAGTAGAACGATTTGATCGCCGCATCAATTTGTTAAGTGAGAACAACGATTTGCTCTCACAACGATTTGTTAAGTGAGAACAACGATTTGCTTTCACATCGATTTGATAAGTCTCACATCAACTTGGTCGCCGTAACGACTGATAAGTTTCACATCGACTTGGTCACCACAACGATTCGATAAGTTACATAATGACTTGGTCGCCGTAACGATTCGATAAGTTACACAATGATTTGGTCGCCGTAGCGATTCGATATAGCATACACGATTTGATCACTACATCGACTTGATAAGTGAAACAACGATTTGCTCGCAACGATTTGGTTATAAACGATTTGTTCACAATGACTTGCTTTAACGACTTGCTTATACTCTCATAACGATTTTGTCTCTACAACGATTTGATTATGATTGTATAACGACTTGTGTTCGCATCGATTTTTTTATGGTGAATAATGATTTACATGAAACAAGACTTATTCACTCAACGATTTCATAAGTCGTACTCATAACGATTTCATGGACTACAACGACTTGACATTCAAACATGTCTCAAATATTTTTGAAAGTCAAAGTCCTCCCACGTGTTTCTCTAATATCCATGCATTTAATGCGACTGTACATTTCACTGCAATGCATATCTGAATATCTTCTACTCTCATGCGTATATAAGACACACCTTTAGAAAAAGCAGAATGATGTTTCTATTTTAGAGAAAAGTTTGACTACATGAATTCTAATGTTGACTAACAACAGAAGACATGATAGCTGTCTATAGTGTGGTATTTATTGTGTGCAGGTCTCTGACAGCACATCCCATACAACATTGGACAAAGTGGAAGCTGAAGGATATCAAGAAGGATCTTCTCCTTGCGTGCATGGAACGTAAAGACTGTTGCCTGCAACATACCTGTTGAGAATAAAGAGAACCATGCAGTCTAATGTTCACTAAAGCCTAGAGAAAATGATAATCTAAACGGCTAATTCAGCAAGAGAAGATATATATATATCAAGATTGAAGACTCCGAAATTGACAACTTTTGAAGTGTTCAAATCTCAACGAAAAATCTGGAAGTGATAGAGTCTAGCAAAAACAGCTTCTGCCTTTCACTCCAACCATAGCTCTTGCTCTCCAGTGCCTCATTATTGTTAGTTTTGGAGAGCCCTTGTGATCTGAGAGATTTCATTATTGTAGATCTTTCTCTCTCAATCACTACCTCAGATCAAGCGTTTGCTATATCTGGTCTAGGGGCATTTTGCCAGCTTTTCACTTTTCTGAGAAATTCCTCTTCTTGTGTGAAGAGAAGACCTGTTGGAAACAAGTGGAGAGTGTTCCCTTCGTGTTGAAGGAAAACCTGTGAATCAGGGTGTTGTTTTCCTCTTTGGGTTGTGAAGAGAAGGCCAGGTACGGCTGGATGTGTAAGTGTCCTTGAGGGGGACTGTATCCTTGGGTAGTGAAATCCTGAGTTGTTGCTCAGGGACTGGACGTTGGACTCCTTTGGATAGGAGGTCCGAACCAGGATAAAATCTTTGTGTTGTGTGATTGCTTGTTTGCGTTCATTATCTTCTTTATCTCTAACACTAACAGTCGAACATAGTGTTTTATGTTGAACATTTTTGTTAACAGGTTTAGATAATTGAATTTAAGAATCCCATTCACCTCCCCCCTCTGGGCTTGCTGCTGGGCAACAAGTGGTATCAGAGCCAAGTCTCTTCAAGAAAGAAGATCTCACATCTCAGAGAAAAGATACAATGGCAGCTCAAGGGAGTATTGAAGGTCATCAGTAAACCGACCCCCTCTATTTGATGGTAAGGACCATATCTATTGGAGACCAGATGAGTAGTACTTCCTGCAAGGATTAATTTTCAAATATGGTCCCCAACATAGAAGAACATGATCTAGTGTTCTAAACACAGACAAAACTGGATAGAAGATGATAAAAAGAAGATCTCTCTCAACTGCAAGCTAAGAGCATATTATGCTGCGCTCTTAGCAAGACAGAGTTTAATAGAGTTTCAGCCTGCAAATCACCGATGGAAATGTGGGAGAAGCTTAGAATTACGTATGAAGGCACAAATAAGTAAAAGAGACAAGAATAGACATCTTGGTGACTAGTATGAGAGATTCCTGATGTAGCCAAGAGAGTCAATCACACTATATTAGCAGATTTACAGACATCACAAATGGATTGGCTGGTCTTGGAAAGAACTACTACATGGGAGATATGGTAAGAAAATTTCTAAGATCTCTACCATCCTCTTGGACACCAAAAGTGACAGCATAGAAGAAGCTAATGATCTCAAGAGAATGTCACTTGAAAAGCTTATCGGGTCACTAATGGCCCATGAAATAAAATGGAAAGGCTTGGGGAGTCCTCCAGTAAAAAAACAAACAATGCTCTCAAGGCAGCAGAAGACATATCTGGTGAAGAATCAGATGGTGATGGAAGCATTGGAAGCAGTGAGGATGAGGAAGCATTCCTATCCAGAAGATTGCAGCGGATACTTGCCAAGAAAAAGTATCAGTCTATGGAGATATTTCAAGAAAGGGAGAGATTTCAAGAAATCCGAAGTCAAGGACACAAAGAAATCTGAGCCCATATGCTATGAATGCAAGAAGCCCGGACATATAAAGGCTAAATGTCCGAAGCTAAAGAAAAACTGAGTTCAGGAAGAAAGGACAACTCCAAGAAATTCAAAAAGTACAAGAAGAAAGCTATGGCAGCTGCATGGAGCAACGACAGCGACTCAAAGTGAGTCAAGCTCCAGCGAAAGAAGAAGAAAAGGCCAACTTGGCCTTCATGGAAAATACTGACGACAAGGTAACTTCTGACTCATCTTTTACTTCCTGTAATGAATCAGATTCTGATAGTTTAGAAGATGCATTTATAATTATATAGTAATATAAAGAAGTATGTAAAATGCTAAAAATTGTCAAGAAAAATCATGCATGTTTGGAAATTACTAACGTAGATTTAAAATCTGAAAATGAACAGTTAGAAAAACAAAATTCAGAATAAAAAAAGGAGAAATGAATTATTGTGTGAAGATTTAAAAGATAAAAATGAACAAATAACAAAACCAGAAAATGAGGAAACAATTAACAAACTTAAAAAGGAGATTGATATATTAACTAAAGACAATGAATACTTAACAAATACCATTAGAAAATTTACCAATGGAAAATCAACCATAATCTAAAAGGAGCTAGAAGATCATGGAAAAAGAAGCACGGTTTAGGATACACTCCTCCTGATAATGAAGAATAGTAGTGCATCCTAAAAATCTATCCAACACCAAAGTTTGTAGCCGAACAAGGCACTGCATATAAATCTAACTTTAAATATACTCCAACTGAAAAGGTAAGTAAAGCATCTTTGTAGTCATTGCAAACAAACTAGGACACATTAAAATAACATGTCCAACTAAACATATAAAATGGATAATTAAAAGGGAAAATGATGAAACTAACCAGCAAGGACACAAAAGAACTTGGATCCCTAAAGTTTAGTGTCTTCATTGCAGGGAAACCTTCGAGCATCTAAGTGGTACCCAGACAGCGGGTGCTCAAGGCACATGTCCAGCAATAGGAAGTTATTCTCTCGCCTCAAGGATGAAGAAGGTACAGTGACCTACGGTGACAATGGAAAAGGTACAGTGATAGGCAGTGGTGCCATAAAAAGTCAAGGTAGAATTCTCATAGATGACGTCCTATGTGTGAAAGGACTGAAGCACAACCTTATCAGCATTAGCCAGTTATGTGATAAAGGGCATCAAATTAAGTTTCAAGAGACTAAGTGCAGTATCATAAAAGATGGCGAAGTTGTATTTGAAGCCAGTAAGAACTTAATGTGCTTCATTTAGAAAAATTAAGGATCGGATGTGTGCCTTGCAGCAAATAAAGATCAATCAGCAGAACTATGGCACAGAAGATTAGGCCATTGTAGCTTGGATGGAATCAGAAAACTAATCAAGAGAAATGTGTGGAAGGTCTGCCCAAAGTAAGCACGAGAATAGAAGGCGTCTGTGAACCTTGTGCAAAAGGAAAGCCAGTAAATCATCCTTCAAGTCAAAGCAGTGGTAACAACCTCAAAACCCTTGGAATTACTACATATGGACCTATTTGGGCCGATGAGAACCACAAGTCTTGGAGGAAAGAATTTTGGTTTTGTGATTGTAGATGACTATTCCAGATTCTCATGGGTATCTTTTCTGGAGCACAAAGATGACACCTTTGATAGCTTTATTAAGTTTAGTAAGAAAGTCCTGAAGGATAAGAAGTTCAGCATTGTTAGCATTCGATCGGATCATGGAGGAGTTTCAAAATGAAAGATTCGCTGAGTTCTGTGATGATCAAGGAATAGAGCACAATTTCTCAGCACCAGGACACCACAGCAAAATGGAGTTGCTGAGAGAAAGAACAAACTTTATTGGATATGGCCAGAACTATGCTATCGGAATATAACCTACCAAGATACTTCTGGGCCGAAGCCATCAACACTGCCTGCTACATAATTAACAGAGTAATGATCAACCAATCTTGAAGAAGACAGCATACAAGTTACTCAAGCAGAAGAAACCAAAGATCAGTCACTTCAGAACCTTCGGATGTCCTTGCTTCATTCACAATAACGGAAAAAGGGATATTGGTAAGCTAGACTCCAAATCCGATGAAGGTATTTATGGGGTATGCTTCTAAACCTAAAGGCTACAGAGTATTTAATAAACAAACTTTATAATTGAGCAAACTGTGCATATTATTTTTGATGAAACTAACCCTTCCTTGAGAAAGGAAGTAGATAGTGATAATGATGATGCAGATAATTTGTCCAAGAAATTAAAAGATACATCTATCAATGATAAATAAGATCCACCATTGGAAGAATTGCAACAAGGGAGATATCTCATGATGATCTTCCAAAGGAATGGAGATACAAAAGGATCACCCGTTGGATAACATCATTGAGATCCATCGGTTGGGGTAAGAACCAGAGGTAATGTAATTCCCTGTGATTATTTAGCTTTTGTATCTCAAATAGAGCCTAAGACAGTCAATGAAGCACTGACTGATGAATCTTGGATATTAGCCATGGAAGATGAACTTAATCAGTTCAAGAGAAACCAAGTGTGGTCCCTTGTTCTGAGACCATCAGATCATCCTGTGATTGGCACCAAGGGGTTTCAGGAACAAATTGGATGAAGCTGGTGTGATCACAAGAAACAAGGCCAGACTGGTAGCTCAAGGCTATTCCCAAGAGGAAGGCATAGATTTCGATGAAACCTATGCACCAGTAGCTAGACTTGAGGCAATTAGATTTTGCTTGCTTACGCATCAGCATTAGATTTAAAGCTCTTTCAAATGGATGTAAAATCCGCCTTTTAAATGGTTTTATAAAGAAGGAAGTCTATGTAGAACAACCTCCTGGTTTTGATGATATCGATTTTCCAAATCATGTTTTTAAGTTGCATAGCTTGTATGGTTTAAAGCAAGCACCTAGAGCTTGGTATGAAAGGCTCAGTGCATTCTTATTAAACCATGGTTTCACTAGAGGAAAAGTAGATAGCACATTATTTATTAAGATAAAAGTCAAAAATATATTACTTGTTCAAATTTTGTAGATGATATAATATTTGGTTCTACTGATGAATCTCTTTGCAAGTATTTTGAAAAGCTCATGCAGAGAGAATTTGAAATGAGCATGATGGGGGAACTCAACTATTTCCTCCTCGGATTGCAAATCAAGCAAGGAAAGAAGGCTCACACATTTGTCAAGCTAAGTACACCAAAGAACTACTAAAGAAATTTGGTTTTGAAAACGCCAAGCCACTGTCAACACCAATGAGCACATCTACAAGGCTAGACAGTGACAAGGATGGTAAGAAAGTGGACCAAAAGCTCTACAGAGGTATGATAGGTTCTTTACTCTATTTAACTGCCAGTAGACCTGATATATTATTTAGTGTATGCATGTGTGCTAGGTATCAGGCAGATCCTAAGGAATCTCATCTAATTAGTGTCAAAGGATTTTTAGATATTTAGCTAGAACTCATGATCTAGGGTTGGTATCCAAAATCATGTGAAATAAATTTTGTAGGATATTCTGATGCTGACTACGCTGGATGCAAAATAGATAGAAAAAGCACCAGTGGATGTTGTCAATTTCTTACAGGATGTCTAATTTCATGGTCCTCAAAGAAACAAAATTCAGTAGCACTATCAACAGCTGAAGCTGAGTATGTGTAACGACCCCCTGATACCGGTACAATTATACAATATCCCCATCGGTACAACAGCATCGTCACAGTGGGATAGTAACCCAACACTAAACGTACCGGTTTGGTATGTCCTGAATAATAAAAGAGTACACGGAATTAAAGAAATATTTATACTTCATTCAGCATCACCACATATTCCCACAGTCTATATAGTAAAAGAAAATACAGAGTCCACATTATTACAACTTGAAAGAACTACATTGTCCATACATTATCCATATGATAACAAAAATTATTCAAACTATAAATTAAGCAACTACCCAAAATAAAATCTCCTC
>CM024754.1:57213168-57259773 GCA_014218235.1 Colocasia esculenta
TTCATAGTTGAATACAAACGTTATTTGGACAATGTAGCTCTTTCATCATGTAATAATGTGGACATTGTCGTTCTAAGTTTTTTTGCACTATATAGATTGTGGAATATGGGATGGTGATGGACTAAATTTAAATTGTTTATTTTATTCCGCTGAAATAAATTGCTATCTACGTACGTTTTCAACCTATCGGCTAGTGTTGGGTCTTATCCCACTGTAATGACACTCTTTATACCGACGGGGATTGGTATAATCGTACCGGTATGAGGAGGGTCGTTACACCATGTCATAGGATGCCCTGGTTGTTGCTTTGTTCTGCCTGGTTTGTAACCCAGCCCTGCTCCGGGTCTCATTTTGCAGTCCTAGACGCCTCGGCCCTTCCCTGCAATTGTGCTCCCATCCCTTTACCCGGCTGGTCCCCATTTGCCTCATTATATGACATCCCTTCTCGGTGACGATCTTGCTTCCCTGACAGCAGCATTGACAGGTGATTTGCTCGGGCCTGGATACACGCTGGGTGCCTCCAGCACTGACATCAACGGCTGGTTGGTCGGCCAAATGGAAGGGACCGAATTATCGGTTATGGCGTCCACTTCCATAATGGCCGACTTTCTGGCCAACCTGACAACTCGCCCCTTGTAGGGGAACTTGAGGCATTGGTGGACTTGATATAACTGCACCCAGGGCTTGAATGAACGGTCTCCTCAGGATCATGCAGAACTCGGGTCCATGTCTAGAATGTGGAAATCTATTTCGGTTGATGGACGGACCCAGTCCCGATTTTTAAAGGACGACCCCTTTTGGTGGCCTACTAGTGTTTGTCGTAGGCCGTAACAGTGATGGCAGAGGGTCGGATTGACTGCACGGTCTCCGCAAAGCTCTAATGTGTTGGAGGACCAACATTGATTGCGCCCCGGAGTCCACAAACACCGAGACACGCGGATCCCGTTGATGTTGACTGTGAGACATAGGGTGTACCGCTGAAACTCGGCCGACGCTAACTCATCTTCGTGACCGGGTGCGAACTCTTGGGTGTCAGGACCGACCAATCTGATTTACTCTGGCAGTCTTCACTCACCATGATCTTCTGCAGATAGTGCATAAGAGCTTCCTGGTGCATACTGATCTCTTGATTAATTCTACGATGGATATTCTGGCCGGGGTCCCTATCCAGATGTTTCAGCAGATCATACTGAGTGCCCGGGGTGGACTCCTCTTGTTGAGCCTCTTCTTCTGGAGTACTGGTGCCTGTTCCTGTTTTTGGGGAATACTCTGTTGAACATAATGCCCACTCCGGAGCACGATTGTTGCTTCTTGAGCTTTCCCTCCCGATGATGACGCCACGGCCGGCGAAACGGAAGGGGATTGTGATGTGAAAGGTTGGTTAGTGAATATTTGGTGCGGCAGCTGGAGACCTGCCGCACTCGGGGTGTAGTGATTGTACGGAAAGGGAGCTTGGTGGTTGGGGGTAATGAGGTGGTATGTTTGATGGCGTGCAGAGGAAAGATGGGCTAGATGATTGGGCTGTGGAGCAATGGTGGTAGGAGAGGGTGGTTGGGTTTTTTGGCATGGTGGATAGGTTGCATAAGAGGGGCTTGTGTGCGGGTGGGTTGCATTGTTTGTGGTGATGGGGGATTGGCGATGAATGGTGAGTTGGTTGGTTGGCTGGATGGTGCGAGGTGGTGGGTGGGGATGCGTAAAAAGAAGGCAGTGGGTTGCCAGGTGTGGGTGTGCGGATAAAAGGCGTAAGGTGCTGGAGGAAGTTGGGAAGTGGATGTGCGTACTCTTCCGCATGCTTGGCCGGGCGCCCTTCGGTGTTGGAGATGCCGAGAAAGCATTTACTTGTTGTTTGTGGGTTGGTGCTCCGGGAGGGTTTTGGACAATGCCCATGTTGGCTGCTGCTGGGGTGCCTGGAGTTGTTGCTGCTGTTGCTGGCTGCTTGGGACTGCTGCTGTTGCTGCTGCGGTTGCCGAAGTGGCCTCCTGCCTCCATCTCAAGGATATACTTCCTCATCTCAGCCCAATCTATACCTCCATTTCGTTTTAGATTATAGATGTAATCTTTGAAGTGGAAGCACGCCTCAGAGTGTGGCCCGGTCCCCGGTGGAACTCACAGTACTATGAGGTGTCAACATTGGGAGGCCATTGCAGCCTCTCTCTTGGTAAGGTGAGTGCACCGGCGGCCATGAGGGCTTTGAAATATCTGGGAGGGTCTCCGGCAATGGGGGATATGGGTCCTTTGTTGAGTTCTCATATGAAGAATCTTATCAGAATGCTAAGCTAAATGACATATCCCTTGTTTTGATTATGACCAAATCAGGACCAAAATTGATGCATGACAAATGTGTAAACCATGATGACAATGACAAGTGTGCAAATGATACACATACTTGATTGATGAAAATATGTTGATTATGTCTCACTAATCATGTTCTCTAATGTAGATGAACTGCATTCAAGACCTTGTACCACAACAAGAGAAAAAGAAAGAAGCATAAAAAGAGAGCACCTGTCGACAGCTCCTTCAGCCCTGTCGCAGATCAGCACAAATAGAACAAACCGTGTCTTGAAAATAGGCACCTGTCGTTAGACCCAGCTGTACCTGTCGACAGATCCATGCAGTCAGCAAACATGCCTTCTTGGATCAGTTCCTGTCGACAGATGATATGAGACCTGTTGACAGACGAAGAGAGATCTAGATACGAGATCTCCGTTTTCCCTGTGTGGGTGTTTCCTTAAACCACGACACTCCATACTTGACACCCATATAAAAGGAACTTTTTGGAGATATTTTCGTACAGAAGCAGCCCCATCATCAACCCTAAATAAACCTAAGGAAAGAGGTTGCTGCTGCTCTGCTTCACCCTGCTTTTCAGAGAGAGAAGAACCGTTGTTCCAGCAGAGTTGAAGACAGTACGTCGTGGATTCAATCTTCTCCATCTACCCAGGCTATCAAGACGAAGTTTGAACTCCATCCAAGACGTTCTCTAGAAAGTTTCTCAATCAGGATTCATTCTTTTCACTCAGAACTCTTCCAGTTTTCACTTTCTATTATCTGTGTGTGTGTGATGTGTTTCAAGCGGCCTTGTGCTTGAATCACGTGGTTTTGAGTTTTTTTCTGATTGTGTTTGCACATCAGACCTCGTGTTTGTGTGTTGTTGTCACGAACTAGTTGACAAGCAGTCCGTTCTGTGTGTGTGTGTGTGGACCGTGGAGGTAGGATACACAAGTTGTGTACTCCGAACCATGTTAAAACTCCGTGTCCTAGGTGTTGCACATTTCTCTACGGTAGATTTTTGGTAGGCACGTTGTCTCTACACACGTATGATAGATTGTGTTTCTTCATCTATTGTTAATTCACACACATCACAGGTTGAGTCAAAATCTGTTATAGGTCTACAGTTTTGTGTTTTCGGAAAAGAAGCTGATAATATTGTTTAATCAACGGTAATCTATTCAACCCCCCCTTCTAGATTACCATATAGGGAATTCTGCAACCTTTCAATTGGTATGAGCGAGGTTTCTCCAATTTACTGCTGTAATTGTTTGATCTAGCGATCAGGAGAGTCTCGATCTCATGGAATCTAACAGGGGTATATGGCCGAAGGACACTCGTGACCAGGCCCCCTTCTTTGACGGAACTGACTACCCTTATTGGAAAAACCGCATGCAGGTGTTCCTTAGGGCACAGAACTTTGAGCTGTGGAAGATCGTCCACAAAGGAGCATACACCTTCCGGAGGATGAAGATACCTGGACGAAGGACCAATTGCAAAGGGAACTCTCAATTGGAGCGCCCTGAACATGATGCATGCGCCGTCCATCCCAAGGAATATTCGAGAGTCTCCATGTGCACCTCAGCAAAAGAAATGTGGGACAAGCTCAATTAATATACGAAGGTACATCCCAGTAAGGGAATCAAAGGTAAGCATGTTGGTTTCTGAGTATGAGATGTTTAAAATGAACAATGAAACCATCTCAGATATGTTTGCAAGGTTCATGCTAATCATAAATGGTTTGAAAGGTCTTAAAAAGGAATACTCAGAAAGTGATTTGGTAAGGAAGATACTTCGGTCTCTTCCATCCTCATGGAACACCAAAGCCACTGTTATTGAGGATTCAAAGATCTCTCAACAATGAAATTGGATGAACTAATTGGCTCTTTAATGACATATGAAATTAATGTCAAAAGAAAGGAAACTGAAGAGAACCCCGAAAATCAATTGCCTTAAAAGCTTCCAAAAAAACTCTTCAGGTTCCAAAGGATGCTCACAGGAAAGTGATGAGCCTGAACCTAGTGATAGTGAAGTGATGAAATGGCCATGCTCACTAGACAATTCAAAAATTCTGAAATTCAAAAGGAGAGGATCAGGTAACTCAAACCTTTTCAAAAGAAAGATTTTTTAAACAAATCCGATTCTAACAAAAAGTCTGATGTTTGTGTGCTATGAGTGCAAGAAACAAGGGCACATGAGAGGAGAGTGCCCCGAGCTGAAGAAGAAAAAAGGAGAAATTCACCTTCAGAAAGCCAACGCAATGTTGGCAACTTGGAGTGATGAAGATGAAGATGAGACAGTCAGCTACCTCTGGAGATGAATAAGTTTTGTGCTAATGGCTAGAAGCGACGACTCCATGAGGTAAATTCTTCCTTTGAAACTTATTCTGTTGATGAATGGGAAGAAGCTTATACTGTTTTTTCGAAAAATTCTATGATTTAAGTCTGAGAACAGAGCACTCAAAAAGAAAGTCAACTCCTCTGCTCATAACACACTACTGATGAACAAGTTGCATCCTTAGAAAGGAAATTGAAATGATGAGAATTGATAAGCAAGCTCACAGTGAAAGATGGACTCCTTGAAAATGAAACTGCAAGAAACTTAAAAAAAAGGAAGGTCTAATGAACTCTCTTGCATCTCTTCAAAGTAAGCATGATAAGCTAAAGAAAAATTGGAAAAACTGAAGAGAATCTAAAAGGAAAGACTGAATTTTATCAACGTTTGTTAAAGGGAACAAAAAACTTGATGCAATTCTGGGATCAAATGTTTTTGTTGCAAAGCATGGGCTTGGGTATCAACCTGTAAAGCAAAAGAAATGGAGAGAACTTAATAACTTCTTTGTTGATTCAATCCCAAGCACAAGCAAGCAAATCCCCCCAAGGGTAATAAAACCCAAGACAAGGGTAAGCAACAACAACTAAGCAAGAAAGCATGTTGCTAAACAACACAGAGATCTGTCGTAGCCCCAGGAGGGTTGTCGACAGGTCTGGAAACAGCTCTAAGAAAAATTAACAAGGCAACAAAAGGGTAAATGCCCATGCATGTTCCTAAAAACAAGCCCACTGTTGTGAAAAAACTCTCATCAGCAAAATTTGTAAGACAGTTGGGCACGATGAAAACAATGCTGGAACAATTCAAATAAACTAAAATGAAACAAGTTTGGATTCCTAAGCATTTACTGTTTGGCATGAATGATGCATTGGCACCCAAAGTAATTTGGGTACCAAAACCTCTTGTCTGATCCCACGTATGCAGGAATGCCTAGCAGCACAAAATCAAAACAAATGTACCTGGACAGTGGCTGCTCGAGGACATGACGGGCGACAAAGAAAAATTCTGTATGTTGGTGGAAAAATACGGAGGTCAAGTCATTTTTGGAGGTAACAACAAATGCCAATCATCGGCTCAGGTAAGGTTGGTAGTATGCCTCTAACTCAATTGACAAGTACTATTGGTGGATGGCCTTCATCACAATTTGCTTAGCATAAGTCAATTGTGTGATAAAGGTCACAAAGTTATCTTTGAATCAAACACATGTCAAATCATTCATAAGGATATAGAAGTCTGAAATTTTTTGGAAAAAGGGTAACAACATTTACATGGTTGACTTAAATGATCCAGAAAATGAAGACTTGTGTCTTATAGCAACAAACAGGATGAGATTACGCTGTGGCACTCGTAGGCTTGGTCATGCAAGTTACAACGTATTACACAAGATCAATGCTTAAACTGGTAAGTGGACTTCCTGAAATTTCTTTTAATAAGAATGAAAGTTTTTGTGGCATGTGCACAGGGAAAACAATCCCGGAAATCCTTCAAATCAAAAGCGCCGGTGAGTACTTCTAACCTTATGAACTGTTCACATGGACCTTTTTGGACCTACGAGAACATTGAGTCTCAATGGCAAACGATTTGGCTTTGTCATTGTAGACGATTTTTCTAGGTTCACTTGGGTGAAATTTTGGCTCACAAGAATGACGCACTGAAAATCTTTGAAGAATTCTTTAATAAATTGAGCATGGAAATGTCAATAAGATATGCTCCATCCGCCCTACTGATCACGGGGGAGAGTTTGACAACATTCATTTCTAATTTCTGCAACAACCAAGGAATAGAACATCTGTTCTCCTCCCTGAGAACTCCGGAGCAAAATGATGTAGTGGAGAGAAAGAACAGAACCTTGGTGGAAATGGCTCGCACCCTTCTGGTCGAAAGTCAACTTGCAAGACCTTTTGGGCAGAAGCAGTAAACACTTCATGCTACATTCTCAACAGAGCCATGGTAAGACCTGTGATCAAGAAACTCCCTATGAACTGCTAAAAGGTAGAAACCCAGTATTGGGTATTTTAGAGTTTTTGGCTCAAAAGTCTTCATTCATATAATGATAAAGTTGATTTGGACAAGTTTGAAGCCAAAAGTGATCAATGTATTTTCTGGGATACTCATAACACTCTAGAGCAATAGGGTGTTTTTATTTAAAATCTCGAATTGTGGAAGAAACTCCACATGTTGTTTTTGATGAGTCTCAAACAAGCCTAACAATTCAAATGCTTACAGGCTTGAAGATGGAGGTGAAGGAACAACGTTTGGGGAACTGCAAATAAAAGCAAATGAGAATTCCAAAGTTTGTTCCAAAAATAAAAGTGGATATCTTCGCAGGTACCACGATGATGAGGACCATCACATCCTCTTCAAAAAGGGAAAGAAGAACCTGATGAAGATCCACAAGAGGATGAACCTCGTTGAAACTCCTCAAGCACACCCTCCTCCAGAACAATCCTCAAGTACAAGATCAACCCGGACCTTCAACAATCACAAATGTCAGGTACTCTAAAGATCATCCCTTGAGAACTAATAGGAGATGTGAATGAAAAAGTTCAAACTAGGTCTCAGTCAGGGAAATAGTTGACCTGATCATCTAGCTTTTGTTTCTCAAGTGGAACCCAAAAATTGAAGAAGCTCTAAAGGAAAACTCATGGATTGATGCTATGCATGAGGAGCTTGGGCAATTCAGAGAAATAATGTCTGGAGTCTAGTTCCTAGAACCCCTGAATTTCTGTCATATGGACAAGATGGGTTTTTAGGAATAACTAATGAAGGGGAAAAGTGTGAGATAAGGCTAGACTGGTTGCAAAGGTTTAATCAGGAATTTGGTGTAGACTTCGAAGAATCCTTTGATCCTGTAGCTAGGCTAGAAGCAGTTAGAATCTTGTTAGCATATGCATGCTCAAACAAGTTCAAACTTTTTCAAATGGATGTTAAAACTGTCATCCTAAATGGCTACATTAAGAGGAAGTCTATGTCTCTCAACCACCTGGCTTTGAGGATCAGGATACACCTAACCATGTGTTTAAATTGCACAAAGCACTTTATGGTTTGAAACAGGCACCCCGAGCTTGGTACGACAGGCTAAGCACATTTCTGGTAAGCAAACACTACTCAAGTGGTAAAGTAGACCAAACTCTTTTTACTAAAAAAGTCCGCAATCACATTATTGTTGTTCAAGTCTATGTGGATGATATCATATTTGGTTCTACTAACCCATCACTGTGTGAGGAATTTTCAAAACATATGCGCAGTGAATTTGAGATGCGTTTAATAGGGAGCTTCAATTTTTTCTTGTTTGCAAGTTAACCACTGGAGGATGGTTTTTTTTATCAATCAAGAAAAATATGTCAAGGAGCTACTGAAAGGTTTCAGTTTGAACAGCTAAGCCTGCCTCAACCAATGAGCACAAGCATAAAACTGGAAAAATGAGAGAAAGGTAAACCGGTTGATGCAAAGCAATTCCGAGGTATGATTGGCTCACTCCTTTATCTTACTGCAAGTAGACCAGACATACATTCAGTGTTTGCCTTTGTGCTAGATATCATCTAGTCCAAAGGAAAGCCATCTGATTGCAGTTAAGCGAATATCAGATATCTCTAAGGTACGTGTGCTTTGGGCCTTTGGTATCCAGCTGGAAGCAGTTTTGAATTGATATCATATTCTGATGCTGACTATGCTGGATGTAAAATTGACAGGAAGAGCACTAGTGGCTATTGCCAACTACTTGGTGGTTGCATGGTTTCGTGGGCATCCAAGAAGCACACTCGGTTGCACTCTCCAGTGTAGAGGCAGAATATGTTGCTGCAGGGAGTTGTGCGGCTCAAGTGTTGTGGATAAAAAGTCAATTGTCTGACTACAACATTGACATTGGATGCACACCTATCCTATGTGACATACTAGTGCTATAAATCTATCAAAGAACCCAATCCAACACTCCAAACAAAGCACTAGAAATCAGACATCATTTCTTAGAGATGAAGTGGCCAACAAAACCTTGGAACTTAGCTTTATATCCACTGACAACAACTGGCTGATATATTTACAAAACCATTGGCTGAGGATAGGTTCACTACATTGAGAAGAGAATTGGGCTTATGCAAAATGCAATGATTTCAATACCCAACTTTGGAGTACATGTACCTTGTGAGCAATAACTATGTGGTATACAAATGGTGATGTGTGGAAGAACAAGTATGCTTGTTTGGAAACTCTCATTATGCGTGAGAAAACATTCTCCGCCACGTATCCATAGTTAATTGCAAATAAGGGTCATCTACTCTGAATAAGGTATATGGATTCATTTCACTTTGGCCATTCCCTTTTTCAAAGAAATGGAATTTTCATGTTTTGCTACTTATTCATGAATTTGTGTGCTAATGCTTGATAATCTGTGGAAATCCAGTGAAGTTGATTTGAATGTTTAGTCTCCACTTGCACACACTATGGGGAGGAAACTCTAGCTAGATGAGTGACTTTTTGAGGGAAACACTTTCATGTCATCATCTCACTTTTCCTAGTTTGGAGCACCTTTTTTCTATCTCCTCCTGGCCTTAAAATCTGTCCTGCACACATCCCTGTCGACAACAATATTGCAAACTGTCGACAGAAAACCCTCACAGAACCCAGAAAATCAGCACTGTGTGCATCTGTCGACAGGGCCCATCCTATCTGTCGACCGATTTCTTCCGACAGAACTCAGCACTCTTCATTTGTGTGCATCTGTCGACACAGGGTCCATTCCCTCTGTCGACAGATCCTCTTTTTTCAAGTCATTCCTCACTTAATGGCCAATCCTTTTAATGAGTATACTTCTCATGAGTATTTAAGGTGCAAAATGATGATTGCATACATTATAATTTTTTCTTATCCACAACATATCCAAGACTTTGTCATGCATCACAATGACTTTGGCATACTATTCTTGCGTGAGTCTAGGTTTTCATTTTAAGTGCATCCAAACACCCATGAGTCTAACCTAACTCACTTGAATAAATCTCTTGTGAATCTTATTTTTCAAAGTCATGTGCTCAATCCTAAGGTCATTGAAGGGTAAGTCTTTCATTGGTTTTTTTTTTTTTTAAGTGTTATCCACTTCTGACCTTGATGTGATCCTTAAAATTTATTATGGAGAAGACACAACTAATTTAACAAAAAAAAAGGAAAAAATAAAAATCCATCAAATTAAAACAAAAAGGGGAAGAATAAAGGCAGAGCTGTTGAGTATTGCTAAGTAACCGGGGATATGGGCATCACAAATGTCTATCTTCGCGTCAAAAGGCTTACTCATTATCTCTGTACAATGGTATGATGGACATATCAACCAAGTAACTGGGGATACGGACATCACAAATGTCTATCTTCACGTCAAAAGGTCTACTGATCCTAATTACCATTTTTTCACTCCTATGCCCTTTTCATGTCATAAATTAGCTTGTGGTCTCCTCAATTTGTCTTGTCAAGGGCACTAGTGGTTAGCACTTAATTACCCTGCAGAATTATCCTTCATACATCTCTGATTGTCATCCACTAAGAAAATAATTTTTGCAATGGCCTTATTCAAGGGGTCATCTTACAACCTCATGATTTGTTCCCTGCATTTCTCATGTGGCAACTTCAGAGTCCGGGAATTTTATTTCCAAATCCTTGTCGTTGCTCAATGTGGTCTAAATATTTGTGGCTATGACTTGTTATAATGTGCATTTAGCTATGTTTCATCTTAGACCACATTTGATGCTCATGCCCTTCAATTCCTAAAAAACCATCACTGGCACACTTCTTGTATGTGCCTGTCGACAGGGAACTGTTCACCTGTCGACAGCCGCAGGCCGGCCTTTTCGGAAGCCCAACGGGCGAGCTTTTAGGGCTGATTCATGGGACCCAACCCTTTTAAATTCTCTCAAACCTTCTTTAAATTCCCACGAACCCTTCCTCCTTCCCCTCTTCCAAACGCCCTTCCTTCTTCTGGTTCTCCCAACACCCCCTTCTCCCGGCGAGAGCAGAGCGCCTGCACTTCGTGTCGCTCTTCCTCCTTGTGTCTTCCTTCCCTTCCCGAGCCTCTAACATCTGGATCCCTTCCTGAGAGGCTCCTAGGCGAAGAAGCTTGCCTCCCGACCCGTCCACGCTCCTCCCAAGATGGCGACGGTTCTAGGGCTCCACAAGCGCCGCACCAAGCACAGGGAGGATTGTCTGCCGGAACTGCACATTCCTGCTCATCTGTAGCTTCTTTCTGCTCATGGCACCTTCACAAGTTTGTGCAACCCCGCTATGTCGCCTTCGTGTCACTGGAGGATCTCTCTCCAGGGTTGCTGCCTCTATTCGACCGTCCAGGTTGGTCTCATTTTTGTTACCATCACAAACGGTACTACCCAACCGCTGTGACTGATTTTCTTCATAATCTTAGACTGTCCACCAATGGTGACCTCTATACCATGGTGAGACAGACTCCTTTTCTGATCACTCCACACCATGCTCTCCACTTGCACTGCAAATCCCTAATTCGGGCCTTTGATATCTTGACACAACTCCCGAAGCATCTGAATACCACCAACTCATTACTTTGCAGCCTTACGACCCTACGGATCGTAGCCCCTGAATGCCAACAATTTTCCTCCACTTCATCGTCTCATCCACCATATCTTCACTACAATCATTGTCCCTAAGGATGGCAGTAGGGAGCTTGTGACTACTGCTATTCACAAGTCCCTGTTTCATGCATTTCAACGTACTCCAGTGACCTCCCACTTTAATGGTCTCTCACATCCGGGCATGCCTTCGCAATCCCAATAGGTCTATGCCTTATGCTTGCCCATTACGTCTCTTCTCCTGTTCATTGGCATTCCCATTCCTGATGAGAAGATACTGAGCTCAAAAGCCACAGCTCTTATGATCTAACTGCTGCCCAGAGGATGGGCTATAGCTGGTGAAAGGGTGTCACTAGAGACCTTAAAGGCAAAGGACCGTCCACTGCTGAAGAGGTCGAGGATTTTGATGATGGGTAAGAAGATGACATGAACCTGCTTGAAGACTCCTAGTCAGAGCCACTAGATGCTTCGGGAGATGAAGACATTGTCCCCCGAGTGATCCACCATCTACTGAGCCTTCTCTCAGAGAGTTTATCACAACCCAACTTGCACAGATGCAACTTCATATGAACACGGGCTTTGATAGGCTAACTACACGGTTGGACACTGTTGATTCAAGTATGAAGCTTTGGCAGACACCCAAGTCCAGTTACAGTTCAAACTCACACGGATGTCTACTGATCTTCATGAGCTTCGTCGGGCCTCAGCACGCGGGCGATGATGCTGTTTAGGATGATTGTCTAGATGTCTTTCGTGTTTTGGTCATGTTCTAGATGTTCTCATTTGCTTTCAAGTCAATGTCATGTTATCTTCTTTGCAATTACTCATGTGTCTATGTGCAACTGTGTACTAAATGCCAAATTAATGACATGCACAATTTCTCTTCCTGTTCCATTGCTCTATGCATGTGTTATCTTTTTGAATGTTGTCAAAAGGGGAGAACTCATCAAGTTGTCAAATTGAAAATTTTGTCATCATCATCAAAGGGGGAGAATGTTGATTCTCATATGAAGAATCTTATGAGAATGCTAAGCAAATGACATATCCTTGTTTTTGATTATGATAAATCATGGACCAAAATTGATTCAAGACAAATGTGTAAACCATGATGACAATGACAAGTGGATGCAAATGATACACATACTTTGATTGATGATAAATATGTGATTATGTCTCACTAATCATGTTCTCTAATGTAGATGAGACTGCATTCAAGACCTTGTACTACACAACAAGAGAAAAAGAATAAGAAAAGTATAAAAATAGAGCACATGTCGACAACTCCTTCAAGCCCTGTAGCGACCCTCATCATACCGGTACGGTATAACCAACCCACGTCGGTATAGCGAGCGTTGCCACAGTGGGACATTTACCCAACTTACATTCAGCTGAGATACACGTGAATATAAAGAACAGAGTAGCGGAAGTAAAAGACCACTGTCTTCATTTCATTCATCATCCACATTTAACATACATGATTCGATAACATTAAGAACTAAAAGTCCACATAATTTAAATTGCTGAAAATCAATACAAGATGTCCATACTTATACATCCTTCAGGATAAGCTATTACAATGTTCAAATTACATACTATGAAAATCACAAAAGTCACAAGTGCTCCAACACTCTAATCTCCGCGCTCGGGAGTCGGTCCTCCAACTTCCTCCACAAGTGTCTCGTCACCAACTACACATGTACGCCGAAGCAAGTAGTGAGTCCTAAAAGACTCAGCAAGTAATTCTACACATACGTACATGCACATATTCATAGTCGTTCTACACGCACTTCACAAGGTACAACATGTTGCATGCGTGACATTAAGTTTTTACAACCTATCATGGTGACTACAATTTAAACACTGGACTATGCTTTCAGATTTCTAAATAGAATCACCTATCACATGCTTCCTATTCTTTTCCACATAAAATCTACCTTCAACCAACCACCAAGACATGAAAGCTATTAACATGAATTTCCGAGCATGCATGAAAGGAAACATACCTAACATGGAATCTACACATTCCTACGCATATACGTAAACATTTTACATGCTTTACGCTTGCTGGTTTTACATGCTTAAGCAACCATAATCTACACATGAGAGCTACAACAACGATCAATCACAATAGGTGAACAACCAAGTATGGAAGTGTTATATATGCTTAACAAACATCACTAGCATGGATTCTAGGCATTTGCATACATAAACAGATCATAACATAGTAAAGCTACTGTTTAAGCATGATTTCAGATTGTCACAACATGGATTACAACTCACATCCTCGCATTTTGGTTTCACATTTCTACACAATTTCAAATTTACATATTTCACACCTTTACACATGTACTTTTACACATTGTTCACATCACATTTTCACATGAATACATACACATTTACACATTCACTTTAGTGCCGTGACCAAGTCCCAACCACCAAAGAAGGACACAACACATCACATCACATAGAAGCCATCTAGGCAATACATGACGACTCTTGACTGCGCAGACCGGGAGAACAAGTCTCCACCCTAACCAGTGGTACTTGTCCACCTCCAGGATTTCCCCCTAATGCCCTTAGGGTCACTACACATTGACCTTCTCATGGGGACTTTTCCCTGATACGGTTCCACTGCCCTCTGCGGAAGCGTGTCACATTTGGCACAAGTTACACATTACACATTTTACCAATTTTAACACTTATGTTTACACATGCCACTCTCATTTCATTCCCTTTCCACTCACATGCACATTTCTCCTGTTTTCCTAACATGGCACTACAATTACAGAAATTTAGCACTCAGGAATTTCACTAATCAGGTTGCTTTATACAAATCAAAAATCATTTTACAAAGGCATGCATTAGTTTCATTCACATTTTTACATGGAAATTCATATTGCATCGTATACTGGTCCAAATGACCTGAAATTTTAAACCACAGTCTAATTTCGGTTTAGGATCCCCCATGCAAAATTTCAGATTTTTCTAACTCAAAATGAATTCAGAAAATTAACCATCCATTCCACACTAATATTCATAATGCGATTTAACATGGAGTTAAACAAAATCACAAATTTAACAGCTCACGGTCTGCACCCTAGCAGGCACAGGGTCACAGAATTTGTTCCCAAATTTATCGAGTACGCACAATTACTGAAATTTACATGACCTACGCATGATTTCTATTTTCCCAAACAGAATTTTTAATATCATACAAGTCTGGAAAAATGTCAGAAACTCAGAGCATAGATAGTAACATGCTACATTGTCTAACAAATTTGGGCAACAAAACTTTGCCACTGATCATGAGGATCATGGTGAATACACATGGCCATTCTTTTCACGTACCCATTAGATAAACAATTAAACTCAACCACCCACAAAAAGATGTACATTCATTCTCCCATTCATCCATCACTAGTGTACAGTATATAAGAGTTACATTATATCCTCAACGCAAAACACGTCGATTAATCATACAGAAGGGCCGAACAGCTTGCTGTTCTGCTCAGATAACTTGGCGGCGATCTCTGCCGCTAATTCAATGTCAACGCATAATCGCTGGACGCAAGCATGATCTTAGCGGCAAGGGATATTGCCGTTAATGTCAGGTCTGTGTAAACACAGACCCAGCTCCAAAGATGGGGTGATTTGGGGTCTAGGACACGAGGGAAAATACATAAAATTTATAAACCCAACCTAGACACATACATGGACGTTATGGGTAGGGTACTTGCCTCTAGAAAATGCACCAAACGGATCTAGGCTCGGTGAAGCTCTCCTTGGGTTGTCCCAAGAAGCTCCTAGAAAAGCTTCACTCCGGGTTCTAGGATGAAGATTGCTCCAAGATAAGGTCGGGGAAGCCTCCTCCTCCACTCCAGCTACTCCTTGCTGCAGTAGATGGCCGTTGCAAGCTTCAGGTAGCCGGATTTAGGGTTGCAAAGGTGAGCTCTTCACACAGATTTTAGGGTTTTCTCTTTTTCCTCTCTCTTCCTCTCTTACAAGGGGCCAAGAGAGGAGTGTGAGTTGCGAAAATGGCTTTGTATATAGCCAAAGACCTCTCACCCACGCAGGAGATGATGTGATACCCCTTTCAGACCGTTGGAGACAGCTCCCAATGGTTGGGGTAGCTTGCTCCCGGAATTTCTGGCTCTGCAACGCATGTCAGTTCAGAGAAGTTGGCGTCCACAATCGCTGGACGCTGGGGTTAGTGTTGGCGTCCATATGGTTGACGCCTACTCAACACAGCGTCCATTGATATTGACGCCAATCTGGCCTTCGGCCAGAACTCCAAAACATGCAGAAACCAAGCACATCTTACACCTATATACATGCCTTATGTATGTATTAACATGTACACACTACCATCATACAATACGTACATTAATTATACCTAAATTATACACGTACACACATAAGTATACTAACTAATACATACGTAGATACATACATACGTATACACAACATGAATTATTTACATGCAATACAATAATGCAACAAAATTCGAGGGCCTTACAAGCCCTGTCGACAGATCAGCACAAATAGAACAAACAAGTTCTGGAAAACAGGCACCTGTCGACAGACCCAGTTGTACCTGTCGACAGATCCATGCATCAGAAAACAGGCCTTCTGGATAACAAGTTCCTGTCGACAGATGATATGAGACCTGTCGACAGACGAAGAGAGAATCTAGATACGAGATCTCCGTGTGCTCCCTGTGTGGGTGTTTCCTTAAACCACGACACTCCATACTTGAACACCCATATAAAAGGAACTTTTTGGAGATATTTTTGTACAGAAGCAGCCACCATCATCAACCCTAAATAAAACCTAAGGAGAAGAGTGTTGCTGCTGCTCTGCTTCACCCTGCTGTTCAAGAGAGAAAGAACCGTTGTTCCAGAAGAGTTGAAGACAGTACGTCGTGGATCAAGCTTCTCCATCTACCCAAGGCTATCAAGACGAAGTTTGAACTCCATCCAGACGTTCTCCAAAAGAGTTCTCAATCAGGATTCATTCTTTTCACATTCAGAACTCTTCCAGTTTTCACTTTTCTATTATCTGTGTGTTTGTGATTGTGTTTCAAGCGGCCTTGTGCTTGAATCACGTGGGTTTTGAGTTGTTCTAATCATGTTGCACATCAGACATCTCGTGTGTGTGTGTGTGTTTGTTGTCGCGAACTAGTTGACAAGCAGTCCTTCTGTGTGTGTGTGGACCGTGGTGTAGGATACACAAGTTGTGTAACTCCGAACCACGTTAAAACTCCGTGTCCTATGGTTTGCTCGTTTTCTACGGTAGATGTTTGGTAGGCACATTGTCTCTACACACGTATGATAGATTGTTTCTTCATCTATTGTTAATTCACACACATCAAGTTGAGTTCAAATCTGTTACAGGTTCTACAGTTTGTGTTTTCGGAAAGAAGCTGGTAAAATTGTTAATCAATGGTAATCTATTCAACCCCCCTTCTAGATTACCATATAGGGAATTCCGCAACCTTTCATCCTTCTAGGGCCGGGGGTGGCCTGGGCTCTGGGGCTCATAGGCGCCTGGAGAGGGACTTGGTTATACTGGGGAGGTGCAGGAGCAGGTTGTTGTTGGTACTGGGGAGGGGCAGGCTGCCAGTATTGGGGCTGCTCGGGTGGTTGGTATAGTGGTTGCTGGGGCTGTTGGTAGTATGGTTGACACGGGGCTGCTGGTACTGGGGCTGTTGAGGCTGGCGATAGTGCGGGGGCTGCTGAGATTGCTGAGGGGCAGTGGCTGTTGGGGCTGTTGGGTGCCCTAAATATAGGAGGGTGTTTGGCCTGGGGACTGGCTGTTGGAATTGTTGTGGTTTGGGGTTGGTGTTGGGGCGGTAAGTAGAAGGACTGGGATTGCCCATTGCACTCACATGTTCGTTGTGTATAACCCCTTCGGTAGTGGGACCGCTAGTAGAGGTACCATCGGTCTTCTTGAAAGTCCGGGCTTTTGGCTCAAACATGGCCATAATTGGAGTGTCCTTGAGTTGAGTCTGGATGTATCGGGCTCTCTCATACAGTTCTTGTAGGATCGAATATGTGGATGGATCAGATCTAGAAGGGGGGAGGGGGTTTGAATAGATCTAATCAGTAATTTCGGAAACTTAACCAATTCAAAATACTTTGAATCAGAAATCAATCCAAATAAACAATCTCCTGATCTGAAATGTGATTGTGTGTGTGTAATTGATATGTGAAGCAATTAAACTCTTAGTGAAAGATCGAAATCCTGTGCAAGCATCAATCTCAAACACACAAATTAAACCACTGCACAGAATTGTTTAGGTGGTTCGAAAATCACATCAGTGATTCCTACATCCACCCCTCACATAGTGAGGCTTCACTAACCACAGAGTACAACCACACTGGAGCATGACGACTCCAAAACAACCTTGAGCTTGACGGCTCACACACACAATCCAGAGCACAACCGCTCCAATAACCGAGCACACTTGCTCAACTACACAATGAGTATGCAACTCATCACCAGAGCTCGCTGGCTCACAAGCACAAGCTAGATCAAAGACAACAGAAATTAGATCCTCTAGCAATGATCTGATTCAAGACAAATTCGTACACAGAAATTTGTGCAGAATTTCATGCATAAATCTCATAGACGAAATAAGGAAGAACAACTCAGAAGGAGAGAAATAGATGTAGAATGAGTGTTCTTCGATGAAGATTTCTTGCAGAAGGTTGAATTGAAGAGGCTTGAAGATGATCCCTGTCATTGGCGATGCTCTGCTTCAATAGCTTCTGAATCGCCAGAAATTCCTCTTCAATTACTGTGCTTTCTGCTGGATCTGCTCCTTGCTCAGCACTTCAAAGCCCTCTCCAGAATTGGCCTTCACTCCCTTGTACTTTCTCTTGAAAAGATGGATCACAGCTTCTGGAGATGAGCAAGAACTAGAGGATACCTTTTTTCCGCCAAAAAGTTTCTATGGGAAATTGCAAGAGCAGCACACCCCAGGGGGGCAAGGATTGGGGATTTATAGCTCTATAAGTCCATGTGTACCCTTGGAGTGCGTGGGCACAAAAACCTAGGCAGATTCCCTTGATCCCCAAGCGGCACGTGTCCAGAGAGATCAAGTACTGAGATTTTATCCGATGTGTGTCACACCACCAGTTTGGTGTCGACACCACAGGATTGTCTTCAAACTGGACTTCTGGGACATGATCTAGTGTTGACACCATTAGGGATTGTGTCGACACCACTGGTCCTTCTTTCAGAACACGCTTCTGGGACAGTCATCTAGTGTCGACACCATCAGGGGTGTGTCGACACCACTGGTCCTTCTTTCAGAACATGCTTCTGGGACAGTCATCTAATGTCGACACCATCAGGGAGTGTGTCGACACCCAGTGGCAAACTTGTGTAATCCTGAAAATATCAAGTGTAAGTCATAACACAAGATATTATCATCAAGTATGAGATATTCATATTAAAAAACATGTTGTTTAGGCATTGTTGGACATTAAAGAATTGTGTAACAAGTTTAACACATCATACACAAAATCCAAAGTGTCATCATCAAAACTAGGAAGAGAAAATTATTAATGGTAATTCCAAAAACACACTCAACCTAACGTTCTTCCATCGTGGTCAACTTGTGTATAGCCAGAATGTGCCTAAATTGCGGCGTGGCATTCGCCGTAATCATCTTCACCTGCTTTGCCTCGGACAATAAATCTCTCAATCTCTCAGCTAGGGCCCTCCATCTGTCGGCATAGTGGGTGAAATCTTCATCCGCCTTCATTTTCTCGCCATTAAATCTGTGATTGACAGTGCAGGGCCAACCCTATCTCTGTATCTTTGCAGAAATTTTCCTCCGCACTACCTCAAAATCTTCGGCGTTTGCAGGTTCCAAGGAGTAGAACCACTCGAGGGCGGGCACGTCTAGAGATAGGCGAAAAAGAAAGCAAGGGTGTGGCTATCATTCTGCCAAAATGACGACTCGTACATGAACTCCTTAACATATACGAATGATTACCGGTGCCGTGTAACGGCGGTATATGGGTAACCCGAAGAGGGAAGATGGAAGGCTGGCATGGAAGGAAGTTCCAGTTCAAGGAGTCGTTGGGTGCAAACACCCTCTTCAAATCCTGCCTCTAACTGACTCACCTTTGCCATGAGGGCTTGGTGAGTTGGTTGGGAGATGGTTGGGGGGGGCCCAGAAGGAGGAAGGTAGGGGACATTCGCAGGGCGGAATAATGAAGGGGATATTGGGCGCCAGCGGGCGTGGGAACATGAGCCGGAGCCTGAGGAACATAAATAAGCCTTGCCGAATCGGGGTCTGGCCGGACATGAGAGTGCCCGCCGACAGGGCTATGGGGCGAGAATATAATAGAGTGTGCCCGTGAGGGGGCAGGAGAAGTCGGGTCGTCGGGTCATGAGCAGTTGAATATGAAACCAGGTCCGGGCGATGGGTTTGATTGGGTCGAGGACGGCTTTCCCCTTAAGAGTGGCTTGAACCTCCTGAAGCTGGGGAGCTTGGAGGCTTTGGAGAATGTCCACAAAGTCAGACAGATTGACAGAGGTGGAGGCATGAGCATGTATGCCTTGGGGGAGTTGGGAGGGCTGAGTACCACTACACCAACAAGCGGTTGGAGGGATCAATTTGGGGTTGGGGAGTTGGGGTTGCTGGTTCACATCATACCCCTCATTAATGTATCATCATAGTAATCGGCCATTTGAAGGGATCGCATGAGCGAAGCTGCATAAAAGACTTGAAACACACGGTGTGACTTAACACGCAACTAGCAAACAACTACTCAGGAAAGTTGAGAGAAGAAGTTAGTGGCTTTTAAATGACACACTTGGAAATGTTTACGTCCACTTAAATGTTTGGATGTAATTCAACGTGGATTTTAATGATAGTGTGTCTCTCCAAATAGGTATGAGCCCAAATAGGTAAGACGATAACTCTGGGCTTTACTAGGCTCTTCCTTTTCACGCAATGGGTATGCTAACCTGGTCTCCGGGGTATTACAACCGGCTCGGTCCACTGTGAGGGAATCCACGGGGTACGGAGACTTATGGAGGTCCCGATGAGGATTCTCTAGCCCAATGAGACAGAATGCCCAAAGGGGAGATAGCTCTCACCGAGAAGGTGTGTGGATCATAGAAATGGAGGGAAGGAGGTCCCTCGGCCAAATTATGCCCTGCAAATGCAAACTGTAAGAAAAAGTAGGAAACCCAGCGCACTGTGACAGACTGAATCGCGTCCTGGACAGTGGACGTTTTTCAATAAACAGCATCCGTTCAGTCGGCCGCGGATCTGACAGCTCCTAGAAGCTATAAGAGTCGAGGCAACTTCCTCCGGACTCTATCACAAGTCATGTCAGGTGTACCCCCACACAAATCAAGCATACAAAATGTGTCTGCTACTTTGGACGCGAATCAAACAAGCCACCGAGGTTCAAAAAAAAAAGCAGGCAGTAGGAGCATGTTCTAGGCAATTAAACAACATGAAATAGAGACCAAATGGAGATGTTTCCTTCGGATGAAAGCAAATATAAGGGGAGGAGAGCAAGATAGTGTTTTTGTGATTTTTCCTTTCTTTTAAAACCAACTTTCTACAAAGGAAAGTGCAAAGGAAAAGGGAAATGGCACAAATACAATTTGGTAATGGCGACGGAATCCCAATAAACACCGCGTGGGGTGCGAAAGGAAGGGTGTACCACGTGGGGTATGAAGGAGGGGCACATGTGGGTGCCAAAAGGGGTAACCAAGCTAAAAAAAGAAGGTCCCACCATGATCGCCAGACTGTAGATGCGCCCTTTTCTCTTTTATCCCTTGTAGGACACCATCCCGCGGAGGAGAAGGGCAGCCTTGAAAAGAAAGGTTGTTTGAGTGTGGGTGTGTTTTTTTATTGTGGTTTGAAAGGGTGAAGAAGCAGAAAAGAATAAGATGAATGCGTAAAGGAAAAACTGAAAGTGATCGCCAAGTGCACGAGGGCACGATGGAGACGGATGATAGGAAGGGTTACGGAGGTACCTACCTTTCACCCGAAGATCGCGGGAGTTGCGTATGTGGCCCTACCTTCTCCTTCCACGCGCCGGCCGGCGAAGGGATTCAGCTCCGGTTACCTTTCAAAAAAGGGACAAAGAAACAAATGACGAGAGGATTAGACTATGAAGGTGTAGTAAAAGTTCATATAGAATGAAATAAAGGCATCAAATGGGCGTTAACACACCTTATGAAGGTGGTGTTACCCCTAAAGATAGGCGGGAAAGAAATGACGTGCGTATGTGTGGTGGATGTGAGATGCATGCAATACAATAAGTGAAATGAAAATAGGAAGAAGGGGAAATGGCGATATAGCCCGCGGTGATGGCGGATGGAGAGGACGAAGGGATGCTCCGCCCGTCTTGCTCTGGCGCTCATACGAAGATGGAGACTTCGGATCGCGGAGGGGAAAGACGTGGAAGGCGCTCCTCCTCGGCTCTGAATGCGCTTTCGATCTAACGGGGCTCCGCCTCGATGATGGGGAATTATAGTATGAAGGTTGAGGCGCCAATTCGGTAGGGCTTCGTCGTCTCTGGGAATTAGGTTCGGGATCCTCAAATGGTTGCAACCGGGCTGTATTTATAGGCACTAGGGAGCTCTTAAATCGTGTCAGGTACAGTGGACGCCCATCAATTGTGAACCGCTCCACACGGTGTGCCGCAATTTACAATCCCTTGATTTGACGTCATCATGATGATTAAGCCTGTAACCTCCTTCAAATCGCATCTGGACACCGCGCGCGTTTCTTATCGAATCGATCTTTGATTAAATCGATGTTTGATTTGACAGCGGATCTTAGAAATGCGGCATGCCGCTCAGACAGCATTTCAAAGTGCTCTGACTCGAGGCATGGGCTCTTAATGGCATAACTGCAGGGATTTGACTTTTAAACCGCGGCGGGTGCAAAGGATGCGAATCTGAACCGCCTATGTGCCAGACAGGCAGTTAGATTCGCATCGGCTATACCTGCCGTGGATCAATACCCAAAACAGCTTCCACTGTACCAGACGCGAATCCTTCAATTCCATAGACCCCTTCAGCCTCTCTAGAAAATTCCTAAAAGTCCTAGAAATCCAAAAAATTAGGAAAATCACTCAGAGGTTAATTGAAAAGAACACTTTGAGGCATCATGGTGCAACATGAATTTTTCTCGATATGTGGCCGAAATGGCGTGTCTACAATATATCCTCAGAACTTGGCCCAGATTCCCTGCTATCGACTTCAAGAAATCCTCATAATAATAATTAACAGAAAGCATTGGAAACCCAACCCTATAGGCATAACTATAGGATCAGCATTGAAATCAAACTGAGAATTCCACTTGAAGAACCTATACAACAGACCTTTGATATATAAACTCCTTCTCATAATAACTTTCAAGTAGTCTTCGTCAGCCTCAAAACGCAAAAGCAAGTGTCTGTGTTAAGAACACTAATGATGAAGTCCTCCTTAATTGAGAGCCTTTAAGAGAGGCATGATTTAAACTCCGGGATAGAACTCCGGCCATAAGCACATCTGACGATCAAGGCCAACTTAAGAGTCTGAGAGATTTACCTACCTCTTCCTAGGAGAAGAAGACTGTCGGCTCCCTAGAGTCTGTAAAGTTTGGAGCTTTAACTCCATTGTTAACAGGAGGTGGCGGCTTTGTATCGGCGATGATCTGGGCATAAGACCTCCTCCCAGATGAGGTCGCTCCAACCTCCAAGCCATTGACAGTCGCCCCTATTGCGGCAGGGGACGCCATGATGCCCAGTGCACGAACACCGCCGGCCGCCGCAAGGCCGGCGACCTGGGCCAGAGCGGGCACTAGGAGCCCAAAAACCCCAGAGCCTCTCTCTCTAGAAAACTAGAGAGAGAAAAACCAAAAGATTTTGTCTATCCAGTAGGCCAACAAACCCTCCTTCCTAGCATTGCTCTTTCATATCCATATATACTTCATATATAATTAATTTATTTCTCTTCATCTTTTCTTTATGGGACGAAAGTCCAAATCCATAAATTGGTGCACACAGTGGTACCCCTTTCACTTTTCTTTTAATTACCCTTCCCTTTGACGCCCATAGTGCCCCTCCTTTTGTGCCCCATGCGGCACCCTCCTTTCGGTGCCTACAGTCTCTCTCCACTTGCGCCCCCCGTGGTGCCCTTCCTTGATCTCTCTCTTCCCCTCTTTCCTCCATTATTTGCCAAGTTGTGGATTGCCAAAAAAAATCAAAGAGAGATAAAAGACATGGAGTGATTTGATTCATTTGTTGCCTCTTGCTTGGAGATTTGCATTTTTTATTCCTACAATTATACCCAGTGACAAGCATGATGTGTGTGTGTTGATTCTTTGTATATCCTACTTGTTTTTCCATTTTAATTTTGTTCTCGGGTTACTGCTTGAAATCACATCCAATATAGATGACACTGTTTTGTCTGCTTATCTCATCAGCCTAACTTGACACATCTTTATTTTGTCGTATCAGCCAGACCTGATGTGATTCTGTGTATTTTGCGTTGGCACAGTTGACGTGTTTTAATGTTCACAGTCCACGCACGAGGGATTGGATGTCGCTCTGATAGTCTGCTAGAGTTTCAGATCCGCGTCTGGGCATAAGGACGCAATTCACTTGATAAACCCATCCACTGTAGTTAATGTGATTTAGACTGTAGATAGAAATGCTCTTCTATGCTATCTCATGATTTTCCTACATTAGTTCTTTGCATCCATGCTATCCTTTGGTCGAGGAGGCCTCCTTTCTCAATATCCCAGGCTCCACACACCTTTTTGGTAAGGGCGACCTCTCCCCCAGGTATTCTGTCTCGGTGGACTAGGAAACCCTCATCTAAAACCTCTATAAGTCTCCGTACCTCATGGATTCTCTTACGATGATAGAGCAGGTTGTACCACTGAAGACCTAGGTTAGTTGGCCAATTGTGTGGTAAGAGTGATTCTAGTTGTATCTCAAAGTTCCAAACTCAAAGCCAACTAGGATCTCATCTGGAGTGAAATTAAACTCTTCAAATCCATCTAATTCATTTGATAGAAACTCCTAAAACAAGGCGTTAACATCACAACTTGATTGTCTAATCTTTGCAAGGATTGTGTTTATTGCTTGATATTTATTTTTTTATGTGATTGTTTTTTCCTTGATTTAAAATGGACATGTCATATAGTCATGCTTATATCAATGGTGACTATGAGGATAGCTTAAATGGTCAATTTCACCATCCTCATGTCCGTCCTTCTCATCATCATGAGGGATATCCTTCCACATCTTATGGTTATGTCCGCACCCTGGGCATTGACCGATCATATACTCCATCGGGCTCATCTCGAGCCACTACCACTAAGAGCCTTTGCCTCCTGACAAATCTAATTTGTCAAATGTCTTGGATGTTTTGAACCAACTCACCCCTTAACAACTTCATGTCATTCAATCTTTAATTGAGGGTGTTTCCCCTTCTCTGGCATCTATGTCATCTCCTTCCTCTCAGCACTCAAGACTGCATATTCCGGCAGCCATGCCACCTCCTATGATGACCCACTTTTGCCCAGTATGGTTATACCAACCCACATCGAACAAGAGTGAGGCATCATAGGGGGAAGACCCCTACAATGGACAGTTGGGTTGAGATATACACAAATCGAGATAGTATGTACAATAGAAAGTAAGCAACTCTTATTCCATCAACTTTATAATCCACATATCACATCTATATAGTACAAGAATATAAAGAACATAGCATAACATAAACTCTCATAACCAATGGTCAAGTACAATGCCAATTAATAAAACTAAAGCTAACTAAGGTCTTGAACGAGCTATTCTTCAAGTTCCTCGTCGAATCTTGCTAACTCTTCGTCTCCTCCTGAACAGTCAACAAGGGTGAGTCTATGTAATAGACTCAATAAGCAAACAAGAATCTAAATCTACAATCTAAAATATAGTGAACTTTAAAATAACATGGTACACATATATATGTAACATTCACATGCTATCATATACATAAACTCTATTCTCACACTTAACAATTCTCATGGGTAGCAATTAACACATAAACATGCAAAGCATTTAAATCACTTAACATTAACGAACAATATTTAACATGGAATGCATTAACATTACTAATAACATGTACAATTATGAGGTAGTAATTAAACACTAACACTAAGCAATAGACACTAACAGTAGCGGTAAATAAAAGATAGTAAGCAATAGACAATAGTAATAAGCAATATGCAGTAAACCATGGCATAAACAGTAGGCAGTAGACAGTAAATAGTAAACAGTAGGTAGAACAGCAAGCAATAACAGTAGCCATACACATTGCCCAAACCACCATTAGAAGGCCAGTACAATCAGTCAATACTCAATCATCTAGGCAAGACAATGATGAGTGTTGGTTAACGTGGAGAACCCGGAGAAGCTCTCTCCACCCTAACCAGTGAATAGTGCAAATGCTGAACACTTCTAGGATTTCAAACCTCGTTGCCCTCGAGGCCAATAAGTAGTAGACAATGTGAACTTTCCCACACATAGGCATTTCTATGGTATGGCTCTAGTAAACCCACTATGGCGGTAGTGTCCTTTTGGCAATTAATAGGCAATCATGCAATACACATAATCATACTTATTACATGCAAGTACAATACAAAAATATAAATCATGCATTTTTTTATTAACAGTAAACTAAGTTTCACTAACTGAAAACACGGTGCTAATTATAATTACATAAGAGGCATAATTCCAAAAAGAGAGAGGGAATACATCTGAGAGGGTTCTGGCTGGAGAAGAAGAAGGATCAAGGATGTTGCTCCAGTTGAAGCTTTGAAATTGTCATTCAACTAGATGGAAAGCAGAGCTCTGAAATTTCATCTGATTCAAGGCAGACAACAACCAAGTGTTCGAGAAATTGAAAAGAATGATGAATCCAAACCTGAGGAACTGCAACTCAAGTCTCTAGTAAGAATTAAGAAGATCAAGAGATTCTGCACCAGCTGCTACTAGAGTATTTGACAAAATTCCTCTCTCTCATCGATCTAACTTGTATAAATTATTTTTCTTCTTTCAAACTTCGTTGCTCTGTCTGTTTGCTTCTTCTGAAGTAAGGAGGGTAGATCTACACTTCTGAGTGTGAGGATTGTGAGATTCTTAAAATCTTGAAGTTGTGAATCAACGATCAAGCCGTGTGGCAGTAGTGCTCAAGCTGTGTATCAGCAGTTGTATGAAGCTATGAATCAGGTGTTGTGTGAGAGTCTCACACATTTGAATTGTTGAGTGAAGCCTCACTAGGTTGTAGTGAGGGGTGGACATATGTCATCGTCTGTGAGCCGAACCACCTTAAAATCTTTGTGTTATTTGAGGTTTATTGTGCTTCCGTGCTTCTATGCTTTAAGTAGTTAGAAATTCTACTCTCTAAAAGATTTTAAAGGGTAAATCTATTTACCCCCCTCTAGATTTTGGTTTACTCAATCAACATGTGATATCAGAGCCAGGTTCTCCAGTCTATTGGTTTAGCCACCAAGAGAGATTGAGTGAAATTGAGTCAAAAGGATATATGGTTGAAGGTCATTTTGTGAACAAACCTCCCTATTCTGATGAAACTAACTATGCTATTGGAAAAATCACATGCAGGTGTTCCTAAGAGCTCAAAATCATGAAATCTGGAAAGTTGTTAAGAGAGGACCATTCAAACTTCCATAAGATGAGGACAAGTGGATAGATGAGCAGGTGAAAAAATCCAACATCAACTAGAACGCAATGAACATAATTGTAATACCCCAAGGTATAAAATGACAAATAAGTAAGAAAAGGTCAAGAAAACGTATTGCAGTTTGTGGGCACATGGATAGATTAAGCAAATCTGGATCTATCTAAGCCCTGACTGAAAATATGCTAAAGGGTACTGTTCTTGGTAAAGGATATTACTAATGATAAATAATAATGATATTGTTAAAAGATACTACTAAAGGTAAATGGTAAGAGTAAGGGGCATTACTGAAGGTAAGTATATTGGTAAAGAAAGAGGATAAGGATATGGCTATACCCCTGTTCACACTAAGCCTAGAACTAAATAAGAGGAAAAAGTATAAATGCAAATAGGAAGGGCATATCTACAATTATAAAAAATATGGGGTTTTCATGTGATTGTTAATTTTTTTGGGAACCCTAGTGAAATTTTTATAGACCCCCAGAGACACAATCGGATTCCCAATCGGAGGTCATTTAGGGCCTGAACGGCCGATGGGTGGTTAGAAATGGATATATCTCCAATTTCCAAAACTTGAGGGTTAAAATGTAATTATTAAAATACATGAGGGGTTAAGTGAAATCATGAAGGAATCTCCAAGAAGATCCTGGAAGCCATTGGAAGACCCTAGAAAGAGACACTTGTCCCACAACAAGGTCACCAGGGTATGAGTGGCCAAGATGTTGCCACCCCTGGAAGACCTTGTCACCCCTCATAGCCACTCCTAGGGGTGTCTCTCTCTCTCCTCTCCCCAATAAAATCCCCCCCCCCTCCTTCTCCTCCCTTCCATCCATCCAAGTGAAGAGGGGGAGGTATGATAGAGCTCTGAGAGAGAAAGTAAAGAGAGAAAAGATGGAGTGCCGGTCCAAGAGTGTTAGCCCGTAGTTAGGCATCTGTTGGTCCATTCTCATGGGGAGATGCTGTCAATTTGTTTGCCTGCGTCTTCTTCGTGCCATCCCAGAGTTCTGATGGTTTGTCATTCCAATCTTTGTATCATCCCAGAACTCTACCGGATTTCCATGTCGGTCTCTATACTAACCCAGAACTCTGCCAGAATTTAGAATGGACCTTCACTCTATCCCGGAGCTCTGCTAGATGGATTACTCAAGATCCTTCCCATCTCAGAATGCTGCCAGTCTGATTCCTCGAAATTCCTCTCTATGCCGGAATGCTCGGATTGTTCACTGAGGATCCCTACCCATGCCGGAATGTTCCGGATTGTTTACTGATGATCCTTTCCTATACCGACATGCTGCCAGTTTGATCCCACGGAATCCCTCTCTATGTCGATATGCTGCTTGGAATCCCTCTCTATCTCAGAATTCTGACGGATTGTCAAGTTGAAACCCTCTTATACGTCGGGACTCTATTGGAGTAAAGTCTCCTTCCTTTGACATTGAAGCTTCTGCAGCCTTTAGGTCTTCAGGTAGGTTCCCCTAATCCTTTCTAAGTCATCAGTTAGTAGTTAGTAATGTTAAGGACCTTATTTTTATATAATCTTTGTGTAACTCCTTTCTGTGCTCCTTGCCGTGACCTAGTGTGATTCGTTAGTGATAACCTTTTACTGGATCCTTGTTAATTTCGTGATTGGTACTCTTAATGTTCTTAGTGAATATAAGATTATGTTTTAATAACCTTAGTTAGTACAACATTGAGTGAATTCCTAATGAAGTATTCCTGAGACTCATGATCAGCATCTTTCGTGGCTTCCATTCCAACCGTAGTTCCATAATGATTCGTGTTGTTGATTCGAAGATTTGTTATTGACACCTGAGCTCTTTATAGTGATTAATTCTTAACTAAGTTTCTACTACATGTGAAAGCCGTAAGCATGTGCTTAATAGAGCCTTGGTTCAGAGTATCCTTGGATTTCCCATCATCGTGTTACTTGTCTCCAGCTTACATGTCTCTAATACTATCTCAACATGGTCTCTTTTTGATCTAATACTATTGTATGCTTATTTCCTAAGATCCATGTCTATACTCTGAACCAACCTTGAAATTCTCAGCCACTTAAGTGTATGTATGAACTGTCAGTAAGTGCTTGAATAGGGTCGTGGACCCATAATGGAATTATGCCAGTCGGGGGACTTGGTCTAGCCCAAGGAAGATCCCAAATGCTCTTAGTGCCCACTGGTACCATATGGAGAGTGATGGCTAGGTGTTTGACATGCACCACAAGTGAGTGTTCTTGATTAACTTGCTTGACAAGTTCATTGTATTGTGATTGATTGCGTGAACAGTTCATAGTGAATCCAAGTGCGTGATAATCGTGTGAAAAGTTCAGTGGCCAGTTCTTCAGTGATCTAGCGTTGCTATCATGACATTCCTGTACAATCTCGTTACATGAAATCCAATGATGAATAGTGTTATTGATTGAACTCGTGCTTGTCTTGCGTGAAATCTAGTGGACACCACTCTAGTGATCATGTATCCTATTGATCAAGCTCACATTCATATCTCGCTATTGTTAATCTTTCCATGTTCATTAATTAATCTCTCGTATTTGCTTAGTTGGTGAATCCATTCTCATAACTTACGTGCATGCTATTCGTGAAAAGTGATAACAGACAAATCTCTTGAGTTATCTAATTCCACCTAGTTATTTCTAATATCATGACAATCTCAAAGGTATGTGCATACAACTTCTTAATAATGATTATTTACCATCTTATGGTTAATTCACTCTACTAGTTATTTCTAAAATCTTTAGTGTATCTATTTATTGAAATCTCTAGTGTATTTTTTCCAGTGATCTCTTCATCTACATTAGTGAACTATTGTTCCGCTCTCATTATCCCTAGATTTCTTTAACTTTCAAGTGTAAAGTAAAGTGGTCAGGAAGTGTGTTGAGCGACTGAACCCCAAGTGACACAAGTGAGTTTCTCTTTTAGCTTTTTATCTATTGTGCCTTGGCTTCTTCCGCTGCCATAACGTCGGGGCATGACAATAATGCAGTGTTCACTTCATTCAACTGAGTTTTCAATGGTCTCCTTATGTGCCACGGCCAAGAGATGTGGACACACCTTGAGGTAATCTACGAAGGCACAACAAAGGTAAAAGAAACCAAAGCCAACGTGAGCTTTTAAGATGAAATCTGATGAAACAATTTTCGAGATGTATACTAGATTAACTATTTTATCAAACAGTCTTAAGAGCATGGGTAAAACCTATGCAGAGTATGAGCTTGTGAGGAAAATTCTTAGGTCCTTGACATCTATACGGCACACTAAGGCAACTGTTGTAGAAGAATCTAAGAATCTATCTACCGCGACAGTTGATCAATTAATTGGATCATTAATGACCTATGAATTAACTCTTAAGAGGACAGACAAATATGTGAAGAAAAAGAACCAATGGCTCTCAAAGCGGTCCTAGTGTCAAGGAAATCTCTGATGAAAATTGTAGCGACCCTGGATATTTATGCCCAATAAGGCTCTATATCCAAGTTCGCCTCCCACGATCGGACCGAAGTCTCGCAAGGGATAACTCACACAACTGTCCAATAAGAATATAAAAGATAATCACAAGAGTATAATATACAAGAAAGTACATGTATCTATACTCATTTATCACAATTTACATTGTCCTAATACATTATTACATGTCCAAGAGAAAAGTACAACTACCTGGGGTATACCCTGAGTGAACAAAGATCACACTAAACACAACTACAACTCAACTTCTGGTGGTACAAGTCTGCCACACGTTGCCGCACGCCATGATGATCAGATCATCTCCCTGTAATTATAATTAATTACATATTTATTTTGGTGATTAACAAAACAATATCAAAGTTTTCTAACATGCATTTATGAGTCTTAAGCACAGGAAATAAACAAGGAAATCAAGCACATTTGGTAAGTACTAAATAATTCTGTCAATAAGCCAAGTAAGTGCATTTCTCTAAGTTCTATCGATTCTATTGAAGGCCATAACGATTTCTTTACAAGCATACGATTTCAATAGAATTATCATAACGATTTCCTTTCTGGCTGAAAAGTCATGTTGTTTCAAACAAATCGATGTCGTAACGATTCTATAAGTGATCGCAACGATTTCCTTATAAGACTGAAAAGTCATGTTGTTTCAAACAAGTCAATGTCACAACGACTCTATAAGTTACCGTAACGATTTCTTTAGAGCCTGTAACGACTTGCTCATCACAACGACTCTATAAGTTACCGTAACGATTTCTTTAGAGCCCGTAACGACTTGCTCGTCACAACGACTGTATAAGTTACCGTAACGATTTCTTTAGAGCCTGTAACGACTTGCTCGTCACAACGACTCTATAAGTTACCGTAACGATTTCTTTAGAGCCCGTAATGACTGCTCATCACAACGACTCTGTAAGTTACCGTAACGATTTCTTTAGAGCTCGTAACGACTTGCCTGTCGCAACGACTCTATGTGACCATAACGATTTCTTTTAACTTGCAATGACTTGCTCGCCGTAACGATCTATAAGTATTCATAACGATTTCTTTAGAACTCGCAACGACTTGCTAGCCGTAACGATTCTATAATATTCATAACGATTTCTTTAGAACTCAAAACAACTTGCTCCTCGTATGATTCTATAAGTGTTCATAATGATTTCTTTAGAACTCGCAACGACTTGCTCGCCATAACGTTCTATAAGTATTCATAACGATTTCTTTAGAACTCGTAATGTTTGTTATGTCTCATAACGACTTGGTCATACCTGACTTATTCATAACGATTTCATAAGTCATATAGCATCGATTTCATATCTTGATATCTTATTCATCTTAAAAGCGTTGACTAGTCAAAGTCCACGTAGACATCTCTCTGCCGCTTTTGCATTTATGAGATCTAACGTATCTCTGCATGCATGCAGACTATATCATCATTTATCGTGCCTACTCTGATTACGTCTTTTAGACTTAAGCTATTTGGCATTACTATCTTCATGTCTATTGCTACTGACGTTGACTGACATCAATACAGCTAGCTATCTGCTATTTGAGATTGACATTGTGCAGACCTCTGAACTAGCTTCATGGTATAATGTTAAACAAATAGAAGCCACGGATATTTCTGAGATCTCATCTCTTTGCATGCTCAAGTGATCAAAAGACTGTTGACTGGAGCTTCCAAGACTCCAGATGTCATTCAGTCTAACGACTACTCAAAAGAGAGACAACGGACACTTCAACGTCTAGATTTCAATTGAAGATATAATTCAAGTCAGAAGAACAGAAGAAAGACAGAGATTGCGTATTCAAGCATTCAAATTCTTCTGAAGAAGTCCAGAGCCAGAACCTTATTCCTCTTAGCTTTTGCTCTTTTGCTCTCCACTAGTTTGTGAAAATCTTGAGAGAGCCTGTGTAGTTCTGAGAGTGTGCTTAGCTTAAATCTCTTCCTCTCAGTTCTAGTTGCTTCAGATCCTTGCTTGTCAAAAGCTTGATCTAGGGGCTTGAATTTCATTAACTCTCTTTGTGTTGTTCCCTTCGTTGTGAAGGAAGACCTGGTGGTATCCAGGGTGTTGTTCCCTTCGGTTGTGAAGGAAGACCTGGTGGTATCCAGGGTGTTGTTATTCCCGTCGGTGTGAAGGAAGACCAGCTGAGCTGGGTGTTGTAGTGTCCTTAGGGGGACTGTACCCTAGTTAGTGAAATCCTGAGTTGTTGCTTAGGGACTGGACGTAGGACTCCTAAGGAAAGGAGGTCCGAACCAGGATAACCTTATGTTGTGTGATTGTCTTCTTGTGTGTTTTGATATTTAAACTAACAGTCACTAACCTACTTCGAAGAACGTTTGTGTGAATGTTTTTAGTTACAGGTATCTTCTAGATTATTTTTAAAAGACCCATTCACCCCCCCTCTGGGCTCGTCAACTGGGCAACAAGTGGTATCAGAGCGAGTCTCTTCGACAAAGAAGGATCCAACGATCTGAAGGGTAAAGATTCATGGCAGCCCAAGGTAGCATTGAAGTCAGTCTGTCAACCGACCCCCTCTCTTTGATGGTGAAGACTATCCTTACTGGAAGACCAGGATGGAATATTTTCTACAAGGCCACGATTATCAAATTTGGTCAATAGTAAAGAAGGTGACCTGGTTGTCACAAATGAGAAAGCACAATGGACAAATGATGACAGGAAAAAATTTCCTTGAACTGCAAAGCTAAGAGCATCCTTTGCTGTGCTTTGAGTAAGAAGGAATTCAACCGAGTTTCAGCCTGCAAATCCTCAATGGAAATGTGGAAAAGCTTAGGATTACTTATGAAGGTATAGACAAAGTAAAGGAGACAAGAATCGACATTCTTGTCACTTAGTATGAAAGATTTCAGATGCAGTCAGGTGAGTCAATCACACAAATGTTCAGTCGATTCACCGATATCACCAATGGTTTAGCCAGTCTAGGGAAGACTTATGAGATTGTAGATATGGTAAGGAAAATTCTTAGATCCTTGCCATCCTCGTGGACACCAAAGGTCACAGCTATAGAAGAAGCTAATGACCTGAAGAGAATGTCAGTAGAGAAGCTCATTGGGTCCCTCATGGCCCATGAGATCAACATGGAAAGACTAGGAGAGTCATCTAGCAGAAAGAAGCACTCAATGCTTTAGAGCAGAAGAAGATTCACCAGAAGCCAGCTCAAATGAAAGTGAAAGCGATGAGACATGAAAATGAAGAAGCAATGCTCTCTAGGAGATTGCAACAGATCTTGGCCAAGAAGAACAAGTTTCAATCCGACAGAAGGCACTTTAAGAAAAACAAGGACTTGAAAAGATCAGATGGTAAAGAATGAAGAAGGAGAAATCTGCTACGAATGTAAAAAGCCTGGACACATCAAAGCTGATTGTCCAAATTTAAGAAACCAGAATTCAAAGAAAGAGAGCTCCAAGAAGTTCAGAAAGTATAAGAAGAGGCAATGGCAGCAGCATGGAGAACAGTAGTGACTCAGACAGTGAATCAAGCTCATGCAGCGATGAAGAAGAAGCCAACTTGCCTTCATGGCAAATATTGATGAAAAGGTAACCTCTGACTCCTCCTTCGATTCATGTAATGATTCTGATTCAGATAACTAGAGGAAGCATTTAATGAATTGTATAATAAGTACAAAGAAGTAACTAACTATTAAAAGCAAGTAAGAAAAACAATACCTGTTTAGAAAACACTAATTTTGATTTAAAAACAAAATGAAGAGTTAAAAACAAACAATCGAACTTAAAAGAAGAAATGAATTACTCTGTGAAGATTTGAAAGATAAAATAAACAAATAACAAAATTGGAAAAATAGGAAAGTGTAGATGAATTAAGAAAAGAATTAAAAACTTAATGAAGAAAATGATAAATTATCTAGCACATTAGAAAAATTCACCAATGGTAAAAACTCCCTCATATTAAAGGTGCTAGAAGATCAGGAAAGAAGAAAATTGGATTAGGATATACACCCACCAGATAATGAAGAAACCATAGTTCATCCTAAAACATATCCAACACCAAAATTTGTACTGAACAAGATATAGCATACAAAGCTGATTTCAAATATATGAAAAGTAACCAAATTATCTTGCTGTAGTCACTGCAACAAGTTAGGACATATCATAATGACATGCCCAACAAGACATAAGAAATGGATAATAAAAGGAAAATAAATGATACTAACCCATCAGGACCCAAAAGAATTTGGGTACCTAAAACTTGATGTTTTTATTTCAGGACATCTCTCGAGCATCCAATGGTATTTGATAGCGGTGGCTCAAGGCACCATGTCAGGAAACCAGAAGTTATCTCTCATCTCCAAGCTAAAGAAGGAACAGTCACTTATGGAGATAAGGGAAAGGAACCGTGATAGGCAGTGCTCTGTGAATAACAAAGAAAAAAGTCATAGAAGATGTGTTATTAGTCAAGGGATTGAAGCACAATCTCATAGCATCAGCCACTGTGTGACAGAGGCCATCAGATCAAGTTTCAAGAGTTGAAGTGCAGCATACTGAAGGATGGAGCAGTCATCTTTGAAGCTAATAGAGAAAAGAATTTGTATGTGCTCTATCTTGAAGAACTCAAGGTTCAGAATGTTTGTCTGGCAGCAATAAAGATAAATCTACTGAATTATGGCATAGACGCTAGGACATTGCAGCATAGATGGCATTAGAAAACTGCTGAAGAAGAATCTTGTGGAAGGTCTACCTAAGGTTAGTACAAATTGGATGGTGTATGTAAACCTGTGCTAAGGGAAAGCACACCAAAGGCTCCTTCAAGTCAAAGACGATGGTGACCACTTCAAAACCCTTAGAGCTCCTTCATATGGATCTATTTGGGCCAATGAGGACTACCAGTCTTGGAGGAAAGAATTTGGATTTGTCATAGTTGATGACTACTCAAGATTCACATGGGTATCATTCCTAGAGCATAAAAATGACACCTTTGAAAACTTCGTCAGCTTCAGTAAGAAAGTTCAGAAAGATCAGAAGTTCAACATTGTGTCTATCCGATCAGATCATAGTGGTGAATTTCAGAATGAAAGTTTGCTAGATTCTGTGATGATCAGGGAATTGAGCATAATTTCTCAGCACCAAGAACACCACAGCAAATGGTATCGCTGAAAGAAAGAATAGAACCCTATTAGATATGGCAAGAACTATGCTCTCATAATATGATCTGCCAAGATACTTCTGGGCTGAAGCAGTCAACACAGCAAGCTACATTATCAACCGAGTAATGATCAGGCCAATCCTGAAGAAGACTACATATGAACTATTCAAAGGGAAAAGCCAAAGATCAGCCACTTCAGGACTTTTGGATGTCCTTGCTTCATTCACAACAATGGAAAAAGGGACATTGGTAAGTTGGATGCCAAATTAGATGAAGACATCTTTATGGGGTACACCTGTAACCTAAAGGCTATAGAGTATTTAACAAACGTACTTTATCGATTGAACAGTCTGTACATGTTATTTTTGATGAAACTAACCCTTCCTTGAGAAAGGAAGTAGATAGTGACAATGATGATGCAGATGAACTATCCAAGAAACTAAAAGATACATCAATTGAGGACAAAGATGATCCACCTCTGGAAGAATTGCAACAAAGAGGTTACTCATGAAATCTTCCGAAGGAGTGGTGATACAAGAAAATCACCCACTTGGAACATTATTGGTGATCCATCCGTAGGGGTAAAACAGAGGTAATGTTATCCCTTGTGATTACTTAGCTTTTGTATCACAAATAGAGCCTAGGACAGTCAATGAAGCTCTTACTGATGAATCTTGGATAATAGCCATGCAAGATGAATTGAATCAATTCAAGAGAAACCAAGTATGGTCACTTGTTCCTAGACCATCAGATCATCCAGTCATTGGCCAAATGGGTGTTCGAAATAAATTGGATGAAACTGGTGTAATCTTAAGAACAAGGCCAGATTGGTAGCTCAAGGCTATTCTCAAGAGGAAGCATAGATTTCGATGAACCTATGCACCTGTAGCTAGACTTGAGACTATTAGATATTACTAGCATATGCATCAGCTTTAAACTTGACATTATTTCAAATGGATGTTAAATCTGCATTCTTAAATGGTTTCATAAAGAGAAAGTTTATGGGACCATGGTTTCAGTAGAGGTCAAGTAGATAGTACTCTTTTCATAAAGTCAAAGGTCAAACACATTCTATAGTCCAAATTTATGTATGACATTATCTTTGGGTCTCCTGATGAATCCTTTGCAAGTACTTTGAAAAGTTGATGCAGGGAGAATTTGAAATGAGCATGATGGGAGAACTTAATTACTTCCTTGGAATACAAATCAAACAAGGAAAGGAAGGAACTCACATCTGTCAAGCAAATACACAAAAGAACTCTTAAAGAAATTTGGATTCGAAAATACCAAGCCACTGTCAACACCGATGAGCACATCAACAAGGATGGACAGTGACAAAGATGGTAAGAAAGTAGATCAAAAGATCTACAGAGGTATGATTGGTTCACTACTTTATTTAACATCTAGTAGACCAGATATACTATTTAGTGTATGCATGTGTGCTAGATATCAATCTGATCCTAAAGAATCACACTTAATTTCAGTGAAAAGAATATTTAGATATTTAGCTAGAACTCATGACTTAGGTCTGTGGTATCCAAAATCTTGCAAATTGATTTAATAGGATACTCAGATGCTGACTATGCTGGATGCAAGATAGATAGAAAAAGCACCAGTGGTTGTTCCAATTTCTTGCAGGATGCTTGATATCATGGTCTTCAAAGAAACAAACTCAGTGGCACTATCAATAGCTGAAGCTGAATATGTAGCTGCTGGAAGTTGATGTACACAACTCCTATGATAAAGCAACAACTTGAAGACTTTGGATTAAGTATCAAATCATCCCACTGTTGTGTGACAACACTAGTGCCATTAATCTCACAAGAATCCAGTTCAACACTCACGGACCAAACATATTGAGGTTAGATATCATTTTATTCGTGATCAATTGCAAATGGAAATATTGAAATATCCTTTATTGATACAATGGCCAATTAGCAGACATTTTCACAAAACCTTACCTGAAGAGATATTCACATCTCTTAGAAGGGAATTAGGCATGTGCAATTTGTGATAAAAGTTTGCTTACAACTAGCACATTAATTTTCAGATTTAAGTATTTTTTCCTCCATGTTTTTAAGCGAAAGAATTCAAATTACCCCTTGTAACCGCTCTTTCATTGAAATCGGTTGAATAGTCACACCTTTGTCGTTTTCCTCCGCCCTTTGGCGCCTCACTTTCCACCCCATTATTTATTCCAAAATTACATGTGATAACGATTCATCTCCCATCTTCAACCCTTCCCCTCTTTATCTGCTTGTGCGAGCCGATGCCTAACCTCTTCAACAACGACTCTCGACCCTTTGAAAATTTGCTCCCATTCCCGCGAAAAATCTCTTGAGGGCTTTCACTCCTTCCCTCATCTCAATCCTCTAGAAACCTTCTTCAGCTGATTCCATGGCCGCATCCGTCATCGCTGGAAGTCTTGGGGGCTACGGCGCTGAGTTCCTCACTCCTGAGCAGCAGGAGAGGTTCACCTTTGTGAAAACTAAGGTCTGTGGAAACAAGCAGTGGACATAGAAGATCTTGAAAGAACGGTATGCACAGCGTAGCAGCAGCATTGAGCAAGATGTAGTGGTTGGGAATCACCACCTTCTCAGAGGTAAGTTATCTAGACCTCGTGAAGGCCTTTTTTGTCTGTTGAAAGCAGAGGCAGATAGGTCCCTAGTTTCATCTGTTAAGGGAACCCTGATAAGATAGATTATGACCTATTGCACCGGTTATTTGGGGTGAAGACTTCAGGGCACAGTGGGGTTCACACCGTGGACGCCCAAGTTAAAGGTCTTGGTATTGTAGGACCGGGGTTCAGACTGAGGGATGGCAAATTAGACATTAATCAGTTTAATGCTTTCAACCGCCTCCTTCATTTCATAGTTTGCCAAATCTTAGTTCCTAGAAGTGCAACGTTCTCAACCTGCACCAAGGCTGACTCAGATGTAATGTTTTGGGCCATTCAAATAAGGAGATTAACATGGCCGAAGTGATGTTTGAACGAATGAAGTTTGCTCGTGACCAGATCTGGGATACTAGGAGTAAGCTTAATGTGTCGTTGCTTTATGCCCACTTCCTTACAAAGATATTCAAACACTTTGGTGTTGATTTGTCTGGGGCGGTAGTAGAGAACATGGGCCAAGCTATTAGGTCCAGGAACCTGAGAAAGAGTGGTTTTTCATTGGTCAATGGAATTTGGTCTAAAACCTCTGTAGCAGAAGGAGAGGCCATTATTGAAGATGTCCCAGAAGTTCAAGAAGATGTGCCTGAAGCCTCAACAGAGCCAGCAGGAGCAGCATCAGTAGCAAATGATGAACCATCAGAACTTGCAACATCATCTGAATTGGCAGCAGCAGTATAAGCAGAATCACACCTTCAGTAGCTCAAGCAGAAGAACCAGTGGAAGGTGCAGCAACTCCTCTGCCCTCCTCCAGTGTAGCCTCTATCCTTAGAGAGGTGCTGGACTCTATCCATACCCCTCCAGTCATTACAGAAGCCGTGGAGTGTCAGTAGAAGAAGTTGTGGCATCAGGCCACATTGAAGAAGCGAGCAATCAACTGCTCCAGGATTTGCAGTTTTTGTAGATGCTCCCATTCAGGGGGAGCAAGACAGGATCATGGAAGATGCTCCCATTCAGGGGGAGCAAGAGACTGAGGACCTCTCTACATCTCAAGGGGTGCATACAACAGATGCCCCTGTTCATGAAGAACAGACCACAGCTAATCAGGATACAGCTGAGAGGAGAGGCAAAAAGATTGCTCACCGAAGGCGAAGGACATCACAAAGCTGAAATTGAAGCCTATTCTGAAAAGATTGGAACACAAAGTGAACTCTTATCCTCAGTCCAGTCAATGTAAGCTCTATCATTGTTTGCCAAGAGTCTATTTCCAATGATGTATCACAAGTAAAACATTCTTTGAAATGCTTTAACAAGAAATGAGCAGCATGAAGGCACACTTTATGAGATTTGAAGGCAGTAAGTTCTCCACCTCCTGGCACTCAAAATGTTCAGAAGCTATTCTCAGGCCATCAAGGCCAGTAATCGCAAAAGAAGGCAGTGTGCCAGTCCAAGTTCAGACTCAGCAGCAAGCAGAAGAACCTGGACCATCTGATGAGAATGCAGGGCCATCTGGGCCATCTCTCGTGCAGAAGCTTCACTACAGCCTACTGTGGTTGAAAGCCATCAGGGCAGAATCTTGAAGAGGAGTCTCATGTGACTGTTTCAATGGCAGATGGAGTACCCTCTGAGGATCAAGGGCTAGCAGTACAGGCTGAGGATCTGTCATCCCTGGAGATTTCGGCAGCAGTTGGAGAAGCACATGTTGTTGTTCCCGAGCCTTCCACTCTTCCTACTCCAGCCCCTCCTTCTCCACCCACCTCATCCACAGCTCCTCCAGCACCTCCTGTTCCTAAAAGGCCACGTTCATGACAAATCTCCTCTCCCACTCCTTTCACTTCTTCCACCATTCCTTTACCTTCCTCCACTGTTGAAGTTCTTCCCGATCTTCTTTAGCTGGAGCCTCCTCATCTGGTCCCTCCTCCTCAAGACCCAATGATCCTTCTACCATCACTCCTGACTCTTTGATTCACCCACCAGCACCTCCATCTTTCATCACTCTCATTCAAGGTCCCAACTCACCCAACCTGAGATCCATGGCATCAAGGATGAATTTGAAGAAACAATTCTCAAATCTGTCCTAGCCACTGGAACTCACTCTCACAGGACTGGTATTTTCCAGCCCTGTCTCCAAACGAAGGAGACTTACTTCCACCCTTCCTGTCTCCTCAGATCCTTGCTATCCACCTCTGTGTTTTCCCCTAGCCATTGCAAATAAGCACAAACCCCTTTATGAGGATACCTTCAAAAGGTGGTTCTTGCTCATATTTTTGGTTACCTTTCCAAATCTTTCAACCATTTGACTACCATTTCCCTTACACTTCTCTTTCAAAGGCTCAATAGTCAAAATCTTTTCTGTGACTGAAGCCAAAACTGAAGAGCAGTGGGCTCGGATCACAGTGCTTTGTACTCCCAATTTAAGAAGTGCAAGCTGCCAGATATCCTCCCAGGGAAGCCCCTCTCCCTCTGTATGAATGGTTCCAGATCCATCACAAGAACTTGTTTGGACCCTTCATTCAAAAAGAAATCAGTTCATCAGGCAGTATAAGATGTTCTGCAATTACTGCTATGTCAACAGCTTGGATGAACCTCAGTTGGGGCAGTTTCGTGCAGCCATTACAGCTTTGCAGTCCACTTATTGTGAACCTCTTCAGGTAGACTTTGCTACCTTGAAGTTCCCAGACATTGTGTTCCTTCCACCGCTCCACTCCTTGATTATGGATTCCTCGGTTGGTACACTTGTCTTTGAGAGAGCTGCTAGAGTCATGGCCAGGTTGCATGTCTATGAAGGCCGTGATCTTTCTTTCCAAAGATTTGTGTTCAAACACTATCTTGAAGGGCAGATTTCAGCTGATATCCTCGCTCCCATTCTCTCAGAATGTGAAAGGCTGACCTCTGATGAGTGGCTCAAGCACTATCCATTGTCTGCTCAACAGCTGTCTGATCTGAATGCCTCCCAGGCACAAGCAAATCTGTTGAACCACTTTATGGTTGTCCTTATATTTTGGTGATAACAAAACTTATGATGATTTCATATATATCTTTGTTGATTAAATACTATTGAATATTTTGTTTCATCTGAGTCGCATCAATCTCATAGAGAAATGCTGAGTCTCACATTGATGCAATATGGTGCACTAAAATGCTAAATCGATGTTCATTCAATATACATCGATTTCTATTCAAAAGTGCCACATCGATTTCACTAACAACGATTTCATAAGTTACACAACGATTTGATCATGTAACGATTCGTTAAGTGAAACATCGATTTTATCGTATAACGATTTGTTTTGTAAGCGCAACGATTTTCTAGAAAATCGATTCCATAACGATTTGATAGTGAGCACACGATTTGTTCTCACAACGATTTCTTTAGACCGTAACGATTTCTTAAGTGAACGCATCGCTTGCCTTCACAATGATTTGTTAAGAATCGTTCCCATAATGATTTCTTAGTGATCACAACGATTTTTCAATGATCATAACGACTTGTCTTTCACATCGATTTGTTCATAAACTTGCAACGATTTACTTGTAAATGAACAACGATGGTATAAGTCATATTCACATAGATTTCTCTTGAATATTTGAAAGTGTTTTTGGCGCTCATTGAAAGTCAAATATCTTCTGACAGATAAAGCTGCATGCTTGATTCAAAGTAGTGTCAGAAAAAGATTTGGCCTATCAGTTTTAGCATGTTAAGAGAAATACAACAGAGTGCACTGTCATCGTGAAAACACTATTTTGTGCTGACACACTGCTCCATGCTCACAGATCTCAAAGACCACCAAAGGTAGTTCAAGACAAGAGATCAGCAACGACTAGAAGAGCTACAACGGATCTCTTCAACGGATCTATTCTAAAGCTGCTCATATAAAAGATGGAGCATTGCTGAAGAACATAAATAAGAGCCTTCCTGAAAATCCTTCAAGGAGTGTACAAATGTGAGAAGAACCTTCACCCACCAACACTCAGAGAAAGAGAGAAGAGCTCGAGCCAAAATCTACAGAAGCTTTCAAGCAGAAGTCTTCATCGCCTTCAAGCCTTCTTCTCTTCCATTCTCCCTATGCTCATTGTAATCTTGAGGGAGAGTCTGTGACTGTGAGCTATGTCCATAGTGTTCATCTTGTATTAGCTCTCAGTCTTGTTCTTTCTTTTCTAAGAAAGACCCTTGTCCAGCTGTAGGACTGTATACAGTGTGTAACCTAGCTAGAGGTTAGTGTCTAGCAGAACCTTGTTGGGGTTTGTACCAACAGGACCTAGCTGGGGGTTTAAGTCTAGCAGAACTGCACTGGGGTTTGTTCCAGGAGGTTTACTTCTGAACCCGTAAAAGAAGTAGGTTTGCTTCTGAGCCTAGAAAAGAAGTGGGCTGCCTTCTTGCCCGGGAAAGAGAAGAAGACTTGGTGAGGTATCCAAGGTGTTGTAGTGTCCTTGATGGGGACTGTACCTTCAGTTAGTGAAATCCCAAGAGGTTGCTTGGGGACTAGACGTAGGACTTCCATGTGGGAAGGGCCGAACCAGGATAAATTCCTTGTGTCCTTTGTGTGACTGTTTATTTGCTTCCGCACTATTACTCTGTATCACACTAAACTACCAAACATTCAAGTGTTAATTTCTGTGTTTAGTTTCTATTTCAGATTTCAAAAAAAAAACCTATTCACACCCCCCCCCTCTAGCTAGGTTACCTTGCTGCCGTACATAAAGGGCCAACAAGTGGTATCAGAACAGGTCTCTGAACTTTCAAGAAGATCCAACGATCTTAGAGCAAAGATCCATGGCAGCTCAAGGATATGCTGAAGGCTAATCAGTCATCAGACCTCCATTCTTTGATGGAGAGGACTACCAATACTGGAAGATGAGAATGGAGTGCTTCATTCGAGGCACAGACTTTGATCTGTGGCAGGTAATTGAGGTAGGTGATTTTGTTATTGTTCCTGCTGAAGACACTACTGCTATTACAGCTGCAGATAAAGTAAATTATCATTGAATTTTAAGCAAAAAAGAATTATTTATGTTGTGCTTTATCTAAAATAGAATTCAATAAAGTATCCGCATGTATATCTGCTAAAGATATGTGGGACAATTGAAGCTCACATATGAAGAATACCCACTACGGATGAAATACCTACTGATGCTCAAGTGTTTAAAGAAACAAGACAGAAAGCTATAACTCCATCATCTCTAACTGTCACCACTCAAGGGGAGCAACAGAAGCCCTCAGGAAGTTATCCTTCCACATGAAGAAGAGAGATAAAGGAGGAACCTCAGATTGAGGGGGAGCCTCATATCTTTTTTCAAAGGATATCTCTGAAGAAATAAGCGCTGAAGAAGCTTCTGATGATGAAAGAGATGAGGATAAGGCTCATAAAATCCAAGTAACTTCTCAGGAGACATCTTCTGTAAACAACTCCTCAGGTAGCTTCAACATTAAAGAAGAAAATGCCTATCTACTCTTGATGAACAAAAGGAAAAGGCATTCAAATGGGTATGGTTAGAGGATGCTCAAAAACCTCCGATTGGTGATTACCAACTCTTCACTTCATTCTAATCTGAAGAGGAAGTAGTCATCCTTTAGTTTTAGTTTTCTGTTTTTAAACCTCATCTACTAACAATGTTTGCAAGTTTTTTTTATATACAGATAAAATCTTGAAGACTTGACAAACAACATGTCAAAGGTCAAGATCAACAAGATCTGACTTGCCTCACATTAAGGGGGAGTCTCATGCTCAGGGGGAGCACAGATTAAGGGGGAGTCATTCCTTATCAACTATTATTGTTGAACCCCTCTATGGTAAGAAATTCTCTCAAAGGGGGAGAGAAATCCATGGTAAGATCCTTCCTTTTTGGTTAGTGACAAAAAGGGAGAGAGTTTGTATGAATTTTCGTAAACCTCTATGCTTTATATATTTTTATCAGAAAATTCGCATAAATTTTGTCATCACCAAAAAGGGGGAGATTGTTAACCACTTTATGGTTGTCCTTATATTTTGGTGATAACAAAACTTATGATGATTTCATATATATCTTTGTGATTAAATACAATTGAATATTTTGTTTCATCTGAGTCGCATCAATCTCATAGCAAAATGCTGAGTCTCACATTGATGTAATATGGCGCACTAAAATGCTAAATCGATGTTCATTCAATATACATCGATTTCTATTCAAAAGTGCACATCGATTTCACACAACGATTTCCTAAGTTACACAACGATTTGATCATGTAACGATTCGTTAAGTGAAACATCGATTTTATCGTATAACGATTTGTTTTGTAAGCGCAACGATTTTCCAGGAAATCGATTCCATAACGATTTGATAAGTGAGCACAACGATTTGTTCTCACAACTATTTCTTTAGACCGTAACGATTTCTTAAGTTAACGCATCGACTTGCTTTCACAACGATTTGTTAAGAAATCGTTCCCATAACGATTTCTTAAGTGATCACAACGATTTCTTCAATGATCATAACGACTTGTCTTTCACATCGATTTGTTCATAAACTTGCAACGATTTACTTGTAAATGAACAACGATTATATAAGTCATATTCACATAGATTTCTCTTGAATATTTTGAAAGTGTTTTTGGCGCTCATTGAAAAGTCAAATATCTTCTGACAGATAAAGTTGCATGCTCGATTCAAAGCAGTGTCAGAAAAAGATTGACCTATCAGTTTTAGCATGTTAAGAGAAATACAGCAGAGTGCACTGTCATCGTGAAAACACTATTTTGTGCTGACACACTGCTCCATGCTCACAGATCTCAAAGACCACCAAAGGTAGATCAAGACAAGAGATCAGCAATGACTAGAAGAGCTACAACGGATCTCTTCAACGGATCTATTCTAAAGCTGCTCATATAAAAGATGGAGCATTGCTGAAGAACAGAAATAAGAGCCTTCCTGAAAATCCTTCAAGGAGTGTACAACTGTGAGAAGAACCTTCACGCCACAAACACTCAGAGAAAGAGAGAAGAGCTCGAGCCAAAATCTACAGAAGCTTTCAAGCAGAAGTCTTCATCGCTTTCAAGCCTTCTCTCTTCCATTCTCCTATGCTCATTGTAATCTTGAGGAGAGTCTATGACTGTGAGCTAAGTCATAGTGTTCATATTGTATTAGCTCTCAGTCTTGTTTTTCTTTCTAAATAAGACCCTTGTCCAGCTGTAGGACTGTATACAGTGTGTAACCTAGCTAGAGGTTAGTGTCTAGCAGAACCTTGTTGGGGTTTGTACCAACAGGACCAGCTGGGGGTTTAAGTCTAGCAGAACCGCACTGGGGTTTGTTTCAGGAGTTTAACTTCTGAACCTATAAAAGAAGTAGGTTTGCTTCTGAGCCTAGAAAAGAAGTGGGCTGCCTTCTTGCCCGGGAAAGAGAAGAAGACCTGGTGGGATATCCAGGGTGTTGTAGTGTCCTTGAGGGGGACTGTACCTTCGGTTAGTGAAATCCCAAGAGGTTGCTTGGGGACTGGACGTAGGACTTCCATGTGGGAAGGGCCGAACCAAGATAAATTCCTTGTGTCCTTTGTGTGATTGTTTATTTGCTTCCGCACTATTACTCTTTATCACACTAAACTAACAAAACCTTCAAGTGTTAATTTCTGTGTTTAAGTTTCTATTTCAGATTTCAAAAAAAAAAACCTATTCACCCCCTTCTAGGCTAGCTTGCTGCCGTACATAAAGGGCCAACAAAATCTACCTCTTCTGACACCTGGTGACTTTCTGGACGCCAATTCCCGTCACCTCATCAGGAATACATTCGCAATTTGGCTTGAGAGATTCAAGATTTTTCGTGATTTGACGAAGGAGCTCCGGTCTCATTAGATCTTCTATCCTATCAAGATGGACAAGTTTCTCCTCTTTGCCAGCTTTGGGTCCTTCTCCACTTTCAAAATAGCCTTAGGTCTGGATAAATATGGGGACTTTGTTTCTGAGCAGGGAAACTTCATCTCAAGCGGATGGCCCCCACTATGGGACCCTCCTATAAAATTGAGATTGGAGCTTTTCAAGCACATTTTGAAGAGCAGGAAAGATTGGCACTTCTGTCATCCGACAGTTTGCCTCCTTGTTGTCTCCTGCCTTCTATCTTGATCCTTCTCTTCGACCTCAAGAACAATAATAAAATTCACTTCTCTTGTCTTCATATATTTTATCCTGTCTTTGTCTCATATTACCTTTTTTTTTTTTCTTTTTGCGTAATGACAAAAAGGGGGAGAAATACTTATGTCTGAAACATCTATATGCATTTTTTACATACTTATTGTTGAGTTTTGTCATCACTAAAAAGGGGGAGATTGATAATCAGATCATCTCCCTGTAATTATAATTAATTACATATTTATTTTGGTGATTAACAAAACAATATCAAAGTTTTCTAACATGCATTTTATGAGTCTTAAGCACAGGAAATAAACAAGGAAAATCAAGCACATTTGGTAAGTACTAAATAATTTGTCAATAAGCCAGGTACGTGCATTTCTCTAAGTTCATATCGACT
>CM024754.1:57259873-57344961 GCA_014218235.1 Colocasia esculenta
CACCCTGGATACCACCAGGTCTTCCTTCTACGTGCAGGGAACACACACCCTGGAACCCCCAGGTCTTCCTTCAACACGAAGGGAAGATCACAGGAATGAGGAAATGTAACAAGCCCCAAGATCAAGCTTATACAAATGCTAGATCTGAAGCTAAGACTGAGAAAAAAGGATCTGCAGAATTGATCTCTCTTAGTACAAGAGGCTCTCTCAAGGATCTCACTATCTCAGAGAGCAAGAGCTAGAACAGATGTGAGTGAAAAACTTAGCTCTTTTTTTCTCACAGAAGCCTTGGAAAAATCATTGTAAGCGTTGTTCTCTATTCAAGGTGTCTTCTTCTAGAGCTTCAGTCTTCTTTATATATCTCTATTTGAAATTTGAACGTTGAAGTGCCCGTTGTCTCTAAGCTTTTGTTTACGTTAGACTGCATGTCACTGTAGAACAGTCTTTAGCTTTCCATGCACGCAACAGGATCTTCTCTGATATCCGTTATCTTCTAATTGTCCAACGTTGTATTGAGGTGCGCTGTCAGAGACTTGCACGCATTAATGCTAAAACAATAGACTGCTAGGCTGTTTCTTGTTGTCAATCAACGTTGGTTGAGTTTATATCAAAAAGGAAATCCTTCTGTGTTCTTCTAAAAAGATGTTTACAGTGTAAGCATGGAAATAGAAGTATCGTTTTGCATGTACTGCAGTGATACGTTCAGTCATAATAAATGCATGGTTGTCAGAAATATATACGTGAAGACTTTGACTTTTCAACGAACTCAGAAATGATTCAAATATCAAATCATTATTTCCATGAAATCGTTACATGCATGACTTATGAAATCGTTATGCAATGGAGTTGTTATCCACGTAAATCGTTATGCACTCATAAGCAACCGATGCACATACAAATCGTTATATTGACAAATCGTTATGACTCTATAAGCAAATCGTTATGAGTAAGTTGTCAGAGACAAAACGATGTGAGCAAATCGTTGTTGCTGTATCGTAATCGTTACGGCGACTAAGTCGTTATGTAACTAAGCGAATCGTTACAGTGACAGACTCGTTGTGTAACTTATCGAATCGTTACAAGGATCAAATCGTTATGACGGTATAGGCAAATCGTTGTTTCACTTAAGAAATCGTTGTGAGAGCAAATCGTTGTTCTCACTTAAGAAATCGTTGTGAGAGAAAATCGTTATTCTCACTTAAGAAATTGATGTGAGAGCGAATAGTTGTTCTCACTTAAGAAATCGATGTGAGAGCAAATCGTTGTTCTCACTTAAGAAATCGATGTGCGCAAAATCATTATTCTCACTTAAGAAATCGATGAGAGAGCAAATCATTATGAACCAAGTCATTATGCTTTCTTAGTGAATCGTTGTGAGATCGATGCGATCACTTAGCGAATCGTTATGGAAGCAAATCGTTAGGCTTTCTCAGCGAATCGTTGTGAGATCGATGCGATCACTTAGCGAATAGTTATGGAAGCAAATCATTATGATAGTAAGGAAATCATTATGAATCTATTGAAGTCGATATAATAGAGAAGGAAGTCGTTACAGCATGCAGAAAATCGATGTGTACTTAGAGAAATTTCATGCTTTGAACTTACATGCTATAGAGTAAATAATACTTACCCATTTAGCTTGTTATTCCTTGTTTCATTTTCTGTACTAAATCTCATAGAAAATATGTTAGATAAACTTTATTATAGTTTTGTTATTCCCAAAATAAATATGAATTAATTTAAATTACATGGGGATAAACTGATAATCAATATCATCAGTTTAGAATTAAGAAGGAAGACATTGAAAAGTCAGTTTAGGACCAGGTATGGACATTATGAATTTGTAGTCATGCCATTTGGGTTGACAATGCGCCAACAGCTTTTATGAACTTGATGAATAGAATATTTCATCCATATCTGGATCGGTTTATAGTAGTTTTTATCGATGATATCTTGATATATTCAACATCAGAAGAGGAGCATGCAGCCCATTTAAGAATTACATTGCAGACATTGAGAGATCACCAGTTGTATGCTAAGTTCAGTAAGTGCGAATTTTGGTTGAAAGAGATACAGTTTTTGGGTCATGTGATCTCTGTTGAAGGAGTTGCAGTGGATCCAGTGAAAGTGGAAGCAGTGTTAAAATGGGAAGAACCAAGAACAGTGTCAGAGATTAGAAGCTTTTTGGGTCTTGCAGGTTATTATAGAAGATTTATTCAAGATCTCTCTAAAATAGCAGCCTCAATGACTAAGTTGACCAGGAAGGGAGTTCCTTTTGTGTGGTCTTCCGAGTGCAAGCGCAGCTTTGCTGAATTGAAAAAGAGGCTTACTACAACACCAATATTAGAAATTCCTTCAGGAAGTGGTGGTTTTGTGTTATATACATATGCATCCAGATGAGGATTAGGGACACTACTGATGCAACATGGAAAAGTGGTTGCTTATGCTTCTAGGCAATTGAAGAAACATGAAGAGAATTATCCGACTCAAGATTTGGAATTGGCAGCAGTAGTATTTGCTTTGAAAATTTGGCGGCATTACTTATATGGAGAAATATTTGAGATATTTACAGATCATAAGAGCTTGAAATATATATTCTCACAGAAAGATTTGAACTTAAGGCAACGCAGATGGATGGAATATTGAAAGATTATGACTTCAGTTTGGGATACCATCTGGGTAAAGCAAATGTTGTGGTATATGCATGAGCAGAAAAGCTATATGAATCAACTTATGATCAGAGAATGGAAACTATATGAAGAGATAGCAGATAATTCTTTATATGTGCCAAACAGTCAGCAGAGAGCAGTATTGGCGAACAGTGCAGTTGAACATTCTCTTTATAGGCAGATAGTTGAAGCTCAGAAAGCAGATGAGAACTTAGCAGATATTTTAAGAATGGAAGAGGTAACTTTGGGCCATGATAATGTAGTCAGATTGAAAGGCCGAGTGTATGTTCCAGCTGATGCAGAAATCAGACAGAAAGTGCTAGAGGAAGCCCACAGGTCAAGATACACTATTCATCCAGGCAGTACTAAGATGTATCAGGGTATGAAGGGTCTTTTCTGGTGGCCAAACATGAAAAGAGAAATTGCAGAATTTATAGCAAGATGTGCCGTCTGTCAGCAAGTAAAAGCAGAACATCAGCGACCAGGAGGTTTGTTGCAACCTTTGCCCATACCACAATGGAAATGGGATGATATAGCTATGGATTTTATAGTGGGTTTGCCCAGCTCAGCAAGTCACAATGGCATTTGGGTTTTCGTTGATAGGCTGACTAAAGTTTGCAGACTGTTACCAGTTAATATGTCATAGTCAGTGGACAGACTAGCCAAATTATATGTAGAAAGAATAATACCGTTGCATGGAATTCCAGTTACTATTGTCTTAGATCGAGATCCAAGATTCACCTCAGGCTTTTGGAGAAGTTTGCAGAGGGTCATTGGCACTGAGTTAAGATACAGTTCAACATATCATCCGTAAACAGATGGACAGACAAAAAGGACCATCCAGACAATAGAAGACATGTTGAGAGCCTGTTACTTGGTTTGGGGAGGAATATGGGAACGTCATTTGAGTATGGTTGAATTTGCATATAATAACAGTTATCAAGAAGTATTGGAATGACACCCTATGAGGCACTATATGGCAGACCATGCAGGACACCACTGAATTGGCATGAGGTAAGAGAGAGGCAGGTTTTTGGTCCAGAGTTAATCAGGCAATGTGCATAAAAATTTAAGTTTATTAAAGAAAAGCTTCAGATAGCATAGAGTCAACAGAAGAGTTATGCTGACAACAGACGCAGACCATTGTAGTTTGAAGTGGGGGGATATGTATTTTTGAAGGTTGCTCCTACTAAAGGTTGTACTTAGATTCAACAAGCAAAGCAAGTTGAGCCCTAGATATGTAGGTCCGTTCCAGATAATAGAAAGATGGGCGAGACAGCTTACAGGTTAGATCTGCCAGCAGACTTCGCAGATGTCCATAATGTGTTCCATGTTTCCATGCTCAGAAAGTACGTTAAAGATCCATCCCAAGTGGTTAGCTACCAGATGAGTGAATTAAAGCCAGATATGACTATGCCAGAATATCCAGTACAGATCACAGGCACAGAACCCAAAAGCTCAGAAATAAGAATATTGATTTGGTGAAAGTCAGATGGGAAAATAGGCAGGGCGGTGAAGATACCTGGGAACTAGCAGAGGAAATGATGAAGATGTATCCATACTTGTTTGAGTAAGCTTTTAATTCTTTTAGGTGATAGTACTCTGTTAATTTTAAAGAGAAATTTTTGATATCGGGTTCCACTTTAAATTTCGAGGACGAAATTTCTTTTAGGTGATAGTAATGTAGCATATCGACTATTCGGATTGTCTTATATCGGTTGTGGTGGCCAGTGTGTGGCCCATGTTGTGTGTAGCAGGTGCTTACACAGGTTTTCAACGCGTTGTGGGCCGACTGGTTGGCCCGAATTATTTGTCTATTCTCTGTCTTTGAACGCGACAGAGGGATGCCTCGCGTTCGCATTGCGACACTCGGGGATGTCGCGTTCTGGTTGCCTCTGTTTTGGCTCGTCGTCTGCATGCGCGCTGCGCGCCACGCACGGGGTGGGCGTGCTGACGTCGGCAGGCTGATCGCGACGGGAAGCCGCGTCGCGACCTGGTCGTGACGTAGCGATACGTCGCGTTCCCAACCGAGCTGCATTTTTAAGAAACCCTGGCAGAATATAGCTTCCACAAGCTCTGCTCGACCAGGGGAGGTTTGCTCAGGGATCGGGGCGATTCGAGCTCATGGGCCTCGTTTGGACGTGTTCTCGCCGCGAGGATTGCGTGTGGACCGGGAGAAACATGGGTTATCGCCCATTTTCGTGTTCTTCATTAAAGTAGGGAGGTTCTACCCCTTTCTCCGTGGATTTCGTGGGTGTGTGGTGTGTGATGTGTTTATAGCTTTAAGAACCATAGAAATCATGCTAAGACATCACAAAGAGCATGAAAAATGGATTGGAAACCATGTTTGGTAGTGTTTTTAGGGTTTTCTGGCGAAGGGGACCCGACTAGGGTTTTTCGCCTGCGAAGGCGACGGTCTCCCCTGTCGCGATCAGATTGCGATAGGACGATACGTCGCGTTCGCTCTCTTAGTTGCGACATGTCGGGGCGTTGCTATCTGAACGCGACCTGGGCCTCTGTCGCGATCACAGCCGTGGGATACTTCTTGCATGTAAATGTTAATGCATGAATCCGTTTTTGTTTAATCGATGCATGGCATGGTTAAACGATGTGTGTAGAAGTGTTTAGCAGTGCTTCGGCACTTGTTGTGCTCCTTGGGAATGCGGTTCACATAGTGAGCTGCAGGCTCACGTGGTTGTGAGTGTGTGACTGGTTTCAGTGACCCGTGTGTGTTCACGTGGTTTTTGTAGCGTGCACGAGATTCTGTGTGCGTGGCAAGTAGTGTTACGCCTTCCGTGGTTACCTCTTCAATTGGGAGCCCCAGGTTCCGAGGTGAGCCAGGCACGTGGGTGTGCTCGGGGTTGTCTCGGTACAGTGGTACCGTCAGGGTCTTGTCGTCTTCCTGGAACCCTCGCTCTCGAGGAGAGTTGTCGTCTGATGAGGGAAAGATGGTAGGGACAGTGACTTGTGAGAGTTTGTTGTTTAGTCGCTTGTAGCGCATTCGTAGTTGGGGGACAGACACCAGTAGATGTACTGGACCCCAGCTAGTCCTATTTCCAGTGCATCACTTTAGGGAGCTTGGGCCAGAGTCCCTGAAGGTGTTAGGCATAGGCCTGCGGGGTGTGTGACCTGCAGGTGTGGTGGTTTGGTTGGTCTCCACAGTTCTTGTTTGGTTTAGTGGAGCGGCAGCTGGACCTTTCGTCCGTGGCTGTGAGACTGAGAGGTAGACCTGTGTGTTTGTCCGGGTTGGTTGCTGGTGTCACGAGCTAGGCTGCGCGACCCGAGTTTGGCATTTACCTACTTTAGCTCGTACACCTGTTTGGGTTTTTCGTTTATTTATTAACACTGAGTTCGAGGTCAGCAAGTGGTAAGTAAGTTACAGCTTAATATCCTACTTAGATAACTTTATAAATTGCTATAGCGTACTTCCTGCTTAGTTACTTGAGTTGTGGTTTGCTCGGTTTCTTTGGGGGAGTTTCCCTACTGAGCCAGTGACTAGCGAGGCTCACCCCCTACTCTTTTCAGGTGAGGGAGAGCAAGAGGCTTCCCATCCGTCTTCTAGTTCTGGACCGCACCGCAGCGGTGCAGGGTCTTCGCCACCACCAGCAGTGTAATTTTCTCTCTTTGTACACCTCGGGGTATGCCCCAAGTTTTGTTGTACTGGTTTATGGTTTTAGTTGAGAAACTGGTTATGTAAATCTCATGTAAATATTTATGGAATGGAAAATTTTCTTCTGTTCAGTTGTTTCCTTTATATTTCTACGGACATGTGTGAATGATATCCCTTGCGAAGCTTCGGCTCGTTCGCGGGAGGCAGAGTCGTGTCAGGCTCGTTATCAGGTTAACGAGTTTGAACGATGTGGTCCGTCACATTCTGACTCGCCCTCAGAACTACCTTCTGTGGCCTTTAGAGCATTGCTATGCTTCTTCCTGCTGGAGGATTCTCTAAGCCTTTCCATATTTATCTCGTGAGCCATCAAGGATCCAATAAGTTTCTCAAGTGACATTCTCCTAAGATCGTTGGCTTCTTCTATGGCTGTTACCTTTGGAGTCCATGAGGTTGGTAGAGATCTTAATATTTTTGTTACCATGTCTCCAATTTCATAGGTTTTCCCAAGCCCAGCCAAACCGTTGGTGATATCTGTAAATCTACTGTACATTTGGGTGATGGACTCTCCAGACTGCATTTGAAATCTTTCATATTGAGCTACCAGGATGTCTATTCTTGTTTCCTTTACCTTGTCAGTTCCTTCATATGTGATTCTGAGCTTTTCCCACATTTCCATAGCTGACTTGCATGCTGAAATCATGTTGAATTCTTTCTTACTCAGCGCACAGCACAATGTACTTTTAGCTTTGTTGTTTAGGGATAATTTCTTCTTGTCATCATCTATCCAATTTTCTTTATTATTGAGTACCACTAGGTCTCCTTCTTCGATAATCGACCAAAGTTGGAAATCGAGACCTTGAAGGAAGAACTCCATCCAAGTCTTCCAGTAGTTATAATCTTCACCGTCGAATAATGGAGGTCTATTGACGGACTGACCCTCTACATATCCTTGAGCTACCATTTATCTTTGCTCTTCAGATCGTGAGATCTTCTTGCTCGAAGAGACTAGGCACTAATACCACTTGTTGCCTAGATAGCAAGCCCAGAGGGGGGGGGGAGGTGAATGGATTGCTAAAAATTCTTTTAGAATAATACCTGTAAATAAAACGCTTGACAGAAAACACTAAGTTCGACAGTTAGAGTTAGTGTGGAATAAAGACAAACAAGCAAGCACACATAGACAATAGGAAATTTATCTGGTTTAGATCTCCTATCCCAAGGAGTCCTATGTCCAGTCCCCAAGCAACAACTTGGGATTCACTAAAAAAGGGTACTGTCCCCCTTAAGGACTCTTACACATCCAGCAACAGCTGACCTTCTCTTCTCTACCCGAAGAGGTACAACCAACACCTGATGCAACAGGTCTTACTTCTCACCAAAGGGAAACAACCACCTGTTCAACAACAGACATTCTCTTCACAACTGAAGAGGAGCACTCAAGAAGAATGAGTAGAGAATGAATGGCCCCTAGGCCAAGCTTATAGGATTGCTTGATCTGAGGCGAGGTCTGAGAGACAAGATTGGCAGTGGTGAATTCTCACAGATCTTACACAAGCTCTCAAAAGACTAAGCAAATGGCTGTGGAGAGCTTAAGAGATAAAGACTAATTCCCTGAATGAACAAGCTCTTCTACCAGGTGCTCCAAAAGATAACCAGTGAAGTTGCATGGAGTCGTCAGTCTTCTATATATCTTCTTTTGAGAATATAGCCGTTGAAGTATCCGTTGTCTCTATGTCTGAGGCACGCAAGTTGAGTGTGGTCCAATGTGGGTACCAGGAATACCTACAACCATTAAATGTCCAGAGAGACACGCACACAGAGAAGGATCATCCAAATATCTTTTGCTTCTTGTTTGTCCAACATTGTAGGGTGTGATTCTAGTAGAAATCTGCGCACAATAAATACTGAAACATAGACAGCTCAACTGTCTCTAAGCTATCAGTCAACGTTAGATGGCATGTAATAAGAAAATACGCCAAAAAGGAAATGCCATTCTGTCACCCTATAAAGCTTTTGCTTAAGAACACAGATGTAGAAAGTACACAGATATATTTCGTGCAGAGATATGTACTAACACATAAATGCTCAAGAGCACGAGATATAGTGTTATACGCGGAAGACTTGAACTCCACAGAGATTCAAAAAGAATACATTTGAATATCATGAAGGATAATTATTTTCAAGATTATCTGAGAAGATAATGAAAGTATATGTCAATTTATTGAAACCATAATCGTTGTGAAAAGAGTTGATGAATTCATGAAATCGTTGTCATAACTATATAAAGGAAATCTTTGTGGAAGTAGAGTCGATGTGACCATAATCCATGTACAAATATAGTGAAATCGTTGTTCTGCACACAATCGTTATATAAATGAAATTGGTGTACAGATGAAATCGTTGTTTAAGTAAAACTGTTGTTTCATAGGGAGTTGTTGTAGAGATGAAATCGTTGTAGCAGCACTACTGAAATCGTTATTGCGACCAAGTCATTATTTAAGTGAAACATAATCGTTGTAGTGACCAAATAATTATTTAAGTGAAATAGAATCGTTGTAGCGACCAAATCGTTCTTTAAGTGAAATAGAATCGTTGTAGTGACCAAATCGTTCTTTAAGTGAAATAGAATCGTTATAGTGACTAAATCGTTGTTTCTATGAAGTCGTTGTTTAAGTGACCAAATCGTTGTGGCAATCAAATCATTGTTTTACTAAAATTGATGTTTAAGTGATATTGAAATTGATGTATCATCGAAATCGTTGTTTTACTTATGAAATCATTGTGAGATGGAAATCATTATTTTATTATGAAATCGTTGTGAGACCGAAATCATTGTTTTACTTATGAAATCGTTGTGAGATCGAAATCATTGTTTTACTTATGAAATCATCGTGAGACGGAAATCGTTGTTTTACTTATGAAATCGTTGTGAGACCGAAATCGTTGTTTTACTTATGAAATCTTTGTGGGATGGAAATTGTTGTTTTTCTTATGAAATCGTCGTGCGATGGAAATCGTTGTTTTACTTATGAAATCGTTGTGAGATGGAAATCGAATAACAGTGTGTGGACAACTTACTGATTTTAATTGACTTGATGCCTATTAATAAACTTCAGAGAAAGATGTTAGATAATGTTTTCAATGGTTTTGTTAATTACCAAAAATTCATATAATAAAATATAATTTATTTATGGAGATGGACTGATCATCACCCACTTCGACTGACAACGATATAAACAGAAGCAGTCGAAGCTTCACTTCGACCGACAACAATATAAACAGGATAGTCAAAGCTTCACTTCATCATATAAGAAGCTGCACTTCGACCGACAACAATATAAACAGAAACAGTCGAAGCTTCACTTCGTCATATACGAAGCTGCACTTCGACCGACAACGATATAAGCAGAAATAGTTGAAGTTTCACTTCATCATATATGAAGCTGCACTTCGATCGACAATGATATAAATAGAATCGGTCGAAGCTACACTTCATCATATACAAAGTTGTACTTCGAGCGACAACGATATAAATAGAATCGGTCGAAACCACACTTCATCATATACGAAGCTACACTTCGACCGACAATGACATAAAAAGAATCGGTCGAAACTACACTTCATTATATACGAAACTGCACTTTGACTGACAACGATATAAACAGAATCGGTCGAAACTGCACTTCATCATATACGAAGCTGCACTTTGACCGACAACAATATAAACAGAATCGATCGAAGATGCACTTCGTCATATACGAAGATGCACTTCGACCGACAACGATATAAAAGGAATATGTCAAAACTACACTTCGTCATATACGAAGCTGCACTTCGACCAACAACGATAAAAACATAATCGGTCGAAGCTACACTTCGTCATATACGAAGCTGCACTTCGACCGACAACAATATAAATTGACCAGTTGAAGCTTCACTTTGACTGAAAACACAAATTCCCAACGGGGTACTCAAACTAAGACCCAGATAGGGTAATTAACAAAGTACTTGATAATAATAGTTCTCTCATTCCCATTTAAATCGAAGGATAATGGTTAATCTGAGGCAAAAAGGGGTTAAGATAACTGAAAGAGTGCTAAGGGGCAACTAAGGGTTCGAAGTTGGAATGGAGTATTACAATCTCTTGACAATCGTGTTGGCCCACTTGATATGGCAGCAAGCTAACCTAGAAGGGGGGGGGGGGGTGAATAGGTAATCTGAAAAACTAAAACAAAATCACCACTTGAAAACTTCGGTTAGTGAATGTAGTTGTGTGAGGAGATAAAGAGTAGCAGTGCGGAAGCAAATAAACAATCACACAAGTGGACACAATAATTTATTCTGGTTCGGCCCTTCCCACATTGAAGTCCTACATTCAGTCGCCAAGCAAACTCTTGGGATTTCACTAACCAAGGGTATAGTCCCCCTTAAGGACATACAACACCTAGCCCCTGCTGGTCTTCTTATCTTTCCTGAGTAAGAAGGCAACCCACTTCTCTTACAGGTCAAGAAGCCAACCTCCTGGTATAAACCCCAGTGCGGTTTGCCTTCTAACCAAGGGGAACACTGTGTACAGTCCCACAACAGTACACACCACCCAGCAGCGCTGGTCTTCTCTTCTCAACAGAAGATACTTCTAACTATAGAAGCAAGGACCTAAAGCCCCTAGATCAAGCTCAAGATACACAATGAGATGCTTGATCCGAGACTGAGCCTAAGAAGGAAAGAGTTTACAATAGAGGACTCTCCTTAGGCTAAACCCCCAGCTCTCTCTCTCAAATACACAGAGACACTCAAAGAGAGAATGAGGAAGAAGAGTGAAGACAGCTTGACTGCTTCAGCTTGAATGGGCTCGAGCTCTTCCTCTCTTTGTGTATGGAGTTGGAGCTTCTCACAGGATGTACACTCTTTGAATGATCTTCAGGTTTGCTCTCTTGTTGCCTGCTGTTTGTTCTTTTTCTCCCTTTATATGGAGCAGCTTAGAATATATACTTTGACTGATGGCCGTTGGAGCTTTCTGAACTGTTGCTCTTCTTCTTCTTCTCTTCTTCTTCTTCTTTGAGTCTAACAACTTCCTTCTTCTGTCTACTGGCTACTTGGAGTGGAGGAGGATGTTCCAGCTGGTGTGCACTTCCAAGGTTGCCAGTAGCAGGTCCAAGATGTTGACTATGTGTAGAGGTGGACCTACAAATATTAAATGCAAGACAGATGTTAGACTTGTGAAGTCCTTTGTTAGATGGCTCATACCTTTTTTTGCTTTCTGTCTGTATGTCCTGTAGATAGTCAAAAATGGAATGAAGATTTTTTTCTTATGTTGCAGGAGGAGAGAGATCCTATCAGACAAGCAAAAAGATCTTCAGTTAGAGAAATGATAAGTTAATCATATGAAATACATTTGAACTTTCATGGGCGCCAAAGACAATTTGAAACATTTGAAATATAAAGGAAATCGATGTTTAAGTATAATAGAGTCAATGTGAAAGACAATCGATCTTCCAATGTAATCGTTGTTTCAATGTAATGCATGTATGTAGTCGATGTTTGAGTGTAATCTATGTTCAAGTGAACGTAATCGATGTTTCAATGTAATTCATGTATGAAGTCGATGTTTGAACATAATCGATATTCAAGTGAAACGTAATCGATGTTTTTGAGAAGTCAATGTTCAACAGAAGTCGATGTTTAAGTGAAACCGATGTTGAACAGAGTCGATGTTCAAACTGAAATCGTTGTTTGAATGAAATCGATGTTCTAATGAAATCGGTGTTCAACAGAGTCGATGTTTAAGTGAAATCTATGTTGAACAAAAATCATTGTTGGACAGAATGAAAACGATGTTTACATGGAGTCGATGTTTAAGTGAAGTCGGTGTTCAACAGAAGTCAATGTATTTGTATGGAAATCGTTGTGGCACTTAGTCAGTAATCGATGTGTATTGAACAACCCTCGATTTGACTTTTTAGTGCAAATCAGGAAGCGATAGTGCCATAAATTTATATTTATTAGGAAAACATGATATTAAATATATTTATAATATTTAATTCATCATGAGTATCACCAAAATATAAGGGTAAAATATAAGAGTGGTTCAACAAATTGATGCTCTGAAACTTCGATTGGTCAGTTTTAGTCTTTGATAGTCGAAGCTCTAATGCTTCGACTGATCGATTGCATCTCTTGACAGTCGAAGCTCAGATACTTCAACTGGTCAGTTTTAGTCTTTAATAGTCAAAGCTCTGGTACTTTGACTAATCGATTGTATTATTTGACATTCGAAGCTCTGATACTTCAACTGGTCAATTTTAGCTTTTGTCAGTCAAAACTCTATTACTTTAACTGATTAGCTTTAGTCTTTATCAGTCGAAGTTCTGACAATGTGATACTTCATGGATGTGTGACATGTGTCCGATTTGAATGTTTGGATATATTTGACAATTTGTTTTTTCTCAGAACACGTCACCTTTAGGGTTGTATGGAAAGACCTAAATTTCTGTGCCCACACATTCCAAAGTATGAGGAGGGTACAAGAGGCTATAAATACTTCTTATCACCTTTTGTCTATGGTGGGCCAATAGATCAGAGCAGAAGTGCTGCCAGAGATCATAGCCTCCTAATTAGAGAAGAAGGCTAGTGCGAGAGTAGAAGCACGAAGCCAAACATCTGTGGGGGAATTCGAGAGGAGCAATTCAACTTCGATCTGAAGTAGAGGATCGTGAATTGAAGAAGAGCATTGTCGATTCTCCATAAGGAATTTCAACTCAAGCTTCCAGTAGATAGTTCTGTGTAGGTCTCAGTGTGTGTGGTTATTTGGATTAGATCGAAGCTAGATGATATGTTCTTTTGTGAACCTGTTGTCATGACCCAAAGATGGCAACTGAAGGGATAATTGAGACGTGAACAGTCGGTAAATAAGCCTCTAGCGAGCGAGCAAGACAAACCACACAACACATGTATGAGTAATAAATAAAACTAACTTTATTCCATTAACTCGAGTACAGTCCATTACATAAGTTGACTCAAGAAAAGGAAAAGTACATATATCCTTTCCACCTACTACATTTCTAATGCTCTCTTTAACACTCACTACGAAAAGCTATTGTAACACCCCGGCCCCCTTGGGCCCTTGGCCCCGTCCTCTGGGTCGCGGCAGGGCGACTGTCACGACGTGGTTCCGACTGCGTTGGTGTCTGGTTCTGTTTGGGATTGCGACATGGGGTATGTCGCATTCTTGAAGGCGACATGGCCTATGTCGCCTTCCCATCGCGTCGCCCCAGACGCAGTCTGACAAGACGTGACAGGCGTCCTTTGTGTCAGTACGGCTCTGGCGGTGTCGGGTGAACGCGACAAGATGGCTGTCGCCTTCACTTTTTCGAATTTCGAGATTTGACCATTGTCAGTGGAATTGCGACAGGGGGTATGTCGCCTTCTTGAGGCGACACACCCACTGTCGCCTTCTCGTCCTGTGGCGACAGGGTGGTATGTCGCCTTCTCAGGATCCGGGCTTAAAGCCCGGGCGCCCGAGCCCTTCCCCCTCTCTCGCGCCTCTCCTTTCCCCCTCTCTTTCTCTTGCCCTCTCGGAGCTTCCAGCGGTTTTGGGGTGGCTCCCCCGCGTTGAGGCGGCCGTGCTGAGGAGGGTGCGCTCCGTCGTGCAGGGGTCGCGTTCGTGCCGTGCGGTGCGAGGAGGAGACGTTTCAACCTACGAGAAGGCCTCGACGGGTGCGTTCTTTGCGTGGAGGTAGGGACGCCCGATCTTCTTGCCCTAAGCATGCTCCCTTCCCCTTCGTGACGTAGTTTTCTTGTGGTTCGGGGTTGGGAGTGTGAGAACTCCATGCTCGTGTGAGTGAGGTTCCTCCGAGCGTAGAATCCATGTTCTTGGGGTATTCGAGGGTGGTTTGTATGTTTAATGGCTTTCTAGCATGATAAGCATGCTTCCCTCCCCCGTGTGTAGTGTTTTCCCCGTTTGGGGAGGTTCCCGGAAGAAGAATGCCCGGAACCCCCGACTGGCTTGAAGGCGACACACCCTATGTCGCCACCTGTCTGGTAAGGCGACGCACCCTGTGTCGCCTTCTGACTGGTAAAGCGACAGGGCATATGTCGCCTTCTTGAAGGCAACAGGGCCTATGTCGCCTTCTCAGTCCAGAGGCAGGTTGTGCTTCCGCCGCTTCCGTTTTCTCTTTACTGTACCCGTGGCACCTGTGCTAGTTCCCTAGTACGGTCTCACACTAGTCGTTCGCCCAGTGCGCGGCACTTGAGGGCTTGTCCCGTGCGAGAGGTTGTTACCGTTACCTGGGACCCCCGTCCTCGGGAGCCTGTTGAGGGAGTACTCTGGGCTACGAGTGTGCTCGAGTTGGCAGCCACCTGGGCGGACTCTGGAGCTGAGGGGAAAATGGTGGTTAGGATAGTGGCGTGTGAGTCGCTTGCAGAGCTCTCGTGGTTGGTCTGGGACGCCAAGGACAGTTTGGAGTTCTACCTGGCGCAGGCCAGCCAGTCCTTCTTCTCATTGCCTCGCTCCCTACGACCCCGGAACCGTTTGGAGAGGTCAGGCATGGGACCGTAGTCTGGCCAGACTACGGCGGTTACTGTTGTTGTGCTTGTGTCCTACCTCGCTCTGACGAGACGCGAGGGCCAGGGCCTAGGTCGAGGATAAGACGTTTGTGGACGCACCTGACCGTCTGACTAGTGGTGGTGCTTTCCGTAGCTAGTGTTCTCTGTCCAGGCGGAGTCCCCTCCGTCTGTGTTTACTAGCCGTGTGGTGGTCACGACGAGCAGTCGTACGGAGTTTCCAATCGAGAGTACTTTCCGTACCGAGTTAGCTTTAGCTTCGCTTCCGCACTTCCTTTTGTAGGTAGAAATATATATACTGCCGTCTTTCCTTGTTAATAATGTATATGTTCCTCTGCCTATTTAGAGCCAGTAGGAGATTGGTAGTCCTACTGAGCTTCTGTTGTGAAGCTCATCCCTCTGTTTTCCAGGTGAGTCTTCTCAGCAGCGGCAGGGCGCGCGTCGGGTGGAGGAGACGGGGCGGTAGTCGAGGTCCCCGTAGCTAGCAGTGGTTCCCCCTCTCAGTGTACGTCACCCTCAGGGTATGCCCCTAAGGGACTTGTCTCTCCCTTTCCTTACTTGTACTAGTGTGCGTGCGTTGGGACTGTACTTAGAGCGGTACACAGCGGTCTCGTTCTACTTTCCTGTTTCCGCTTGTACGCTTCTAGCTCAGCAGTTGACGTTTACTTCCGTTACATATCCTGTCAGACGCGTGTTATAGCCCTTCCGGGTCCCCCGGATCCGTGGGCGGCGATCGCGAAAATCGGGTCCTCGGCATGGGCCGAGGGTCGGGTTCTCGGGTCGTTACAGCTATAATACTTGATTCATAACTAAATTTGCTATGGCGAAAGCTTGCTCATCACTCCAAGTCTTCCCCAGTGTATGTAGATTCTTCCAATTTTATTTCTAGTTCTCTTGAAATGTTGAAAAGTAGGTAATGAGTGCACTCACCCAATAGGATTTACATCTTTTAGTAATGATATAAGTATTTAACATTTTAAAAGCTAGAAGGTATGAACATGGTATAAACTATGCAATTTAAAATAATGACAGTAAAATGTGTCTAGAAAGTCGTGGAGATAGCAAGAGATAAACAAGTGAATATAAGATTAACTAGCAAGAGAGTAGAGTTCAAGATAGCAAGAATCATTATCTAGCAAGCATGAACGAGAGAGCATGTACAAGATTGGTCATTTAATGTAACGTCGTGCGTTTTTCGGATCCTCGTGGATCCTGTGTTTAGTGGTTGTGATGGCTATCGTGAGGCCAATGTGGTTGTGTGTGGTACGTGTGCGAGTTTCAAGGGCTTATTGGGCCGATAGTTTGGGCCTGCAGCACCCCAGTATCCTCAGCCTGTCGTCGCGACAGGAAGGAGTGTTGCATTCTGAACGCGACCGAGGTGACCGGCACGTTCTTGTTGCCGCTTTGTGGCACTGATCGTCTGCATGTGCGCCATGTGTCGAGAGCTGGGCGACCTGCGGACATCAGCCTTGGGAAGGCGACACCTAGGTCCGTTGCGATCACGTCGCGACGTGACGGCACGTCGTGTTCTCAACTGCTGGGTGTTTTTAAGAAACCCAAACCGAACAGAACTGCAACGAGTTCTGCTTGGCCAGGGGAAGGGGAGCTACGGCGATTTTTAGCGGTAATTCGTGATTTCGGCGTGATCGTGTCGTGGGAAGCTCGCGTGGGGCGAGAGAAACGCCGGAGGAGCGTGGTATCGCGTGTTCTTTGCGAGGTAGGGTGACTCCTCCCGTTTCTGGGGCGAGAATCACGTGGAATGCAAGGTTTGATCATTTAACGCTTTCTACACATAGATATCATGCCTAGGAATCCATTAAAGCATGAAAAACACTGATTAAGGGTGGTTTGCATGTTGTGGGTTGGTAATCCGTGGAGGGGATCCCGAATTAGGGTTTCCGTCTGCTAAGGCGATGGATCCCCCTGTCGCGATCAGGTGGCGACGGGCCGACCCGTCGCATTAAGGTTGTGAACGCGACTTGTTTGTATGTCGCGTTAATGTGTTGAAGGCGACCTATCGGGCTGTCGCTATTTGAAGGCAACGGAAAACCCTGTCACAACTTCAGCCGAGAGGTCTATGCATGCATGGCTTATGTGATTGGATTATCCAAATATCGTTATGTGATGTTTTTATCGATAACGAGCGGTGCATTGGCACTTGTGGCACTCTGAGAGTGCATGGTTCTAGAAGCTAGCACTTCGGTTGTGTAGCTAGCTGGTTCTTTGCGTAGTTGCGTGGTGTTCACGCAAGCAGCTGTGTTCACGTGTTGTGGACAGTTGTTACTGAGGTTTACATGACATTTCACGTGGTTTGTGTGTGACGTGCACGTGGTTTTGTGTGCGTGGCAAGTAGTATGATGCCTACCATAGTTACCTCTCTAGTTGGGTGCCCCAGGTTCTCTGTGAGCCAGGCTGTTAGCTCGGGGCTTTGTCCCGGCACTTGTGCTGTACCGTTGAGGTCTGTGTCGTCTGTCCTGGACACCCTCACTCTTTTGTTTGAGTTGTACGTCCGGCTGAGGGAAAGACCACAGTGGGACAGTGACTCTTAAGTTTGTTTTTAGTCACTTGTAGCCCGCTCTTGGTTGGGGGTACGGACACCGGTAGTCGACACTGGTCCCCAGCTAGTCCTTTTCCAGTGCCTCACTCTAGGGTGCTCCGGCCAGAGAGCCTAAAGGTGTCAGGCATGGGCCTGCGGTTGTGTGTCCGCAGGAGTGGTGTTTAGTTGGTCTCCAGAGTTGTTTGACTTTTCCACGTGGAGCGGCAGCTGGACCTTTCATTCGTGGCTGCGAGACTGAGAGGTAGACCTGTGTTAGTTTGTCCGAGTCAGTCACTGGTGTCGCGAACCAGTTCACATGGCTCGAGTGTGGCGGTCTCTACTGTAGCTCGTACACCTGTTTGAGTTTGCCGTTTATTTATTACAATTGATTTACGTAGTCGACAAACGGTGAGTACATTTACAGCTTTAATATCCTGCTTAGTCGCTCTATAAATTGTTAGCACAGTTTACTGCTTTCGTACCAGTGTTTTTGTTTGCTCTGTGTTGGGGGAGTTCCCTATTGAGCCAGTGACTAGAGAGGCTCACCCCTACCCCCACAGGTGAGGGCGAGGAGGACGTTTCGTTACCGTCGTCTAGTTCGGAGCCGCGTTGCAGTGGTGTTGGACCAGCACCTCTAGCAGTGTAGTTTCTTTTCTCAGTTGTACTAGTTTACCTCGGGGTATGTCCCAGACACCTGTACTTTCTTGTACTTTTGTCGAAATTTGGCTATGTAAATCTTGTACACTATATATGAGTTGGCGAATCATATATATGATCAGGTGTGTTCCTTTGTGTTTTCACGGACGTGTGTATGATATCCCTTGCGAGGCTTCGGCTCATTCGCGGGAGGCGGACTCGGATCAAGTTCATTAGTGGCTTAACGAGATTGAACGAGGCGTTCTGTCACATTTAACGAGCAAGTAAGCAAGCATGTAACAAGCATGTACTTTTCACGAGTAAGACAGTCCGTTCACGAATCATTGACATGCACTAAGGATCTATGCCACCTTGGAATACATATCATGAACACATGTAATGTGGTGTATGTATCTAGCATTCACACGCAAGTATTCCCAATGCAGATGCAACACCAGTAATCATTATATCCCATTGTTAACAATACATTTTCGGCTCTCTGCTGAGGGGGCTACATTGGAGCCCTTGGACACTCATCGTGCCCGATCCAACATCTTAAGTAATTTAAATGTAGATACCCACAATCAAGTATGGCCGTTTAACAAAAATTTCGAGAGTGCAATAGTATCAAGATAGTTAAAGCAATGGTGCAAGAGCCAGTCTGGAAGCATAACGGCGTGTTTTCAATTTAGTCCAAACACTTATTAGTAACTTGGTATTATATTCAATAAAGGTGTACTCCAGAAATCTAGATGAGAGGAGAAAGATCTTGCCAAGAATATCAAGAGAAGAGAGATACGTGCACACTAGCTTTTGGGTACTTCAGTGGTACAACTTGCTCGTCAACTATGTGGGAATCCATAGACAGAGGAAACTTAAGGAGGCCTTGGTCAAGCGATTACTAGTCTGACAAAAAGAATATCTGACGGAGAGTTCACCACAAGTCAAGAAAAGGGGTTTTCTATCGTGCAAGAGTGTAGGCACGTGCCGCGCATAAGAATCGCTCAAGTACGTGTGTGAGTATTTTGTAAATTCGATTATGGAAACTCCGTTTATGGCAGGTAACCAGAAAGCTAAAATAGGAAACAAATCATGCATGATCAAGTTTAACACGTTGCCATTTTGATTTTAGCGAGTTTAAGAGCAAGGCAAGCAAGTACGAGCAATCATCATGTAGATAATATGGTCATTAACTTAAGATCATTTAAAATTATGTTAAGGTAATTACAAATTAATCATGCATTGATTAATGCATGCTAGCAGTAATTAACTTCGCACAGGAGAAAATGAGACGAAAAAATGACGAGAAACGGACAAAACAGAGCTGACTGGCCCTCTATGCTTGAAGGTGACATTGATCCTGTCACCTTCTGAAGGCGACAGGTCGATACATCGTCTTCAGAATCCAGGTGTTGGGAGGTCTTAAGGGAGTGTTTTCCTATTTTGACTCAACCTAGGTTTAATACTTAGGTGTTCAAGAATTCAAATCTACTGGTGTAGTGATTCAAATCAGATGAAACCACTTCTATTAGTTAGAAGACTTCCTAACCAAAGTATAGGAACAAGTAATCAAGAAACAATGGTCATTTAGTAGGGTAATAAGAAGTATTGTGACTGTCGACGTGGATCTGACGACATAGTACTCATGTTCGAGCTAATACACTCTGTAAAGACAATAAAAATTGGGGAAAAAGGTGCCAAATGAAACTAGACTCATAAGGGAACAAGTTTTGTGATGAGTGCTCGATCTGGAAACTACTCAAATAAAAGATATAGAGCAAGGTTCTAACAAAACATCACAATGCTCTAAACATGCAGGATTTAATTCACGAAATCCACATGATAGAAACTGGGGAAAATAATGAAAGCATGATCTATACATATGTATGCAAGCATGTGCGACTTTAATTAGATTTTGGCTTGGAGACAACCTACCTTTGAGCAATAAGAACAAGTCGACCTCCTAGAAACTCTAGATTGATATAGGTCGGAGAAGAACACCTAATACTCACGAACTACTATGTAAAAATTAAGCAAAACAGTACCATAAGAAACTAGACTCAAGGGCTTTCCAAACATATATGGTTTGCTAAGTTTGGTTAGGGTTTTACTAACCTTTGGTGATGAACAAGATTCGTCTTATGTGTAGGTCACTGTAGATCCTTGTTGAAGGTGTTCACAAGTTCTCCTTGCTCTAGCCTTCCTCTTACGAATCCCAAGCCACCAGATCATCCAAGCATGTCCTCAGCAACCCTAGGGGTCGTCCCATGAGAGAGAGAGACTTTATTTATAGAGAGAGGGGTCTTTAGTTTCCTAATTTGATTAGGAAACCTTTAGGTACGAGTTTTGGGACATCCTACCATAAATTGAAGATTTCTCTCCCCAATTCGTGATGCGAACAATATGGAAACTTGCTTTAGGTTGCATCCATGAATTGGGCTTGGTTTGGGACCCAATAAGTGTGTGTTGGGTGATAATTAACCCTTTTATGGTCCATTAGATAGAAATTCTAAATTTCGGGTTATTTTCCCATCTTGAATTTATTCATGGCCCAAGAGTCATCTCTTGGCTCAATCTTCTTGATGGATAGTGAAGGAATGATGTTGAGAGTCCCACATAATTTTATAGCATTTTTGAAATTATTTTTATACATTTGATAATAGATTTCTGACTTATTTCCTAATTACAATAATAAGTAGCAAAATACTTTAAACTTGGCTAATTATATTTTTCTTCACCCGAATCTCTTCATGATTCATTTAGAAATATTATTTAGAGTTGAAGTATGATTTTTACGAAAGTTTTTGATGTGTTTTCATACATACAATAATTGTGCGTATGTTATTACTATTTTTAGATTATTAAATTGTCAATTTTCTAATTTATCCGTAATTTTAAATTATGGAAATTTCGGGGTGCTACACCTGTTCTAGCGTATGTGTTTGTTTTCTAGGCAATTGTGCTCGTGTGTGTGTGTGTGGTTTGATCCGTCAACATCGTGTGTGTGTGTGTTGTATTCAACTTTATTGAGTGGTGTGTGGCTCACTGTGTGAGGGGTGGACATAGAAATCACATTTTGTGATTTTCGAGCCACGTAAAAATTGTATGTGTATCGTGGTTTAATTTGTATGTTCTTGCTGTAGATGTTTGCATAGGGATTTCCATTACACACTAAGCATTCAATCACTGTTTAATCATTTGTCTCACACGCATTAACTACATACTAACACATCCAATATGTGTGGCTCTAATTGAATATAATAATTAATCTAAATGCAAATTTTAAATTCCTAAAGCTTTTGCTGCGATTGGTAATAGGTCTATTCAACCCCCCCCCCCCCTCGAGATCTACTCATCCTCTACATTCGATCCTATAATTGGTATCAAATCATGTCACTCTAATTTTGTTTATGTTTTCATCTGTGTGATCTGATAGATCTGTTTCTATTTGCTTATCATATCATTACTTTATTGATTCTCAAGGTTTTCTTGTCGAAGGTCATTCTATTAATAGGCCACCCTACTTTGATGGTTTTGACTGCACATATTGGAAAAATCGTATGCAAGTATTTTTGAGGGCTCAAAATTATAAAATAGAGAAAATAGTTGAGAAAGGTCCTTATGAAAACACTAGAGATGCGGACGCTTGGACTAGAGCAAATTAGAAGAGCCACTCTGAACTATAGTGCCATGAACGTGCTTCAATGTGTTATGCATCCCAAAGAGTATTCAAAGATATCTATGTGCAAATATGCTACAGAAATGTGGGATAAACTTGAATTAATATATGAAGGAACTCTACAAGTTAGGGAAACTAAGGCAAACATGTTTGTTTCTGATTATGAGCTTTTTCTTATGAAAACTGATGAATCAATCTCTAAAATGTTTGTTAGGTTTATGATAATTGTCAATGAACTGAAAGCACTAGGTAAGGATTACACTGATGCTGAACTGGTAAGAAAAATACTACGATCTTTGTCACTAATTTGGTACACAAAAGCTACAGTGATTGAAGATTCTAAGGATTTTTCCAAAATCTCTTGGATGAACTCATAGGATCTTTAATGACCTATGAAATAAATTTTAAAAGAACTAAAAAATACATGCTTAAAACTAAACCTGTAGCACTTAAACTTCATCAAGTAATAAAGGAAAAGTTGAAGAAGAATGTGATTCTGAAATGTCTGAATCTGATGAGGATGAAATTGCACTCATGACTAGACATTTTAGAAAGTTTTTAAAATCAAGAAAAGGAAGATTCAGTGGAAAGAATAAACACCTTTCTAAAAAAAGAAATTTTATTCTTCAAACAATAATTTTGGTAAAAATGAAAAGACTAATAAAGTTGTTATTTGTTATGGTTGCAAGAAACTAGGACATATGCGAAGAGAATGTCCTGAAGTCAAGAAGAAGTGAACAAGAACTACAAGAAGGGGTACATGAATAAAGGTGTCAAAGCAATGAAAGCTACATGGTCTGGTGAAGACCAGAGTGAAGACAACAAATGCACATCTTCAGAATCTTAACAAGGAGAAATCTATTTCATGGCTAGAAGTAGTGAAGAATAGGTAAATTCTTTATTTGAGCAGTTTACTCTTGATGATTGGGAAGATACATATGTCAATCTTGTAGATAAATACTTTGACATGAGAAAAGAGAATAAGTCATTGAAAAGAAAAAATTGAAAGTCTCTTGCATGATACATCCATGACTAAAAGTATCCCTAAACTTGAAACTGAAATTTCTGAATTCATTAAGGAAAAGGAAGAACTGTTAAATATCTTGGATATTTAAAATTGAAATCTCAGAATTCATATAAAGAGAAAATAAAAATGATTGAGAAGCTTAAGTTGGAACAAATAGAAAAACAAGAAGTTCTAAATGAAATTGAAAAACTGAATAAAATGCTGAAAGAAAAAGATGAAATAATCAAGAACTTCACAAATGGGAAAAAAAAAACTTAGATGTATTGTTGGGTGCAAAGATAAATGCAAACAAACATGGTTTAGACTTTAAACCAAAAGAATGCAGTAGAAATTCCCCAACTGAAAAGAAAAATAAAATTTCAAAGATTCCTTTAATTTAAAGTTTGTCAAAAGTAATAACTCATAAAATAACAATAAAAAGGATAAAAAGACAATTAAAGACATCAATCAAAATAAAAATATATAAAAAAATCAATCAAAATAATAAAAAATCAACAAAAGAATCCAGACAGGTTGACATTTGTACCCAACAAGTCGACACATGCTATTAATAGGTCAACACCTGTTATTAATAGGTCGACACATGATTAATGCAGGTCGACCTATCTGGTTCCAGAAAACAAAAGGAATGTCCAGAAAAATTCAAATAAATATCATAAAAAAATTTGAAACTGCTGAAACACAATCTTATCAAGTCAACTAGAGATCTAGAGTTTCACTGCAATCAAATTGGATTAATTCCTAGAATCAATGGTGCTATAGTCCTCATTGGTCTAATTTTCATTAATTCCATCCATATTTCTCAAGACCACAACATCATGTTCGGTCCAAATTTTCAAAATGGCATAGTTATCCAAGTCGTAAGAAAAGGAATACTAGAGTTTACTTTCCAAATCAAAATGACATCAAACCAGAAAGTAAATTCATTTTAGAAACAAAACAAAAATCAAAAGTAACTCAAATGTGGATTAGGAAAATTTTACTTTCACTGATTAGTCAATTTGATAGTCCCAATAATATTTGGGTACCAAAATCTTCTCTTCTATGATTGGAATGTGTAGAAAAGTCGAACACCCAACTCAAATGTATGGTATCTTGACAGTGGGTGTTCAAAGCACATGACTGGAGATCAATCAAAGTTTTCATGCTTGATTGAAAAAGGAGGTCAGTTACTTTTGGAGGTAAAAATAAAGAAAAATAATTGGATCTGGAAAGATTGGTAAGTCCTCCTCAAACTCAATTGAAAATGTTTTGCTTGTTCATATATTAGATTACAATTTGCTTAGCATAAGTCAACTGTATGACAAATGTCACAAAGTTATTTTGAGTCAAATTCATACAAAATAATAAACTCTTCATCTAAAAAACTAAAATTATTTGGTAAAAGAGAAAATAATGTTTACATCATAAATCTTGACAAAACGTTTGATGAGAACATATGTTTGGTTGCAAATAAAAATGAACTTGTATGAATTTGGCATAGGAGATTAGGTCATGCAAGCTTCAACACAATGAATAAACTTGTAACGACCCTCCTTATACCGGTACGATTATACCAATCCACGTCGGTACAAAGGGCGCCGTCACAGTGAGACATTTACCCAACACTAAATAATAGGTTGAAACGTACATGAATAACAAGGAAAGTACAGCGGAAATAAAATGTAACTCTTATTCCATCATCTTTCACATATTCCACAATCTATATAGCAAGTAACGAAATAACAATGTCCACATTATTACATATCCAAATGAAATACATCGCCCATCACATTGATTACATACTATGAAAAAGGAAGAAAATATAGCAATCTCCACAGGTAGAGCTACTCCTCGCGCTCGGAGTCGCTCCTCACAATGTCCTCCTCAAGTACGGGGACACCTGTTTCACCTGTACGGCAAAGCAAGTATGAGTCTTCTAAAAAGACCCGGCAAGTAACCTAAGGTACATTCTTACACATATCACATACACATGCTATCTTTTAAACAATAAGGAAAATACATGGTTCATGCTTCATTTCATTTTAACAAATGTACATAAACAACATACACAAGCTTTCTATACATGACAATTTACTTAATTCATGTTGCAAATCACAATTCATATTAATCATATTCTTAAAATAGGCAAATATCCATGAATGATCTATAGCATACTTTCTCCACATAATATATAACATGATTCATGGTTCTAACTCTATTCATATCATTGCACAATTTTACAAATTTGGATCATGGAAATATGTACAAGGTAAACATCAACCTAGCATGAGACCTAATCATTTTCACATGCATTCATAACACTTATTCACATAATTAGCTTGCTGTTTTAATATAAAATTTACACATTCATATGGTATCACATCTCTTCACATGCTAACACATTCACATTACACTATCACATGCTCATTTTTCACATTTACTCAATTCACATATTCACACTTCACATATTCACACTTTTTTTTACACTTAATTACCATGACACATAGTCCGAACACCATAAAGAAGGACCCACATACACATAACACATACCCGTCACCTAGGCAACACAGTGACGAATCTTGGTTAACTACGCAGAACTGGGAGAAGCCCTCTCCACCCTAACCAGTGGTACTTGTCCACCTCCAAGATTTCATCCAAATGCCCATAGGATGTTACACACATTGAGCCTTCCCATAGGGACTTTACTACAGTACGGCTCCACAGTCTTCTATTGTAGCAGTGTCAATCTCGGCACATATTACACGTTATCACTTTATCACATTCACTTATATGCACAATTTATTCCTTTTCACATGCACTTTAAATAACATTCATTTTTTAGGTTACAGAACTTAACCATACTGTTTCACAATGACAATTAAATCATAACAAAGTCCTAATCATGCTGCTAGTCACTGAATTCCACATGATTTAAATTAAACATGCTTATCATGGTCAATTGCCCTTGTTAAACTAATAACAGTACCTACTATTGACAAAACAACATGAAACTTTTATCACAGGCTTCCCACAGGATATATATCACATACCTAAATTTTCAGATTTTTCGCAACAGTAAAGTGAATTTTAATAATTTAAGCAGACTTCATGCTAATTTAACAAATTATTCACTTAAACATGGTTCACAGCAAAACAGTCGTACCTAACAGTTCTAAAACCTGAAAATAGTAATCATATCATCATGGAAAATTTTTGGATCCCTAACATGGAACGAAATTATTTATTTAGAATTAACTAGGGACAATTCATGCTTAACTCACCATAACAAGAATTATGATAAATAAAAACCCATGCACAGAATTTCGTCTGAACCTCATGATATGACCTACTGACCATGACTGACCAACCATAAAATTTACAGCATATTCAGACAACCATAAGTCCGAAATTCACAGCACATAGATAAATTCACATTTCTGAAAAACCTGAAGAACTTGGCGGCAAGGGGGTCGCCGCCAACAGGTTTAACGGCACACGATGTTGCCGCCAACTCAGGATCTTGGCGGCAACAAGCTTGCCGTCAAGTTCCTGTCTGCAGAAAATACAGATTGAACGCAATAAACAAGGGGAATTGGAGGTTTCAGGACACGAAATAAATTCTGTAAAAATCCTGAGACCTAGGAGACACGTGTAGGGATGAAATCCCTAGATTACTTGACTGATAGAAAATCTACAAAGGTCAAATCTTGTCGAAGAAGCTCTCCTTGGCCAAGCCAAGAAGATGCACAAACCCATCCTGAATCCAGTCTTCCTGCCACTATAGGTTGATGTCCGGAGTCGGGGAAGCTTCCTCAATGCAAGGTGCACCTCTCAGTCGATGAAGATCGCCAGAAGAGGCACAGAATCGCTAGATCAAACTCGCCAAAGTTCAGGTTTTCTCACCAAAAACCCTAGGTTTTCCCAAAGCTAAAAGACCTAACTCGTCCGAATCTGGGTGTTTTTATAGAGCTTAAGGGTCGGGGTACGCATTAGGTTAAAGTTTCCTACTGTTAGAGCTAGGTTTCCTAATCTGGAACCACAAGAAACGCAACCGTTTCCAGATCTGAAATCGCAGCAAAAATTGGGAAATAAATGGCCACTTTGCTATCATTAACAAGAAGTCAGCATCCATCGATTTAGACGTCAACATGAAGTCAACGGCACACTGGTTGCCGTCAACCTGCCCTTAATGTCAAGGGATGTGGACATTAACTGGGATTTCGGGTAGAACACAGAAATAAATAAACATGCAATCACACATTAAGTGCATACATTATATACAATATTATTTAAATCCAATATGTACAGAATTAAATAAAGACAACATGTACTTAATAAACATGTATATACATATGCACATAAGTAAATACATAATTATAGTATACACAAAATCAAATAAGCACAATCATAATAAAGTTCGAGTAAAATGAACAAAGTTTGAGGGCCTTACAAAACTCATAAGGCTTAATCTTGTTAAAAGACTTCTTGAGTCATTTCCAAATGTTGATAATCAAGTTTGTGGGATTTATGCTCAAGGAAAACAAATCAGAAAATCTTTCAAAACCTTCAATGATGTACTTACATCTAAGCCATTTGATTTACTTTACATGGACCTCTTTGAGCCAACAAGAATTCTAAGTCTTAGTAGCAAAAGATATGGATTTGTCATCATTGATGATTTTATTAGATTCACTTAGGTTATCTTTCTATTCCACAAAAGTGATGCTTGTCAAGAATTCAGGAAATTATGTAACTCTGCCTTAATGGGGTTTCCATTCAAAATTGTCACGACCCTGATTTTAGCAGCGGAATTAATCGGGAATATGACGAACAAGCAAGCATTCAGAAGTTATAAGAAAATGACTAATATCTATAGGGCCCATAATTCAATAATCAAACTCTTTTATTCATCATAAGCGATTATTACAATCTCTAATGTCAAAATAAGAACATCTCTCTACTACTAGTCTTATCTATCTCTCAAAGAAAGGCAAGATTACAATGATTACCAATCTCTCACTAACTAGAATAAAGAAAGACTCTCTAAAGTGTACTTCATGCTCTGTGCACAAGTCCCATCAATTAACATACTCCTTATCTTTACTACCTGAAATGTTAGGGAAAGCAGGTATGAGCAAACTAGCCCAGTAGAATTTACATCTCGATGAGCGGGCAATGATATAAGTGATTAACGTTTTAAGAACTAGGCAAGTACGAGTAACAAGCTAAATCATAAGCACGATAAAATAAATGGCAAAGTGCAAGCAAGACATCACGCAGATAGGAACGTGTCAAGAAAGTAGAATGGACACTGTAATGGATAAGGTGATTTTCACGAGACGAGCAAGTACTTTATTTCAATCAAGTAATGACATGTAACAATAATTGAACAATAGCAGTGCAATAGGAGAGCAGTAGTGGTAGCCGTTCACTAACAAGACAGTAGCAGTTCAGTAACAGTCAGAACAGTAGTAGTATAGTAACAATAAATATGTCTGAATTAACAGACGAATAGTAACAATGCAGCATGTTTGAATAAAAGACGAACAGTAACAGTGCAGTATGTCTGAATTAATAGATGAACAATAACAATATAATAGTCAGATGTCTAGCTAAATCAGAATAGTTAGAACCAGTGCAAATGCAGACACCGTCATTAGCCCCTGCAGGTATTTTCGGGTGGCTCTCTGCCCCTTGGACTAGACACTCTCCGTGCCCTTAGCAGTATGCATTCAAGTCCAGTAGAGTCGCAAGACCCGTTATAGTGCTAGATAGTACAGAATAGTACAAGATAGTAGGAGCCTTAATAGCTCAAAGGGTACCAAAGGATACTTTCAAGAGTTCAAGCATGTCATGTCAGGATGTCTGAGAACATTAGTACAATCATGTCAAGGGACAATGTTTGCTAGCAGTCCGAGACTATCATATTAAGATTGAGTTCAAGAGCATGTAACACAAACAAGATTGTCAAGAAGGTTAATGACTATCAAGTCAATAACAATGGTTCGAAGAGTGTCATGTCAATAATGATTTCAAGTATAACAAGTCATGTGAACATGATTCATGATAACAATAATTAAGAGAGAATTTCGGTAGCATAATGGCGTAATTTACACTTAGTTCAATATTTGCATTAATGACTTGGTCTTATGTGTAGAGAAGTCACACTCACGAGAAGTAGATGAGAAAGAAAGTGCATTTTATCTCTAGGGAATTTCAATGGTACAACCAACTCGGTCACCATAAAAGAACCCACAGAGTATGGAGAATTACAGAGGTCTTAGTGGAAAGGTCCCTAGTCTGCCAGTATGGAATAACGAACAAAGAGTTTCCAATCCCCAAGAAATGGATGCCTATTTGTGCAAGAGTGTAGTGTAGAACGTGCCTCAATATCACAATCCACCGGTTTAAAACAAGAGGAAAGTAAGTAACATGATGACACAATATAGACATGCAATTATAACAGCATGCTTTGTAGTCTTTTAGCATGATATTCATTCACTTTACTAAGCTAGATCATCAAGATGACATATCAATCTCAACAAGAATACATTAAGCAATTAAGAACAATTAGAATAAACTTTCATATTCTTATGACTTTTTCATGGGTTAACAGGTTTTAAGTCACTGGACAAACTGAACAATATGTCTATGACTCATAACATTAAAGACTGCACTTAAGACTATGTAAACAGTCTCGGGTAGGCTTTAGAATACTCGACGGGTTCAGTCGTCGCCTATTTCCAAGGCCATTAGCAGTTAAAATAGGTAAATAATCGGTCTTCAAAATCACGACGGGGGTAACAGTCGCGTTCAAGGCAATCGATGTAACCAATCGATAACTAAACAAAAATGCGATGGCCAGGTCTGACGCGTTAAAGGCAATCGGTAGGGGTGTATCGATTGGTGACTACTGAAACATGACAAGGTCCACAGTCACGTTAATGGCAATCAGAATAGGGTATCGATTGATGACACAAAATCGCGACGGTCTTTGTGGTTGCATTAGTGGCAATCGATAGGGTGGACCGATTGGTGAGATAGAATCGTGATGTGTATGTACGACTCGTTCATGCAACTCTTTTAAATACAAAATAAGTGTGAAAACCAAGGGCGAGGAAAAAGGTCAAATCGCGACTCTACTCTCAGTCGCATATCAGACATGCACTAAAAACTAAGCGGCATACAATTTGAGGCTATCGGATCGTATCAGAATGAAATGAAAATGGGACGGTTTATGCTATCGCCTTTACGGTAATCGCGACGGGTAGGACTGTCACGATACCAGTCTCTAAAACCCGACGTTTGGAGTGGTTGCAATTTAGGGTTTAACCCGAAAATAGTGAAAATCGATACAATCATGCATGTAAGGCCTATAACTCGAGATCTAGGGCTCTTTCGAAAAGGCTATGAACATGAAAGTTGTAGAGAGCAACGAGTAGAAAAGAACTACTCGGGTTGACTCAATTTGATCTTAGAATGCGTGAAACATGATATGAACACTAAAAGCCCTAATCGTGCGCGACTCTTGGAAAACACTTAATACAGCTAGCATGCTTGATAAAAATTATGCAAAAAAGTTGCATATGAAGCTATACTCGATGAGCCTTAACATAGTATATGATTGTTCTTGTTTGGCCAAGAACACCTACCTTTGAACGTTCCTAAGAGAGGTCTTCTGCAGGTCGATGCAGAACGCTGGTTGGGGAAGAAAGCTCTAGTTAGGGGCGATCTCCTCCGCCTTTGGTGCTCTAGCTATCTCTTCACGACCCCAACAAGTTGGTAACTTGTCCCCAAGCGGTTTATGATGAGTATTTAAGCGTTTAGGGTGTTTAGGAGTACTATTGCAACTAGGAAAGTGAGGTTGCGGTTTTAGCTTGATCCCTTCCAAGTTTTGAGGATTCCCATCCTCATTGGAGTAGTAAAGTCTTCAGGAAACATCCTAACATGGTTGGGCACGAATTTGGGTTAGCATGGAAGTCTAATTGCTTTAGATTTTGCCCTAATTGCCATTTCCAATTTATGCACAATTGGAGTTGTGAATTTCCATGATATTTTCTTACTTGAATTTATTTGCGGCCCAAAGACATCCTTTGGTCCATTCCTTTCATTGGGTTGTCAATACCCATTATTAGAAGCCCATCCATGATTTTTATTTTATTTTTGGATTCCATTAAGTACATATGATAATGGCACGTACGTTTTTACTATTTTGATAATATTGAATTTATCATTTCAAGTATTTATAATTTTTTAATTACTAAATTTTTGGGGTGCTACAAAAATAAAAGTCAATTCTAATGATCTTAGGGGAAGTTTGAAAATAAAACTTTTCTGATTTATGTGCGAAACTAAGTGTTTTCCACAAGTTCTCCTCTCCAAAAACTCTTGAACAGAATGGAGTTGTGGAAATAAAGAATATAACTCTTGTGGATAACTAGATCTATGCTCTTGAAAAGTAAATTGCCCAAATTCTTTTGGGCTGAGACTGTCAATACAGTGAATCACATCTAAATAGAACATTAGGCAGAAAAAAAATTAAAAACTTCTTATGAACTTTTGCAAAATAAAAAACCTACTTTCTCATACTTTAAGTCTTTGGTTGTAAATACTTTGTACATAAAATAATAAAGAAAATCTTGATAAATTTAATGCAAAGAGCTTTAAAGCTATCTTTCTGGGTTATTCTGAAAACTCTATAGCTTATAGAGTTTATGGTCTTAACAATAAAACAATGGAAGAATCTCCACATGTGATTTTTTTTATGAAAATTATGACAAAATTCTGATTCTACATCTTGCAGGATTTTAAGACTGATGATAAAAATGATTTCATGTTGAACCTTCACCAATATTGAAGAACGTGAAGATGTTTTTTGGTATCTCAAATACTCAAACTCCTAGCACCAGTAGTTCAGGTAATGTTATTCCTGAAATACATGAACAAAGTGAGGTAATATCTGAACTCAGATTTCTAAAAGATCATCCTGCTCACAATGTTGGTGGTAATATACAGATGGAGTTAGAACTAGATCATCTTTTCAAAATGTAATAAATGAAGACCTATTGGCACTAGTATCCTAAATTGAGCCTAAATCTATTGATCAAGAACTTCTCAATTCGAAAGAAATCAAGTGTGAGAATTAGTACCCAAACTTAGTGACCATCTATGATTCGAACTAGATGGGTCTTTAGGAATAAATTGAATGAAAATGGTCAAGTAATTAGAAATAAAGCTAGACTAGTTGTCAAGGGGTATAATCAAGAATTGGAATTGATTTTGAAAATCATATGCCCCTGTAGCTAGGCTAGAAGTTGTAAGGATATTTTTTGCTTGGCATCATGTTTAAAATTCAAAGTCTATCAAATAGATGTTAAAGTGCATTTATGAATGGATACATTAAATAAAATATTTTGTGGAATAACCTCCGAATTTGAAAATTAAAAATCTTCATCATGTTTTCAAGCTTATAAGGCTCTTTATGGTCTTAAACAAACTTCAAGGCGTTTGGTATGACCGTTTGAGCTCATTTCTGTTAAATAAAGGATACAAAAAAGGAAATGTAGACCAAACTTTATTTACAAAAAAATGTCAACAATCAGATCATTATTGTTCAAATCTATATTGATGACATAGTCTTTGGGTCTACCAATGATGATATGTGTAATGAATTACGAATCATATGCAAACTAATTTGAAATGAGTTTAATGGGTAAATTACGATTCTTTTGGAAATTGTAGGTACATCAAATCAATGAAGAAATCTTCATTAGTCAAACAAAATATGTCAAAGAGCTCCTGAAAAGATTTGATTATCAGCACCACAAATCCTCAAGCACATTAATGGCATAAATGTAAGGTTAGAAAAGACTCAAATGGTAAGATCAGTAGATGCAAGACCACATAGGTATGATTAATTCTCTACTATATTTAAACAACTTCTAGACCTGACATTCAATTCAGTGTATGCATATGTGCTAGATTCCAATCAATCCTAAAGAAAGTCACATGTTGTAGTTAAAAAATTTAAATATCTTGTTGGAAAATGTGATATTGGTGTTTGGTATCCTGCTGGTTGTAAATTGGATTTATTGCTATAGTGATTCTGATTATGCAAGGTGTAAGCTTGATAGAAAAGTACTAGTAGTTTGTATTTGTATCTAGGTAGATGCCTAATCTCTGGGGCTTCCAAAAAACAAAATTCAGTAGCTTTGTCCACTACAGAGGCTGAGTATGTTGCAGCTGGTAGTGTGACACTCAAGTACTTTGGGTGAAACACTAGCTCCTACATTATAATCAACAAATTGGGTTGACTCCTATTTTATGTGATAACACTAGTACGGTGACGACCCAACTAGATAACTGGCCCAACAACCATGCTAGTTGGTAGACTTCTCAAAAATATGACTCATCCGGGACTACTCCCAACTGAGCCCGCTTAACTTCAGAGTTCTTTTCCTACTCGAGCTCTGAAATGACTAGCCCAAGTTGTTGGTAATCTGTTGATTTAGTCCATTACATATTCCTTACTAAGGTGTTACAATCTACCCCCCTTAAGTGACGTCCTCGTCGCTAGGCACATATAACATGCAGTCAAACCCAGTTTTTTTTTCCAAAACAGCACAAAGGAAAACAAGTCAGCTAAGTGCACTATCTCCCAGTAGGAGATAATGTTCTCACTCCCCTGGATGTTCCCTGCGCCTAATTTTTATATCATTAAAAAAAGGGATTACAAGATGCTTGCGGGGCATACCCCTGAAGTTACACTAGGTAGGATCGACCATACATAAACACCTAACTAAACCTAGCCAAATCTGACATTCATCATACGATTTTTATCAAGAAAATAGGACCCTTACAAGAAAGAGGAATACTGGAGGATCCCTAATACATGTTATTTATCTTCGACATGCATGCATAATTTGCAAAAGCATCTGCCACCTGATTGGCTTCTCGATAAACATGACAAAGCTGAGTAGAGAGGCGATTAAGCAAGCCTTTAGCTTCCCTCAGTCAAACCCCAGTTAGGCTGGACTCTAGAGGTGGCCCTCATAGGCTTAAAAGGTGGCTCATGCTATGTAGCACTTTGTGCCATTATGACCTCAAGAGGTGGCTCCCATAGCATAACACTTTGCCCTATGTAGCACTTAGCTCTCGTACTTCTGACTGAGGAAGGCTATGATATCATTTGTGATCACCCAACCAGCTGATCGGACGAACAACTATGCTAGTTGGTAAACTTTCTAGGAAGGTCACCCATCTTGGGACGACTCCCAATTGAGCACGCTTAACTTAAGTTTTTTTCTTGCTCGAACTCTGAAAATGACTCGTCCAAGTTGTTGGTAGTCTATGATTTAGTCCATTTAACACATTCTTATATGGGGTGTTACAAGTGCAATAAATCTATTTAAAAACCCAATTCAGCATTCTCGAACCAAACACATTGAGATAAGACATCATTTTCTAATAGATGAGGTTGCTAAGAAATCATTTGAGCTTCACTTTATTGAAATTGAAAAATAAATTGTCAATATCTTCACTAAGCCTCTCTCAGAAAATAGATTCACATCACTTAGGAGAGAACTTGGCTTATGTAGATTCACTCAATAAAATCAATGTGGTACTCTGTAGATTTTGATAACCACAAAAACACTAAGTTTAACTCATGTTGAGAAAATCACAAAAAAACCAAGTATAATTCATGTTCTTGACCCAGGTGTTTGAATTATTTATATATGAATTGAGGGCCTAATTGTGTGTTAAGTGTGCAGTAAAAGCTTCCACAAGTCGCACTTGAAGTGGACATTACAAATCCCAAGACTTGGACAAAAAGAAAAGACAAGACTGGAATAAAAACTGCAGAACTGACACAATTGGACGACCGACTTTGGTAAATCGATCGACTGATTATCAAGAGGTGTCGAAACATTCTCTAATGGTGTTGACAGATTAGGAGATCACGACCAATTTGGGGATTTCGGTCGACCGATTATAGACCAATCGATTGATGTCAGTCCAATCAATTGATGGTGAAAAGGTCAATCGATTGATGGCCAAGGTTTCGATTGAAGAAAAGATTGGATGACCGATTTGGAAAAATTGGATGACCAACCTAGCCAGTACTGATTGGAAATGGGACAATCAAGAAATGAGACGACCGATTGGCTAGTTGATTTCCCAAACGAAGCGTTAAGGCAAAAATCAGACAATCGATCCGAAAATTTGGTCGACCGATTTCGACGTTTCTGCATACAAACTTCCTAAAAAGAGTCCTACAAAGATCCAACTCTTTCCAAACTTTGAGTAATCCTTTGGGGTTATAAATACTACATGGTTTCCATGATTTGGAAGAGTACTACACACCTTCAAAAGATCATCTCGTGCCCTAGAGTTCAAGAGAGGTCGTGAAGCCCTAGAAAGTGCCAACAGAAGCTCTAAACCGTAGAAGCTGAAGAATGAGTCTCCATCGTCCAGAAGCCTTCCAAAAGTTCTAAAAATGTGTTCTTCATAAAAAAGGCATGGACTTGGTGTTGCTACTTGGAAGGCTCCGTTCTGAAGAACTGTTATACATCAGCCAGTTCTACACTAAGACATCGTCGGGTAAAGATGACCACAAGGCCGACCTTCTGTAATAGGAGAATTCCATACTTGCTTGTTTAGATTGTTGTCCTCTTGTTCACATTTTTATTTTGTTCTTCTTTGAACTCGAACATCATCGTGTGTGTTAGGTTTGTGAGCACATTATGGGTGTGTAGTGCATGTGCGCATATACACTAAGTTGTCTTGTCCCAGAAACAAGGTGAGGTTTGTGTTGTCCCCGGAAACAATTGTGTATGGAGGGTTTACATTTGTACCTGGAAACAAGTAGTGGAAATCCTCACAGGATGTGAGGTAGTGGACGTAGGCATAAACAAGGGTGTGTTTGCTGAACCACTATAAATCCTACGTGTCTTATGGTTTGATCCATATCTTCTACCTCCATTCTCTACATGCTAGGATAGTTGGTTTCATAGTTTCTATTGTCATATTCCACTGTGCACATCATTTTATAAATTGTCTTAATTGAGTTTAATCTATTCTGTTTAAAGGTTTTTTAAATTAGGTGATAACAAATTCACCCTCCCCTCTTAGTTGCTCATCGTACGTACACCTGTACTACAATCAATTACTTCTAATGTCACCAATTTCATATTCATTCCAATCCTATCCTCAATAAATTTCTTCTCTTGATCTTGTCAATAAATTCTACATTCTTTTTCTAAGGGGGGGGGGTGTGTTCATTTTGTTCACATCATCATGTTTCTTACTTTGCATTGGCACTTTGGTATATCAAATAGTGATCTATTGAAAGGCAAACAGGTTTGTCTTGAAACTATCACTATGCATGAGTATAAGTCTCCGCCAAGTATCAAGAATCATTTTATACATAAAGTTCAGAGAATGCATGTTTAGTATGTGGACATCATGAGCATTTTCTTTTTGAAAGAGAGCTACTTGTAAGGGGGAGTATCATCAATTCCTAATTCAATTTTCCTTGACACTCCATGCCTTTCAATCAACTCTTGTAATAGGGTAAATGACTACTTCTGATATTCTTATATGAGAGCATTCAAACTTAGAATAAAATCATTGTACACTTAGTTTAATCTTAAAGATACAATCTAAGAACAATGATATGTCAAATTTAATGCTGAAAGTATTTAGACTGAGCTGCAAAACACTTATAGGCACATGAGTTGTAAGAATCTAAGCTGAGGACAAGTACAAATCTAGAAGGGGGAGTTGAATAGATTGAATAGATCTATAAGCAATCGCAGTGGAATCTCAGCAAAATTGAAATTAACTTTGAACAGATAGCTTGAACACTTAGATTCGAACACGTCTGAGAGCATAGGGTGAAGTATGTGTGTGTGAGAGGAAATCCTATACGATCATCCATTATTGAATCAAGAAACAAACCAATGGACAGGAGATTTTTAAGGTGGTTTGGAGATCACAATAAGTGATTCCTACATCCACCCCTCACCACTACGAGGATTGAACCACACATTACCTCTTAAAAGGGATACAACATACACACAGAGCACAACAGCTCAGTTCACACACTTAAAGCTTTGCAGTGCAAAATACACACATTCAAACACACACACTGAGATGAAGATTGATCTACACAGAACACTTGTGCAAATAAATCAACACACAAGATCAGGAAAAGATTTTTCAGTTTTCTCAAATCAGAGAACAACTGAACTTCGATGAAGGTTGATGCAGCTTGATGACTTTCCTTTGAAACTTGATCTTCAGATCCAAAAGATGTACGAATAGGTTCTTTTTGATCTAGCTCTTCCTACAAAGAGATTAGCTTTGCTCTCTCCTTGCTTTCTAGTGGTGGCGCTTGGACTCTTCTCTTTTTATGGGCCCACACACTCCTTCTGTAACACCCCATATAAGAATATGTTAAATGTACTAAATCAACAAACTACCAATAACTTGGACTAGTCATTTCGGAGTTCAAATAGGAAAAGAACTCCGAAGTTAAGCGTGCTCAGTTGGGAGCAGTCCCAAAATGGGTGACCTTTCTAGCATGGTTGTTCGGCCAATTAGCTGGTTGGGTCATCACTAGTGGTACCAGAGCCTAGGAAACAAAAATAGGACTTATATGTCTCAAGATTAAGAGATACCCATGAAATTTAGGTCATGGAAATTACATATAGTGCCTGGTGAGAATAGGAAGAGATTGGGAATATATTAGTCGTATGAACTAAGTACCCATACCTATTAACCTTTATGATATATCTAGAAAAGTTAATTAGTTGCTGTCCTTTTCTTAGGAACTTCATAATTCCTTCATTCACTTGCAATGGCCCGCAACCAGTGGCAAGCGATGCAGGAAACTGTGGCAGGACTTACTCAAGCCCTACATAATGTAGTACAAGTAGGAGCTCAAGCTGGAGCTTAGAATGGAGCTGGCGATCTACATCGCAGCTTCTGTAGTCTGAACTGCCTCTTTTTTCTGGATCCCCTGACCTAGACGAGGCAGAGAACTGGCTAGAGGAAATGGAAAGAATCTTCTAAGTAATGCAATGCACTGAGAGGGAGAAGGTGTTACTGGCTATGTTCCAACTTAACAAGGATGCCAGATCCTGGTGGAAGGCCACATCGGCCCATCTACCTAATGTTGCTAAACTAGAATGGGAAGAGTTCCTGGAGATATTTTGGGGAAAATACTTCTCTGAGGTGGTCTAGGAAAAGAAAGCTGTGGAGTCTGTCGCACTAAAGCAGAAGGGTATGTCTGTGGCTGAGTGATAGCCCATGAATGCGTCGTTAAACACGTGACTAACAATCTCAAATAATCGGCCTACATAAATATTTTAACAGGAGTTAGTGGTGAGAGCCGAGTCGAATCCACGGAGAACTAGATTTTAGAGTTGAAAACCTTGGATTTTTATTTAGGAAAATAATGTGGTGATATTTAAACTAAGTTTGCATTAAATAAAACTAAACTAATTAAACTAAGTAAATAGAGAGAGAGATAAAGAGTGGATTAGAGACAAAGATTTGAAATTGCATTCCACTAAATAAAATGGTCAACAAAAATTGTTTTATACTAAACGAAATAAATCAACAACAACCCTAAAAAAATATGGAAAATAGAGAGAAAAAGGAGAGAGGAAACGAGAGAGAGAGAAAACAAAAGAGAGAGAGAGAAGAGAGAGAGGAGCGGCGCGTGAGAGAGAGATAGGAGAGAGAGAGAGAGAGAGAGAGAGAGGAGCGGTAGATGTGAGAGAGAGGAGAGAGAGAGACAAAAGAGAGAGAGAGGAGAGAAGAGAGAGAGCGCAAGAGAAAGAGGAGAGAAGAGAGAGAGAGAGAACGCGAGGGGGAGAGAGAGGAGAGAGAGAGAGAGAGAGAGGAGAGAGAGGAGAGAGAGAGAGAGAGAGAGAGAGAGAGAGATAGAGAGAGAGAGAGAGAGAGAGAGGAGAGAGAGAGAGAGAGAGAGGAGAGAAGAGAGAGAGAGAGAGAGGAGAGAGAGAGAAGGCGAGAGAGAGAGAGGAGAGAGGGAAGGCGAGAGAGAGAGAAGCGAGAGAGAGGGATGCGAGAGAGAGAGAGAGAGAGGAGAGAGAGGGGCCTTCACGTTGCATGCAAACACATGCAACGTGAAGCGGTGTGGCGCAGGGCGAAGCAGGCGATGGCAGCCGGAGCTGCGCGCGTGGGTGCGGGCGGCAAGCGCGCGGGGCGGGCGCATGGGGCGCGCGTGGCGCTGGCGGGCGGCTGCGCTGCTGCTGCTCTACTTCTGTTCTTTCGAGAAGAGAGAGACCGGGAGCAAGAGAGGGAGAAGAAGAAAGAGAAAGAAGAGGGAAAGAGAAAGAGGAGGAAGGGAATGCGCAGGAGGGAGAAGAGAGAAAGTGAGAGGGGGAATAATGGAATGAAAGAGAGAGAGGGAGAGTTTTATAGTGTTAGAGAAAAGAGAGGAAGGGGGGAGAGTTTAAAGGAAAGAGAGATTTTTGGAAAATAGAAGATGAATTTTAAAAATGAGAAAGTGTTTTTGAAAAGAAAGAGAGAGAGGGAATATTCAAAAAATAGAGTCTCTCATATTTCTCTTGTTCTAATCAAATTTATTTGCCCATTTGACACTTCATTTCTTGGCCCTTAATCCGCAAATACAACACAATAGAGATTTAATACTATTATTTTTTGTAATAAAGTGACAATGAATGTTGTTAAAATTAAGGACCATAAGATAATAAAATAACATGATTATCATTAATAACATCACCATTATCACACCCCTAACTTACTCATGGCTAGTCCCTTAGCAATGCACATAAGTAAATAATTGGGACAAACAAGAGTCAAAACATCATACTTCATGACAAGAAAGTAAGAATGAGAATACTTGATCATAAGTATTTCAAGTTCCAATCAAGAGTGTCAAAGGCAAATATGTCAGTTCATGTCATTAGACAGTTCCTCAAGATACATAAAAAATTCATGACTTTTTATATAATGTTTGAGCATTAATAAGAGGATGCATGGGCTTTTTACTTATCACTCAAGGATGGTATCAACTCTACACTCCTTAAATTCGATTCTCAAATTACAGGTAGCTTTCACTCTGCCTAATTCTTTTTTCATGCTCTTTTTTTTCTTTCATTACATGGTGCTGCACTTCCCTTCACCGTTTGACGCGAGCCTCAACTCTTACCTAGGAGCCATAGGCCCGGTTACTAAGATCAGGGGCATTTCATGTTTCTTTTTTTTCTTTTTCACTACTACACACATTTCACATTATTTGTAGGTAGCTAGCTTTTTCCCACGATTGGTCATCAATAGGAATGTAGAATATCAATCAATCAACCTGAATGTTCGGTAAAACTCTCATCATCCATTTGAATAGCTCAAAATAATAATTTACTGTGTTGATGAAATTTCAAATGTTTTGAGGAAGATGCTAAAAACATAACTAGTTAACTCACCCTTCAACTCACCACCTTCACAAGTACACACTATGAGTCAAGGTAGAAGCAAAAAAAAATATATATATATATTCTTGCATGAAATATGAAGCATGAAGCACAATGTTAGGGACAAAAATTTGAAATACAATTTGTCTCTCCCCCCAACTTAAATGACATTGTCCTCAATTGCATAAAAGTAATGACAATAGAATAAAGCCAATGTAAGTTAAGAAAGGAGAGATGCAACCTGATGATCACATGCGGGTGGTTGCACACAGCTTTATCAAAGGATAGTGGCCAACAAACACCTAAGACACAAAATAAAAACGAAATCAATAGAAATCAATTTTCCTAAAAATATTGGGTTGCCTCCCAACAAGTGCTAAGTTTAATGTCTTCAGCCAGACACATGGGGGTAACAGGGTCACGTAACACCCCCAATCAATTGACGCCAAATTTTTCTTTGTAGGGCATCACCAACCATGGTGGGTCAAGTGGGCCAAACTTACCCTTCATATCATTAAGTGATAGAGAAATTGAGGCACTCAAGATCATATCTTCAATTAAGAAATTTTCATTTGTACACTTAAGATCTTTGTATGTGTTGAACACATCAATGCGGACTTTATTATTTTCACCATTTCACCCACAACTTCCATTTTCAGATCCTCTTTCATGATATTGAGGTCAGATTGAGTTGAATGCTCAGAGGATTGCTTGAACTCCACATGCTGACTTGTGTCAAAAATAGTAGCATGATCTGAAATGAAATGGATATGACTTTCAACACAAGGATGCTTAAAAGATTCAAGTGTAGTGACCAATCAGCTAGTGGTAGCATGTCCATGAACATGTTGGATTTGTCAAGGTCAGGAAGAGGTAGGAATCTAGTTTTTCTCGACATCAAGAGAGACCAGTCAATGTGGACTTCAGGCAAAATTTCCATCCTTCTCTTATCAAGAAGAATGATTGATGATTACACCAAGCTCTTTCTCCACACTCACTTTCTTTGTCACCCACTTGAAATAATGTCATATCAAACGCGGACCCAACATCTGGTTGACACTCTTTCTCTTCTCCCCCCAACTGGAATTCAACTAATTCACTAGAGCTTTTCTCAAATATGACATTATGGATGGAGTCTTCTTGATGGTCAGTTTCAAGTTGGGCCAAGACAATAGATTGATTTTCAGTGGCACCCATCTCCTCCTGATTTGACTCATTAAAACTATCTCTCATTTTCCAAGTGGGTATGTCCACAATCATATTGGACTGAGAAGTTTCGAATGAATTTGAGAGTCAAATTGTGGTCACAATCAAGATAATGATGTTCATATTTGTCAATGGGTGACATGGTGATTGGCTATCTTTCCTCCTTTTGATTTCTATGAGTTGAGCAATCAAGAGGTCAGTTTTGACAAATGAGTGCTCTAGTTCTTGTTGTTTATGGGCGAATGTTTGCAAAGACTTGTTGGTATCATGGAATTTTTGCATAAATTGCCCAAATTGATCATCAAATAGGCCTAATTGTGGGGGAGAAGTATAAGTGGACTGTGGATATACATGTCCCTCATGATGGCTTTTGTCATGAATATCAATTTGGCATTGGGCCCAATGTTGAAAGTTGTAGATAGGTCGACTTTGGGCTTGGGCCAGAATAGGTTGATCTCTAAGTGTTAAATGTGGCATTACTTCTCCAAGTGGTTGGAAGGGTGTGCCTTCAGGAGCATTTGTTACGCACACCAGCAGATCAATGCCAATTTTTTTTTGATCGAACCATGATATGATTTCGGCACCTAGAAAGGGTCCTTGAATTTCCCCTTGAGGATCTTGATAGAGTAAACTCAATTTTTCAAGGGAGACACCTTGGTCAATTTGAGTAAGGAGTGGGTGTGGATAACACTTGAAAGGTTTGGGTCTGTTCTTGGGTTGAGGGAGGTGATGAGATGTAAAGTGGGTCAACATATTTCCTCCACCCTGAATCATACATGTGATCTTTAATGGGTGACCATGAATCAGATGGGCTTGAGTCCATTTGGAGCCATTAGACTGGTAAGTAGAGGTTGATGGATAAAGTGGGTGAGGTTGAGAGTGCATACCATAATGGGCTGATCCAATTTGATCAAATGATGTGCCCATTTCATAACCATGATTGTCAACCCACATAAATCATCTTTTTTATTTATTTAATTATGTTTGGTTTGAATTTTTTTGTATTTTCACACAAGTTAGCAAACAATTAATCCTATGACACATATGGTTCCCTAAGATATAAACATTTGATTTCTCAAATCAATGAGGCCTAACTCAAATCCACTCTCAAGCCCGTTAACTGGCCAGGTAAGAGGTGGGAGAGTGGGAGGTTCCCCCTGCTCTCGCAGGGACCTAATTAAATAACCACTTGTCCACTTAGGCGTTTGCCTATGAACCTCTAGCCTTAGACACCAGTTTCCAAACTTGATAGTGGGCCCAAGTGGGCCTAAGTCTCAAAGCGAACCTAGGTCAAGTTTCTACTTTCTTTTATGGGCTTGGGAATGCAAAAGATGTAGGAAGTTGTGGTTTGTGGGCTAAGGAAGGGTGATCAAATCCCCACCTTATCTTGTTAAGGAAATTGCCTTAAATTATTTTAGAAATGATGTGCACAGCACAAAATCAAGCAAGGGGTTCTATGCAAGCATGACAATGCATGATCATGCTTTTAAAGAAGTTGAGATTCTCACCTTGCCTCCCGCAATCTTCGACAAGAAAGAAAACTTTTCAAAGAAAAGAAATTACCTAAAGATGGAAGTCTAAAGATGCATGTCCTAAAGATGGAAGGTTTCTAATCTTGACATGACATCTTTTATGGGATTCAAGTGATTGATTTTTTTGGATTTTTGATTTTTTTTTTTCTTTTTTTATTAATTATCTAAACATGGTAACTAAGAAAAAGAAACTAAATCAAGAGGGTTTTAATGGTACTTACCGCCAACGCAATCACTCGTTCTTTTGGAAAGTAAAACAAATAGAAAGAGTGAGAGAGAGAGAAGGAAACTCACCTCACTACTTTTTTCTGATTTTTTTGGTGCAATTTTCGGATTTTGTTTCCAAAACAGCCCTTTTTACTACAGATCTCCCTTTAGTGACAGATTTCTGACAGATTCTTCAATTTTGTAATTTTCAGGATTTTCACTTTTTATTTGATACCTACAAAAAAGAAAGAAAATGTTAACCTTAATATATACAAAAAAAACCAAGATTATCAAAACAAAAAATCTAATTCCCTGACAACGGCGCCAAAAATTGATAGTCCACGAAGCGTCGTTAAACACGTGACTAACAATCTCAAATAATCGGCCTAAACTAATATTTAACAAGGAGTTAACTGGTGAGAGCCGAGTCGAATCCACGGAGAACTATATTTAGAGTTGAAAACCTTGGATTTTTTTTAGGAAAATAATGTGGTGATATTAAACTAAGTTTGCATTAAATAAAACTAAACTAATAAACTAAGTAAATAGAAGAGAGAGAGAGGATAAAGAGTGGATTAGAGACAAAGAGACAAAGATCTGAAATTGCATTCCACTAAATAAAATGGTCAACAAAAATTGTTTTATACTAAACGAAATAAATCAACAAAAACCCTAAAAAAATATGGAAAATAGAGAGAAAAAGGAGGAGGAAACGAGAGAGAGAGAAAACAAAAGATGAGAGAGAGAAGAGAGAGAGGAGCGGCGCGTGAGAGAGAGATAGGAGGAGAGAGAGCGAAGAGAGAGGAGCGGGAGATGTGAGAGAGAGGAGAGAGAGAGGAGAGACAAGACGAGGAGAGTGAGAGAGAGGAGAGAGAGAGAGAGAGAGATGAGAGAGAGAGGAGAGGAGAGAGAGATGTGAGAGAGGAGCGGGAGATGTGAGAGAGAAGAGACGAGAGAGAGAAAGCGCGGAGAGAGAGAAGGTGAGAGAGAGGAGGAGAGAGGGAAGGCTGGAGGAGAGAGAGAGAAGGAGAGGATGAGAGGGGGAGGGAGGAGAGAGAGAGAGAGAGGAGAGAGAGGGGCCTTCACGTTGCATGCAAACGCATGCAAGTGAAGCGGTGTGGCGCGGGGTGAAGCAGGCGATGGCAGCCGGGGCTGCGCGCACGGGTGCGGGCGGGGGCAGTCGCGCGGGGCGGGCGCACGGGGCGCGCGTGGCGCTGGCAGGCGGCATGCGCTGCTGCTGCTTCTGCTTCTGTTCTTTCGAGAAGAGAGAGACCGGGAGCAAGAGAGGGAGAAGAAGAAAGAAAAAGAAGAAGGGAAAGAGGAAAGAGGAGGAAGGGAAGGACATGCGCAGGAGGGAGAAGAGAGAAGTGAGGGGGGAATAATGGAATGAAAGAGGAGAGAGGAGAGTTTTTAGTGTTAGAGAAAAGAGAGGAAGGGGGGGAGAGTTTAAAGGAAAGAGAGATTTGGAAAATAGAAGATGGATTTTAAAAATGAGAATGTGTTTTTGAAAAGAAAGAGAGAGAGGGAAATATTCAAAAAATAGAGTCTCTCATTATTCTCTCTTGTTGTAATCAAAATTATTGGCACATTTGACACTTCATTCTTGGCCCATTAATCCTGCAAATACAACACAGTAGAGATTTATTAATATCATTTTGTAATAAAGTGACAATGAATTTGTGGAAAATTAAGGACCATAAGATAATAAAATAACATGATTATCATTAATAACATCACCATTATCACTGAGTATGAAGCTCAGTTCGCACGTCTAGTCTAGCATGCCCCATATTTGGTGGTACAGAAAGACTGAAGGCGAATCAGTTTATGGATGGATTACGACCCATGTTTATTGAAAACTGGGACACATAAACATTGTACATATGCAAAGATGGTTCAACAGGATCAATGGTGGAAGATACAATGGAAAAAGTGGAAAGCTTCAAAGGGAAAGAAGTAGCAAGGCCAGTTTATATAAAGAAGGAAGCACCCGACCAATGGGATATTTACCTAGGAAACAGTGTAAAAGAGAACGGATGGCACACTGATCTACAGAAACGTGGTAAAATAAAGAAGAGATCGAAGGGGGAAGCGGCGTCAGATAATAAGAAGATCAAGGTGAAAGAGCAATCAGTCATGGAGAATTGCAAATTTTGTGATAAGTCTGGACACCAAGCGGGTGAGTGCTGGAAGAAGGCCGAAGCTTGCCTGCGATGTGGAAGTCATGATCACCGTATACCCAACTGCCCTATGCTAAAAGACCAAGCTAGAAGGAACCAAGGTGTGGTAAAACATCAAGAGCGTGTAAATGCGGTGATCCGAGCGGAACTCATTAAAGGAGGAGGTATGATGAAAGATGCTATCCTTATTAAACCTTTAGACCAGTCTTATGATGTCTTTCTATTGGTATATCCTAAGTGGAGGAGATGATAAGAGAAAAGTTGGAATAATAATCTAGTAGTCTTACCATAGATCATCTGGTGAATAAGATGGAGTCAGATTAACTTTAGAAGAGGGCAGGAGTGGAATGAATTAAATAAATAGTATTAATGGCCCATAGGTAAAGATGAATTGGCATCTATGACAATAAGGGTGCAAGGATGTTGATACAAGCTAGAGATCAGGAAGGATCAAATCTGAAACGACATCGAGGACCCCAATTATCAAGATTCACCTGATGATCTATGTGAATTTGGAGACCAAATTCTCTTAAGTGGGGGAGGATGTAGCATCCCAGAATTCAATAATTGAAAAATTAGAAATAAAATAAAAATAATAAATTTAATATTATCAAAATAGTAAAATGTACGTGCAATTATCATATGTACGAAAACACATTGAAAAATTTCATAAAAATCATAGTTCAACTCTGAATAATATTTCTAGTTGTCACGCGAAGAGAGTGAGGTGAAGAAAAATCCAATTAGCCAAGCTTAAAGTGTTTTACGACTTATTATCGGTGTTAAGGAATACGTCGAGAATCCACTATCGTGTGTACAAAAGATGATCAAAACTTAAATAAAAATGATGGGTAGACTCCAAAAAATATGTATTGATAGTCCATCATGGGAGCTGGATGAAGAATAACTTTCAGCACATTAATAAATTCAAGTAAGAAAATACCCCGAAATTTGTAGCTCCAATTGGGCATAAATTAGAAAGGGCAATTAGGACAAAATCAAGACAATTAGACTTCCATGTTAACCCAAATTTGTGCCCGACCATAATATGATGTTTCCTAAATGTTTTCCTACTCCAATTGGGATGGGAATCTTCAAAAATTGGAAGGGATCAAGCTAAAACTGCAACCCCACTTTCCTAGACACATTAGGACTCCTAAACAACCCTAAATCTATAAGTACTCATCATAAACCCCTTGGAGATGAGTTACCAACCTGCTGGGGTCTTGAAGAGAATAGCTAGAGCACAGAGGTGGAAAAGATCGCCCCCAACCGGAGCCTTCTTCCCCAAATAGTGTTCTGCATCAACCTACAGAAGACCTTTCTTAGTAGTGTCCAAAGGTAGGTGTTCTTAGGCCGAACATGAATAAATCCTATACCATGTTAAAGCACTTCGTGTCTAGTTTCATATGCATTTGTTTTTCCCAATTTTGATCAAGCATGCTTCGAGTATTAAGCGTTTTCCAAGAGCTACACATGATTAGGGCTTTTCATGTTAATACCATGATTCACGCATAGAGAGGTCAAATTGGGTCAACCCAAAACTGTAGTGCTCTTCTACTTTTCGTTCTCTACAACTTTCATGTTCAAAATTTTGTCCCAGGAGCCCTAGATCTCGAGTTATAGGTGGAACAAGCATGATTGCATCATTTTTCATGCTTCTCGGGTTGTACTCCAAATCACGACCAGTCCAGAATTCACGATTTAGAGAAGCGTATCGCGGCCGGAAGGCCCGTCACGATTACCTTAAAGGTGACAGCACAAACCATCATGTGACGGTCCTCGTCATTCAAACCCGTTAACCTACTAACGAGTTCTACCCTACTCCGTCTCCCGCGATGACGGTCCTCGTCGTTCAAACCCGTTAACCCAATAACGAGTCCAACCTGACTCCGTCTCCCGCAAACTGGCTGAGGCCTCGCAAGGGATATCAACACACACATGTTCATGGAAATATAAAAGAACATGCTGAACATATATGAGATCCCATATCTTACACATATTCACATGAAATGTACATATCCAGTTCCGAACTAAAGTCAAGTACAGGGTACAACTGTCTGGGACAAACCCCCAAGGCACAACAAAAAGGAAATTACTCTGCTGGTGGTGTAGTTCGACTCCGCTGCGATGTGGTCCCGAACTAGAAGAGGGACGAGAACCCTTCTGCTCTCCTTTACCTGGAAGAAGAAGGGGTGAGCCTCACAAGTCACTAGCTCAGTAAGGAAACTCCCCCAAAAGTTGAAAGAACGATAATCACACAATAGCATAAACAAGGCTTATATCTAAATAAAAGGTAACACTACCTACGCATGGTACTATAGCTGTAAATAAATAAACCATTTCAGATTATGTGTATATTACAACTTTTAATAAATAAACGGCAATTCACATACACGTATACAAGCTAGAGAAGGGCACGCCGCACACGAGTCATGAAAACTGGTTCATGACACCAGCCACTGACCTGGGCAAACCACACAAGACTACCTTTCAGTCTCACAGCCACAAACGAAAGGTCGAGCTACCGCTCTACCTCAACAGGTCAAGAACTATGGAGACCAACCAACACCACTCCTGCAAACCACAGAAAGAGGCGATTGAATCGTGATGTAGCAGGTGGTCGTGTTCATGAAGAATCGCGACGACTGTGTTGGTCGCGTTCTTAACGAGCGCACCAGAGGTCTGTTGGGTTGAGGTTTTCAAACCCCCCAACCTCACACCCTACTACATAATAATTGGCCCCCAAACTCGGTAACCTACGATTCAGAAGTTTAGGATATTACACGTCACGGTTTAGGTCTTACTTGACGCATCAAACTGTGTGCCACGCGGATTTTAATGCCAGTCGAAATCGCGACAATGCACCCCATCGTGATTCGACCTATTTTTGTGCCCTTCGTATATGTGTATTTTTATATTCTGTTTTGTTTTTAAAACCTTGTTAAACTCGTCCGTTCGATTGGTCACGATCAGATTCCAATTGCCTTAAACGCAACCACGGAGCCCGTCGCGTTTCGGTAGTCACCAATCGGTACCTCCTATCGATTGCCTTAGTCGCGACCCTACAGACCGTCGCATTTCTATCCGACAATCGATTTCTTACATCGATTGTCTTGAATGCATCCCACATAATCGTTGCGTTTCTGTCCGGCAGTCGATTGTTTACATTGATTGTCTTGAACTCGTTCTACTTGACCGTCGCGATTTGAACGCTACCGGTAGCCCCGTCACGATTTATTAGTCACCCTGAACCCTCGTTTTCTTGTGATTAAGCCTTAGTTATAGGCGACAATTGAAGCCATCGTGATTTACATAGAGCTCCAGACACCGTCCAGTCACTGTTCTATCATAAGTTCTGTATGTCTACATTAGTTTATAGTGTTTCTCATGACTGTTCAGTGGCCTAAAATCTGTTAATCCATGTAAAAGTCATAAGAATCTGAAAGTCTATTCTATTTGTTCTTAATTGCATGATCTATTCCTCTTGAGATTGTTATAATCATCTTGGTGTTCTAGCTTATTAAATTGAAAGTATATCATGTTAAAATACTGAAAAGCATGTTGATATAATTGCATGTTCTATATTATGTCATCATGTTACTTGCTTTCCGCTTTGTTTTAAACCGGTGGATTGTGATATTGAGGCACGTTCTACACTACACATTTGCACAAATAGGCAGCCCTTTTATGGGGGATTGGAAACTCTCTAGTGGACATTCCGTTCTGGTAGACTAGGGACCTTTCCACTGAGACCTCTGTAATTCTCCGTATTACGTAGATTCCCTCATGGAGACCTAGTTGGTTGTATCATTGAAGTTCCCTACAGATAGCGTGCACTTCTTTTCTTGCCTCTTTCTCGTGAGTGTGGCTTTACAAACATGAAACCAAACTATTAAAATAAAGATTTAACTAAAAGTGTAAATTGCGCCGTCATGGTGCCAAATCTATCTTGACTATTGTTATCATGAAATCATGTTCACATTACTTGTCTTTCTTAAAATCACTATGAACATGATATTGAAATGTATACTTCTTGAAACTCTTGTTATTGGCCATGATTGACTGTGGGTATCTACATTTGAAAATAGTGAGATGTGGATTGAGCACAGTGAGTGTCCAAGGGCTCCAGTCTAGCCCCAATAATAGAGAGTCGTAAATATACTGTTAACCATGAGGTATAATGATTACTGGCGTTGCATCTGTGCTAGGAGTATTTTCTTGTTGAATGCTAGATACAATAACCACATACACATGTCATAGTGTGCACTCCAAGGTGGCATAGATCCTTAGTGCACATATGGCATCGTATCTGATTACTGTACATGTTAAAAGTTCTTGCTCGTGCATGATTGCTTGCTTGCGTGATATGGCCATCCTGCGTTCTTGCAATTAACTGATATCCTGTGTGCTTAGAAATACTGTTCAAGTGATAGTTCTTACTTATTGCCTCATTCTTGCTCTTGTTCAAATCACTCTTGCTCAATCAATCTTGTTCACACGTCTTGTTTTAAATAGTTTTCCCGCACATGCATATCTTGATAATCGTACCTGCCTAGTTCTTAAAATGTTAATCACTTATATCATTGCCCGCACATTGAGATATAAATCCTGCTGGGCTAGTTTGCTCATTCCCTACTTCTTAACATCTTAGGTGACATCGAAGTGGAAGACGAAGGCCATGACATAGATGGGAATGCATATGAGTGAAGAGCGTGTTACAATCTTAATGTCCACTGTTAGTTTACCTTGAGAGTTAAATTGATGTAGTAGGTAGTGAGGATAGTATGTAATTTCCCATTTATTCTTAGTCTTGTGGTTCAACTTGAAATGAAGTATGTATTGGCTTTTATATTGAAATGAAATAAGAGTTTGATATTTATGTTAAGCGCAAATTAGTAGTGTTACATGTGATTGCTCGCTAGAGGCATATTTGCCAACTGTTCACATCTCACGATTAAATAATTTCTTCCGCTGCCATGCTTTGGGACGTGACAAAACTTGTCTTTTCATTGTCAAGTTGATGTTGTTTCTAAATTATTTCTTGATTTCATTCTTTTTCTTGTTTTCGTTAGTTTTTGAGATGATGATCTTTTTCTCATTGAAATGACTTTTCTAAACATTGGTTTTCCTTCCCAATGAAACATCCAAGGGTTTTGATAAGTGCTAAACTATTGAGAGTACTTAGGATAGCTGGGTCTAGCATAGAAGTGAGTATGCGTCGACGCATTGAATGAGTTGCGTCGACCTACCAATGTCCATCCTGAATGCTCTTGCCGCTGGCAAACGGATGTGTCGACCTATCATTTTGGATATGTCGACCTACCCAGCATTCTGTTGCCAGTGCTGGTTTCCATGAGACATGTGTGTCGACCTGGTGTGCATGTTGTGTCGACTCACATGACTCCCAGTAGCCATTTCATAGAACCTGGGTCGACCTCCTTTAGGAATAGTGTCGACCTTCCCTTTGCCTTTGAATTTCTTTTGGGGCTTTTCCTTGGATTTTTGTTTTGCAGAGATTTTTCCATTTTTCTCCTCAACATTTTTCTAAGCCTTTTCATTTGTGTTCTTTGTTGAGTTTGGAGATTTTGAGCTTGAAGTAGATACAAATGTGATCGTTTTGATTCCAATTTATTTTTTCTTTGTTGAGTTAAATCCTAACCCTTCTTATTGAAGTTCATTACTGTTCCAAGTAAGGAAACCAAATTATTTCTGTCACTAACAACTTTCTCTAAAGCTTCTTATTTTTTAGATATTTCCTTTCGAAGTTCTTCAATTTCTTTCTGCATTCCATTATTGACGGTTTTGATGGCATTAAAATTTTCCACGAGAAGTTTCATTTCATTTTCCTTTAACTCAACCCATCAATGTTTTCTTTTAATTCATAGTTTTCTTTCTTAAATTGTTCATCATTTTCTTTCAATGAATTGTCATGAACAATATAATTGATCTTCTTCTTGAGAGTTTTTGTTTTCTCATCTTATTCTTCATATTGGTCAAGCAGTTCAAATAACCTTCTCTCATCACTGAGTGAAAAGTCTCGAAAGGAGACATTACCTTATCTCCCTCTTCTTCTCCTCCCTTTGCCATCAAGCAAGTTTTAGTATCTTGTTCATCATCTTCTAAGCTTTCTTCTTCTTCATCTTCTTCCTCCTCACTCCAAGTTCCAATCATTGCTTTGGGCTTGTTTTCTTCCACTTGGTGTGAGTTTTCTTCTGAGCATCAGGGCATTTTAATTTGACATGCCCTGGTTTCTTGCATTTGTAATAGACAATTCTGTCAGATCTCTTATTCATAGGTTGTTTAAATTTAGAAGAGTCACTTACCTGAGATCTTCCTCCAAGAAATCCTTTTCCTTCTTTTCTCAAGATTTTTCTGAACTTTCTAGTTAGGAAAGCAAGCTCACCTGAGTTTTCTCCTGAGCTCGATGATTCATTTTTGTAACGTCGTGATTGTTTGGATCCGTGTTTAATGGTTTTGGTGTGACGCCCTTGGCCAATGTGGGGTCATTGGGCCTTGGTTGTGGTTCCCGATTGTTGCACGGGTGTTGTGGGCCTTAGGTTGTAGCCCATTTAGCCTGCTGGTTTTCTAGTGAGAAAGGCGACGGAGTAGGTCGTCGCGTTTAAAACATGACGGCTACCCCTGTCGCGATTCACCGAACCACCTTTCCGTGGCACGACGCGAATGGCGATAGCCAAGTCTGTCACATTTAAAGCATGTTAAACGCGACGACTGCCTCCATCACGATTTTGACTGTGCATTTAATGCTTTGTTTTGCACCAGATAGAGCAGGGTTGGCTCTATCCGGCAAGGAGAGGGCTGATGTGTTGGCTTTGCGGTAATTATGGCATTTTTCGACTTCCTGGTGGCTGGTCCAGCCCGGGGTCCATGCGAAGAGGGCATCCGGAGCATGGGCAGGCCGACAAGGTGGTGTTCTTCACGTTTAGTGGGCTCTTCAAGTCGGTAGGGAGACTTCCCTTGTGATTTTGCTTAATTAGAATGGTTTGAAGTTTAGTAGAACATGCTATGTTGATGGGCCACTGTTTATTTATTGTTTTAAAGATTTAAATTGTAGTTTAATTGATGTTTGGAATGGATTTCTGGAACTAGAAGGGGGTTTGGCGGTCTGCTTGAAAAGGCGACCGACTTGTCCGTCGCATTTTGTTGTGAACATGACGACTGGTTCCGTCGCATTCTTAACGCGCATATTTGATCGCCCACGTACTTAGGGTGAACGCATCGCTTTGGGTGGTCATGTTTTTGGTGTTTCAACCGATGGGTGTAAATGTGACGACGAGGTCTACACTTTGACTGTCATGATTGGTCTGAAGGCGACGTGTTGGGCCGTCGTGTTTTTATCACGACTTTGGAACATGTTGTGGTCAACTTGTTGACGTGACCGGTGGGGTCGTCGCGATTTGATAGGTGACATCTGGGTCCATCGCGATGTAGCTTCTGAGAAGTGTTTGTGATGGTTGGGCTGTGATGGTCTAGTGTGGACCTAGCCTTGGCCATTTTAGATTATTTTAAGTTGGTCTGAGTTGATTAATGTTAGTAAAGCATGTTATAGGTTTAATGGCTTGGTTTGTTGTTAATTGATGAGTTATGTTGATTACGTCATTTGTGTTAATCATGCTATTCATGTTAAGTACGTTCTTATGTTGTGGTTTATGTGCGTAGAGGTGTGTTGCTAAGGAGGTCACCAATGATAGGCATGGTTATAATGTGATCATGTGGTTCAGGTATAATTGTGTTAGTTGCTTGGAGGTCACTTGGTGACAGTGATGAGCAGTTATAATATGTGTATTATGGTATAAGTTTTATGGTTATGTTAAGTGATTGGTGTGGCTTGTGTCTTCCCTGAGGTTGGTGGTCCGGCGCCTATTCCGGAATGCCTCTCTACTCAGGTACCTCAGGTTCTTTGTGAGCCAGACACGTTGTTGTTTGCTGTGCTCGGGGTTTGTCCTGGTAGTGTGTGCATCATAGAGATCTGTGTCATCTTCCTAGACACCCTCACTTCTGTGTTTGAGTTGTATGTCCAGCTGAGGAAAGATGAGAGTGGGACATCGATTTGTGAGTTATGGTTTGTTGTTTGGTCGCTTGTAGCACGCTCGTGGTTGGGGGTACGGACACCAGTAGACGTAGTGAGCCCCAGCTAGTCCTGTGTTTCTAGTGCCTCACTTTAGGGAGCTCAGGCCAGAGTCCTTAAGCCTCATTTGGTAATGGTTGAGTTAAAATTACTTTAATCCAGAGCTAAAGTTAGCTCACTTTTACTTTGTTTGCAACTGAGTTAACTCATTGACTATAGTGAGTTAACTTATTTTTCCCAAATGTATTTTGGTAGAAAAAGTGAGTTAACCTATGTTGGGAAAAAAAAGAAGCAATTAATGTTGTGTACCGTGAGAGTAAAAAGATAGTTAACTCAATAGATTAACTCCAACCCACCTCCAGAGGTGGGTTGGTAAATTGTGAGTTAACTCACATTTGACTCACCTTTAATCTAACCCACGTTAATTTTGTAACCTTTCCAAACAACTTTTTGAGTTAGTTTTGACTTAACTTTAGTCTAACCCATTACCAAACTGAGGCTAAAGGTGTCAGGCATGGGGCTTGTAACAGCGTGATCGTTCAAATCTAGTTTAACGGGTTGTGAGTGTGGTGCTCTGTTGGTTGAGTGTGTTTTGGAATTTCCTAAAGTTGTATTTTAATGATGACCAATGAACATCACTCATATTTTTATTTTGATGATGACATATTGCGATTTTAATGATGACATATTGTGATTTTATGATGACATATTGTGATTTTGATGATGACATGTTGAACATGTTATACATTTTATACATATCACAATAATGCTTAAACAATATATTTTTGATGTTTAATATCTCATATTTTAATGATAATATATTGTATTAATGGTTTACACTTTATATTTTCAAGTTTACACAATTTGTCTCAGTGGTGTCGACACAGTCCACCTGTGTGTTGACACGGTCTGCCTGTGTGTTGACACGGTCTGCTTGTGTGTTGACACAGTCTGCCAGTCGTGTCGACACACTCATGGTCAGGTCGACACTAGTTCCAGCTTCCAGGAAACCTGTTCTCATGTTTGGGACAGTGTGTCGACACACTCTCTGGTGGTGTCGACACACTCCAGCTGAAACTCAAAAATGTGAATTTTCTGGACATGTGGCTGCTTGGGAATTGAGGGATTTGACCTAGATTTCCGTGCCCATGCACCCCAAGGCACCTTATGGACATATGGGGCTATAAATACCCCCAATCCTTGTACTCCAAGAGAGAACCCACGAAAGAGAGCCTATACACTTCCAGAAGAAGCTTTTTGGCGGCAAAAGGGGGCTTTCCAGATCTTGCTCCATCTCCAGAAGTTGCAGGCCATCCTTTCAAGAGGAAGGACGTGGGAATCAAGGGGAATCTCTGGAGAGAAGGTTGCTGTGCTAGGCAAGGGAGCAGATCTAACTGAAGAGGAGCAGTAGAAGAAGGATTTCTGGCATTTCAGATGCCATCAAAGAAGAGCATCGCCAATTGAGGAGAATCTCCATCGATTTCCATCAAGGCTCCTCAATTGAAGTGTCTGCATGGCCTCTTCATCGAAGAACACTCATTCTACATCTATTTCTCTCACTTCAGAGTTTGTTCTTCCTTATTTCGTCTATGAGATTTGTGCATGAAGTTCTGCACAAATTTCTGTATACGAATCTGTCTTGAATCAGATCATTGCTAGAGGATCTGATCTCTTTTGTGTTTGATCTAGCTTTTGTACTGTGAGCCGTCGAGCTCTGGTTTGTGAGTCGTCGCACTCACTGTGTGGTTTGAGCCATCGTGCTCAATTTGGAGTCGTCATGCTCCGGTTGTTGTTTAAGCCGTTGTGCTCAGTTTGTGAGTCGTTGAACTCAAGGTTTTGTGTTGAGTCGTCGTGCTCAAGGTTGTTTGGAGTCCTCGAGCTCCAGTGTGTGTTGTACTCAAGGTTTTGAGTAGTGTGGCCTCACTATATGAGGGGTGGACGTAGGAGTCACTGGAGGTGATTTCCGAACCACCTAAAATCCTCTGTGCAGTGGTTTGAATTGTGGTTTGTCTTTGTATTGCACTAGATGCATGCATAGGCATTTCGTTCACACTTCTAATTGATTTGCTCACACACACTAATCACACACAATCTACACACACCCACACTTCAGATCAGTAAATTGTTTGGGTGAATTGATCTCTGATTCGAAGTAATTTTGAATTGCTTAAGCTTTCGCGTTAATTGGTGTTAGATCTATTCAACCCCCCTTCTAGATCTGATCCATCCACATATCCGATCCTACAATTGGTATCAAAGAGGGTTAATATCTATTTTTGATCTGATTTGATTGGTTCTATTTGATCTCTGTGCTCTATTTGCTTGAACTGTTTGCTTGATCTTTCACTATCTCTATGTGCTTAATCGCTCTGATTCCTACAATTGGTATCAGAGCAGGTTAACCACTCTAATTGCTAGATCTAATTACTTGTTACATTGATTCACTGTGATTAGATCTAATAATCTTTTGAGTTTTGGTATAATGGAAAATTTCTTTAATCTGCATGAATTTCCTGTTATAATTTCAGAGAAATCCCCAATCTCACTTTCATCAAGTTTTTCAGAGGAAGCATAAAGAAAAGGAGCAAAAGGAATTCACAAATGCTCAATGGCAAAGAAGAGCCTCAATGAATCCAGAAATCAACAATTCAGAAGGTTGTGGCTCTCAACTGCACATTCTAAGAGCTCAGAGCATTCTACATCCTCTTCAGAACACAAGAGTTCAAATGGGTCTACAAGATCAGGTAATCATTCCAGATCCATTTATGTATTCTAATTCTGATTCAGATGCAGATGAAGGCATGTCTTATGTTGAATTGATTGAATTCTGTGAAAAGATGCAAAATCTTAATGTAAAGCTGAACACTAAAAATAAAGATTTGAAAAAGACTTTAAAACTTGCCACAAAGAGAGTGAACATTAACAAATACACTTGATTGCTCCAGAACAATGATAAAGATTCTTCACACGAAAATGAAATTTGAAAGGTGAAGTTCAGAAACTGAATTCTGAAAAGAAAGTTTGAAAGATAAATCAAATTTGTGAAAACAAGTTGTCCAGTTGAAAGAAAATCTTGATTTGAAATATGAAATGAAAAATTGATTGATCTCAATGAAAACTTCAAATTTGATAATGATCAATTAACAAACAGATTTCTAATATGACTCATGATCATCAAATAAATGAAAGATGCAAACAACTTGTTGAAGAAAATTGTCACTTAAAAAGAAAGATTGAATGCTTGTTACATGACAACCATTAGACAATGATTGTAGCAATTTAAGTAATAAAATTCTGATTTGGAAAACAAATTGCTCAATTTGAAAATGAAAAGAACAAGATGAAAAATGGTTTAGATGTCATGCTAAATAATTTTAAATTTCAGAAAAGAATTGTTGCATTAAAAGCTGAAAAACAGAAGCTTCAACATGAATTAAAAAATACTAAATACACAAGTTTCTTCTGTGAGATATAAAAAAATGAAAATAAAACAAAATAACATTTGTTAAAGCTGCTGCAACAAGAACTCTTCTAATTCTAATGAAAACTAGTGAAAGTTCTTATTCAGAACAGACAGAGAAAAAGAAATTGCTACTGTCAAGAAGATTCATCTATTTCCTCCATCAGTCTAAAAAGCTACAAGGTAAGTTTCAAATTCACATCATGCCAAGAGCTACCAAAAGTACCTCCTTCTCCTCATGGTAAGCCTACTCACATGAAAAGGAGATTCCAGCAAATGCATACATGCAAGGTAATACCAGGTAAGAAATGATCTCATTTGCTTTAATTGTAATAAACCTGGTCATTTAGCCAAATTTTGCTGGAATAGAGATCAACATTTCCATAAATATGCCAAATCAGTTCAGTGCTTCACATGTCATAAATTTGGCATACTTCTAGAGAATGTTGGCATAGAATTGATAATCTTGTGCATGCTCCCATGTCTCATGTTAATGTACATAAGAATAAAGATCATGTTCATGCTGAAAACACTCAGAAATTCTATGTACATGAAAAAGAAATTGGTGCACAAAAGATCTCTTCTGAATTCCATATTAAAATCCAAAAATTAGAAAACTTCATGAAAACATAGATGCATTGAGTAAGGCAAAAAGAAAATCTGGAACCAATTCTGATCATAGTTTTATCAATGAAAGAAATGCATTATACCAAAATAAAATCACTTTAGATTCATAAATCTTTATTGCACTCTAACATTGATTTCATTGCAGACCCAAGCAAGTGTGGGTCCCAAAACCAGCTTGATCAGCAAGCTGAGGAGTCTTGCAGCTATACATTGTAAATGGATTCAAGATATTGGCTGTGCAAGGCAAGAAATGATTGGAAACACAGTAAAATCTTTAAATCCCAATGAAGACTGTTCAGGTAAACCTCATATCTTTTCTAGATTGAACTGCTTAAGTTAAAGAAAATTCCTAGAGTCTTATCTGAACAATGAAGAGTGTGTTTTGATGTTGCTCCCACAATAACCTTGTGTCATAACAATTGGAATCATGTTTGTATTATCATGCTTTCTTAACTGTGCCCATGATTCTGTGTGCATATCAACTGCTTTGACTTTTTGGTATATCAAATGATGACATGTGGAAGAACAAGTTATGCTTGTTTGGAAGCTATCATTATGCTTGAGTAAAATACTCCGCAAGTACCAGAAGTCATGTTATGCTTAAAGCTAATGGTGTGCATAATCATGTGTGAATTGCATGCTAGCTTTTTCATTCCATGCACATATTAAGGGGAGTGAATTAAAAAAAAAAAGTGCAAAAATGTTCTCGAAAATGCAATGAATTTCATGCTAAAACTAAAGAATATTGACCTTTTTGCAGTGACTATGTGGTATATCAAATGGTGAAATGTGAAAGGACAAGTTAGGCTTGTCTGGAAACTATCATCATGCGTGAGAAAATTCTCCGCCAAGTATCAATAGTCTTTTCTTGCATAAAGGTCATCAAGAAAAATGAAAATATCAAAAACTTTATTTTAGTCTTTGAAACATTTTTGAGTTTTTGAAAAACTTTTCTTCTTCAATAAATTGTCTGTTGATGTAGCTTGATCATGTTCATACTCTTTTTTGTGCAAACTGCTTGGAATGAACATATCTGAACTGCTTAATGATCATTTCATATCATGCATATCTTATAGGGGAGTGAGTCAAAAGAATCTTTGAGTGAAATGTTGGAGAAATATTCTTTCATATCTGATTTATCGACAATCTCTCATTCAGTTTGTTGACAAATGTTCTTGCAAGCTGCAATAAAAGTCATTCTGTTCTTGCAAATAAATTCCTCACTCTCACATTGCATTGGTATTCTTGGTATATCAAATGGTGATTTGAAGAAAGACAAGTCAGGCTTGTCTGGACACTTTCACTATGCGTGAGTATATGTCTCCGCCAAGTATCAAGAGTCTTGTATGCAATTGTTGAGGGGGAGTTCTTGTCTTTCAATAAAACATTCTTGCTCATTCTATTTTCATTTTACTCCATTCCTATTTCTTCAATAATCTTCATGTTCACCTTGTGAGTGGGAGATACTTGAAAGGGGGAGTCATTGTCACATTCCTTGACCTTACTTGTCTATCTTGAACCTCAAAAACATCAGAATTTTTGAGTCATTGTGCTAATTTCTTATGAGGAATTAAGACATTGAAAATAACTCATTGTGCATTTAGTTTAATTTCAAAGATTCATTATCATTTCAAGGTTAAGCAATCTTAATACTGAATGTCTTTAAAATGACTTGCAAAACACTTGTAGGCACATGAGTGGTTTTACTATTTAACATGTGCATGTTTAAGCTTCATTTTCACCACATGTTAATAATAATTTTTCTAAATTTGTAGTCAAGACTTTTCTGGTTAAAGCAAACATATTCCTGCAAAACATCAAAAGAATGATCAACAATCTGGAAAGATACAACAGAGCAATGCAAATTCTTGACCACTGAGTAACCGGGCCATTTCACCTAAAAAGTGATTTGTTTCGCGTCAAAAAGTGGAAATCAAAGTTTTCAACTCTGTATGATAAATGAAAGTTAAACCACTGAGTAATCAGGAGGTCTTGCATCTAATCAATGTGATCACTTGCACTGAAAAGTGAGATTTAACTAATTTATTCTTGTATTCTTTCCCAGTTAAAATGAAAGAAAATTAAATTGACAGGATTGAAAAGCTTAAGACCTTCATAAAGTTCATGTATACTGAGTTTAGACCTATTATTCTACATTGTGTTAAAATTAAGCTCCTAACATCCTTGTTAATACCTTCTGCTCACTCATATAGGTCACTTTACTTCGCATTTGCATCATTATTTTAACTACATTCGGATCATTATATCTTGCAATACCTTGTGTTGAGTGTGTCTTTGTGATTAAATTTTGTTGCACAATAACAAAAACACAATAATTTCTCTCATATGTCAATATCACTTTGCCTCGCTTATTTTGATTACTTTTGACCATTCATTTCCTATATTTCATTTCTTGATCTCCTACTATTCTTTGTTTCTCTCTCTTATCTATCCTTTTGATGCTGTCAAAAAGGGGGAGAAAAGGCCTTCAAAAGGGGGAGAAAGTTCTTTAAAGGAGGAAAAAGTAAAGTTTCTAGGGGAGAAAGTTCTTTATGGGGAGAAAGTTCAAAGGGTGAATATGGTCAAGGGAGTTATTGCAGTCAAGGAGTCAGGCTATGGGAGATTGTGCATAGTTTTTGTCATCATCAAAAAGGGGGAGATTGTTGGGTTGAGTGCGTTTTGGAATTTCCTAAGTTGTATTTTAATGATGACCATGACATCACTCATATTTTGATTTTGATGATGACATATTGTGATTTTAATGATGACATATTGTGATTTTAATGATGACATATTGTGATTTTAATGATGACATATTGTGATTTTGATGATGACATGTTGAACATGTTATCATTTTATACATATCACAATAATGCTTAACAACATGTTTTTGATGTTTAATATCTCATATTTTAATGATAATATCTTGTATTAATGGTTTACACTTTATATTTTCAGGTTTACACAAATTTATCTCAGTGGTGTCGACACAGTCCACCTGTGTGTTGACACGGTCTGCCTGTGTGTTGACACGGTCTGCTTGTGTGTTGACACAGTCTGCCAGTCGTGTCGACACACTCAATGGTCAGGTCGACACTAGTTCCAGCTTCCAGGAAACCTGTTCTCATGTTTGGGACAGTGTGTCGACACACTCCCTGGTGGTGTCGACACACTCTAGCTGAAACTCAAAAATGCGAATTTTTCTGGACACGTGGCCGCTTGGGAATTGAGGGATTTGACCTAGATTTCCATGCCCATGCACCCCAAGGCACCTTATGGACATATGGGGCTATAAATACCCCCAATCCTTGTACTCCAAGGAGAACCCCGAAAGAGAGCCCATACACTTCCAGAAGAAGCTTTTTGGCGGCAAAAGGGGCTTTTCCAGATCTTGCTCCATCTCCAAAGTTGCAGGCCATCCTTTCAAGAGGAAGGACGGGGAATCAAGGGGAATCTCTGGAGAGAAGGTTGTGTGCTAGGCAAGGGAGCAGATCCAACTGAAGAGGAGCAGTAGAAGAAGGATTTCTGGCATTTCAGATGCCATCAAAGCAGAGCATCGCCAATTGAGGAGAATCTCCATCGATTTCCATCAAGGCTCCTCATTGAAGTGTCTGCATGGCCTCTTCATCGAAGAACACTCATTCTACATCCATTTCTCTCACTTCAGAGTTTGTTCTTCCTTATTTCGTCTATGAGATTTGTGCATGAAGTTCTGCACAATTTCTGTGTACGAATCTGTCTTGAATCAGATCATTGCTAGAGGATCTGATCTCTTTTGTGTTTGATCTAGCTTTTGTACTGTGAGCCATCAGCTCTGGTTTGTGAGTCGTCGCACTCACTGTGTGGTTTTGAGCCGTCGTGCTCAATTTGGAGTCGTCGTGCTCCGTTTGTTGTTTGAGCCATCGTGCTCAGTTTGTGAGTCGTTGAACTCAAGTTGTGTGTTGAGCTGTCATGCTCAAGTTTGTTTGGAGTCGTCGAGCTCCAGTGTGTGTTGTACTCAAGGTTTTGAGTAGTGTGGCCTCACTATTGTGGGGTGGACGTAGGAGTCACTGGGGTGATTTCCGAACCACCTAAATCCTCTGTGCAGTGGTTTGAATTGTGGTTTGTCTTTGTATTGCACTAGATGCATGCATAGGATTTCGTTCACACTTCTATTGATTTGCTCACACACACTAATCACACACAATCTACACACACCCACACTTCAGATCAGTAAATTATTTGGGTGAATTGATCTCTGATTCGAAGTAATTTTGAATTGCTTAAGCTTCCGCATTAATGTGTTAGATCTATTCAACCCCCCCTTCTAGATCTGATCCATCCACATATCCGATCCTACATGCTCATGACCAATGTGAGGTCATAGAGCCTTGTTCATGGCCTTTGTGCCTTGTGGGCGTTGTGGGCTTTAGCCCTCAGCCCATTTAGCCCGCAAGTTTTCTAGTGAAGAAGACGACAAGGTGTGTCGTTGCGTTTTGAATGCGACGGCTTCCTACGTCGCGATTTACCAACTGCCTTTCCGATGCGTGGTGCGATTGGCGACGGTCAAGTCTGTCGCGTTTAAGGTGTTTTAAACGCAACGTCTGCCTCCATCACGATTTTGACTGAGTGTTTAATTGCTCTCTTTTGGCCAGACAGAGTAGAGAAGCTCTGTCCGACGTGAGGGGGAGGTTGTTGTGGGGTGTTTTGGTGATTTTGACTTCCAAGTGGTTCGTGCGGCGCGGTTTCCACGCGAGAAGGGTGTTCGGAGCATGGGTGCGCCGATGGTGTGGTGTTCTTTGCCTTTTGTGGGCTCTCCGAGTTGGTAGGGAGACTTCCTCTTTTATTTTGTGTTATTTAATTGGCTTACAGCTTTTAAAGCATGATAGAATGACATGTGGTAGTTTAGCTTCCATTTTATAAGCTTATGTATGAATGGTATGGTGTGTGGAATGGGTTTCTGGAGGAGGAAGGAGGGTTCAACCACCTGCTTGAGAAGGCGACGGACTGAACCGTCGCGTTTTGGTTTAGAACGCGATGCCTTGGGCCATCGCATTCATGTGTTCCGATTGGGTTGGACCGACTGGTCTGGACGCGACCACTTGACCTGTCGCATTCTTGTTGAGCGCGTCGGTGTGGTCCGTCGTGATTTTGTGTACGATTTAGTGTGGTCTTTGTCGCGACGTATCGTTGCGTCGCGATTTTCTCTTTGACTATCAGTGTTGACCATTTTGCCCGAAGGTGACGTATCGGGCCGTCGCGATATGGTCACGACATTGGGCCCTGTCGCGTTAGGCTTTGAATTGCGTCGGGGTAGGTTGTCGCGTTCTTAAAGGTGACGTCTGTGTTCGTCGCGATTTGGCTTCCGAGGTGTGTTTGTGATGGTTGGGCTGTGATGGTCTGGTGTTGACCTAGCCCTGGTTTTCTAAGATGTTGTTAAGGTGTTTAAGTTGTCTCCATAATTAGTAAAGCATGTTATAGGCTTAGTGATTTAGATTATGAATGGTTAGTGAGTTAAGTTAATTATGTTAATTATGTGGTTAATGTGCATTATGGTTTAGTGTGTTGCTATGGAGGTCATGAGATGACCAATGACATACAAGGTTATTAGGTGTTTTGTGGTTCAGACTAGTAGTGGTGTCACGCTCCGATATTTAGCAGCGGAATAAATACCGAGGTGCGTGAACGATACATAGACATTCACGTTGAATAGCGCAGAGTCACAATTGAATATAATAACACAGTGGAACTATAATATTGTCATAAAAGTACTCCTTATTCCATTCATTCAACTAATTAAAACCTTACATCAATCGAGCCAATCAAAGGCCCATTATTCAAATAAAATGTTTCTCTAATACATAGACTATCAAATATCTATTCCTAATACTTCATCTTCTCAATGTCGGTGCTCATCACTCTTGTCCTGCCCCATCTGACTCCTCTGATTCCTCATCACTACTTGAAAAGGACAGGATGATAGGGTGAGCGAACTAGCTCAGTAGGATTTACATCTCAATATTGTGGCGGGCACTAGTACATGATTAACATTTTAAATAGGCAAGATATGAACATGTACATGATGACAATGCATGCTTTTCTAACAAGTTGAATACGGAATAGAATAGATGTCATATTAAATCATATATCGAATTGCATATACAATGGACAGGTAGTTCAAGAGTAGAATCGTATCAAAGGAAATTGGCCATATTCACACGGATATCACATTTCACATGATCAGACATATCATATCAAATCAACTTATCATATCATATCAAACGAAGGCACATTCCCACAAATCTTGCATATAGTATCAGTGCCATGCCAAGCACCACAAGTCCATACTCCAGCGGTTAATAAGTACGTTGGGGAGCTCTTCCCCAGGACCAGACAGGGCCCCTATTGCACAGTCAATGGTCAAATGGACCGAGTCCTACGTTGTGCCGAACAAACATATTCATATTATGGCCACGGAATTTCAATAAGTTCAATGTAATAAGAACATGATCATCATAGAGCCAAGGTGTGACAATAGCTCAAGAGAACAAATGGGCAGTATAATGACGTATCTTATGTTTCATAATTCATTAATGTCTTGACATGAGGATGACTAATGACAGATCGTATACGGAACATGTGCTCTCTATCTCCAGGGTACTTCATGGTACAACCAGCTCGGTCTCTATGTGGGAATCCATAGAGAACAGAGACTTACGGAGGTCTTAAGGAAAAGATCGCTAGTCTGCCAATTCGGAATGGCCAACAGAGAGCTCCCAATTCCCCAAGAAGGGTGTGCCTAATCGTGCAAATGTGTAAGTGACGTGTCACATATCTTTCCTAATATGTATGCAATTTCCGAATAAATAATTGAAACATCGGACATATACTAAACAAATCACGATAAAGCCTAGTAACAAGTCCATGCTAACATGTATTCATCCACATATTCACATCAAATTCGTATCATTTCAATTTCATAACAAGCTAGATCCCAAGATAATGATCAATTGAACATAAATCATATGTTACAAATTAGAATCATATTCATGCCTTTACCACTTTCAATTGATGGATTTCTTTAGGCCAATGCACACTATGGAACACTATGCACATGCTGACAGACCACAAAGCCTAACATACTAAATGCTGACTGAAAAGTACAGTCCTCGGTCGGCCTAAGAATAGCGTCCAACACAGTGGATGTTTTCAAACACGGTGTACAGGTAACAGGCCAAACTGTAGCAACCCGAAAAATTAAATACTTAAAATTCAAAATAATAATTCTTTAATTGAAATAATAGAAACATACGTACCATTATTGTATGTGCAAGAATACACCGGAAAATTCCGTAAAAATTATAAATCAACCCAAATAATATCCCTAAGTGTTCCACGAAGAAATTCGTGCAACAAAAAATCCGATTGGCTAAGATTACGTCACAATGTGACTAATTATCCAAATTAGGAAACTAAGTCGGAAAACCGTTAACACGGAAAATAACGCGCTCATAAACTAAACGATCATGTTGGAGAGACTTCCACATCATGTGATGATTAACCATTATCGGGTTTGGACCAATGGCCCTCTCATAGCCCATGAATATTTCAAATAAGAAAATGCAATAAATTCATAACTATATTATTCCCAATTAAAAAGGGAAAACCTATAAGATAAATTCCAATAAATAATGGGCTTGGTTAAGTGGACCCATTAGAAATTAGTGGCCCAAATAAGGATTTTAAAAGAAGAATAATAGGAAAATACCCTAAATTCGTAACTAAATTATTACCTAAATAGAAATGGGTATTTAATATATTAAAAAGGAAGTTTGAGTTAGAATTGGATTCCTAAACCTACCCTAATAGTTGGCCACGAATTTGGCTCCCATCCTAACCCAAATAGGAAGTGGAAAGCTTGGGAGGAGGTTAGGAAAGGAGGAAATTCGGAATTTAATAGAAGTTAGAGTACTATTAGGAATTAGAAACATAACATGCATAAATACACCTCTTAAACCCCCTTGGCCGACCCTAGCTCGTTGCCAAAGTTTTTTGGACGTGGAGAAGAGGCTAAGGAGAGAGGATCTCGTGCGGAGAAGGAGTTTCTTGAAGCTTCTTCCTCGTTCTTGGAGTTCTAAGCCCTAGAAGACAAATCGAGTCAAAGGTAGGCATTCTCACAAGCATAAAAGATGAAACTTTTTCTGTAGGATGTCTCGTCTATCATGAACGAAGCCCTCAAGTTTCATAATTTTTCCATCAGCATATCTTTAGTTCTTGATTTTTCATGTTCTGCAACTTACCTGACCCCGAACCCTCTTCTTAACTCTTGATCTCCTTGTATACCCAATCCCAGGCTACAAAATTTTTATTGTGGGAACTGATGCATGTTAGGCATATTTTTGCCCCTGAAAGCCCTAATTTTTGTTGAGCATGTTGCTCGAATTAAATCAATCTTGCTCTCTGTGTCATGTTCTATATTACTCGTTATTGTTCATGCTCAAACCATTTCAACCCTGCTCTCTCTCTAATTCCTATTTACTGGAAGTACTCTCGTATGTCTAGTTTCATTTGCCACTGTTTTCGTGATTTTTCATCATTTATATAATTAGTTATTTTTTTCTAACAACCCTATATCAAAATTTGAATGTTCTGGCCCGCAATCCCAAGCCTGGTCTGATTCCTGTCAGAGCCAGGCGTAGACCACCAGATTGCGACGGGCCGATATGTCGCCTTCTGAGGTCTGATTGCGACAGCCTACCAGTCCGCATTCAGAAAGCGACAGGTGCCGTCGCTATCCCTGTCTTGTCCTGTCGCGACCCTTTCCCGCCTCTGTCGCGTTCACAAGGCCGTCGCGACAGTACCCATGTCGCGATCTGCCTACCCCTGTCGCAATCCTCATTGGCCTTCTTACAGTTATACCCCCAGCAAAAAATTGTTTAAAAAAAAAAATGGAGCTACATTTGAATGATTTAATATACATTCACGACTTATTGCTAGCTATGATTTCTCTTACACATGCACACACATGAACCATCCATATGTGGCTGAAATTTGGCAGAAAATATCTCATAATGTATCTGGTAAATTATTGCAATAAAGTATGTTAATTGCCCTATTTTAAGGACTTGTATTCGTTTCTTGCGTTGTTCATATACCGATATCGACGCTCCACTGTTCTAGAATTCCTCTAGAACGTCGAGCACCTGTTTTACCTACACACTTTACTTGGCTTGTGTGAACTCTCCGTCGGATATTCCTTTCGCCGGACTAGTGACCCTTGCACAAGGCCTCCGTAAGTCTCCTCTGACCCTGGATTCCCACATGGTCGACGAGCCGTTTGTACCCTAACACCCATTACACCTTTAGGATCGATATGATCCAAACGGCTATTAGAAGTTCGCTCTTACCTTGATCACGTCGAACCTCTGGACTTGTGCATAACATGGCCAGCGGGAAGATCGTGAACTCCACCTGACTGCCAATACGATTTGCGCGTGTTGTGCAACTGTTACTATCGCTTGTTTTACTCGTTGTATTACGTGCAATGTCCACTAGCTCTCATCTACACTCTACTCGCTCATCTATTCACGTTCACTCTACTATCTCGTCTATTCATCTAGTGCTCTTATCTATTTCTTGTACTCTCAATTGGCCATAAAATTGATTGTCTAAAGATAAACAATATAACCATGCCAGCGCAATAGGGCCCGATCAGGTCCTGGGGGGAGCGCCCGAAAGTGCCATTTGTCCGCGGGAGTTAAATGACCAGGATGTCGGCATTACATCCAAGTGCCATACCATCAAGATTAATCTAAGAAAATCAACACAAAGGCTATATTCTCTCGTTGTCTTTTGACAAACAAGTGATATACTCTCTCTCTCTGGCTATCTTCGGATAACCAAAGTGCAATTACTATCTCGATTGACAGAAAGTTAATCAAAAGTGCTATACTATTCGATTGATAAGAAATCAATCAAAGTGCAATTTACTCTCTATATGCCACTACTTTCTCTCTCCTTGCTATACATGTTGCTTGACGTTGACGCTATGTGCCTCGTGTTGTTGTGTTGCTTTCTATCGTGACTCGATCTTATTCATTGTACTATACTTGATTCATCTGCTATTTGAACCATGTTACTTGTGCTCTTACTTTCTCGACTTTACGTAACTCGCTCTATCTTTAGTTACTCTGCCATTTAATGCACTAATTATTTAAAGCCTGCTTGAGCCTGAGATTTAAGTCCTACTGGGCGTTGTCGCTCACCCTTCGTTATTTGTTATGTGGTCTCAGGTAAGTCGGACTTTGACGTCACACACACCATGGGACAGGACCAGAGTGATGAGCGACCTGGAGTCAACTCATGAAGTTACCTTAGTACCATGGAGTCTAGTAGTTATTGCTTTAGATTTCTTTTCAATGTAATGACGTCATTGAGCCCTATGTATTGGCTCCGAATTAGCGGTTGTAATGGTCTTAGTGATTTTTAATGAATCAGAGTTTATTTCAATTATTGTTCATTATGCTCTGATGTTTGCGAAAGTATGCGTAATTTCGTTACCATACTCGTTGTTCGCGTCTCCCTCCGATTTATTCCGCTGCTAATTGGAGAGGCGTGACACAAACTATGCAGAAAAGTGAATCGCGTCAACCTGGTAGGCCGCCTTTAAAATTGAATCACGTCGGGGTATCCCGACACGTTAAAGGAAATTCATTTAATAAATCGGTGGGCGGGAAAACGACCTGAATCGCGTTGGGGGATCCCGCCGCGGTTCAGACCGGGCACAGACTCCCACGCAGCACGAAGTCTCATGCGGCCGTTGACCGGTCAGCGCGAGAATCGCGTCGTGCCTAGTGGATGTCTTTTCTAAATCATGTCGGACCAGGCCGAAGCGATACCAGGTCACTGGAATCGCGTCGCTTGGTTCGGACGCGATTCCTAGCTTAACCCGAAAATGCAGGAAAACCAACTGATCCTCTTACCATGCTTATATCTCACTATCTAATGATATTTAGACAAAACGTTTAACATGAAGAATGACCAGGACAACTAGTAGAAGAACTTTGATGTTGAGGGTTTGACCTAATTCGGTCTCAAATCTTGTGAAACACATGAAGAATGTAGAAGGCAAGTGCAACCCAAAAATACAATATCATGCAGCGGCTCTCTTACCATGCTTATAACTCTCTAATTAATGACATTTAAACAAAATGTTTAACATGAAACATGACGAGACTACTAGTAGCATAACTTTCATGATGGGGGTTTAGTCTAATTCGGTCTCGAATCACGTGCATAATAAGAAGAACGTAAAAATCCCTAACTATGCGCGACTTAGGGAAAACGACTAATACTCAATGTATACTCCATGAAAATTAGGGAAATCAAGTGTAAATGAACCTGGACTCGAAGCTCTACAAGATGGTATTGATTTTATTTAATTTTGGCCCGAGAAACACCTACCTTTGAATGCTTAGAACTCCCTGTAGGTTTCTGGGTCGATGCAGAACGAGGTTGAGGAAGATCACATTTTCCTCAGCCGTTCTCCTCTCCTCCAGTGCCCTAGGCTTGCTGCTCACAACCCCAACCTGTTTCTAAACCTTCCCTAAATTTTTGTGATGAACTCTTATAGTTTTAGGGATTAATTTCATATCCTACTAGTGCTATGAAGGGTGGCTGCGAGATCTGCTTGGCACCTTCCAAATCTGAATTTTCTCCTCCCAAATGAGGTAGCTACACCATGGGAAGGTGTCATGCATGGTTGGCCACGATTTGGCTTGCCATGATTGGCTAATGACACACTTTTAAACCCTAATTTACCCTTCCTAATTACCCCATATTTACAAGTACGAATTTTTGGGCATTTCTTGTTCCAATTTTTATCCTTGGGCCAAATGTGCTTCATTGGCCCAATATTGTTAATGGATCATTAATACATGATGTTAGAAGTCTCTTCAACATGTTTATTTAATTTATGGTCGGGTTATTTTCCCACGTTAACAATTTTCCGACTTAGTTTCCAAATTCGGGTAATTAGCCACGTGTGACTCTAATTCCAATCGGATTTTCCGTTGTACGAATTTCTTCGTGGAACATTTAGGAATAATGTTTTGGGTTGATTTATAATTTTTATGGAATTTTCTGATGTGTTTCTCACGTACGATAGTGGGACGTATGTTCTACCATTCCGATAATATAGAAATTATTTATTTACTATTTTCATACTTGAATTTGTTCATCAGGTCATAAGTTATCCGTTGGTCCAATTTCCTTTATGGACTATCCCCACATATTGTTTGGAGTCGACCATAAATTTTTAATTTAGTTATGATCTCATTTTATACACATGATAATGGATTTTCCATCTTATTCCTAATTACGATAATAAGTCACAATAACTCTTAAATATACCCCAAATGACTTTTATTGACCCAAATTTCTTGATGGATCATTATAGGATATTATGTGAAGTCCATCTATGATTTTTATTTAATTTTCTGGCTCCTCTAAGTATGTGTGATAATGATTTCCCGAGTTATTCCCTGATTACGATACTCAGCCGCAAAACGCCTTAAACTTGGACCATCCGATTTTCCTTTGCACGAATTTCTCCGTGGGTCATTAGGGAGTATAGTTAGAGTTGAACCATGGTTTTTTATGGAATTTTATAATGGGTTTTTTTATGTATGATAATGCACGTGCGTTTTTGCTATTTCACTAATATTGAATTTATCGTTTTTAATTTATTCCAATTTTTTTAATTACCGAATTTACGGGGTGTTACATCCTCCCCCACTTAAAAGAATTTGGTCCCTAAATTCATAAGTGTAGTCAAGTGAACCAGGAAATTGGGCTTCCTGATTTGGTTTACTTCCTTGGATCACCGTATAACCTACAAACACCGCATCTGTAGTGGGTAGAGTTCTATCTATTCATTTAGCTATCCTTGGGAGCCACAGTTGGTCTGACCTCCAATCATCTCTCCTACTTACGACTGATGTACTAGCAAGACGATTATCATAAGACTGATCTAGAGGTTCAACAAAATGACATATTCCATCATACCTCCTTCTTCTGCAGCTTCAGGCTCCTGAATAGCTTGTAAGTGGCCTTGCCTCATTTGTCCATTCGAACGCTTGTCTTGAGGGGTTTGTTCCTTTAGCATTGGGCAATCAGAATCCTATGGTCACGACTCCCACAGCGCAGACATCTCCCCTGCGCTCTCCAGCATTGTTTGGATTGGTGACTAGCTTTATCGCAATGCTTGCATCTTTCCCTATTTGCCACTACCAACTGCTTGCCTAATTCCTTTGGCTTCTTATCAGCTTGTTCAATAGAACCACCACTGGGCCTTTTCCTCCCAATGGTCGGTTGATAATTTTCGGTAGCAGAAACTTGTTCTCTCTTCATAGCCTTCCCCTTGATCCTATCAGCAGTCTCCATGGCATCTTCCAGTAATTGAGCCTTCTTTATCATGTCCACATAGGTTTGAATGTCCTTGGCACCAGTTGGGTGATATACTGGGGCCTCAAGCCATTCAAAAGTGTTTTGCCTTCATTCTTTCTGTCCCAATCAAGTGAACGGCATATCAGGACAGACGAGAAAATTGGGCCTCATACTCGGCCACAGTAAGTCCTCTCTGCTTCAAAGCCGCAAATTCGCCTGCTTTCCTTCCGTTCTTGAACCCTCTCAGAGAAGTATTTGGTGTTGAAGCATTCAATAAACTGAGTCCATGTCATTGCTGACCATTCAGTGTTGCTTCCACCGACTCCCACCATGCCCTGGCATCCTTTTCCAATTGGAAAGTCGCCAGTAGTACTTTATTTTGGTCCGCGCAATGCTGACCCTAAAGATCCTTTCAATTTCTTTGACCCAATGTTCAGCAACATCTGGGTCGTGCTTCCTTCAATCTAGGCGGATCCATACTTCAGAATTTCGATGGAGATCACCGAATCTGCGGTTACCTCTACCCTGGGTGGCTTGCAGGATAGCCTGAGTCAAGTTCTGTAATGTTTGTTGCATGTTCTAGCCTGGGCACGTTCAGCAGCCATTAAGGTATTAAGTACCTTCAAGAGAGTAATTTAAGTTAGACATCTGAATATAACATATGTGACTCCTATTCCCATAGCTCTACCCAAGCTCACATTATGTAATACCCCAGAAATTTCATTAATTAAAATTTTAGATAAATATAAAATTCGTCAATTTATAAAAAACCAAACTAACTAAAAGATACACGTCATTATTGCATGAGTAGAAACTCATGTAAAATTCTATAAAAATAATAGTTGTACCTTAAAAATTATTCTCTAATGACACATTAAGAAATTTGGGCATAGAAAAAATCCGGGCCATGATTTAGAATTTATGCGACTTATCATTGTAAATAAGGAATAAATTGGAAATCTATTATTACATGAGCCAAGGATTAACAATTGAAATAAAAATTATGGGTAGACTCCAAACAATATGGTGGGGATAGTCCATAAAAGGAATTGGATCAATGGAAAACTTATGACCCATGAACAAATTCAAGTATGAAAATAGTAAATAAATAACTTACGTATTATCGAAATGATAGAACTTACGTACCACTATCGTACGTGAGAAAACACATTAGAAAATTCCGTAAAATTATAAATCAACCTCAAACATTATTCTTAAGAGTTTCATAAAGATATTCGAGCAACGAAAAATCCGATTGGCCAGTGTACGTTACACGTGACCAAGTTAACCGAATTAGGGAACTAAGTCGGAAAATTGTTAACACGGAAAAATACCCAACCATAAATTAAATAAATAGGTTGGAGAGACTTATAACATTATGTATTAGTGACCCATTAATGAAAATGAGCCAATGGATCACTTTTAGCCTAATAATAAAATTGGAACATAAAAATACTCAGAAATTTGTACCTGTAAATATGCAATAATTGTGAAGGGCACATTAGGGTTAAAATTAGGGTAATTAGTCATTCAGGTAAGTCAAAACCGGACCCAACTCTAAGAGGTGGTTTCCTAAACCTTTGCTACCTCCTTTGGGTGAGAGAATCTCAGATTTTGGAAACTAGAATGCAGAAATTCGCAGCCCTCTTTCCTAGTCCCATTAGGACATGAGTAGCACCCTAAAACTATAAGAACTCTTCACAAAACGTTTGGGGAAGGTTTAGCATCAAGTTGGGGTCGTGTGCAGCAAGTTTGGGTGCTGGAGGAGAGGAGAAGGCTGGGGAAAACGTAGTCTTCTTCCACCTCGCCCTGTAGCGAACAGGACCTGCAGGGAGTTCTTTGCGTTCAAAGGTAGGCATTCTTGGGTCAAGATTAAAGAAAAATAATACCATCTTGTAGAGCTTCGGGTCTAGCTTCATTTGCTTCTGATTTTACTAATTTTCATGGAGTATACCTTGTGTATTAGTCGTTCTCCTTAAGTCGCGCACAGTTAGGGCTTTTCCCGTTCTTCTTATTATGCACATGATTTGAGACCGAATTAGACTAAATCATCAACATCAAAGTTCTTCTACTTGTAGTCACGATCATCTTTCATGTTGAACATTTGTCTAAAAAGCTTTAGTTAGAGAGTTATGAACCCGTAAGAGAGTCATGCATAATACTGTGTTTCGGGTTTGCAGTTAGCCTTAGGTTCTTCTGTTTTGCTCGAGATTTAAGACTGAAGTAGGTCAGCCTCCAACATAAAAGTTCTTTAAATAGTTGTCATGGTCATCTTTCATGTTAAGTGTTTTGTTTAAATATCATAGTTAGAAAGTTATAAACTTCGTAATAGAGTCATGCAGGATACTGCGTTTTCAGGTTGCATTTAACTTTCACTTCTTCATGTTTTTCACAAGGTTCAAGACCGAATTAGGTAAAACCCCACAACAAAGTTCTTATACTCGTTGTCCTTGTCATCTTTTATGTTAGACGTTTTGTACAAATGTCAGTAGATCTCATGTTACAAGTCTAACATGTAAGTCACAACGAAGTCATGCATGTTTAGGGCTTTCTCACGTTCTTCCTGTATTTCATGCAATTAGAGACCGATTCAGACCCAGCCCACAACACAAAAGTTCTTCCAATATGTCCTCGATATTTTCTATGTTGAGAGTTTTGTCTAAAGGTTAGCATATAGAGAGATATAGGCATTTCATGAATATCGCCCCTGTGTCAAAACATGGTAAGTCTGAACCAAGAGCATGCCAGATCCCGGTCGGACTCAGGCGTAGACCCTGTGAACGCGACGGCCCGATATGTCACGTTCTGAGGTCGGGTCGCGACAGTACTTCTGTCGCGTTCTGGTCGCGACAGTACCCCTGTCGCTTTCTGCCTGCCTGATCTGACGACCCCGTCGCGATCCTTGCAAGACCACGTCGCGATCTCAGTTTGGGCCAGAAAACCCATCTTGTGCAAGTCTCGCTGTACCACCGTAACTTCCATATCATGTTAACGGTCTTAATTACAGAAAAATGAAGTTGTAAGTATTGTTTGCATTTTAATATAATAAAAGTCAATCACTTGATCTTTCATATCCATGATTTCATGACACATGCACACACGTTGAACCATCCAAACATGGCTTAACTTGGCATGAAAATACCTCATATGTATCTGGTAATTTATCGCAATAATGTATATTTAAATGCTCTATTTTAATGAACTTGTCTTCGTTTTCTCGCGTGTTTGGGAATACCGTTACCGACGCTCCACTGTTCTAGAATTCCTCTAGAACGTCGAGTACTTGTTTCTATAATTACACACTCTCTTGACTTGGACGAACTCTCCGTCGGATACTCCTTCTGCCGACTAGTGACTCCTTGTGCAAGGCCTCCGTCAGTCTCCTCTGATCATGGATTCCCACATGGTCGACGAGCCGATTGTACCCTAACACCTGTGATACACCTTGGGATCAGCAAGATCCAGACGGCCTTAGTTGCTCTCGTTCTTATCTTGAATCACGCCGAACCTCTGGACCTGTGCATAACGAGCCAGCGGAAAGGTTGTGTTCCACTTGACTGCCAACACCGTGCGCGCGTGTTGTGCAACTGTTACTATCGCTCGTTACTCGACGTTTCATGTGCAATGACCATAAGACTCATCTATACTGTACTCGCTCGTCTATTCACGTTCACTCTACTATCTCGTCTCTCTCGTCTATTCACGTTCACTTTACTGTCTCGTCTCTCTCGTCTATTCATCTAGTACTCTCTTGAGACTCGTTGAGCTGTTGTGGCTCCTATCGTTTGTTACTATTTCATGACTGTCTAGCGCTATATGCATACTGTGCAGGGCACGGAGAGTGTCCGAGGGGCTCCAATCTAGTCCTGGGGGCAGAGAGCCACCCGAAAATACCTGCAGGGGCTATTGACGGTGTTCTGCATTGCACCGTTCTGACTATACTATATTGGCTAGACATCTGACTACTATCCTTTTAGTCTGAGGAGTTCGAACGTACTGTGATATTACTGTGCTATCACAAACTGTTATACATTAGTCTGAGGAGTTCAGACATAATGTACTATCATGAAACGGCTACTGTCCTAGAAGAGACTACTGCCGTATTCTACCAGTGCACCGTTGTGCAACCATACACGCTATCTCGTTACACGCTATCTCATCATACGCTCTACTTGCTCTACTTGATACTCACTATCTGGAGTTACTGTGTGCTATCGCGACTTGATCACATTCAAAGTGCAATTTACTCTTTACATGACCATCCATTATCATCTCTTCTTACTATAAATGTCGCTTGCTATTCTTGACAATGTCGTTACTTGCTATTGTTGTTATCGTTTCTGTCGTGACTTGACTTTAATCATCGTGCTATACTTGATTCATCTACTATTTGAACCATGTTACTTGTGCTATTACTTTCTCGACTTTACATGACTCTCTCTATCATTAGTTTACTCTGCCTTTAATGCATTAATTACTTAAAGCATGCTTGACTCATGAGATTTAAGTCCTACTGGGCGTTGTTCGCTCACCCTGCGTTTGGTTATTGTGTCTCGGTAAGTCGGACAATGACGTTAGATGCACCTGGGACAAGACCCGAGTGTTGAGTGAACTGGAATTAGTTGATGAAGATACTCTAGTACAATGGAGTCTAGTAGATATTGTTTTTAGATTTCTTTCTAATGTATGGAGTCAATGAGCTATATGTTTTGGCTCTGGATTAGTGGTTGTACTAGTCTTAGTGGATTTCAATGAAATGAAGAGTTTTTATTCCAATTATTGTTCATTAGATACTCTGATTTATTCAACTGATTGTACATGTTACCTACTATGTACTTCGTTCACGTCTCCCCCGATTTATTCCGCTGCTAAATTGGAGGGGCGTGACACATTAGGTATGACAGATTTTGACTCGTGTGATCTAGTTTCATTCTATATTCCTATTCCCTTGGACCCTAAAGTTTAGGCTTTGATACCAACTGTCACGCCCCGATATTTAGCAGTGGAATAAATACCGAGGTGCGTGAACGATACAATAGACTTATCAGAGTTAATAGCGCAGAGTCACAATTGAATATAATACACAGTGGAAACTATAATATTGTCATAAAAGTACTCCTTATTCCATTCATTCAACTAATTAAAAACCTTACATCAATCGAGCCAATCAAAGGGCCCATTATTCAAATAAAAATGTTTCTCTAATACATAGACTATTCAAATATCTATTCCTAATACTTCATCTTCTCAATGTCGGGTGCTCATCACTCTTGCCCTGCCCCATCTGACTCCTTGGTTCCTCATCACTACGTGAAAAGGACAGGATGATAGGGGTGAGCAAACTACCTCAATAGGATTTACATCTCAATATTGTGCGGGCACTAGTATACATGATTAACATTTTAAATAGGCAAGATATGAACATGTACATGATGACAATGCATGGTTTTCTAACAAGTTGAATAGCAGAATAGAACGGATGTCATATCAAATCATATATCGAATTGCATATACAATGGACAGGTAGTTCAAGAGTAGAATCGTATCAAAGGAAATTGGTCATATTCACACGGATATCACATGTTCACGTGATCAGACATATCATATCAAATCAACTTATCATATCATATCAAACGAAGGCACATTCCCACAAATCTTGCATATAGTATCAGTGCCATGCCAAGCACCACAAGTCCATACTCTTGCAGTTAATAAGTACGTTGGGGCACTTTTCCCCAGGACCAGACAGGGCCCCTATTGCACAGGCATTGGTCAAATGGACCGAAGTCCTACGTTGTGCCGAACAAACATATTCATATTATGGCCACGGAATTTCAACAATAAGCTCAATGTAATAAGACATGATCATCATAGAGTCAAGGTGTGACAATAGCTCAAGAGAACAAATGGGCAGTATAACGACGTATCTTAAGTTTCATAATTCATTAATGTCTTGACATGAGGATGACCAATGACAGATCGTACGCGGAACATGTGCTCTCTATCTCCAGGGTACTTCATGGTACAACCAGCTCGTCTCTATGTGGGAATCCATAGAGAACGAAGACTTATGAAGGTCTTAAGGAAAAGATCGCTAGTCTGCCAATTCAGAATGACCGGCAGAGAGCTCCCAATTCCCCAAGAAGGGTGTGCCTAATCATGCAAATGTGTAAGTGACGTGTCACAGATCTTTCCTAATATGTATGCAATTGACAAATAAATAATTGAAACATCAGAAGCATATAACTAAACAAATCACGATAAAACCTAGCTAACAAGTCCATGCTAACATGTATTCATCCACATATTCACATCAAATTCTTATCATTTCAATTTCATAACAAGCTAGATCACAAGATAATGATCAATTGAACATAAATCATATGTTACAAATTAGAATCATATTCATGCCTTTACCGCTTTCAAATTGATGGATTTCTTTTAGGCCAATGCACACTATGGAACACTATGCAACATGCTGACAGACCACAAAGACTAACATGCTAACTGACTGACTGAAAAGTACAGTCTCGGGTCGGCCTAAGAATAGCGTCCAACACAGTGGACGTTTTTCAAAACACGGTGTACATGTAAACAGGCCAAACTATGTAGAAAAGTGAATCGCGTTGGCCTGGTAGGCCGCCTTTAAAACTGAATCACGTCGGGGTATCCTGACGTGTTAAAGGAAATTCATTTAAAAAACTGGTGGGCGGGAAAATGACCTGAATCGCGTCGGGGGATCCCGCCGCGGTTCAGACTGGGCACAGACTCCCACGCGGTGCGAAGTCTCACGCGACCGTTGACCGGTCAGTGCGAGAATCACGTCGTGCCTGGTGGACGCCTTTTCTGAATCGCGTCGGACCAGGCTGATGTGATACCAGGTCGCTGGAATCGCATCGCCTGGTTCGGACGCGATTCCTAGCTTAACCCGAAAACGTAGGAAAACCAACCGATCCTCTTACCATGCATTTATCTCACTATCTAATGATATCTAGACAAAACATTTAACATAAAAGATGACAAGGACAACTAGTAAAAGAACATTGATGTTGGGGGTTGACCTAATTCGGTCTTGAATCTCATCAAAAACATGAAGAACGTAGAAGGAAATTGCAATCCGAAAACATAGTATCATGCAGTGGCTCTCTTACCATGCTTATAACTCTCTAACTAATGACATTTAGATAAAATGTTTAACATGAAACATGACGAGGACTACTAGTAGCATAACTTTCATGATAGAGGTTTAGTCTAATTTGGTCTCAAATCACATGCATAATAAGAAGAACGTAAAAAGCCCTAACTGTGCGCGACTTAGGGAAAACGACTAATACTCAATGTATACTCCATGAAAATTAGGCAAATCAAGTGTAAATGAACCTGGACTCGAAGCTCTACAAGATGGTATTGGTTTTCTTTAATCTTGGCCCGAGAACACCTACCTTTGAATGCTAAGAACTCCCTGTATGTAACGACCCTCCTTATACCTGTACGTTATACCAACCCACATCGGTATAATGAACGCCGCTACAGTGGGACATTTACCCAACAAAATCAATAGACTGAAATGTACACAAATATAACACATAACAGCGGAAAAGAAAGAGCCAAATGTGATTTCTTATTCCATCATCCAGATTCTATTCACAGTCCATATAGAGAAAAAGAAAACTCAACATTTAATAGCTGAGAAATGAAAATACATTGTCCACATTGCCCATAACTGAATAACAAAGTTCCCTTTATTACATACTATGAAAAGTAAAATACAATGCTGAAACTCCACAAAGATCTCCTACTCCCGCTTCGAGTCACTCCTGACTATCTCTTCGGATGAAGTAGAAATCTCTGCACCTGTACGCCGAAGCAAGAGTGAGTCCAAAAGACTCGGCAAGTAATTTCCAATCACATTAAACACACATGCATCACATGTAATATTCACATTTTCATATTATACAACTATCACATGAAGCATGAAATTAGATAAACTTTTAAAGGAAATTTAAACATGATTTCTACATTTTCCATCACATGGTGCTTGACTTAAGATATATTTACAAGGATTTAAAACCTATCACATGCTTTCTACATCTTCTTTACACATGATCTAAATTTACATTTTTATTGTATGTAGGTTGTAACATAACATCGAATTAAGCATGAATTTTACACTTAAAGTAGAGAATAATCCTAGCATGGATTCTATGCACAATTTCACATTCATAATATATTTCTAAACATGGTTAATTTGCTGTTTTACATGAAATTAACACTTCATAACAGAAAAATGCATGCTATCATGTCACATTCATGTTGAACAATTTCACATCTTTCAAGTTTGCTTATCTATCTTACTTATGCGCAAGTCTCATACACATGGTCACCTTTTCTTACTTATATGCCATGACACATAGTCCAAACCACCTCTAGAAGGACACACACTTGTCATATCAAACACATATCTATCATCTAGGCAACACAATGATAGACCTTAGTTACTGCGCAGAACCGGGAGAAGCACTCACCACCTTAACCAGCGGTACTTGTCCGCCTCCAGGATTTAATCCCAATGCCCATGGGACATCACACACTATGAACCTTCCCGTGGGGACTTTACCACGGTACAGTTCCACAGCCCTCTAAGGTAGCAGTGTCACCCATTGGCATATTCACACATTTTCCACTATTAACACACACATTAGTACACACTTTATCACATCTATTTCAAGCTTACAGTTAAACAAATGTTACAGATTTACCTAATCATGGTACTACTATTTACAATGTTTCACAGACTCAAAACCAACCTAACCATGCTGAAATTCATAATTTTAACAATAATCATATTAAACATGTATTATTTGGTCATTTCCTCATGGGAAAAAAAATTCGTACGAAATTTAAATTGTAGATTGTTTACAGATCATACACTCTACCTGTAAATTTTCATATTTTTAAATTTTACAGAATAATTATAAAAATTAGAACAGTGATATTGCACAATTTATCAACAACCCAATTCACATGGTTTATATGGATACATGTATATATCTCATTCTATACAGGTATCTAACAGTCATGAATTCATACAAAATAATTAGGATTTTAACTAATTTTGCACAATTTATTTAAGTATTTAAACTATTAATACAGATTTCAGTTGTACAGTTCAGGAAAATATAACTAATTACACAAGTATCAGGAAATCTCCAAATTTTTATAACATGAACTGATATATATACCCATCTTACAGAAATTTTATGATACTCAAAATCCACATAAATCATACAAATAGAATTTTACAATATCAAAACCTGACTAACAGATAATTCAGCGAATTTTAATAAATAACACATTTAACAGAAAATTTATAAAATTTACACAACATGATTCCAATAAGTTATTACATATCATATAATTTTTACCATATATCCTCATGCGCAAAAATCTAGAATTTAGGTCATATAGATCAGACCTGCACACTATTGCAGCCTGACGAACTTGACGGCACACAGGTGGCCGCCTACCAGGTTAACGACAACAAAGGGCACCGTCAATTTAGAATCTTAACGGCAAGGGAGCCCGCCGTTAAGTTCTTGTCGGTGCAGAACACAGACTGAACGCAAAAGATCGCTTGAATGGGGGTTCCAGGACTCGAATAAAAATCCGTAAAAATGCCTGGGACTTTCTAGACACATGTATGGGTGATGTGAAAGGGTTACTTGCCTTTGAGAAAAACTACAAAAGGAGATTTGGGTCGATGAAGCTCTCCTCGGCCAGTGCCAAAGAGCTTCCAAACTCCTCCAAATCTGGGTTCTGTGTTGATCTTTGCTGCGCACCAGTGTTGGGAAGACGTTATCGGATGTATAGACTCCTCTCCAGTCGTTGTAGAACGCCGGATGAAGCCTCCAATCGCCAGATCAAAGAGTTCCAAAGTCGGGGTTCGCACACAAGGTTAGGGTTTTTGACCCAACGAGTCAAAAGGGTCTAATTGCGCCCTAAACAGGTTGTTTTTATCGGGTAAAAGGTTGGAGACGCGCTTGGGTAGGCTAGGTTACCGTTGGGGGACGGTTACCAAAACAGGGGCGAAGTTTTTAAGGTGTTTTCGGATCTGCAAACGCAACAGATCTGGGACATTAACGTCAACATCACAGGCCGCCAATTCTGAGTTGGCGTCCATCGATGTGGCCGTTGACTTGAGATTGGCGTCCATACATATTGACGTCTACTGGCCACCAGAACAGAACTTAAAACTGCAGAAACCATATGTACACCACACATGTATATATGTATATATACATACAATTTACAATGCACACATTAAATAATACTTATTCATGTAATGTAAATAAGTAAGTACTATGCACAATAAAGTTATACATCAATAGTATACATATATATATACATAAGCAATCACCCAAAGATGAAAATCAAGGGCCTTACACCCTCTCCCCCTTAAAGAAACTTCGTCCTCGAAGTTAGACCGACACTACTCAAACAATTGAGGATATTTCTTCCTCATCGCATCCTCAAGCTCCCAAGTAGCCTCCTCTCGCGAGAAGTTGCGCCATAATACTTCACTGATGCAATGCTCTTGTTCCGAGATGCTAACCTTCCGTCAAGAATATCTACTGGTTGCTCCACATAAGATAGATCTGGCTGGATCTCCACTGGCTCGTGGCTAATGACATGAGATGGATCTCTGACATACCTTCTGAGCATAGATACGTGGAAAACAGGATGAGCACTAGCTAACGCCGGGGGTAAAGCTAGCTCATATGCCACGTTGCCCAATCGTCTGAGAATCGCATACGGGCCAATGAATCTAGGACTTAGCTTACTATGCTTGCCAAATCTAACTACACCACGAGTAGGCGAAATCTTTAAAAAGACATGCTCACCTACCTCGAACTCCAAATCTTTCCTCCTATTTTCGGCATAACTCTTATGCCTATCTTGTGCCGCAACAAGCCTCTTCCTGATAAGATGGACCTTATCCGAAGTCCCCTGAACTAACTCCGGACCGATCAACTGCCTATCACCAATCTCCTCCCAACATAAAGGAGATCTACAAGGCCTACCATACAACGCCTCAAATGGAGCCATACCAATACTCGCATGAAAACTGTTGTTGTATGCGAACTCCACTAGAGGTAAATGATGCTCACAATCATCCTTCCAATCCAGTACACATGCTCTAAACATATGCTCGAGCGTCTAGATAGTCCTCTCGGACTGTCCATCTGTCTGGGGATGAAACGCCGAACTGAGCTTCAACTCCAAACCTAACGCATCCTGAAGACCCTTCCATAACCTCAAAGTAAATCTCGGATCTCGATCCGAAATGATCGACCTCGGCACACCATGCAATCTAATAATGCTACTAATATACAATCTAGCTAAACTCTCTACTGACTGCTTCTTCTTCATGGGCAAGAAATGCGCAGTCTTAGTGAATCTATCTACCACTACCCAAATCGAGTCATTACCCCATCTTGATCGAGGAAAACCCGTAACAAAATCTATAGTGACAGCTTCCCACTTCCATACTGGGATCTCCATCTTTTGCATAAGACCAGATGGTCGCTGCCGCTCGACCTTCACTTGCTGGCAAACTAAACATCTAGACACATACTCCGCTACATCCTTCTTTATGCCAGACCACCAAAAAGACCTCTTCAAATCCTGGTACATCTTAGTGTTACCTGGATGAATAGAGAATCTAGACCTATGAGCCTCGGCTAAAACATGCTCACGGACATCTATAATGTCTGGAACACAGACACGTGATGGAATATAATCACACCATCCTCATCACGAGCAATGCCTGCCTTGCCAACTAACTCTTGGAGTCTAGGGTCGACTTTTTGCTGCTCGATCACCTCATCCAACACCGAAGACCTAATGGACAACTGAGCTACAAAAGCCTGGCACAATGATGGCTCTAACTCAGTCATCGCACACTCCGCATCCTCCAACATCTTCCAATCCTGCTGGAGCGATGACCTCTTCCTACTAAGGGCATCTGCTACAACATTTGACTTTTCAGGATGATACTGGAGGTCGAAGTCATAGTCCTTCAAGTACTCAATCCATCTTCTCTGCCTCAGGTTTAATTCCTTTTGGGAGAAAAGATATTTTAAGCTCTTGTGGTCAGTGAACACCTCAAACCTGACACCATAAAGATAGTGTCTCCAGATCTTTAGTGCATGAACCACTGCCGCAAGCTCAAGATCATGAGTCGGATAGTTTCGCTCATGCTCCTTCAATTGGCGAGAAGCATACGCCACTACCCTTCCTTGCTGCATCAGTACACGCCAAGGCCAATCCGAGATGCATCCGTATAGATAGCAAACCCTCTACACCGCTTGACAAAACTAACACAGGAGCCGATGTGAGCTTAGTCTTCAATAATTGAAAACTACTCTCACACTCCTCAGACCAGAAAAACTTTACTCCCTTCCTAGTTAGCTGAGTCAATGGTGCGGCGATGGATGAAAATCCCTCAATGAATCGCCGATAATAACCCGCCAAACCAAGAAAACTCCTAATCTCCAAAGGAGTCTTTGGAATCTCCAATCCATAACAGCCTAGACCTTTGCTGGATCAACTGCTACACAGCACCGGAGATTACATGCCCAAGGAAATGAACCTCGCGCAACCAAAAATCGCACTTGCTGAATTTTGCATACAGCTTGTGCTCACGGAGAACCTCTAACACTACCCTCAAATGCTGACGATGTGTGGCCTCATCCGGAGAGTAGACCAACACGTCGTCAATGAAAACCACCACAAAACTATCTAGGTAAGGTCTAAACACCTTGTTCATGAGATCCATGAACGCTGCAGGGGCGTTGGTCAGACCAAAAGGAAGGACCAAAAACTCATAATGTCCATAACGGGTTCTAAATGCCGTCTTGGACACATCCTCACTCGTAATCCTCAACTGATGATAACCAGACCGCAAATCAATCTTAGAAAAGACTGATGCATCTTGCAACTGGTCAAACAGATCATCAATCCGAGGTAAGGGATACCTGTTCTTCACCGTCACTTGGTTTAGCTTTCTATAATCAATGCATAACCTATGTGATCCATCCTTCTTCTTCACGAATAAGACAGGTGCACCCCAAGGGGAAACGTTAGGGCGAATAAATCTCTTATCTAACAAATTCTGCAACTGCTTCCTTAGCTCAGCTAATTCCGCAGGTGCCATCCGATAAGGTGCCTTCGAGATAGGGGAGGTGCCTGGAAGCAACTCTAGAGTGAACTCTATCTCTCTAGCCGTTGGCAAACCAGATAAGTCATCAGGGAAGACATCTGGAAACTCTCGCACTACATCTATCTCCGCAAGGGTGGGTGACTCTTCAGCCTTGGATACTAATACCATGCTGGCAAGAAAAGCGTCACAACCCTTGTTCACCATTCTTATTGCCCTCAAGGCAGAGATGACAAACTTCCCCGCTAGTTCCTTGGCATAGGATGCGAAAACTAGTCCTCACCAGGAATGCGGAAAACGATCTTCTTCCCACGACAATCTACTAATGCATAGTGCTCCTCTATCCAATCCAGACCAAGAATAGCATCGTAATCCTTCATCTTTAGCAAGAAGAAACACCCTTCTAGGACTCTATCCTCAATGCACACCGGTAAAGACAGAATACACTTCCTAGTCGATACCGTGCCCGCAGGTGTGTGCACAGACAAAGGGTCTCTAAATCCTCACACTCTATCCCTGACTCTAAAGCTAACTGCCTAGCAAAACACTCAGAAATGAACGAGTGGGTAGCACCTGTATCGAACAAAACCCGAGCATACACACTCATGAAAAGAACCGTACCTTCTGTGACATGCTCCGCCTGCTCGGCGTCCTCACGAGCTAACGCAAACACCCGACCTGGGGCTCAAGGTCTCCCTGGCCGTCCTGTCGCTGGCGCTGCTGCTGCTGGAGCCGCTCCACGCTGAACTCCCTGCTGAAGTCTGGGGCAGTCCTTGATCTTGTGCTAGCTGCTCCCACACTTCAAACACTTCCCTGCCATCTTCCAGCACTCTGAACCACCATGTGTCCTCTCGCAATGAGGACACTCCTTCTTGCTACTAGGGGAACGCTGAGAAATACCTGACTGCTTCCCGAAGCCACGAGACGCTGCAGTGACTGGAAAGCTGCCTTCTTCCTTTCCTGCCTCTGGAAAGGAGCCG
>CM024754.1:57345061-57401403 GCA_014218235.1 Colocasia esculenta
CAGTTGAGGTAAGTGGAATTATCGAGTTTGTGTGGTTGTGCGTGCGAGGCAAGTCGGGTATATGACGCCACCTGTGGTTACCTCTCGAGTCGGGTACCCCAGGTTATCTGTGAGCCAGGCACGTAGTGCTTAGGGTCTTGTCTTGGTACTTGTGTACCGCTAGGGTCTGTGTCGTCTTCCAGAACACCCTCACTCTGTAGCTTGAGTAGTACATCCGCCTGAGGGAAAGACGACAATGGGATGACAACTGTGTTTTGTGGTTGCCTTTAGTCGCTTGCAGGGCGCTCTTGGTTGGGGGACGGACACCGGTAGATTTACTAGTCCTCAGCTAGTCCTTTTCCAGTGCCTCACTTTAAGGAGCTCGGCCAGAGTCCTTAAAGGTGCCAGGGATGGAGTTGTAGCCATGTGAGCTGCAGTTGTGGTGAGTGTTGGTCTCCACACTTTGTTGGTTCTGTTGTGGTGGAGCGGTAGCTGGACTTTCATCCTGGGCTGCGAGGCTGAGAGGTAGACCTGTGTTGTTTGTCCGAGTCTGTAGCTGGTGTCGCGAACCAGTCTTCGTGACTCGTGTTTGGCGTTACCCTTCTTTAGCGCGTACTTCTGAGCATGGTTTGCCGTTTATTTATGTAAGTCGAAAACTGTTATTAGCCTAATTTTATTTAAGCATTTTGGTTATAGTTCCATGCACAGGTTGTGTTGTTAGTTATAAATAGTTGTGCTTTACTCCTGATACTCTTGTGTTTTGTGGTTTGCGGCTTTTGAGGGAATTTCCCTACTGATCCAATGACTCATGAGGCTCACCCCTTATTGATTCAGGTGAGGGAGAGCAAGAGGTTTCTCACCCGTCTTCTAGTCCAAAGCCGCATCGTAGCGGTGTTGGGTTCATGCCTCCAACAATGTAATTTTCTTTTGTTATGCCCCGGGTATGCCCTAGGCTTTTGTACTTGCGTTTGACTTTTGTTGAAAGTCGGCTATGTAATCCTTCTGTTAATATATGTGAGATATTGGATTATATATATATATATATATTCAGTGTGTTCTTTTATATTTCCACGGACTTGTGTATGGATATCCTTGGCGAGACTTCGGCTTGTTCGCGGGAGGCGGAGTCAGATCAAGCTCGTTATTAGGTTAACGGGTTTGAACGACGTAGTCCGTCACATTGCTACCGTCAACCAAAAATAAACGTGAATCGATGTTGACATCTAGATCCTCTGGCTAGACTGTAAACGACACATATCTTGCCGTCAACCAGCTCTTAATGTCAATTGATGTTGACGTTAAGAAGAATTTCGGGCAGAAAAATAAAAAATAAAAATAAAACAACAACCATACAATGTACATAAAACTAGGCCTTACGCAGATGACCTGAGTTCCTGATCTTCACCAAAAAGGCGTGGACTTTGTTTTCCAACCAGAGGATCATCATCCTGGAGCTTTCTACATCGACATGTTCTTTAGTTTGACATTGTTCAATGGACACGATCACAAATCTGACTTCTTGATAGGGAAAATCTTTACTCCATCATTCAATTAGTGTTCTCCTTTTGTTGGTTTCTTATTTACACTTCAAATTGATCATTAATGTGTGAGCTCATGGGGGGTTTTTGTTTCTTGTACCTGTGAAATCAGAATTGTGGTTGTGGGGTTGGTGTTGTCCTCAGAAAGCAATAGTGTGAGGGGCTTATCGGCTTATACTCGGAAAACAAGTTAGTGGAAAATCTTCATGGAGTGTAAGGTAGTGGACGTAGGCACACACATGCTGTTGTCAAGCCTCTTTAAAACCCCATGTATGCTTGTGGTTTGATTTCATTTCATCTACCTCCATTCTACGTATGCTAGGGTAGTTGGTCTCATTGGTTTTGTTTATAGTCTTATTATGTTCCGTTGTGCATCTCACGTACTTGATTTGCTTATTTGAGTTTAAATCTGTAAATGGAAAATATTTTAATTTGTAATCAACTAATTCCCCCCTCCCCTCTTGGTTGACCATCGCACACCTACGGTACCTCAAAGCTTCTTGGACATGCCTTTTCATTGCATTCATAGGGCAGAAACTTAATCAACTCAAAGTTGGGGGACACCTATTGTATTAAATTCAGGAACGAATTAACTTTTAATTAGAAAGATGTTGAATGAACTATCCACCTAAGTTATATTTAAGGTGCAAATTATATACGACCATCAGTTTGGAAATGTTTGTAAGATCTCCTTATAAATCCACACACCTTCATGTGGATTCCTCCTGGGACATACAAGTGTAGCACTTTCATATGGCTAAAAGAACCGTGCAACTTCAGTATGGAACAAGGATCAAATAGAAAAGAAAACCATTTGACGACTCCTACCTTTTTGGTCCTTACAATCCTGGTGAACCCATTTTGCTAGTTTTACTAGGGATGTGAACCGACTGCTTAATTCTGCCATAGGCTCCCCTAGTCCCCTTTCTCTCCTTGTCGACAACACACTTTGTCTTCCCATATTCTTTCTATAGTTCATCACAATCAATCATCGTCCCATTAACTATAGCGAAAGGTCCCTTGTAGCATAGTGGACACATGGGATAGGACAGGTGGGTGGGATCTTGGGATTGGGTGGTCTTCTCCTAGTGGGTTAGTCACTGAGCTACACCCCCCCCCCCTAAAAAAAAAAAAAAACTGCAGCAAGTTATGGGGTACTTCTCTTATAGCTTCTTGTTTTGCATCATTGAACTATATATGTTTCAATGTGAATAATGTCATTTTAAGGTTGAGCGTTTTGATAAAGTGTTCTACTTTACATTTAGTGCTCAAGAATCCTGTAAATTTTGCTACTTCAAAGTTTTTCATGTATTTTCATGGAACCATGCAAGTTGGCTTAAATTGCTCATTGGGCATATAGAATTTGAAACGGGGTGAGGAAATAAAAAGTGTGGTTAGATTGATTAATTAAGCAGGTGACAATCACCACAAGCCTTTCCCTGTAAGGGAAGGGTTCTTACAAGAATATGCACATGGCATGGCTTGAAGCCTTGAATCGTATTGCTATTAGAGTGAGTAAAGGATAGAGGGTGATATTTGTTGTCCAACTATATTCTCCGACACCGAACACAACTCTATGGGGCTCACATATCATGGTGCATGTGGGTTCTCTAGGGTTGTGACAATAACTGTTTGATCGTCGGATATATGTTTTCTCAAAGAGGATGACAGATCCTGCAACAGACAAAGTTATGAGGCGGGAACCTCCTTTTTCCCGTCATCGTTGAGCAGTCTCAGGTTTTGTTTATTAAAGAACCATCCTGATTATAAGTTGAAGAGTGAATATGCAGGTTATATTCCAGAGAGCTTTCTTTAAAAATAACAGACTTTCAAAAATTATTAGGAGAATAGCAGCCTTAAACTTTACGCAGATAGCATAGTTTGACTCGTCACAACCGCGTCTGCACATGGGCAGGCGCGACTGTTTAAAAAAAAAGTAAAAAAGTGAAGTCGGCCTGAAATGGCCGACTTCCTTACTTCATGGGAAGCAAGGAAGTCGGCCCTACCTGTAGCAAGCCAACATTCTTATTTTTTTGAAAATTAAATTAAAATATTTAATTTTATATCTAAATAATGTTCAATTACGATAAAAATTTAAACATAAATTAATTAGAAGGTGATACATTTTATGATGATTTTAGTTTAATTTTTTAAAATAAAATTTTATCAAGTAAAATTTACTTTAAAAATTAATAAATCGAATTAGTCTCGACATCCATACTTCGGTAATTCTCGATTTCATAGTTTTAGAATCAACATATTTTTCTGGTAATTATGGTGGTTTCATATTCAATTTTATTATCGAAATCCGTTGACGCTCTGTCAGAGTATGCACATTTGAAGACAATACTGGAGTTATGTTAATGTTGTAAGAGTATCTCTAAATCAAAAATAATATATTATCAACATAATTTTGGTACTATAAAATTTGATTATTTAATAAATAAGAGTTATTTAATAGATAGGTTTAAAAAAATTCTAACGGTAAGATGAATGCGGCGATGGTATAATTAACCTGACACCTTAACGTGGTCATGCGATAGCCCCCTTCAAGGTTGTGTCCCACAAACACTCTGCATTAACTTAAGGTTATCGCAGTGGGTATCTTTTTGGATGGAATTATGTTACTCCCATTTATTTAATAATCGGGTTGCTACAGTGTCACGATATATGTAAATAATATATGATTATTTTTTATTTAGAGGCAATATTACTTATTAACATAATTCTGATATGAACATCGAGAATTTCTGGTAATTATGGTGGTTTCATATTTAATATGTTGCCGAAGTTTGGTGACGTCCTGTCGAAACAATACAAGAATTAGCGGCGTTACCGACAGATATTTTCGACGGAAATGTTCCGTCAGTAATACCGACGGATATGCCGATAGATAACTTTTGGTCGGAATATCTATCGAAAATTTTGACGGCTATAATCCATTGAAAATGTCCGTCGGTAATGTCGCTTATTGCGGACATTCAGATGGCCATTCCGACAACACTATTTTCGTCGATAATATTCCGATGGAAATTTCGACGAAATATTTCGTCGGTATATCTGTCGAAAATTCTCATTTTCCTCCCCCCTCCAAACCCGCGAAACCCACTGTCTCGCTCTCTCTCTCTCTCTCTCTCTCTCCCTCTCTCTCCCCCGCCTGTGTGACCAACGACTCCGCCGTCTGTCGCCGCCGCGATCTGCGTCGCCGCCACTGCAGCCGATCGCAGGTACCCCCTCCCCCTCCCATCCCCGGCGCCCCACCCCTGCCGCCCCCTCCTCTCCTGCCGGCGACCCCCCCACTCACATCCCTTCTGTGCCCCCCGCCACCACCGCCACCCCCCTTCCCCCATCTGATTACTTTTAAATTTTTTATTAGAGATTTTTTATATTATTCATATATAATCTTGATACTTTAGCAACCTGATTATTAAATAATGGGAGTTGTTGCCCAGCTAGCAAGCCCAGAGGGGGGTGAATGGGATTATTTAAAATTTGAATACCTAAACCTATCCACAAAACGTTCACAACAACAAGCACTTCGTTGATTGTTAGCGTTAGTGAAAAGTAAACAACAAACACAAAGCAAGCAATACACTACACCAGATTTTATCCTGGTTCAGACCTCCTCTCCACAGGAGTCCTACGTCCAGTTCCTGAGCAACAACTCAGGATTCACTACCCAAAGGTACAGTCCCCGTCAAGGACACTTACACACCCAGCCGCAGCTGGTCTTCTCTTCACACCCGAAGAGGAATACAACACCCTGGAACCCTCCAGGTCTTTCTTCAACACCAAGGGAAAAACACCCTGGAACCCCCAGGTCTTCCTTCACACGAAGGGAATAACACAAAGATGTGTTCAAGGGATGATACGCCCGTGGACCAAGCTAATAGCACAATGCTTGATCTGAAGCGAAGACTGAGAGGAAAGATCTACAAGAAGAACCTCTCAGTTCACAAAAGCTCTCTCAAGGTTCTACACTAGACACAGAGAGCAAGGAGCTATAACAAGGCGATGGAGTGAGACTTGAGCTCTTCTATGGTGCTTGCAGATTTTGAATTCTCAATTCATTCTTCTTTACGTAGGCACTAGTCTTCTATTTGTATCTTCTTTGAAAATGTAGCCATTGAAGTATATGTTGTCTCTATGTTCAGAGAATGTTAGACTGCATGGCTTTCCTTTGTAGCCAACGGTTCTTTGCGTTCCATGCACGTAAGAAGAAAATCCTTCTTGATGTCCACCAGCTTCTACTTTATCCAACGTTGTATAGAGTCGTGGTGTCAGAGACCTGCATACATTAAATGCTAAAACGTAGACAGCTAAGTTATCTCTGTTGTCGGTCAACGTTAGAGTGAGAATACATCAAAATAGAAATTTCCATTCTGTCTTTTAAAAGATATTACATGCAGGAGCATAAGAATAGAAGATATTTGGACATGCATCGTGCAGAGAAATGTACGGTTATATTTAATGCATGATAACAGAGAAATATGTGGGATGACTTTGACTTGTCAAGATATTCAAATATCAAGTCGTTATAGCTCATGAAGTCGATATGAACATGACTTATAGAATCGTTGTGAATGAGTCATTGTTCATGTGAATCATTGCTCATTCGTAAACAAATCGTTGTACGCATAATCGTTATGAATTCATAACCAAATCGTTATGAGAAAATCATTATAAGCAAATCGTTATAAGCAAATCGTTATGACCAAATCGTTATAACACTATAAGCAAATCGTTATGAGCAAATCGTTATGACCAATCGTTATGACCAAATCGTTAAAACACTTTAAGCAAATCATTATGACCAAATCGTTATAACACTATGTGTAGGCCCTCGAATTTCCGCCGCTTATTTGTATTTGTGTATTTGTGCTTGTGTATGTATGTACATATTTACGTACGTATTGATTAGTACAAGTACGTGTGCATGTGTTTATATTAAACATAAATAATGTATGTATTGCATGGTGATAGTATGGATATAATACCATATACATATTGCATGTATATACGCATAGTATGCATGGTTTCTGCATATTTTAGAGTTCTGGCCAAAGGCCACCTTAGCGTCAACCACAGGCCGTTTAGGTGGTGTCAGCGTCCAGACATGGACGTCGACACTAATCCTGGCGTCCAGCGATATGGACGCCAATCTTTCTGGCCTGCATGCGCAGCAGAGCTGCAAACTTCTGAAACAAGAAAGCCAACCATTGGGGGACTGTCCCCAACGGCTCTGAAGGCTGTCAAGTCACCTGGTGAGTGGGAGAGAGACTCTCCTTATGTCTGAACCCGAAATGGCCTCTTCCCACTCCTCTCTTCACCTTGCAAGAGGGGAAAAAGAGAGAAGAAAAACCCTAGGAGAAAACTGAGAGAAAAACCCACTTTGGAACCCAAGAATCCATCAACCTGAAGATTTCTCCGGAGATCTGCTGCTTCAAGGAGGTTGCTGGATCGACGAGGAAGGCTTCCCCGACATCCCCCTGCTGTGGAGATCATCCAGGAGCCCGGAGGAAGGAGATCTAGGAGGGAGTTCTGCACTTTCTTGGGACTGCCCAAGGAGGGCTTCACCAACACCCTAGACCCTTTGGAGGAATTTTTAAAAGGCAAGTGACCTAACCATGATGTTCCCGTATGAGTCTAGGTCAGTTTTACAATTTTTGTACATTTTCCCTCGAGTCCTAGACCCTCGCATTCACCCAATCTTGAGAGGTCGGGTCTGTGTTTCTGCACAGACCTGCATCGACGGCAAGGTCAAAGGACGCCCATATCATGCTTGGCGTCCATCGACCATGCTGCTGACCTGAGTCAGCGGCCAGAGACCGCCGCCAAGTTCCTCTAGACAGAACAGTGAACTGTTCTGCCCTTCCTATACTCTAATTTCGGTATGATTTCTGTGATGAGGATATATGGTATCCTATACACTATGTATTGTCAATTGTGGTGTGTGGACGAATGTGACGTGTGATGGTGAATGTAGGAAGTTGTATTCCTTAAACTTGTAAGCATGACGTGTTGATGATCTTGCCAAATTTATGTTTCATGAGTAGGAATGGTCTGAATGCCTTAGTTTGTCAGAGCATGAGATCAGTGGATCAGTATATGTATTTTCAATTTTGATAATTGTCCATGCTTGCATGAGTTACAAATAAATTCGGTTCGGTAAATAGAAAGACATGCAAAAATGATTTGTGGTGATCGATCTACAATTGTATGATTTAGGGTAATTCTGAAATCTCAAATCATGTATATGTTAGTAATCTCTGTTTAAAACAGTAACTGGTTAAATTGCATGATTGTGTTAAACCCCTTGTTAACTAAATGTGAATGACATGCTAAATAGGTGTTTTTATTACTATAAATCCCATGTAGCTCAGAAAAATCTGAAAATTTGAGTGTATGACCTTGAACCCGAAATCAGCATGTGGTTAAAATTTCAGGTCATTTGGACCAGTATATAAGAAGTTATGTATTTTCATGTGAAAGGCAATAATCTATGTATGTTTTCGTAATGTGATTAGATATTGCTTAAACTTAACTTGAATGGTGAAATTCTGTATGTTAGCTCCTGAAATCTGTAGTGCCATGTTAGGAAAAACAGAGATGTGCATGAGGGAGAAAGTGAATGAGATGAAAGTGCTATGTGTAAAACCATGTGTAAATCGGTAAAGTGTGTAAAGTGTAACTGTGCCAATGTGACATTGCTTCCGTAGAGGGCAGTGGAGCTGTATCAGGGAAAAGTCCCCCTGAGAAAGTTCAATATGTAAGTGACCCTAAGGGCATTAGGGGGAAATCCTGGAGGTGGACAGTACCACTGGTTAGGGTGGAGACTTGTTCTCCCTCTGTGCGCAGTCCAAGAGTCGCCATTGAATTGCCTAGATGGCGTCTATGTGTAATGTGATGTGTATATGTCCTTCTTTGGTGGTTTGGACTGTGTCACGGCACCTAAAATGTGTAATGTGTAATGTTTGTGTCATGTGTAAATGTGCAAGTGAACAAATGTGAAATGTGTATGTGTAAAGTGCAACCATGTGAAAGAGGGAACTTGTGTAAAGAGAATGTGAAATTCTAAATGAGAGGTTATGATTTTAACCCATGTGAGACAAATCTGAAACCATGTGAAATCAGAAATCTTATGTTGTTATCATCATGTTTATATGTGTAAAGATGCCTAGAATCCATGTTAGGGATTTGGTGAAAACGGGTACAAGATAGCATGATTTGTTCACATGATATATTTTACGCAATATTGTAGCTCTCATGTATAGGTTTATAGCCATTAAACCATGTGAAATCAGCAACTTAAAGCATGTGAAAATGTTTATGTATGTGTTTAAAAACATGTAAGATCCATGCTAGTTGTGTTTCCTTTCATATATGCACAATGTTCATGTTGGTAGCTCTCATGTCTTGGTCCTTAAAGACAAAATTCATGAGTAAACTGAATAGAGAGCATGTGATAGGTAAAGTTTTATTCTTAGAAATCTGAAAGCATGATCCATGTGTAAATTGTAAAACTTTCATGATAGGTTGAAACTTTAAAATGACTAGCAATGCCATGTGTTGCAAATGGTAAATGTGCATGTAGAAAACCACTAAGATTTATACGTGTATTTATGGGTAGTGTTTCTTGCTGAGTCTCTGGACTCACTCCTTGCTTCGGCGTACAGGTGTTAGTTGGCATGACGCCACCTTTGGAGGAGGCAGCAGAGACGGACTCCGAGCGCGGAGATTAGCTAGTTTTGGAGTTTCTTTGTGACTTGTGCATTTTCATAGTATGAAATTTGAACATTGTACTAGAGTTATTATGAAAATGATGTATAAGTGTGGACATTATGTATTTAAATTTCAGCAAATTAAATTATGTGAACCTTTAGTTCCTTATTGTTAATTGCAAACTTCATGTATGTTAAATGTGGATGATGAATGAATGAAGACAGTTGTCTTTTACTTCCGCTACTCTGTTGTATATTCGCGTGTATCTCAGCTGTTTGTATCGTTTGGGTAATGTCCCACTGTGAGGACTCTCGCTATACCGACGTGGGTTTGGTAAAACCGTACCGTTATAATGAGGGACGTCACAGAGATTGGTATCAGAGCGACCGTTGAGATTGCACATGAATATACCTAAGTCATCATCTTCATTGCATACTAAGTATGTCCACATGTGTAGAAAACATTAATAAGAAGTGAAAGATAGATAAGAAAATGTTAGAAGACTTAGTAACCTAGCTCTAATGGTGGCTGAAATTTTATTACAGCCATGGCTTCCCGTGGACGACGTGGGAGGTGTGCCAGCTCGCGACGACGAGCAGAGACGTGATGAGCAGAGCAAGCAACAGCCCCAGCACCGCGAGGCCCTGTACTTCCCCCACCGCCGCCTGTGGACTACGAGTATTTATGCAAGGTCTGGTGCAAGCCATGCAGACGCAGGCTCATACCCAGGCAGCACTCCAGGCACAGTTGGAGGCCCAGGTAGAATAATGAAACAGCTAAGTAGTTTGCTATTTAAGATGCATGATAGTGTGTTTATTGTATATTGTTTATTGTTAATGTAACAGGCTCAGGCACCAACTCAGGACCATGGTGGACCTCCCATCATGGAACGATTCAAGAGGATGACCCCACCCTCTTTTAAGGGGGAGAGTGATCCATTAATGGCAGAAAGTTGGTTAAGGGAGACAGAGAAAATCTTCCGAGCCATCAGGTGCCCTGATGAGGATAAGGTGACATTAGCCACCTACATGCTACAGGTAGACTTTTAATTTTGTATGTTTGTATGTTCTACTTAAGTTAGAATTTGTTAGTTTTGCTTATGAAGGTGTGTTGCAGGAGAGAGCGGATGTATGGTGGTCCTCTCTACTACGTACACGCTTTGAGGACGGAGCAGTAGACGTGGCGTGGGACGCGTTCGTGAGGCTCTTTCGAGCCAAGTTCATCCCAGAACATATCCAGGACAAGATGGAGAAGAATTCCTTTCCTGACGCAAGGATCAATGACCGTGCCGAATACGAGGCAAGGTTTTCTGAACTTTCTAAGTATGCCCGCATATCGTAGAGGATGAGCAGGAAGACGAAGAAGTTCGTGATGGGACTCAGCCATCACTGCGGACGAGACTCGTGGCGTTTGACCACCGCACTTTGGACGAGGCCCTCAGTGCTGCCTGCAGGCAGGAGGGAGAAATGGAGCAATATCTGGAGGAGAAGAAGCTTCGCAGAAGAGGCCGGCAGCGACTTTCCAGCGGCAGGATAAGAAGAAAATGGTGTACCAGACACCGCAACGATCTGTGACAGTCAGCAACTCTCAGGTACCTTCTGTACGTTCCCCTGGTGTGAAGAAAGAGTGTCCCCATTGCGGGAAGACACACGGAGGTTCCGAGTGTTGGTTGGTAGCGGGTAGATGCTTGAAGTGCGGAGCAGCGACCACAAGATCAGGGATTGCCCAAGACTTCAGCAGGGAGTTCAGCGTGGAGCGCCAGCCCCAGCAGTAGTGGCAGCCGCGCCAGCTACAGGAAGACCAGGAGGCCTCGAGCCCCAGCTCGAGTGTTTGCTTTGGCACGCGAGGACGCCGAGCAGGCGGAGCATGTCACCGAAGGTACGGTTTTGCTTTTAGGTGTGCACGCTCGGGTTTGTTTGATACGGGTGCTACTCACTCGTTCATTTCCGAGCGGTTCGCTAGGCAGTTAGCCCTAGAGTCAGGCATAGAGTCTGAGGAGTTAGAGGTCCCTTTGTCTGTGCACACCCCTGCGGGTACGCTATCGACTAGGAAGTGCATTCCGTCGTTACCTGTATGCATTGAGGATAGAGTCCTAGATGGGTGTTTCTTCTTGCTAAAGATGAAGGACTTTGATGTTGATGCGATTCTTGGCTCTGGTTGCTAGAGCTGCGTTAGTGGATTGTCGTCGGAAGAGTCGGGTCGTCCGCATTCCTGGTGTTGAGTTCTCTCACCCCTTGCCAAGGAACTGGGCGGGAAAGATGGTCATCTCTTCCATGAAGGCGATGCGCATGGTAAACAAGGGTTGTGACGCTTTTCTTGCCAGCGTTGTATAGTACCAGAGGCTGCTGAGTCACCTACTCTTGCGAGATGAGGAGGTGCAGGAATTTCCAGATGCTTTCCTTCCCGATCCTTGTCTGGGATTGCCACCGGATAGAGAGTGATAGAGTTTACCATAGAGTTGCTTCCGGGCACCTCTCCTATCTCGAAAGCTCCATATCGGATGGCACCTGTGGAGTTAGCCCGAGTTGAGGAGGCAGTTGCAGGAACTGCTTATAAGGGATTTATTCGCCCTAGGGTTTCCCCTTGGGGCGCACCTGTATATTCGTCAGAAGAAGACGGGTCACTTAGGTTGTGCATTGATTAAGGAAGTTGAACCAAGTGACTGTGAAGAACAGGTATCCCTTACCTCGCATTGATGATTTGTTTGACCAGTTGCGAGAGGCATCGATCTTTTCGAAGATTGACTTGCGATCTGGTTATCATCAGTTGAGGATTCGGAGTGAGGATGTGTCCAAGATGGCATTTAGAACCCGTTATGACATTATGAGTTCATGGTCCTCCCTTTCGGATTGACCAACGCCCCTGCAGCGTTCATGGATCTCATGAACCGGGTGTTTAGTCCGTATTTAGATAGCTTTGTCGTAGTGTTTATTAATGACGTGTTGGTCTATTCTCCGGACGAGACCATGCACCGTCAGCATTTGAGGCTAGTCTTAGAGGTTCTCCGTGAGCACAAGCTGTATGCTAAATTCAGCAAGTGCGACTTTTGGTTGCGCGAGGTTCATTTTCTCGGGCATGTTATCTCCGGTACTGGTGTTGCAGTGGACCCAGCAAAGGTCCAGGCTGTTATGGATTGGGATGTTCCCAAGACCCCTTCGGAGATTCGTAGTTTTATTGGGTTAGCTGGTTACTGTCGGCGATTCATTGAGAGTTTCTCATCCATCGCCGCCCCTTTGACAAAGCTGACCAGGAAGGGTGAGAAGTTCGTATGGTCTGAGGCATGTGAGCGTAGCTTCCAGCTATTAAAGACTAAGCTTACTTCTGCTCCGGTATTGGTATTGCCTAGTTGTTTAGAGGGCTTTGCCATTTATACGGATGCATCTCAGATTGCTTGGGTTGTGTGCTCATGCAGCAAGAGAGGGTAGTAGCTTACGCTTCACGTCAGTTGAAGGAGCATGAGAAGAACTATCCGACTCATGACTTGGAGCTCGCAGCAGTGGTTCATGCACTAAAGATCTGGAGGCACTATCTTTATGGTGTCAATTTTGAGGTGTTTACCGACCACAAGAGCTTGAAGTATCTTTTCTCCCAAAAGAAATTAAACCTGAGGCAGAGAAGATGGATCGAGTTCTTGAAAGACTATGACTTCGACCTCCAGTATCACCCTGGAAAGGCGAATGTTGTAGCGGATGCGCTAAGTAGGAAGAGGCCATCTCTCCAGCAGGATTGGAAGATGTTGGAAGATGCGGCTTGCTCGTTGACTGAGTTAGAGCCATCGCTATGTCAGGCTTTTGTAGCTCAGTTATCTCTTAGGTCCTCAGTTTTGGATGAGGTGATCGAGCAACAGAAAGCCGACCCTAGACTCCTAGAGTTAGTGGGCAAGGCGGGCATTGCTCGTGATGAGGACGGTGTGATTAGATTTCAGCACCGTGTCTGTGTCCCTGATGTAGTAGATGTCCGTGAGCATGTGTTAGCGGAGGCTCATAGATCGCGATTCTCTATTCATCCGGGTAACACTAAGATGTATCAAGACCTGAAGAGATCATTTTGGTGGTCCGGTATGAAGAAGGATGTTGCGGATTATGTGTCCAGGTGTCTAGTGTGTCAGCAAGTGAAAGCCGAGCGGCAGCGACCATCCGGCCTCATGCAGAGGATGGATATCCCCGTATGGAAGTGGGAAGCTGTCACTATGGACTTCGTATCGGGTTTGCCTCGATCTAGAAGGGGCAATGACTCGATTTGGGTAGTTGTAGATAGATTCTCGAAGACTGCTCATTTCTTGCCCATGAAGAAGAAGCATCAGTAGAAGAGTTTAGCTAGATTGTATGTTAGCAGTATCATTAGATTGCATGGTGTGCCGAAGTCGATCATTTCGGATCGAGATCCGAGATTTACTTCGAGATTGTGGAAGGGTCTTCAGGATGCGTTAGGTTCGGAGCTGAAGCTCAGTTCGCGTTTCATCCCCAGACCGATGGACAGTCCGAGAGGACTATCCAGACGCTCGAGGATATGTTGAGAGCGTGTGTTCTGGATTGAAGGATGATTGGGAGCGTCATTTACCTCTTGTGGAGTTCGCATACAACAACAGCTTTCATGCTAGTATTGGTATGGCTCCATTCGAGGCGTTGTATGGTAGGCCCTACAGATCTCCTTTATGTTGGAGAGACTGGTGATAGGCAATTGATCGGACCGGAGTTAGTTCAGGAAACTTCGGATAAGATCCAGCTTATCAGAAAAGGCTTGTTGCGGCACAGGATAGGCAGAAGAGTTATGCCGACAACAAGAAAGGATCTAGAGTTCGAGGCTGGCGATCATGTCTTCCTGAGATATCGCCTACTCGAGGTGTTGTCAGATTTGGTAGCATAGCAAGCTAAGCCCTAGATTCATTGGCCCATATGAGATTCTCAGACGTTTGGGCAACGTGGCATATGAGCTAGCATTACCCCCCGCTTTGGCTAGCGTTCACCCTGTATTCCACGTATCTATGCTCAGGAAATATGTCCGAGATCCGTCTCATGTGATTAGTCATGAGCCAGTGGAGGTCCAGCCAGATCTTTCGTATGTCGAGCAACCAGTAGCCATTCTTGACCGGAAGGTTCAGCATCTTCGAACAAGAGTATTGCGTCGGTGAAGTTCTATGGCGGAACTTCTCACGTGAGGAGGCTACGTGGGAGCTTGAGGATGCGATGAAGAAGAAGTATCCCCTTTTGTTTGAGTAGTGTCGTTCTAACTTCGAGGACGAAGTTTCTTTAAGGAGAGGGTGTAAGGCCCTCGAATTTCCGCCGCATTATTTGTATTTGTGTATTTGTGCTTGTGTATGTATTACATATTTACGTACGTATTGATTAGTACAAGTACGTGTGCATGTGTTTATTAAACATAAATAATGTATGTATTGCATGGTGATAGTATGGATATACTACCATATACATATTGCATGTATATACGCATAGTATGCATGGTTTCTGCATATTTTAGAGTTCTGGCCAAAGGCCACCTTGCGTCACCACATGCCGTTTAGGTGGTGTCAGCGTCCAGACATGGACGTCGACCTAATCCTGGCGTCCAGCGATATGGACGCCAATCTTTCTGGCCTGCATGCGCAGCAGAGCTGCAAACTTCTGAAACAAGAAAGCCAACCATTGGGGGACTGTCCCCAACGGCTCTGAAGGCTGTCAAGTCACTGGTGAGTGGAGAGAGACTCTCCTTATGTCTGAACCCGAAATGGCCTCTTCCCCTCCTCTCTTCACCTTGCAAGAGGAGAAAAAAGAGAAGAAAAACCCTAGGAGAAAACTGAGAGAAAAACCCACTTTGGAACCCAAGAATCCATCACCTGAAGATTTTCTCCGGAGATCTGCTGCTTTAAGAGGTTACTGGATCGACGAGGAAGCTTCCCGACATCCCCCTGCTGTGGAGATCATCCAGGAGCCCGGAGGAGGAGATCTAGGAGGAGTTCTGCACTTTCTTGGGACTGCCCAAGGAGGGCTTCACCAACACCCTAGACCTTTGGAGGAATTTTTAAAAGGCAAGTGACCTAACCATGATGTCCCGTATGAGTCTAGGTCGCTTTACAATTTTTGTACATTTTCCCTCGAGTCCTAGACCCTCCCATTCACCCAATCTTGAGAGGTCGGGTCTGTGTTTCTGCACAGACCTGCATCGACGGCAAGGTCAATGGACGCCCATATCATGCTTGGCGTCCATCGACCATGCCGCTGACCCTGAGTCAGCGGCCAGAGACCGCCGCCAAGTTCCTCTGGACAGAACAGTGACTGTTCTGCCCTTCCTATACACTAATTTCGGTATGGTTTCCGTGATGAGGATATATGGTAATCCTATACACTATGTATATTGTCAATTGTGGGTGTGGATGAATGTGATGTGTGATGGTGAATGTAGGAATTGTATTCCTTAAACTTGTAAGCATGACGTGTTGATAATCTTGCCAAATCCTGTGTTTCATGATTAGGATAGTCTGAATGCCTTAGTTTTGTCAGAGCATGAAGATTGTAGATCAGTATATGTATTTTCAATTTTGATAATTGTCCATGCTTGCATGAGTTGCAATAAATTCGGTTCGGTAAATAGAAAGACATGCAAAATGATTTGTGGTGATCGATCTACAATTGTATGATTTAGGGTAATTCTGTAATCTCAATCATGTATATGTTAGTAATCTCTGTTTAAAACAGTAAGTGGCAAAATTGCATGATGTGTTAAACCCCATGTTAACTAAATTGTGAATGACATGCTAAATAGGTGTTTTTATTTACTGTAAATCCATTTAGCTCAGAAAAATCTGAAAATTTGAGTGTATGATCTTGAACCCGAAATAGCATGTGGTTAAAATTTCAGGTCATTTGGACCAGTATATAAGAAGTTATGTATTTTCATGTGAAAGGCAATAATCTATGTATGTTATCGTAATGTGATTAGATATTGCTTAAACTTAACTTGAATGGTGAAATTTCTGTGTGTTAAGCTCCTGAAATCTGTAGTGCCATGTTAGGAAAAACAGAGATGTGCATGTGAGTGAGAAAGTGAATGAGATGAAAAGTGCTATGTGTAAACCATGTGTAAATCGGTAAGTGTGTAAAGTGTAACTGTGCCAATGTGACACATGCTTCCGTAGAGGGCAGTGGAGCTGTATCAGGGAAAAGTCCCCCTGAGAAAGTTCAATGTGTAAGTGACCCTAAGGGCATTAGGGGGAAATCCTGGAGGTGGACAAGTACCACTGGTTAGGGTGGAGACTTGTTCTCCGGTCTGCGCAGTCCAAGAGTCGCCATTGAATTGCCTAGATGGCGTCTATGTGTAATGTGATGTGTATATGTCCTTCTTTGGTGGTTTGGACTATGTGTCACGGCACCTAAAATGTGTAATGTGTAATGTGTAATGTGTATGTGTTCATGTGTAAATGTCAAGTGATCAATGTGAAATGTGTATGTGTAAAGTGCAACCATGTGAAAGAGAACTTGTGTAAGAGAATGTGAAATTCTAAATGAGAGGGTATGATTTTAAAACCCATGTGAGACAAATCTGAAACCATGTGAAATCAAAATTTATGTTGTTATCATCATTTTATATGTGCAAAGATGCCTAGAATCCATGTTAGGGATAATTGTGAAAACGGGTACAAGATAGCATGATTGTTTGTTCACATGATATGTTTTACGCAATATTGTAGCTCTCATGTATAGGTTTATAGCCATTAAACCATGTGAAATCAGCAACTAAAGCATGTGAAAATGTTTATGTATGTGTTTAAAAACATGTAGATCCATGCTAGTTGTGTTTCCTTTCATATATGCACAATGTTCATGTTGGTAGCTCTCATGTCTTGGTTCTTTAAAGACAAAATTCATGAGTAAATTGAATAGAGAGCATGTGATAGGTAAGTTTTATTCTTAGAATCTGAAAGCATGATCCATGTATAAATTGTAAAACTTTCATGATAGGTTGAAACTTTAAAATGACTAGCATGCCATGTGTTGCAAATTGTAAATGTGCATGTAGAAACCACTAACTTATACGTGTATGTTATGGTAGTGTTTCTTGCTGAGTCTTTGGACTCACTCCTTGCTTCGCGTACAGGTGTAGTTGGTGACGTGGCACCTTTGGAGGCACAGTGGAGACGGACTCCGAGCGCGGAGATTAGCTAGTTTTGGAGTTTCTTTGTGACTTGTGTATTTCATAGTATGTAATTTGAACATTGTATTAGAGTTATCATGAAAATGATGTATAAGTGTGGACATTATGTATTTAAATTTCAGCAATTTAAATTATGTGAACTTTTAGTTCCTTATTGTTAATTGCAAACTTCATGTATGTTAAATGTGGATGATGAATGAATGAGACAGTTGTCTTTTACTTCCGCTACTCTGTTGTATATTCGCGTGTATCTCAGCTGTTTGTATCGTTTGGGTAAATGTCCCACTGTGAGGACTCTCGCTATACCGACGTGGGTTGGTATAACCGTACCGGTATAATGAGGGCCGTCACAGAGATTGGTATCAGAGCGACCGGTTGAGATTGCACATGAATATCCTAAGTCATCATCTTCATTGCATGCTAAGTATGTCCACATGTGTAGAAAACTAATAAAAGAAGTGAAAGATAGATAAGAAAATGGTTAGAAGACTTAGTAACCTAGCTCTAATGGTGGCTGAAATTTTATTACAGCCATGGCTTCCGTGGACGACGTGTGGTGTGCCAGCCCGCGACGACGAGCAGAGACGTGATGAGCAGCGGAGCAACAGGCCCCAGCACCGCGAGGCCCTGTACTTCCCCACCGCCGCCTGTGGACTACGGAGTATTCATGCAAGGTCTGGTGCAAGCCATGCAGACGCAGGCTCATACCCAGGCAGCACTCCAGGCACAGTTGGAGGCCCAGGTAGAATAATGAAACACTAAGTATTTGCTATTTAATTGCATGATATTGTGTTTTATTGTATATTGTTTATTGTTATGTAGCAGGCTCAGGCACCAGCTCAGGACCATGGTGGACCTCCCATCATGGAGCGATTCAAGAGGATGACCCCACCCTCTTTTAAGGGGAGAGTGATCCATAATGGCAGAAAGTGGTTAAGGGAGACAGAGAAAATCTTCCGAGCCATCAGGTGCCTGATGAGGATAAGTGAACATTAGCCACCTACATGCTACAGGTAGACTTTTAATTTTGTATGTTTTTGTTTGCTCTTAAGTTAGAATTTGTTAGTTGGTGCTTATGAAGGTGTATTGCAGGAGAGAGCGGATGTATGGTGGTCCTCCCTACTACGTACACGCTTTGAGGACGGAGCAGTAGACGTGGCGTGGGACGCGTTCGTGAGGCTCTTTCGAGCCAAGTTCATCCCAGAGCATATCCAGGACAAGATGGAGCAAGAATTCCTTTCCCTGACGCAAGGATCAATGACCGTGCCGGAATACGAGGCAAGGTTTTCTGAACTTTCTAAGTATGCACCGCATATCGTAGAGGATGAGCGCAGGAAGACGAAGAAGTTCGTGATGGGACTCAAGCCATCACTGCGGACGAGACTCGTGGCGTTTGACCACCGCACGCTGGACGAGGCCCTCAGTGCTGCCTGCAGGCAGGAGGGAGAAATGGAGCAATATCTGGAGGAGAAGAAGGCTTCGCAGAAGAGGCCGGCAGCGACATTCCAGCGGCAGGATAAGAAGAAATGGTGTACCAGACACCGCAACGATCTTGACAGTCAGCAACTCTCAGGTACCTTCTGTACGTTCCCCTGGTGTGAAGAAAGAGTGTCCCCATGCGGAAGACACATGAGGTTCCGAGTGTTGGTTGGTAGCGGGTAGATGCTTGAAGTGCGGGAGCAGCGACCACAAGATCAAGGATTGCCCAAGACTTCAGCAGGGAGTTCAGCGTGGAGCGCCAGCCCCAGCAGTAGCGGCAGCCGCGCCAGCTACAGGAAGACCAGGAAGGCCTCGAGCCCCAGCTCGAGTGTTGCTTTAGCTCGCGAGGACGCCGAGCAGGCGGAGCATGTCACCGAAGGTACGGTTTTGCTTTTCGGTGTGCACGCTCGGGTTTTGTTTGATACGGGTGCTACTCACTCGTTCATTTCCGAGCGTTCGCTAGGCAGTTAGCCCTAGAGTCAGGCATAGAGTCTGAGGAGTTAGAGGTCCCTTTGTCTGTGCACACCCCTGCGGGTACGGTATCGACTAGGAAGTGCATTCCGTCGTTACCTGTGTGCATTGAGGATAGAGTCCTAGATGGGTGTTTCTTCTTGCTAAAGATGAAGGACTATGATGCTATTCTTGGTCTGGATTGGCTAGAGGAGCATTATGCGTTAGTGGTTGTCGTCGGAAGAGATTGTTTTCCGCATTCCTGGTGAGGATGAGTTCTCTCATCCCTTGCCAAGGACTTAGGCGGGAAAGTTAGTCATCTCTGCCATGAAGGCGATGCGCATGGTGAACAAGGGTTGTGACGCTTTTCTTGCCAGCGTGGTATTAGTACCGAGGCTGATGATCACCTACTCTTGCGGAGATTGAGGTGTGCAGGAATTTCCAGATGTCTTTCCCGATGACTTGTCTGGATTGCCACCGATAGAGAGATAGAGTTCACCATAGAGTTGCTTCCGGCACCTCTCCTATCTCGAAGCTCCATATCGGATGGCACCTGCAGAGTTAGCCGAGTTGAGGAGGCAATTGCAAGAATTGCTTGATAAGGGATTTATTCGCCCTAGTGTTTCCCCTTGGGGCGCACCTGTATTATTCGTCAAGAAGAAAGACGGGTCACTTAGGTTGTGCATTGATTATAGGAAGTTGAACCAAGTGACTGTGAAGAACAGGTATCCCTTACCTCGCATTGATGATTTGTTTGACCAGTTGCGAGAGGCATCATCTTTTCGAGATTGACTTGCGATCTGGTTATCATCAGTTGAGGATTCGGAGTGAGGATGTGTCCAAGACGGCATTTAGAACCCGTTATGGACATTATGAGTTCTTGGTCCTCCCTTTCGGATTGACCAACGCCCCTGCAGCGTTCATGGATCTCATGAACCGGGTGTTTAGTCCGTATTTAGATAGCTTTGTCGTAGTGTTTATTGATGACGTGTTGGTCTATTCTCCGGACGAGACCACGCACCGTCAGCATTTGAGGCTAGTCTTAGAGGTTCTCCGCGAGCACAAGCTGTATGCTAAATTCAGCAAGTGCGACTTTTGGTTGCGCGAGGTTCATTTTCTCGGGCATGTTATCTCCGGTACTGGTGGTGCAGTGGATCCAGCAGGTCCAGGCTGTTATGGATTGGGATGTCCCAAGACCCCTTCGGAGATTCGTAGTTTATTGGGTTAGCTGGTTACTATCGGCGATTCATTGAGGGTTTCTCATCCATCGCCGCCCCTTTGACAAAGCTGACCAGGAAGGGTGAGAAGTTCGTATGGTCTGAGGCATGTGAGCGTAGCTTTCAGCTATTGAAGCTAAGCTTACTTCTGCTCCGGTATTGGTATTGCCTAGTGGTTTAGAGGCTTTGCCATTATACGGATGCATCTCAGATTGGTTGGGTTGTGTGCTCATGCAGCAAGAGAGGGTAGTGGCTTATGCTTCTCGTCAGTTGAAGGAGCATGAGAAGAACTATCCGACTCATGACTTGGAGCTCGCAGCAGTGGTTCATGCACTAAAGATCTGGAGGCACTATCTTTATGGTGTCAGATTTGAGGTGTTTACCGACCACAAGAGCTTGAAGTATCTTTTCTCCCAAAGAAATTAAACCTGAGGCAGAGAAGATGGATCGAGTTCTTGAAGGACTATGACTTCGACCTCCAGTATCACCCTGGAAAGGCGAATGTTGTAGCGGATGCTCTAAGTAGAAAGGCCATCTCTCCAGCAGGATTGGAAGATGTTGGAAGATGCGCTGCTCTTGACTGAGTTAGAGCCATCGCTATGTCAGGCTTTTGTAGCTCAGTTATCCCTTAGATCCTCTTTTGGATGAGGTGATCGAGCAGCAGAAAGCCGACCCTAGACTGTTAGAGTTAGTGGGTAAGGCGGGCATTGCTCGTGATGAGGACGGTGTGATTAGATTTCAGCACCGTGTTTGTGTCCCTGATGTAGTAGATGTCCGTGAGCATGTGTTAGCGGAGGCTCATAGATCGCGATTCTCTATTCATCCGGGTAACACTAAGATGTATCAAGACCTGAAGAGATCATTTTGGTGGTCCGGCATGAAGAAGGATGTTGCGGATTATGTGTCTAGGTGTCTAGTGTGTCAGCAAGTGAAAGCCGAGCGGCAGCGACCATCCGGCCTTATGCAGAGGATGGATATCCCCGTATGGAAGTGGGAAGCTGTCACTATGGACTTCGTATCGGGTTTGCCTCGATCTAGAAGGGCAATGACTCGATTTGGTAGTTGTAGATAGATTCTCGAAGACTGCTCATTTCTTGCCTATGAAGAAGAAGCATCAGTAGAGAGTTTAGCTAGATTGTATGTTAGCAGTATCATTAGATTGCATGGTGTGCCGAAGTCGATCATTTCGGATCGAGATCCGAGATTTACTTCGAGATTGTGGAAGGGTCTTCAGATGCGTTAGGTTCGGAGCTGAAGCTCAGTTCGGCGTTTCATCCCCAGACCGATGGACAGTCCGAGAGGACTATCCAGACGCTCGAGGATATGTTGAGAGCGTGTGTTCTGGATTGGAAGGATGATTGGGAGCGTCATTTACCTCTTGTGGAGTTCGCATACAACAACAGCTTTCATGCTAGTATTGGTATGGCTCCATTCGAGGCGTTGTATGGTAGGCCCTGCAGATCTCCTTTATGTTGGGAGGAGACTGGTGATAGGCAATTGATCGGACCGGAGTTAGTTCAGGAAACTTCGGATAAGATCCAGCTTATCAGAAAAGGCTTGTTGCGGCACAGGATAGGCAGAAGAGTTATGCCGACAACAGGAAAAGGATCTAGAGTTCGAGGTTGGCGATCATGTCTTCTTGAAGATATCGCCTACTCGTGGTGTTGTCAGATTTGGCAGGCATAGCAAGCTAAGCCCTAGATTCATTGGCCATATGAGATTCTCAGACGTTTGGGCAACGTGGCATATGAGCTAGCATTACCCCCGCTTTGGCTAGCGTTCACCCTGTATTCCACGTATCTATGCTCAGGAAATATGTCCGAGATCCGTCTCATGTGATTAGTCATGAGCCAGTGGAGATCCAGCCAGATCTTTCGTATGTCGAGCAACCAGTAGCCATTCTTGACCGGAAGGTTCAGCATCTCCGGAACAAGAGTATTGCGTCGGTGAAAGTTCTATGGCGGAACTTCTCACGTGAGGAGGCTACGTGGGAGCTTGAGGATGCGATGAAGAAGAAGTATCCCCTTTTGTTTGAGTAGTGTCGTTCTAACTTCGAGGACGAAGTTTCTTTAAGGGGAGAGGGTGTAAGGCCCTCGAATTTCCCGCATTATTTGTATTTGTGTATTTGTGCTTGTGTATGTATGTACATATTTACGTACGTATTGATTAGTACAAGTACGTGTGCATGTGTTTATATTAAATATAAATAATGTATGTATTGCATGGTGATAGTATGGATATAATACCATATACATATTGCATGTATATACGCATGGTATGCATGGTTTTCTGCATATTTTAGAGTTCTGGCCGAAGGCCATCTTGGCGTCAACCACAGGCCGTTTAGGTGGTGTCAGCGTCCAGACATGGACGCCACACTAATCCTGGCGTCCAGCGATATGGACGCCAATCTCTCTGGCCTGCATGCGCAGCAGAGCTGCAAACTTCTGAAACAAGAAAGCCAACCATTGGGGGACTGTCCCCAACGGCTCTGAAGCTGTCAAGTCACCTGGTGAGTGGGAGAGAGACTCTCCTTATGTCTGAACCCGAAATGGCCTCTTCCCACTCCTCTCTTCACCTTGCAAGAGGAGAAAAGAGAGAAGAAAACCCTAGGAGAAAACTGAGAGAAAACCCCACTTTGGCACCCAAGATCATCACCTGAAGATTTCTCCGCGATCTGCTGCTTCAAGGAGGTTACTGGATGACGAGGAGGCTTCCCCGACATCCCCTGCTGTGGAGATCATCCAGAGCCGGAGGAAGGAGATCTAGAGGGATTCTGCACTTCTTGGGACTGCCCAAGGAGGGCTTCACCACACCCTAGACCCTTTGGAGAATTTTAAAAGGCAAGTGACCTAACCATGATGTTCCCGTATGTGTCTAGGTCGTTTTACATTTTTATACATTTTTCCCTCGAGTCCTAGACCCTCCCATTCACCCAATCTTGAGAGCTCGGGTCTGTGTTTCTGCACAGACCTGCATCGACGGCAAGGTCAATGGACGCCCATATCATGCTTGGCGTCCATCGACCATGCCGCTGACCCTGAGTCAGCGGCCAGAGACCGCCGCCAAGTTCCTCTGGACAGAACAGTGAACTGTTCTGCCCTTCCTATACACTAATTTCGGTATGGTTTCCGTGATGAGGATATATGGTAATCCTATACACTATGTATATTGTCAATTGTGTGTGTGGATGAATGTGATGTTTGATGGTGAATGTAGGAAGTTGTATTCCTTAAACTTGTAAGCATGACGTTTGATGATCTTGCCAATTTATGTTTCATGAGTAGGATTAGTCTGAATGCCTTAGTTTTGTCAGAGCATGAAGATTTGTGGATCAGTATATGTATTTTCAATTTTGATAATTGTCCATGCTTGCATGAGTTGCAAAATAAATTCGGTTCGGTAAATAGAAGACATGCAAAAATGATTTGTGGTGATCGATCTACAATTGTATGATTTAGGGTAATTCTGTATTCTCAAATCATGTATATGTTAGTAATCTCTGTTTAAAACAGTAAGTGGCAAATTGCATGATGTGTTAAACCCCTTGTTAACTAATTGTGAATGACATGCTAAATAGGTGTTTTTATTACTGTAAATCCATTTAGCTCAGAAAAATCTGAAAATTTGAGTGTATGACCTTGAACCCGAAATCAGCATGTGGTTTAAAATTTCAGGTCATTTGGACCAGTATATAAGAAGTTATGTATTTTTCATGTGAAAGGCAATAATCTATGTATGTTTTCGTAATGTGATTAGATATTGCTTAAATTAACTTGAATGGTGAAATTACTGTGTGTTAAGCTCCTGAAATCTGTAGTGCCATGTTAGGAAAAACAGAGATGTGCATGTGAGTGAGAAAGTGAATGAGATGAAAAGTGCTATGTGTAAAACCATGTGTAATCGGTAAAATGTGTAAAGTGTAACTGTGCCAATGTGACATTGCTTCCGTAGAGGCATGGAGCTGTATCAGGGAAAAGTCCCCCTGAGAAAGTTCAATGTGTAAGTGACCCTAAGGCATTAGGGGGAAATCCTGGAGGTGGACAAGTACCACTGGTTAGGGTGGAGACTTGTTCTCCCGGTCTGCGCAGTCCAAGAGTCGCCATTGAATTGCCTAGATGGCGTCTATGTGTAATGTGATGTGTATATGTCCTTCTTTGGTGGTTTGGACTATGTGTCACGGCACCTAAAATGTGTAATGTGTAATGTGTATGTGTATGTTTCATGTGTAAATGTGCAAGTGATCAAATGTGAATGTGTATGTGTAAAGTGCAACCATGTGAAGAGGAACTTGTGTAAAGAGAATGTGAAATTCTAAATGAGAGGTTATGATTTTGAAACCCATGTGAGACAAATCTGAAACCATGTGAAATCAGAATCTTATGTTGTTATCATCATGTTTATATGTGCAAGATGCCTAGAATCCATGTTAGGGATAATTGGTGAAACGGGTACAAGATAGCATGATTGTTTGTTCACATGATATTTTTAACGCAATATTGTAGCTCTCATGTATAGGTTTACAGCCATTAAACCATGTGAAATCAGCAACTTAAAGCATGTGAAAATGTTTATGTATGTGTTTAAAACATGTAAGATCCATGCTAGTTGTGTTTCCTTTCATATATGCACAATGTTCATGTTGGTAGCTCTCATGTCTTGGTCCTTTAAAGACAAAATTCATGATAAATTGAATAGAGAGCATGTGATAGGTAAGTTTTATTCTTAGAAATCTGAAAGCATGATTATCCATGTGTATTGTAAAACTTTCATGATAGGTTGAAACTTTAAAATGACTAGCATGCATGTGTTGCAAATTGTAAATGTGCATGTAGAAACCACTAAGATTTATACGTGTATGTTATGGTAGTGTTTCTTGCTGAGTCTCTGGACTCACCCTTGCTTCGGCGTACAGGTGTAGTTGGTGACGTGGCACCTTTGGAGGCAGCAGAGAGACGGTCCGAGCGCGGAGATTAGCTAGTTTTGGAGTTTCTTGTGACTTGTGCATTTTCATAGTATGAATTTGAACATTGTACTAGAGTTATTATGAAAAGGATGTATAAGTGTGGACATTATGTATTTAATTTCAGCGAATTAAATTATGTGAACCTTTAGTTCCTTATTGTTAATTGCAAACTTCATGTATGTTAAATGTGATGATGAATGAATGAAGACAGTTGTCTTTTACTTCCGCTACTCTGTTGTATATTCGCGTGTATCTCAGCTGTTTGTATCGTTTGGGTAAATGTCCCACTGTGAGGACTCTCGCTATACCGTGGGTTTGTATAACCTTACCGGTATAATGAGGGCCGTCACACTATAAGCAACCGTTATAGCAAATCGTTATAACCAAATCGTTATAAGATTATAAGCAAATCGTTATGAGTAAATCGTTATGACCAAATCGTTATGAGACTATAAGCAAATCGTTTATGACAAATCGTTATGCTCACTTACGAAATCATTGGAGATTGAAATCGTTATACTCACTTGTCGAATCGTTATGAGAGTAAATCGTTATGCTCACTTACGAAATCGTGTGAGATTGAAATCGTTATACTCACTTGTCGAATCGTTATGAGAGCAAATTGTTATGCTCAGTTACGAAATCGTGTGAGATTGAAATCGTTATACTCACTTGTCGAATCGTATGCTTCAAAAACGATATGACTTATGACATAGTTATCTTTGCGATGACTTATGAAATCGTTATGCTTCAAAACGATATGAATTATGCAAGAGTTTTCTTTGCGATGACTTATGAAATCATTTATGCTTCAAAGCGAGTCGATGTGTAATTAAGAAATTCATGCTCTGAAAAATTAAGAACAACAAGGTAGGATTTACTTACAGTCTTTGCTTGATTTTGCCTGGTTTATTTCCTGTGACTAAGCTTCATAGAAACTTGTTAGATACTAATTGTTAGGATTTTGTTAATCACCAAAATAGATATATAATTCATGAAATTAATGGGGATGATCTGATCATCAATCTCCCCCTTTTGTGATGACAAACATAACATAAGCATATGAATTTTGCAGAATATAAAAAGAAATGTATTCAGAATACCTAGGTTCTCCCCTTTTTGTCATAAGCAAAAAATATCATTCGGAAATAAAGAAGAGAGAGAAAAGGGAGAGCAAAGAACTATTTTATTTATCTTGAGGGGTCCACATGGAGGTGAAAGCAAGACAGAAGAGAGGCATCCGTTGATAATGCGCACAGCCTTGCATTCCTGTTCCTCAAATAGGTCTGAAAAACCCCAAAAGCCTAGAATAAGATGACCCCATGAAAACATTCTTTGATGTGAAGTTGGCGCTGAGCTTCTAGAAAGGTAGCATATTCATCTTTGCCAAGGAGACCTTGAAGGAAATGAAAGATCCAAAGCTGGAAAACCGAAGAAATTGGTTGATCTTTATAGGCTAGTGGATCTGATGCTGCAGGATATCTTTCTTTAAATCCATAAAAGTTTGTACCGCTCGACCCATTGATCATAAGGCTTTTTAACCAGATTGATGGAATTCAAGTCAAAGACTTCAGCTGTGAGAGTAGGCTTGCCTGCCTTAAACAAGGTGTAACGACCCTCTTCATACCGGTACGATTATACCAATCCCCATCGGTATAAAGGGCGTCGTCACAGTGGGACATGTACCCAACACTGGCGATAGGTTGATATGTACCTGGATAGCAATAGAGTACAGCGGAATAAAGTAAACAACTCAACTCTTATCCGTCACCAACACACATTCCATAATCTAAATAGCGAGATAGAAAGACAATGTCCACATTAATACAAAATAGGAATTACAAGTCCAAATATTAATACCAAATAGAGAGAACTACAATGTCCAAATATATACCCATACAATAATCCTTTTTGTGCAAAAGAAAGTACAACTGGTAACGGCTCCACAAAATAGTCTTCTAAGTGATGATCCTCGTCACGCTACCTTCTAGTGCACGATACCTGTCAACCTGTACGCCGAAGCAAGAGTGAGTCCAAAGACTCAGCAAGCGACACTACTCATGATATACACATACAAGTCTTAGTGGTTTCTACATGCACTTTTACAATTAACAACACATAGCAGCTAGTCATTCAAGTTTTCTACCTATCATGAAGTTCTACAATTTCATACATAACTCATGCTTTCAGATTTGTAAAATGAAATTCACCTATCACATGATCTCTATTCCATTTGCTCAGGAACTTTAGTCTTTAAAGAGCTAAAACATGAAAGCTATCAACATGAACAATTTACACACATGAAAGGGAACACAACTAGCATGGATTTCACTAGTTTTAAACACATACACGAACCTTTTCACATGCTTTAGATTGCTGATTTCATATGATTCAATGACTATAAATCTACACATGAAGCTACAATAATACATAAAACACATCATGTGAACAAGTAACCAAGCTATCTTGCATCATTTTCACTAATTATCCCTAACATGGATTCTAGGCATTATGCACACATAAGCATGATAATGACAACATTAGTTTACTGATTTCGCATGGTTTCCAATAACACATTCTCACATTCTCGGTTTCACATGATTGCACACTTACTCATTCACGATGTTCACTTTTACACGTTGACACGTACACATGTTCACACTTATACAATTTACTCATTTCCACATCATTTTCTCTTTCACTTTCACTTATCACATATCACATCGATTGCACTTACCACGTGCATCTTGGGCACTTACCACGTGCCATATTCACATATTTCACATTTTACTCATTTTTCATTACTTAAACTATTTGCCATGACACATAGTCCTAACTACCAGTAGAGCACTAACAATATCTCATAGCTCGTGCTCATTCCTTAGCACAGCTCTCAACACAACTCATACACAACGCATATCACAACGCATGACACAACTCATACACATACTCACCACCTAGGCAATACAGCGGTGAATCTTGGTAACTGCGCAGACCGGAGAAGCCCTCTCCACCCTATCCAGTGGTACTTGTCCACCTCCGGGGTTTTCCCAATGCCTTTGGACAAACTTATATCACATGGAGCCTTCTATAGGGACTTTTCTATATACGGCTCCCGATGCCTCTAGGATAGCAGTGTCACATAGGCACAACTTTTACACTTTACTCATACCGAGTTTTAATACGTGTTTTACACATAACACTTTATTTCATTCACTTTCTCACTCACATGAATATCTCTATTTTTCCTAACATGGTACTACAGAATTTCAAGAGTTTGACACACAGTAAACACCCTAATCATGTTGGGTTTAAACAAAATCTAATCACATTACGATCATATGCACAAATTATCATATTTCACATGAAAAACACATAACTTTTTATTTACTGATCCAAACGACCTGAAATTTTAACCACATGCTGTTTTCGGGTTCAAGATCATACCCTCAAATTTTCAGATTTTTCTGAGCCAAATAGAATTTACAGAAAATAAACACCTAATTAACATACTATTAACAACTTAAGTTAACATGGGGTTAACACATCTTGTAATTTAGCCACTTGCTGTTTAAACATAGCTACTAACGATATGCAGAATTGAGGATACAAAATTACCCGATTCATACATCTATGGATTGAACCCTACAAACCATTCATGCATGCCTTTTTTTTACCGAAACCGAGCTTATTTACGAATTACACAAGCATGGATAATTTACTAAATTTGCAAACACATATGCTGACCCACTGACCTTCATGATTAGACTAAAGCCAAGGCATTCACACTAATTCCAATCATGAACAAGGATTTGCAAGATTATCTACATGTCATGCTCACAAGTTTAAAGATACCATGTCCTACATTCACCATCACATCCCACATTCATTCACACCCCACAACTAACAATATACATAGAGTATAAGCTTACCATATATCCTCATCACGGAAAATATACCGAAAATAATGCATAAGTGGGACAGAACAACTCACTGTTCTGCCCAGAAGAACTAGGCGGCGGTCTCTGGCCACTGACTCAGGGTCAGCGGCATGGCCGATGGACGCCAAGCTCATAACCGGCGTCCAGGGACCTTGCCGTCTAACCAGTCTGTGCAGAAACACAGACCCGAGCTCTGAATCTTGGGTGAATAGAGGGTCTAGGACTCGAGGAAAAATCCATAAAAATCACAAAACTCACCTAGACTCATACAGGGACATCATAGATAGGTCACTTGCCTTTCAAAAATTCTTCTAAGGGATTTAAAGCTTGGTGAAGACCTCCTTGGGCAGTCCCAAGAAGTTGCAGAAGTGCCTCCAAGATCGCCTTCCTCCGGCTCCTGGGTGATCTCCACGCCGAGGGGACGATGGGGAACTCTTCTCCTTTGCTTCAGCTCCTCCTTGTCGCAGTAGATCTTCAGATCAACCTCCAGGGGGCCGGGTTGGGGTGCCAGGTGGGGTTTTCTCACAGAATGCTCTAGGTTTTTCTCTCTTCTTTCTCCTCTTGCAAGGGTGAAATGAGAAGTGTGGAGAGCCATCTCGGGTTCAGACCTAAAGAGGGTCTCCTTCCCACTCACTGGGTTGATGGGACACCCTCAGAGCCGTTGGGGGACATCCCCCAATGGGTAGCTTGCCTTGTTTCAGAAGCTTGCAGCCCTGCTGCGCATGCAGGTCAGAGAAGTTGGCGTCCACCTCGCTGGACGCCGAGTTAGTGCTTGCGTCCAGTTTGGACGCTGACACTGCTCAACGGCCTGGGGTTGACGCCAAGGGCCTTCGGCCAGAACCCTAAGTTATGCAGAAAACCATGCATACCAAGCTTATATACATGCAATATACCTATGGTTGTATCCACACTATCACCATGCAATACATACCTTATTTATATTTAATATAAACATATTGACGCTAATTGGCCATTCGGCCAGAACTTAAAACATGCAGAAACTATGCTTACACTATATATATACATACAATATATAAGGTGTAACATGTATATTACTATACCAGGCAATCAATATCATTTATACCTAGCATACACAAGCATACATAAATACACTAAGATAAGATGTACGTAGATATCTACCTATGCGTACATGAGTTTACATAAGTGTGACTCACACACGGAAAAGTAATGACGAGAATTATGAGGGCTTCGCAAATCATTAGGAGCGATATGAGTTATGTTAGCTAAGAATAATCTATTCGATAAAATAGTCCTTGAACACACACACTTCTTGATTTGACATATATAGTATACACACACGGGTGTAGCATACTTATGTACATTATGCTTCGAATAGATGGATACAACATGCGCACCGGTAATTAGATTTACTTGCACAACTTTACCAACATTGCTTAAGTACTATATGCATAATTTAGCCAATTGACTATTCTCACCTAATATCATAAAAATACATGCATGTTATTCATGAGGAGTATAGAATCTCAATATAAACTATTAATTACACCTACCATGCTTGAACTCTTTATGTAAATGCAATGTACGAAGTACAATGTACACATTAACTAAACCATGCAAATGACATGTTTACAACAATCATACACATGCATACACAATACACCAAGGTGTTATGCATGTAGAATTAGGTATACAATTGTCACACGCACAAGATAACATACATACGTACATACACATATGTACTTCATACACTCCCATACAAAATTCCATGAAATAGGTAGTATAGGATTCTTCATATTTAGATAGCACACGCATAGTATTATTCAAGTATCCTAAGTCAGAGATTCTTGGTATTCATAATACACCCTAATTAGCTAATTATCACTTCTACATTAATTATATACCACCTATGTATATATACATAGATATTCGCACATGCTCATGCTCAAAAGAAGAATAAACTTATAGCAGGCACAATGAACTACGCATGCTAGGCACACAACAACCGAACACCCAACGCACCATTCATATACTTCATATATATAAAGAGAATAAAAAAATTCGGGGTCTCACACAAGGAGATGTTCAAGGCTTCCAACTGAAGGGCTGACTGGTTGTAATGTTTTTCCCAATCGGAGGGAGAGAGCCTTTCACTTTCAGAGAGAAGATGGGTAAGAACCTCAGAAGTGATATGGCCTAGATGGAATTTTCGGAAGAGGAATCTTTGGAAGGAGGGGAGACGACCCTGCTGAGCTGAGATCCTACCCATTACACGAGCAAATCTCTCAAAAATACCAGGACCAACTGAGGAGTCCATGACCAAAGAATACAGTTTGGGGAGAAACACACTGTCACGCCCCTCCAATTTAGCAGCGAATAAATCGGAGAGAACGTGAACCAAGTACATAGTAAGAAAATGTACAACAGTTGAATAATTCAGAGCATCTATTGAACAATAATTGAAATAATTCTTGATTTCATTATAAAATCACTAAGACCATTACAACCGCTAATTCGGAGCCAATACATAGGGCTCAATGACATCATTACATTGAAAAGAAATCTAAAGCAATAACTACTAGACTCCATGGTACTAAGGTAACTTCATGAGTTGACTCCAGGTCGCTCATCACTCTAGTCCTGTCCCATTGGTACGTATAACGTCATCGTCCGACTTACCTGAGACACAATAACAAATAACGAAGGGTGAGCGATAACGCCCAGTAGGACTTAAATCTCAGCTCAAGCAGGCTTTAATAATTAGTGCATAAATGGCAGAGTAAATAAAGATAGAGCGAGTCCGTAAGTCGAGAAAGTAAGAGCACAAGTAATGTGTTCAAATAGCAGATGAATCAAGTATAGTACAATGAATAAGATCAAGTCACGACAGAAATCTACAACGACACGATAGCAAATAACGTCAACGTCAAGCAATAGCACGATACATGTATAGCAAGGAGAGAAAAGTATTGGCCATATAGAGAGTAAATTGCACTTTGATTGATTTTATTATCAATCGAATAGTATAGCACTTTTGATTAACTTTCTTGTCAATCGAGATAGTATTGCACTTTGGTTATCCGAAGATAGCCGGAGAGAGTATAGCACTTGTTTGTCAAAAGACAACGAGAGAATATAGCACTTTGTGTTGATTGTCCTAGATTAATCTTGATAGTATGGCACTTGGATGTAATGCCGACATCCTGATCATTTTAACTCCCGCGGGCAAATGGCACTTTCGGGCGCTCCCCCCAGGACCTGATCGGCCCTATTGCGCTGGCATTGGTTATATTGTTTTATCTTTAGACAATCAATTAATGCCATTTGAGAGTACAAGAAATAGATAAGAGCACTAGATGAATAGACGAGATAGTAGAGTGAACGTGAATAGGTGACGAGTAGAGTAAAGATGAGAGCTAGTGGACATCACGTAAACAACGAGTAAACAGCGATAGTAACAGTTGCACAAACGCGCACGTCGTATTGGCAGTCAGGTGGAGTTCACGATCTTCCCGCTGGCCATGTATATCACAAGTCCAGTGGTCCGACGTGATTCAGGTAAGAGCGAACTTCTAATAGCCGTTTGGGATCATATCGATCCCTAAAGGGATAATGGGTGTTAGGGTACAACCGGCTCGTCGACCATGTGGGAATCCATGATCAGAGAAGACTTACGGAGGCCTTGTGCAAGGGTTCACTAGTCCGCGAAAGGAATATCCGACGGAGAGTTCACCACATGCCAAGTAAAGTGTGTTTATAAAACAGGTGCTCGACGTTCTAGAGGAATCTAGAACAGTGGAGCGTCGATATCGTATATGAACAACGCAAGAAACGAATACAAGTCCTTTAAAAATGGCAGTAATATACTTTATTGCATAATTTACCAGATACATTATGAGATATTTTCTGCCAAATTTCAGCCACCTCTGGATGGTTCATGTGTGTGCAATGTGTAGAGAAATCATAGCTAGAAATAAGTTGTGAATTATATTTTTAAATCATTCAATGTAGCTCCAATTTTTTTAAAACAAGTTTTTACTGGGGTATAACTGTAAAAAGGCGTTTATTTTAGAAAGCGACAGAAAATAATTTTTATGGATTGTTATCAAACAACCTGTGAACGCGACATGGGCCAATGAGGATTGCGACAGGGGTAGGCAGATCGCGACATGGGTACTGTCGCGACGGCCTTGTGAACGCGACAGAGGCAAAGGTCGCGACAGACAGGCACAGGGATAGCGACGGCTTACCTGTCGTTTTTCTGAATGCGACGGTAGGCTGTCGCAATCAGACCTCGAAGGCGACATATCGGCCTGTCGCAATCTGGTGGTCTGCGCCTGGCTCTGACAGGAATCAGACCAGGCTTTGGATTGCGGGCCAACTTGACAAATTGATACAGGGTTGTTCAGAAAATCATAACTATTTGTATACACGATGAAAATCATGAAACCAGTTTTGAATTAATCTAGACATGCAAGGGTACTTCCGTAATTAGGAATTTGAAAGAGAGCAGGGTTTGAACATGGTTTGAGCATGGAACAATAACTAGTAATATAGAACATGACACAGAGAGAAGATTGATTTTAATTCGAGCAACATGCTCAACAAAAATTAGGGCTTTCAGGGGAACAAGATGTCTAACATGCATCAGTTCCCACAATACAAATTCGTAGCATGGGATTGGTATACAGGAGATCAAGAGTTAAGAAGAGGGTTCGGGTCATGTAAGTTGCAGAACTGAAAAATCAAGAACTAAAGATAGCTCTCGTGGAAATTATAAACTGAGGGTTTCGTCCTGATAGATGAACATCCTACAGAAAAAGTTTCATGGTTTATGCTTGTGAGAATGCCTACCTTTGACTCGTTTGTTTCTAGGGCTTAGAACTCCAAGAACGAGAAGAAGCTTCAAGAACTCCTTCTCCCCACGAGATCCTCTCCTCCTTAGCCCTCTTCCACTCCACGTCCAACAACCTTTGCAATGAACTAGGGTCGGCCAAGGGTTTAAGAGGTGTATTTATGCATGTTGTTTCTAATTCCTAATAGTACTCTAACTTCTATTAAATTCCGAATTTCCTTCCTTTCCTAACCTCCTCCCAAGCTTTCCACTTCCTATTTGGGTTAGGATGGGAACCAAATTCGTGGCCAACCATTAGGGTAGGTTTTAGAATCTAATGCTAACTCAAACTTCCTTTTTGTAGTAAATACCCCTTTTCTATTTAGGTATAATTTAGTTACGAATTTAGGGTACTTTCATATATTTCTTCTTTTAAAATCCTTATTTTGGCCTACTAATTTCTAATGGGTCCACTTAACCAAGCCCATTATTTATTGGAATTTATCTTATAGGTTTCCTATTTTAATTAGGGAATAATATAGTTATGAATTTTATATCTTTTCTTATTTGAATTTATTCATGGGCTATGAGAGGTCCATTGGTCCAAACCCGATAATGGTTAATCATCACATGATGTTGGAAGTCTCTCCAACATGATCGTTTAGTTTAAGAGCGCGTTATTTTTCCGTGTTAATGGTTTTCCGACTTAGTTTCCTAATTTGGATAATTAGTCACATTGTGACGTACTCTTAGCCAATCGGATTTTTCGTTGCACGAATTTCTTCGTGGAACACTTAGGGATATTATTTGGGATTGATTTATAATTTTACGGAATTTTCCGTGTATTCTTGCACTACAAAATGGTACGTATTTCTATTATTTCAATTTAAGAAATTATTATTTTGATATTTTAAGTATTTAATTTTTTCGGGTTGCTACACACACTGTCTGGGATTTACAGGGTAGCGAAACCCACTTTGAAGGAGAATTTGATTGGATTTTCAATTTTTAACGAAAGTAAATGGGTCCCTGGAACTGACCAACTGCACTTCAGGTAGCTTGTGAAGATAACGATAGTCATTGAATAGCGGAAGTACCGGATGAGCTTTACTTCCTTTTGAATGTAGGGTGCCTATGTGGTCTTGTGATGAATGACAAACCACTCAGAGAGAGTGAGTGGGTGATCCCGGGGTGGAAACCGATCTGACTTTACAAGTAGAAACTTTTGTAGAGAGCCTTGTGCCCTTTAGCCACTGATCTTCAGACTTGCATTTAGCCATTTGGAAGATTTTGATTGATCAGCTTTGGAGATGTGGTTATAGGAAGGACAACATTGAGGTGATCAGTTACATTGAGAAAAGGAACACCAAAAATGGTGGCAAAGATGCATTTGTAGATATTCACAATAGATTGGTTTCCTTCAATTGTCAACATTGAGGGAAAACCAAAGAGGAGGAAACTTGGGAAGAGCAAGAGGTTGGGAGAGTTCCTCCTCTTTTTTGAAGAAGACTAGAAGAAGGAGAGTCAGTTCTGTGGACATGAGAACCAACTTCCAGGACTGAGCGGATTGTGGTAATTTCCAACTCATCCTCAAATTCTTTAGAAAGGGACCTTCAAGTTGTGCACTTTCAGGTATAAGGTAACAACGGAGGGAGGAGTAGGAGGATGAAGGAAGGATTGATGGGTAGGAGGAGATATGATGGATGGTCAGCAGAAGAAGGACCAGAGGAAGATGAGGCTCCAGCTGATGATGAGGCTGGAGGGTCTTCAATGATAGAAGGAGGTGGACGAATGGATGTGGAGATGGCAGGAGATGAGGGGATTCATAAGGAAATGGTGTTGGAGATGAAATGGAGCGAGGCATGGGTTGTTTGAAAGGGATAGGTGCAGGTGGTGCTGTGGAGGAAGATGGTGGTGTGAAGGAGGGGCCAGAGTTGCAAGAGGAGAGGATCAATGGCTTCTGGAGCTACAGCTGGCTCTTCTACTCTTGGAATCTCACCCTCGGAAAGCACTGGCCCCGTTGGCCCAGAACATCCTCTATTGGCCCTGATGGCCCAGACTTCACAGCTTCAGCATGATCCTGCACTGCAGTTGCTGCCTCTTCAACAACCTGTGGCCCGGATGGCCCGGATGGTTCTTCTGAAATTAGCCCTGATGGCCCAGCATCTTGTTGCCTGGCCTCTGAAGGCCTAGAACTTCGGACTAGTTCAGCAGGAAAAGGAGCAGGAGGGGCATTTGAGGACTGTGCTCTGACAAAATCTCCAATTGCGGCTATAGACTCCTTGATGCTAATGAGCTCACTTCGCACCCATCTCACTGCATTTCTGACCATGCCCATCTCCTTAGCTGAAGTACTATGGCTTATGAAAATTGACTGAATATCTGATTGCACAGAGCACATAATCTTTCTTGTTCATCCATTCTAGCAACTAAGGGCTTCAGATTGACCTTCAATTTCTTCTTTCTCTACCTCTGATGAGGCCTCCTAGTCAAGAGAGGAATCCCAGAAGCTGCTTCTTTCCCTTTGCTGCTTGCCCTTGCAATAGCTCCACATTATCATCATTTTCTTCTCACTTGAGGCACTCACCACAATGCCTTCTCTGAACAGATCATCAACGGGGGCATTGGCAGTGTGCTCCCCCTGGATTTGTGCTTCCTTTTCAACAGATTGCTCCCTGTGAATAGGAGCATCTTCCATATGGTATCAACTGGAATATCTTCTTTCCTTGCTCCCTCTGAAGGAGCATCCTCCATGACAACATCTGTACTGAGGCCAGATGCTACAACTTTGCAACTGGATCTACCAAGATCTCTAGCTCCACCTGAGTACTGGTTAAAGAGTCCAGTACACTTCGAAGAATTGTAGCTACATGAAAGGAGGGAGGTGCAACTTCTGAATTTATCCAACAGGCTCAATAAATTCTTGAGGAATGTCCTCAATCTGGCTTCTAATGATCACCGATTCTTCTGCTCGGACCTCTGCTACTGCTGCTACTGTTCCACTGCAATTTCTGAATGGATAACTTCTTGTTGTAGCTCTTGAACTCCTGGTCCTGCTGGTACTTCTGCTGCTACTGTGGCTTCTCCTACTTCTTCTTGGACTTCTTGGGCTTCGCCGATAATGGCTTCACCCTCAACACTGTGGTCTTGGTCCATATACCTCCAACCAATGAGAATCCACTTTTCTTTAAGTTTCTGCTTTGAATAGCCTGGCCCATTTTCTCTGACACTGCTCCAGCTAAATTGATGCTAAAATGTTGAAATACCTTGGTGAGCAGATGTGCATATGGTAGGGACATATTTAGCTTGCTCTTTTTGTCCCAAACCTGAGCGGATGCAAAATTCATCCTTTCTATCATAACCTCTGCCATATTTATGCTCTGGTTTTGGATAGCCCAGAACATCATATCTGAGTCCGCCTTTGTACAAGTCGAGTAGGTGGCACTCCTAGGGACCAGAATCTGGCACACTATGAAATGTAGAATTGGTTGAATGCATTCAGCTGGTTGATGCCTATCTTTCCATCCTTTAGTTTGAACTCAGGACCAACAATCCCTAATCCCTTCACCTGGATATCCACAGTGTGAACCCCACTCTGACCGGTGGTGCAAACTCCAATAATGTTTCCAAAGCTCATAGGTAATCTTAATCTAGGTTCCTTTCCAATGGATGTCAAGGACCGTCCTCTCAGTCTTCAAACAAACATAAAATGCCTTTACTAGTCTGGATAACTCACCTCTGACAGAGTTGCCATCTTCAACCATTTCATCCTCTCCATTGCTGCAATGATGCTGCCCATTCCATTCTTCTGCAAATATGCAACGTCTACTGCCTTGTTGCCACAGACCTTGATCTTCACAGAGGTATACCTCTCTTGCTGCTCGGCGGTAAGAAACATAGCTCCATAGCCCCCGACACTGCCGGATACACCAGACGCGGCCATGGATTTGAATGGGGAAAGTTTCTGGATGACTGGAATGAGGAAAGGAGCAGAAGCCATCAAGAAATTTCTCGCGGGAAGGAGTTAGAAGCTTTGAAATCCCAAAGAGTCGATGCCAGAGTCGATAGGTATCACCTCAGGCAAGTTGAAAGATGAAGACGAAGGGTGAATCGTTGTACCATAATTTCGAGTTTTATAAAAAAGAAAAAAGGTGACTTTTCGAAACAAGAGGCGCCATAATGGCAGAAAACGACAAAGTGACCAGTTCGAGAGGAATAATACTTTAAAAAATAATCGAATCGTCTCGGATAAGTAAGAAACAAGTAATTTTTAATGAGATTTTGCTTAACTACAGGGGAGAGAAAATTTGTTATTCTGAAATAATTTATATTTTAGTTTATACAGATAAATCTTTCACAATTACACATGTCTAGTTCCCTTCTAAGAGAAGTAAATCTCTCTTCAGGTAAGGCCTTTGTGAAGATATCTACTAACTGATTTTGTGTACCTACAAAAGAAATGTCTATATTACCATTAGCTACATGATCACGATAAAATAGTACCTAACCTCAATGTGCTTTGTCCTTGAATGCTGAACTAGATTCTTGGTGAGATTTATTGCACTGGTGTTATCGCACAGCAAGGAATCGTCTTGATATTTAGTCCAAAATCCTCAAGCTACTGTTTGATCCATAAGAGTTGTGTACAACAGCTTCCAGCAGCCACATACTCAGCTTCAGCTATAGATAGTGCTACTGAATTTTGCTTCTTGAGGACCATGATATCAGACATCCTGCAAGAAATTGACAAAATCCACTGGTGCTTTTCCTATCTACCTTGCATTCAGCATAGTCAGCATCAGAATATCCTACTAAATTAATTTCACATGAATTTGGGTACCATAATCCTAGATCATGAGTTTTGGCTAAGTATCTAAAGATCCTTTTAACACAATTAAATGAGACTCTTTAGGATCTGCTTAGTACCTAGCACACATACATACGCTAAACAATATATCAGGTCTGCTTGCTGTTAATAGAGTAATGAACCTATCATACCTCTATAAAGTTTCTGATCTACTTTCTTACCATTTTTTTCACTGTCTAGCCTTGTTGATGTGCTCATGGTGTTGACAGTGGCTTGGCGTTTTCAAATCCAAACTTCTTTAGTAATTCTTTGGTGTACTTGGCTTGACAGATGTGAGATCCTTCCTTTCCTTGTTTGATTTGCAATCCGAGGAAGTAGTTGAGCTCCCCCATCATGCTCATTTCAAACTCTCCCTGCATAAGCTTTTCAAAATACTTGCAAAGATATCATCAGTAGATCCAAATATTATATCATCAACATATATTGAACAAGTAACACATTTTTAAGTTTAGACTTATGAATAATGTGCTATCTACTTTTCCTCTAATGAAACCATGATTTAACAAAAAGAACTAAGCCTTTCATACCAAGCTCTAGGTGCTTGCTTTAAACCATGTAAAGCTTTATGCAATTTAAAGACATGATTTGAAAAATACATGTCAGCAAAAACTAGTGGTTGTCTACATATACCTCTTCCTTTAAAAACCATTCAGAAAAGCAGATTTTACATCCATTTGAAAGAGTTTTAAATTTAATGCAGAAACATATGCAAGTAAAATCCTAATTGCCTCAAGTCTAGCCACTGGTCATAGGTTTCATCGAAATCTATGTCTTCCTCTTGGGAATAGCCTTGAGCTACCAATCTGACCTTGTTTCTTATGATCACACCAGCTTCATCCAATTTGTTCCTGAACACCCATTTGGTGCCAATCACAGGATGATCTGATAGTCTCGGAACAAGGGACCATACTTGGTTTCTCTTGAACGATTTAGTTCATCCTGCATGGCTAATATCCAAGATTCCTCAGACAGTGCTTCATTGACTGTCTAAGGCTCTATTTGAGATACAAAAGCTAAATAATCACATGAGCTTACATTACCTCTTGTTCTTACCCCAACAGATGGATCTCCAATTATGTTGTCTAGTGGGTGATCCTTCTTATACCTCCATTCCTTTGGAAGATTGTCGTGTGATGTATCCTTTTGTTGCAGATTTCAAGGGTGGATCATCCTTATCCTCAATAGAGGTGTTCTTTAGCTTCTTGGACAATTCATCTGTATCATCAATATCACTATCTACTTCCTTTCTCAAGGGTTAGTTTCATCAAAAATAATATGCACTGATTGCTCAATAATAAAGTTCGTTTGTTAAATACTCTATATCCTTTGGATTTGGAAGCATACCCCATGAATATACCCTCATCTGATTTGGAGTCTATCTTACCAATGTCCCTTTTGCCGTTGTTGTGGATGAAGCATGGACATCCAAATGTCCTGAAATGGCTGATCTTCGGCTTCTTCTGCTTGTATAGCTCATATGAAGTCTTTTTCAAGATTGGCCTGATCATTACTCTGTTGATGATATAGCATGCTGTGTTGATGGCTTCGGCCAAAAATATCTTGGCAAATCATATTCTGATAGCATTGTCCTTGCCATATCCAATAGGGTTCTATTCATTCTTTCAGCAACTCCATTTTGTTGTGGTGTCCTTGGTGCTGAGAAGTTGTGTTCTATTCCTTGGCTATCACAGAATTTTGAAAAGCTCTCATTCTGAAATTCTCCTCCATGATCTGATCGGATACTAATGATGCTATACTTCTTATCCTTTTGAACTTTCTTGCTGAAACTAACAAAACTTTCAAACGTATCATCCTTCTGATCTAGGAAAGAACCCATGTAAATCTGGAGTAGTCATCTACTATAACAAATCCAAAGTTCTTTCCCTTAAGACTTGTGGTCCTCATTGGCCCAAATAGATCCATATGTAGAAGTTCTAAGGGTTTAGAGGTTGTTACCACGGTCTTTGACTTGAAGGATGACTTGGTGTGCTTCCCTTTTGCATACGGCCTACAGACACCATTCATTTTTGCACTAACCTTAGGTAGACCTTCCACCAAGCTTCTCTTGATCAACTTTCTCATGCCATCCAAGCTGTAGTGGCCCAGTCTTCGTGCCAGAGATCTGTTGACTGCTCTTTATTTGCTGCCAGACAAATGTCCTGATCCTTTAGTTCTTCCAAATAAAGTACATACATGTTCTTTTCCCTGCTGGCTTCAAACACGACTGCACCATCTTCCTAATACTGCACTTTGACTCTTGAAATCTGATCTGATGTCCTTTATCGCACAGCTGGATGATACTAATAAGGTTGTGCTTCAGTCCTTTCACACAAGTACATCTTCAATGATAACTTTTCCTTTACTACCAACCGGTCTGCAACCTATTACAGTTCCTTTGCCATTGTCACCATATGTAACTGTGCCTTCTTCAGCTTCAAGGTGAGAAAACAGCTTCTTGTTACCTGACATATGCCTTGAGCATCCGCTATCTAAGTACCATTTTGGATGCTCGAAGGTTTCCCTACATTAAAAACATTAAGCTTTAGGTACCCAAGTTCTTTTGGGTCCTGATTGGTTAGTATCATCAATTTTTCTTTTAATTATCCATATTTTATATTTAGTTGGACATGATACTTTAATGTGTCCCAACATATTGCAATGGCTACAACAAGACATTTTAGTTATCTTTTTAGTTGGAATGTATTTAAAATTTGATTTATATGTTGTGTCTTGTTCAGGTACAAATTTAGGAGTTGGATATGTTTTAGGATATACTACTGTTTCCTCATATCAGGAGGAGTATAACCTAATCCATGTTTCTTCTTACCTGGCCGTCTAGCACCTTTTAATAATAATGTTGTTTTGCCATTAGTAAAATTTTCTAGTGTGCTTGACAATTTTTCATTTTCTGTTATTAAAGTGTTAACTTCTTGTTTTAATTTATTTACAGTTTCTTGGTTTTCCAAACTCGCTAATTGTTCATTTTTAATTTTCAAGTCTTCGCATAACAATTCATTTTTCCTTTTTAGTTCAGTAATTTGTTTTTCCATTTGTTCATTCTAAGCATGTGAGATTTTTCTTATTGGCTTTTAGTGATTTACACACTTCTTTATATTTACAATACAGTTCATTAAAAGCTTCTTCTATGTTGTCAGAATCAGATTCATTGCACGAAGAGAAGATGAGTCTGATGTTACCTTGTCTTCGAGGTTGGCCATGAATGCCAGGTTGGCTTCTTCTTCTTCTTCATTGCTTGAGCTTGACTCGCTGTCAGAGTCACTACTGTTGTCCCATGCTGCTGCCATGGCTTTCTTCTTAAATCTTCTGGTTTTTTGTAACTATTTTTCTTTCTGAACTCAATTTTCTTGAGCTTCAGACATTCTGCCTTGATATGTCCGGGCTTCTTCCATTCATAGCAAATCAGTTCAGTCTTCTTTGCCTCTTTGACTTTTGACCTTTTGAAGTCTTTTCCCTTCTTGAAGTATCTTCTTCCGGACTGATACTTCTTTTTCTTAGCCAAGATGCGTTGTAACCTTCTGGATAGCTTTGCTTCTTCATCTTCACTGTTGTTGATACTTTCTTGGCTATATGAGCTTCTTCTGATGTGTCTCTTCTACCTTGAGTGCGTTGGAATGCTTCTTTATGTTTACTGACTGGCCTTCGAAGTGACCTTGGGTGCCATTTGATCTTTTCTCTTCAGCATTGGATCTTCTTCTTTGTCGAAGAGACTAGCTCTGATACACTTGTTGCCCAGCTAGCAAGCCCAGAGGGGGGGTGAATGGATTCTTAAATTTGAATACCTAAACCTATCCACAAAAATGTTCACACAACAAGCACTTCGTTGATTGTTAGCGTTAGTGAAAAGTAAACAACAAACACAAAGCAAGCAATCACACTACACCATTTTATCTGGTTCGGACCTCCTCTCCACAGGAGTCCTACGTCCAGTCCCTGAGCAACAACTCAGGATTCACTACCCAAGGGTACAGTCCCCCTTAAGGACACTTACATACCCAGCCACAGCTGGTCTTCTCTTCACAACCCGAAGAGGAATACAACACCCTGGAACCCTCCAGGTCTTCCTTCAACACGAAGGGAAAAACACCCTGGAACCCCAGGTCTTCCTGAACACGAAGGGATAACACAAAGATGTGTTCAAGGGATGATACGCCCCTGGACCAAGCTAATAGCACAATGCTTGATCCGAAGCGAAGACTGAGAGGAAAAGATCTACAAAGAAAAAACTCTCAGTTCACAAAAGCTCTCTCAAGGTTCTACACTAGACCAGAGAGCAAAGAGTTACAACAGGCGATGGAGTGAGACTTGAGCTCTTCTATGGTGCTTGCAGATTTTGAATTCTCAATTCATTCTTCTTTACGTAGGAACCAAACTTCTATTTGTATCTTCTTTTGAAAATGTAGCCGGTGAAGTATCTGTTGTCTCTATGTTCCCAGAACGATAGACTGCATGGCTTTCCTTTGTAGTCAACGGTTCTTTGCATTCCATGCACGTAAGAAGAAAATCCTTCTTGATGTCCACCAGCTTCTACTTTATCCAATGTGTTTAGAGTCGTGTTGTCAGAGACCTGCACACATTAAATGCTAAAACGTAGACAGCTAAGCTGTCTCTTGTTGTCAGTCAACGTTAAAGTGAGAATACATCAAAATTGAAATTTCCATTCTGTCTTTCAAAAAGATATTACATGCAGGAGCATAAGAATAGAAGATATATGGACATGCATCGTGCAGAGAAATGTACGGTTATATTTAATGCATGGATAACAGAAATACGCGGGATGACTTTGACTTGTCAAGGTATTCAAATATCAAGTCGTTATAGCTCATGAAGTCGATATGAACATGACTTATAGAATCGTTGTGAATGAGTCATTGTTCATGTGAATTGTTGCTCATTCGTAAACAAATCGTTGTACGCATAAATCGTATGCAGCTTCATAACCAAATCATTATGAGCAAATCGTTATAACCAAATCGTTATAAGCAAATCGTTATGACCAAATCGTTATAACACTATAAGCAAATCGTTATGAGCAAATCGTTATAACCAAATCATTATGACCAAATCGTTATAACCAAATCGTTATAACACTATAAGCAAATCCTTTTGAGCAAATCGTTATGACCAAATCGTTATAACACTATAAGCAACTGTTATGAGCAAATCGTTATAACCAAATCGTTATGAGCAAATCGTTATAACCAGATCGTTATAAGATTATAAGCAAATCGTTATGAGTAAATCATTATGACCAAATCATTATGAGGCTATAAGCAAATTGTATGAGCAAATCGTTATGCTCACTTACGAAATCGTTGTGAGATTCAAATCGTTATACTCACTTGTCGAATCGTTATGAGAGCAAATCGTTATGCTCACTTACGAAATCGTTATGAGATTGAAATCGTTATATCACTTGTCGAATCGTTATCAGAGCAAATTGTTATGCTCACTTACGAAATCGTTGTGAGATTGAAATCGTTATACTCACTTGTCGATCGTTATAGCTTCAAAACGATGTATGAAACTTATGAAAGAGTTATTCTTTGCGATGACTTATGAAATCGTTATGCTTCAAAGCGAGTCGATGTGTACTTAGAAATTTCATGCTCTGAAAAATTAACAACAACAAAGTAAGGATTTACTTACTAGTCTTTGCTTGATTTTTCCTGGTTTATTTCCTGTGACTAGCTTCATAGAAACTTGTTAGATACTAATTGTTAGGATTCTGTTAATCACCAAAATAGATATATATTCATTAAATTATATGGGGATGATCTAATCATCAGGAGTACATAATCTCGGCCCAAAAGATACCCACTGCGATAACCTTAAGTTAATGCAGAGTGTCTGTGGGACACAACCTTGAAGGGGGCTATCGCATGACCACGTTAAAGTGTCTGGTTATACCATCGCCGCGTTCAGCTTACCGTTAGATTTTTAATTTACCTATCTATTAAATTAACTCTTATTTATTAAATAATCAAATTTTTATAGCACTAAAATTATGTTAATAATATATTATTTAATTTAGAGGCACTCTTACATCATTAACATAACTCTAGTATTGTCTTCAAACGTGCGTACTCTGACAGAGTGTCAACAGATTTCGATAACAAAATTGAATATGAAACTACCATAATTACCAGAAAAATATGTTGATACTAAAACTATGAACATCAAGAATTCAAAGTACAGATGTCGAGATTAATTCGATTTATTAATTTTTAAAGTAATTTTCACTTGATAAAAATTTATTTTAAAAAATTAAACTAAAATCATCATAAAATGTATCACATTTTAATTAATTTATGTTTAAAATTTTATCTTAATTGAACATTATTTAGATATAAAATTAAATATTTTAATTTAATTTTCAAAAAATAAAGAATGTTGGCTTGTACAGGTAGAAAGTCGGCCATGGAGTGCCGACTTCCTTGCTTCCCATGAAGTAAGGAAGTCGACCATTTCAGGCCCGACTTCAGCTTTTTACCTTTTTTTTTTTAAACAGCCGCACCTACCCATGTGCAGACGCGGCTGTGACAGGTCAAACTGTGTTATTCTGCGAATTAAAGTTGGGCAAATTAATTAGAAGACTCTGACTTTAACAGGGAGTCCTTACTGTAACAGGACTTAACGTATACTGTAACAAGTGATAACACTAATTGTAATGAGTTACAGCTCTGTTAGGGACTAACAAATAAGTCAAAAATCTGATAGAGACTCCTAATTAATTTGCCCATTAAAATTTTAAGACTGCTATTCTCCTAATAAAATTTTGAAAATATGTTATTTTTAAAGGAAGCCCTATTCCAGAAGCACCTCTTCCGATTGATCATATGTTTTTTTTGCAACCTCTAAGCTTTGTATTATGATTTGGAATGACTAACATGAACGTTTTGATTCCCATCAGTTAGAAGCCAATTGCAAGATAACAAGGAAACATATATAAGATGCTTCCAAAATTACAAATCGTCGTACAAGTCCAATTCAGGTTCTGGAATTATAGTTGACGTATTTGGTTTACAAGTCTGTAACTGAAACTGGGAAACAATCGTCCATACAATTTGAAACTTAAAAGAGTGTCGATTTTTCAGGATAAGATGATATCTTGGTTGTCTTCGATGTGTTTCGAAATGTGTTAAGAGGTTGGAGAAATTGTGACAACACATCAACAACATTTTCTCCACAAAAAATTGAGAATCTCATTTCGAAATGGCTCTAGTGACAGACAGTATCCGACGGTACATGCGAATGCTCCAGACAAGGAGCTAAACATTTCTCTGGTGTGAATGTTTTGTTGAAAGGAAAAGAAAATCCAAGGAAACACTACAAAAAGAAGAGCATATGTCAGCAGTTTGGAGCCGCTGCCAAATGTCCAGAAAACGCTGACATATCATTATGTCCGCGCCTCTCCAAGCGCTGCCAAAAACCCCGCGGACATAACTTATGTCAGTGCTTTAAATGTAGCCGCTGCCATATAAATATTTATCCGCGCCTACTGAGGCCGCGGCCATAAAGTACTATTGGCAACGGTCGGGGTCACCGCGGCAATATACTGTACAGCAACGGCTGGCAGCCGCGGCCATATACTTTATTGTTGTCAGCGGTCTTAGAGCCGCAGCCATATGTCCATTTTTGTCAGCATGTAGTAGCCGCAATATATGTCCTTTTGGCAGCGGCTATCCAGCCGCTGACATATTATCAGAAGGAAAAAAAATTATTTAAATACATACAACACTCTATACTCACATGTGAACCACCTGAATCATTCAATTACATATATTATCATTGAGCCACCACCCAGGCTCGTGGATCTTCAATCACACATCATGAGACACCACCCAGGCTCGCTGGATCATTCAATCACACATCATTGAGCCACCACCCAGGCTCACTGGATAATTCAATCACACATCATTGAGCCACCACCCAGGCTCACTGGATCATTCAATCACACAATATAATATAATGCGTAAAAATTATTATACAATATCCAGAACAATAGAAAATATGAATGTGTAATAAAATAAGAGGGAAATCAAGAGACAGGAACATCATGATCTAAATAATCATCTGCCGCCTCATCTGTCTCGGTGTCGCTCTCGCTCTGAACTGGAGGAGGTACAGGTACAGCTGGGTACGTGTTTGTGACGCCTGTATCTGGGAGAGGAGTACGCTCATCTCGTCCACCTTCGAGGCTACACTCTGCAATTGAGAAATCTGTTCTTGCATTTCATTCATCTTATCTGCCTGTGCTTTCAATTTGTCTTCTTGTACTTTTAATTGTTCTTGCATTTGCCTTTCTCGCTCTGAATAGGCAGACGGTCCTGCAGATGTAGATCCATACCATGTCCTCAACGTCTCTCCACTCCCTGCGCAGCGAACACGCCCAGGTCGATCTTTTTCCATGACTGAAATGAAGGCGTCCTCGGGAGTCTGGCTCTCGGCATCAATGTCAGACGGAGCAATCATTCACTCATAGCCTCCTACAACAAAAGGTAGAGAAAAAAAATATAATTATACAACTATTGTAATGAAAACATATTCCATAAAATAAATAGAAATAATTTTCTTACATATCGTCTCCTGCTCTCTCTCCTCATACCCACTCTCAGTGCTGTCAGGTAAATTTTTACATCGACCCATCTTGAATACCTCAGTCGATGCGGAGTACGTCCATGCATTAGAGACTGTTTAAATTAAAGACATATAAGTAGTAATGAATAAAAGGGATAACATAATTCATAAAGCATAACTCACAAAATCACTCATCAACTGATAATGAGAAGTCCTGCCCCGTCTATATGGCATAGATTGAGTGGCACAGTTTTACTTATTTCGATCAGCAATCCTCTAAAAGACAAGAATAGACAGTTATTGTTCCATTTATAGAAACAAAATAATCATAAACAATTATATTCTAAGCATTTTAAAATTACCCTCTCATCCCCAGTAGTCCACACACTCGCACATTGTTTGCCAATCGGAGGGGTCAACACCTGCTGGCACGGATGCAATCGCGTCATCTAAAGGCTTCCCATTAAAATGCTGACATGAAAATAAAATTTTTGTCAAAATATAAACAAGATTAAAAAATAAAGTACATATGAAATGAAATAGTATATTAACTTACTCTTTTTTTTTGCTTGCTACGCCAGCTGCGATGCATGGCGCTCATGTGAGCAAGCATCTCCCTATCTGTTTGGTCTGTGCGATCCCACTGGTATGTCAACAGAAAAACAAGTCACTGAATTATCAAAAGCATATGCATATATATTATTCAATTTAAATTATAATTACCTGCAGATCCTTGAATATCAACTCCTTAGTCGCAGCAGGTAGCTTCGCAAAGTCTTTTTGCCAAATCTTACAATATACCTTTGATATAACGCCCATGCGACTAGTAAAGTGATCTGCAGTAGGGCCGACGCCATAGCCTCGGACAAGGGAGACATTCTATTGTTGTCCATCAGGGCATCTCCTCTTCGTAACTCCCCTAGTCGGCCCTCGACGGCCATGACCCCTCTCCCAAGGTCGTGTAGATGGACCTATTGAAATATAAACATTAAACATCATTAGAGAATATCTATTAAACAATGAATATAAAAGTTACATGAAATTAAAATATGAACCTGCTACAGAAGATGCAGATGCCGCCGAAGAGCCCTGAGGGCTGGAAGAGGAGGTATCTGCTGTAGAGTGAGAGGTAGAGGAAGCTGCTGAGAGGTGGGAGCGGGAGGAGCCCCTGAAATGTGGGAGGGGGAGGCATCGCCTGAGAGGTGGGAGGGAGAGGGACCAATAGAGTCCGAAGCCTCCGTGGGCGTGAGCCATCACGAGAAGAGCGCTCACCAGTAGAAGCCATCTGTTACAAAAAATTGTTAGTAAACATGTAACATAAAAGTTAAAAAATTTATTTGAAGCATGCCACAATATAAATACTAATGTAAATAAATCACCTAAATGTCAATATAATCGTCCACTCTTACGCTACTACTTTTCTTGACATAGATCCACATCTTGAATTTCTCCTCTAATAGGAACATCAATCAAATTGTCCTGAAACGCTTCGTCACTTGGTTCTATATTCATTCTCAGGAGAATCATCTTGCAAGTCGTAGTAATCACGCGGACGTGCTTTGACAGGGATGATCCATCCTTCTGTTGTGTTATCATTGACATAGAACACCTGTTCCACTTGACTTGCCAGGGCAAATGGTTCATCTGTATTGAGTCTTTGACGAGTGTTCAGACTGATAGTTCCATATTTATCTATTTTAAATCCTCTGTCTTTTCTATAAACATCCCACCAGTCACACTCAAATAAAACAACACGTCCTTGATTATCAAAATATATTTCCAATACATCATTTAGACGTCCATAATATCCATCGCATCCTTCATTATTGTCTTCAGAGGGGACATCATAGTTTCTTTCCCTTCGATTAAACGAGTGTCAATACCCTCCATCCCATAGAACAAAATGAGATTATTTCCCCTCCATAAGGTAGCCTTCAATAATTGAACATTCTGGATGTGCCCTATTTAAAACATAGTCTTTCATTTTTTTAAAAATCTCTCTATAGGATACATCCATCGTTATTGAACTCGTCCAGCAATTCTCGCTTCATATGCAAGATGTACAATCAAATGAACCATGACATCAAAAAAGACGGTGGAAAAATTTGCTCCAACTTACATAATGTTACTGCAATATCACCTTCCAATGTAAGCAAACGATCAGATTGAAGAACTTTGGAGCAGACATCTCTAAAATATATGCTTAATTCTGTAATTGGGTCTGTGACATCTTGATTGACAATACCATGAATCGCCAAAGGCAATAATACTTGCATGTATATATGGCAATCATGACTCTTCAGCCCTACCAATTTTCGACTTGTAATATCTACACATTTCATCAAATTGGAGGAATATCCATCTGGAACTTTTATATTACGCAGAAAGTTGCACAGCCGTTGTCTGCAATCTGTTCAATATATATTCTGCCGCTGGTAACCTCGTCTTATTTTGACTGTCTGTCTGTCGATGAATTCTGGTCTTATTCCCCACTGTGCCATATCTAACCGTGCATTCAGACTGTCTTTGCTCTTTTCCCCCACCAAGAGATTCAAAGTTCCTAACAAATTGTCACATACATTCTTCTCAATGTGCATTACATCCAGGTTGTGCCGAATGAGTAGATTTGACCAGTACGGCAGCTCTCTAAAAAAATACTTTTTTTCTTCCATCCCTCCAAATTCTTGATATCATTCTTAAATTTCTTTCCAAATCTGATATGAGGAAGTTGAAGTTGTTGATTCCACATTGCAGCACCCGTTAACACTTCTGGACGCTTACGACGTTCAGCCACGCCATCAAATTTGTGTTGATACTCACGCCTTCTCCATCTATGGCTGATTGGAAATCGTCGATGCCCTAGAAAACAGAATTTTCGACAATTGTACAGCCATTGGAATTTGTATCATAATGACGAGATGGACATGCATGTTTTCCTTTGGTACTCCCTCCTGATAAATTGGCATATGCAGGAAAATCATTGATCGTCCACAGCAGGGCAGCTCTCATGTTAAAATTATGTTTCTTTGAAGCATCATATGTTTCAACACCGTTGTCCCACAAATCTTTCATTCTTCTATCAACGGTTGTAAATAGACATCGATATCATTTCCAGGACTTTTAGGACCTGGAATAAGTAACGACATCATCATAAACGCCTGCTTCATGCACATCCATGGCGGCAAATTATAAACTACTATCATCACAGGCCATACACTGTATCTGCTACTCATCATCCCAAATGGATTGAACCCATCGGTCGCTAAGCCGAGTCTCACGTCGCGAACCTCTGCCGCAAAATCTGGATATTGATCATCGAAATGTCGCCATGCTTCAGAGTCAGCAGGATGTCGCATAGTTCCATTTTCCGAGAGACTTCGGCCATCTTTGTGCCATGTCATCCACTTGGCTATCTTAGAAGACATGAACATTCTTTGCAATCTATCTTTCAATGGAAAATAACGCATATTTTATATGGCACCTGTTTGCGACGTCTCTTCTTCAGGCTACCTTGTTGCGTATTTCTTTGTACTGGAGCATTACATGCTGGACATCGATCCCTATGTTCATGTTCATTTCGAAACAAGACACAGTCATTCTGACAAGCATCTATCTTCTCATGACCTAACCCCAGATCTTTCATAGTCTTCTTCAATTCATACCATGTTCGAGGTAAATTAGCTCCTTCTGGTAATACTTCTCTAAGCAACTCAAGAAACATTCTCATACAAGAAGCTGTCATTTTGTTCATAGTCTTAATGTGCAATAGTTTCAACAGAAATGTCAATTTTGAAAATTTGACACAACCAGGATATAATGGTGTTTCAGCATCTTCTAATAATTGATAAAAATCTCTTGCTTTCTCATTTGGTTCATGTTACTATGCTCTCCTCTCTATTTCAGCCTCTTGTAACTCATGCAACATTTCAATTGTTGTATCAATCTGCTCTTCCATTTGTGCTTCATTAGCAGACGGGCTAACTTGCTGAACATAAACTATTGGTGCCTCTCCATGACATACCAATTGGTATACCGTGTCCAAAATCCATATACTTTAAGATGATTTCAACATCCATCCGGGACAACTTCACTCTGTTAACACAGTTACGACACGGACATTGTATGAACTCATAATTCTGTCCATGTCTAAAAGATTGTCTTTGCTCATCAAAAGCAAATTCCAAAACTCATCTACTCCTTTCTCATATATAGGATCCTATCCAATACGTCTTTTCCCCTCTTATCGAGTCTTGCCATTTTAGGATGCAATAGTTCTGCATTGACAATAACCCATCAGCCTAACTTGTACCCAACGATGTCTATGTTGTATTGAATAAATATGAATTAACCGACAATTCAAAGAAAATTTCGACAGCACCTCTCCTATACCGGGAGCATTTTCAACACATACATTCCACACACACATACATGTCTATAATAATTCCTCCTGCAAAAAAAGGGGTGCCTACAAAAACGTGCCCATCTATGGATATTTGATTCATCTGTACATTCTAACTTTATTATATGTTATATTGAGATTGTCTTAAAAATTTCGGCAGCATCTCCCCGCACTTCTCTAATATACCCCAAATATTTACTAATTTTAACTATGCTCAGAAAATCACTTGTATGAATTATTTCATACAAGTGACTTTCTGAGCATGTTAAAATTAGTTGGTATATCGGAGAAGAGCAAAGAGACACTACCAAAATTTTAAGACAATCACAATACACATATAATAAATTAAGAATGTACAGATGAATCAAATATCCATAGACTGTCCAACTTGGACAATTCAAGACTTTATGCTCGATATATGACATTACTATCAAAAGACAGTAAAAACATATATCCTAACACAAGTCTTGAACGGGCAAAAATGAAAAAAAAGGTCCACTCATCTCACTCATTCATATTCATGCTTTCTCTGTCTTCTCATTCATACATCCTGTAAAGCACAATGTATATATAATTCTAATCTGCTCACACATACAATCACATCCTGCAAAAAATATGAGCCACCACCCAGGCTCGCTGGATTAGTTTAAACATGAGCCACCACCCAGGCTCGCTGGATTAAATAAATATGAGCCACCACCCAGGCTCGCTGGTTCAACAAATATATATAAAGGGGATGGAAGGATTACCTGAGCAAATAAGAGATCCAGCAAGATTAACCCGTTGACTTTTAAATACCAAAGCAACTGAATAGTCTATAAAACAGAGAGAAAAATTAACAGAGTTAGACAGAAACAATGAATTGCCCTTTTTTTAAACGCATCAAACAATTCAATAATTCTAACAAATTTAAAGCCTCAAGCAATGAAGTATTCTGAACAAATTAAAAGCAATAAAAGAAATATGACATTTTAAACATCTGGTTTTATTAATTAATTCAGTCTTTGGTATAATATAGAAACCAAATTTGTTAGATGATCGGTAACACATATGTTAATCCACTTCCTTTCCTCAATCTTGATTCACATAGAAATTTGAGAATGATGTTGCCAGTAAAGCCAATAACAAGGTACCTCTGTTTGCCACAAAATCCACTTCCAAGTGGGCCTGCAAGTTTGAAGGATAAAACATATCCGTGTTAGCAAAATAGCAATACGAAAACAAGAAACAATGAAATAGCTAATGTGCCAAAACAAATAGCAGATAGACCAACAAGGGACATGGCTACTTTAATTTTTCTATGCAACACATTTTGATTGGAATATCATCTACACAGCAAACTAAAAAATGTTTATAGGAGACAGAACAAAGGCACAAGTCATGTGGCTATAACCTAATTATTAATTGACGCGGAATACGACTTGGAATGTGGGGTATTAGGACACTGTAAATATCTCCAATCCCCCTTCATGAGGACTCTGTCCAGTCTTTCCCTAATATGGGATAGCTAATCTCTTATTTTGACAAATTGGGGAGCTTGGACAAATGGATGGTAATTTGGTCCACCAAAAATGTAACCACCAAATTGCTCTACATCTTTATAACTACCTTTTTTGAAAGTTTAACATACCTTTTCATGTAGAGCAATTCGGTGGTTAACATACTTTACTTTTTTGTTTTTTCACATTCTCATCCCTTCAAGGTTGCCAAACAATTGAATAATCATTTGATGAACTGAGGATTCGGACACAATCATGCAATACATTTTAATTTGAACTAAGATTCACATTAACTGTAAAGTTGCTAACTTGGTTTGCCCAAAGTTTGGGTGTGGGCATCATCATGAAACATGCCATCACATGAGTACCAAACACAACCACTTCAAACTGAACTCAGATCTGCTTGGATATCTCCATGTCCAACTACATTTCATCTTAATTATTAAAGATCCTCCACTCTAGTCATTTCTTCTGTCAGCTCTGACTCTACTCCAACATTACAGTTCCTTTCTCTTTTAATTATTAGTGCTGTCAAAAGTAAGTTATCAGAGAAAGATAAATATCAGAACTCTAATTTGATATATCTAATTCGCCCTTCTTTTTAACCATAGCTGATAGTATTACAATGATAACGACCCTATTTTTTTTTATCTTAGACTTGTGAAATTGTTAGCTGCAAAACCCACTAGCCAAGGACCTTTGCTTTCACTTGTAAGGTTTTGGGAGGGGATCAAAAGGTTATCTCAGACCCTTGTTGGAGTTATTTTTGGATTTTCTGTTTATTATATATATTGAAAACTCCAAATTCACCCACAACCGTGACCAGCTATATAACACTTAAAATTAGACTTGCCCAAGTTGGCCAATGTTTCCCAACATCTTTTTTTTTTAGGTATCATTCTACATACCGAAAACCTTAAATCTAGGCATACAGAAAACTAAACCTTCAATAAGAAATTTAGAAAACATACATAAAACTCTTAATCAAAAATTAGATTTAGAAATAAAATAAAAGACAAAATCTGTATCTCCCAGTGGACATGGGGATGGGACAGTGGGGTGGTAGGGGAGCCTGCGCATCTGGGGTCTGGGGGGGGGGGGGGGGGGGGTCCTGCGTAGGAGGGGTGGTGGGGGAACCTGCACAGAAGCAGGGGCATTGGGGGGGGGGGGAGTGCAGGAGGGGGTTCTGCCGGGTGGAGCAAGGGCATTGGGGGGGGGGGGAGTGCAGTGAGGGGGTTCTCCGGGGGTGGAGCAGGGCAGGGGGGTGGGGGGGGGGGGGGTGGGGTGGGGGGGTGGGGGGGGGGGGGGGGGGGGGGGGGGGGGGGGTTGGGGGGGGAGTGCAGGGAGGGGGGGGGTGGGGGTGGGAGGGGTGTGGGGTGGGTGTTCGGGGGGGTTGGTTCTACTGGGGGGGAGGGGGGGGGGGTGGTCGGGAGGGGGGAGGGGGGTGGTGCTGGGTGGGGGAGGTGGGGTGGGGGGGGGGGGTCGAGGGCCACCGGATGGGAGGGCCGCCGGAGGGAAGGGGGCTGGGGGTGGAGGGGTGGGGGCGCCGAGGGCTCACCGTGGGGAGTGGCGACAGCCGCCGCCTGCCACAGCCGAGATGAGGGCGTCGTCAGAGCCACCGCCTGCCGTCCGTCGTCGGTGCGTCGCCGGAGGGAGAGGAAGGCGTCGGTGCGTCGCCGGTCTCGAGAGAGAAGAGAGAGAAGGAGAGAGAGAGAGAGAGAGTAGAGATAGAGAGAGAGAGAGAAGAGAGAGAGAGAGAGAGAGAGAGAGAGAGAGAGAGAGCGAGTGAGCACAGTGGGATGGCGCGCAGTGGGGTTTTTTTGGTTTGCGAGATGGGCGAAAATATGGCAGCGGCTACATAGCCGCTGCCATATTAGTATTTAGGCAGCGGCTAAAAGAAGCCGCTACCATAACATACATATTTAAAAATGAATAAAATATATTTTTATATTTGTCAGCTGTTATTTGCCGCTGACTAATATATATATGTCAGCGGTTTGTAGAATCGCAGACATAACATATACGCTGTCCGCGGTTGCCATAGTCGCGGAAGGATATATGTCTGCGTTAATGAAAGCCGCGGCCTTAACCCAACATTTGTCTCGCGTGACGTTTTAGCCGCTGCGTATGCTGCACTTTTATCAGCGCCTACAACAAACCGCGGACAAAACCGTTCTATAGCAGCGGTCAACATAGCCACGCCAGCTTAGCCACTGCCTTATCGCTTTTGTCCTTGAAATGTCGCCGCGGACATATAATCGTTGCTAAATGTTAGTCCCTCCTGTAGTGAAACTATAATGTCCAAAATCTCCCGCATAATGCCTTTTATTTTAGACACTCGTGGCATTACAGAGTTTCCGAACACCAACTCCACTAGCTCAAACCCAACATGCATCTCAATTATCAATTTGAGTCTGCATGATACCGGACAATATTGTACAGTGGTAGGTACAAGTATTCTAATGCATGCCTAGTTATAATTTTAAAGAATAAAGAGAGCTTAAGCTTCTGTAGCTGCCCTGAGCTCAAACCCACCCTCCTCCCTCTTCTTTACGTCATACGGCAAGTGGGTGCCCAGGATCCTGTCCCAGAAGACGAAGAACGGCTGGATGAGAGTTGTGTTTCCACCATGGGTTTGGTGATGGAGGTCGGGTAGGCGCCGTTGTTCCCGAACAGAGCATTAAGCGGGTGCCATGGAATCCACACATCCCGCAGTGAATGTCGAC
>CM024754.1:57401503-57733032 GCA_014218235.1 Colocasia esculenta
CCCGTTTCATTGAGGAATGCCCAGAGTAGGGCGTGCATTTAACGTGGCGCCCACGGGCTAATTGCACTTAGTTGACGGTGGCATTACCAAGCCACGCCTAAAAAGGCGACTAAGTCTGCTAGGAGAGGGAAGAAGAAAACTTGGAGATAAGCTTGGTATGGGTATTGAGGAGTTGGGTTGACTTTCTTCCTTGGCACAACCGTCAGAAGATTCAGTCTCATTAAGCACTGGGGCTTTGGGAGTATTTAATAACCATTTGTTTGTAGGGAATGCGTACGGCCGGGTCCATTTGGATTTCCACAGAGACTTTGCCACTCTTTGCCATGCCCATTATACTGATTGGTTTTGATTTTTGCATGCATACGTCCAGGTCCATATGGATCTCTGCAAGGGACTTTGCCACACTCTTGACATGTATTTTTCTTTGATTTTGTTGGTCATTTGATTTGCCATTTTCGAGACATCCTCCCATGACGGAGTGTTTGGGTTGGTGCCTTGCCCATACTTGGGCTGAAATAGGAGGAGAAACAGACATCTTGTGCCTTTCAGGCATAGCTATGACGGTGACGGTGTCTACGGGAGCAATCGGCTTAGGGTGTCGTGGAAGTGTGTGTGCAAGGTACCCATGTAAGGGTAAACCTTAATGAACCAGGGGGAATTTTGGATTCCTCACACCGAATTTCATAATGGAAATGCTGCGACGACATGGTAATGCTGAATATAATTTTTTGGATTTTCATCATAGAGTTTGGAAGGCAAAAGGAGAACGAATGCCTTGCGCTGGGGCGCGACTCAGGGGTCTACAAGAATTTACATTTTTATTCAGGAATTAAAAGGACGAGTGGGGGCTAAAACCCCGAAAGGAGGGTAGAGGGAGGACGAATGCCTGTGTCGAGGCAAGACTCTGGGGTCTACCAGAATTTACATTTTATTTTTGGAAATTAGAAACACACAGGGGGACTAAAGCCCCAAAAATAGTGGGAGAAAGGTCGGATGACCTAATTGAAAATGGCAAGGGAGAATTGCGGAAAGACTTTGGAGACTCTGGTAGGGCCGGAGGGGGTTGTAGAAGAAGGAGGGCGCGGTGTGCCCTACGGGGGAAAGGAATCCGCGGGGCCGGAGGAGAGAAGGGAAAAAGTGGGCCGCGAGGGGCCAAATAGGGAGGTGCGCCACGTGGGGCGCAGGAAGGAAAGGTGTCGCATGGGGCACAAGAGGGAGTTGTGCCACGTGGGCACAGAATGGAGATGTGCCTCATCGGGCACGAAGTGTAGATGTGTCACATGGGGCACTGAATGGAGATGTGCCTCGTGGGGCACGGAAGGGAGAGTGATGATTACAAAAGGGGGCGCGATGCCCAGTGTAAGAAAATGAATCGTAAAAAAGGTGAAAATAAAATGCCTCCCGTGGGGGAGGGAATGTGGCGAACCCACGGGAAGGTGCTAATAAGAAGCACAAAAGATGATTGAAAAGAAAAGGAAAAAGATGGAGGCCCCCTGGTCTTTTGCCTTGCCTGGCGTTTAGGCTCCCGCTTGGGAATTGGCCTTTTGACCCTCAAGTACTTCTTCATAAATTTTGCCCAGTGGGCAGATGGTCTTGCTCTTCTCACAGAGATTGAACGGCTCTCAATGATTGGAGGGATGTTGACTTCTCTCGGAGTTTCAACAAATAGTGGTAACCCCTTGGAATATAGTTGAATTAGGGGCGGGGAGTTCCGCTGGTGGAATTGGAAGCAACAAATGGGGATCGTGCCCAAAGATTGTATAGCATGTGATATGGAAAGGGGCACGACCCCTGAGCAATTGATTGTGCCAAGGATTTAGCCTTGGAATGCATAAGCACAATCTGAATGGGTGACCCTTCACTAGAGTGGGAAGGTTCACAACAATGGTATGAGGGGTCATGAGAGCTTGGAGAGGGAGATTCCCTATGAGTATGGTGAATTGAAACCAGTTGGCAACGGGTATGAGTAGCATATGATTAGAAGGCCTCTTGACACCATGATTGGAGGGGAGGACTCCTGCTCGGTAAATGTGCCCAGTATTTTGACAATGACCGGCATGCGAGGAATATAATCCTGGGTTTTAAAAAGCATGTCGGTCCCGGAACTTCTTCTGCTGACGCTTGCAGCTCCTCAGATTTTGCCCCCGCTCTGTTGGATGGGGGTGGATGTGGATGGAGTGGAAGGTTGTATGGCCAGTGGAGGCACGATGGGTATGAAGGGGAAGGTTTGCTCGGGTTCGATTGCCAGGGTGTTGGCATAGTGGGAGGTGTAATGATTGGTGTAATGGTGGGCAGAGGCTTAATTATGGAAGGTTTGGTAAACGTGGATTGTAGTGTAGGAGGCATAGGTAAATGGCGTACGAACATGACCTCGGAAGGCTCATCGTCGTAACACCAAGTGGTCTCGCAGATGGGTTGGGCATTGGCAACCTCGGCTCGAGCACAGGCTGTGGAGGAGGTGGAGGTTGTTGTGGTGGAGTAGTGAGCTGGCATGGGTGCCGGAGCAGGTGCACGTAAGGACAAGAGCTTCTTCATGAAAAATAGGGGCATCGTAGGGCCAGTTGGAGGTTGTTGGGCCCGAAAAGGATGAATCAGTGGACGCCTGGGTGACGGCCGTGTGTAAATGGGTGTTTGGGGAGGTGTATATGATGTGGATGTTGTAGGGTAGCAAGGTGGATGGTGGATGGCGTCCACTGATCTGTTCTTTCTCAGTTAATTTGATCAATTAGCTCCATGATCAGGGAGTTCATCAGAGATGTGTCTGGATGTAACGTCCCCGCTCGTAGAGCTCTTTCATCGTTTCGATTTGGTTCATGGCCAGGATGTGCCTGAACCTCATAGTAGAGTTAGAAATGATTATTTTAACTTGCTCTGACTCCGAGAGCACATTTTGCAGGCGGGGGCCATTGACCTCCAACGGTCAACAAATTGTACAAAGGCCTCATCGGCCCCCATCTTATCAGATGTTAGATCCATGATAGACTGATAATGGCTAACGCGGTCTTTGTACCTTTGAAGGAATTTTTTATGAAGGGGGCGGAAGTCCCCTGCTCACTTGGTTCTAAGGAGTAGAACCATTCGAGTGCAGGGCCGTCAAGAGATTTTCTAAACAGAAATGCCAAGGTGATGGGATCTCGCTGCCAATGCAAGGACTCATAGAGAAATCCTTGACATGAAGGTAGGGGTTACCCGTGCCGTTGTACAATCGGTACTTTGGCATCTCCGAAACATGAATATAAATTTGTGGGAGTGCCGGCATGGCAGCAACATGGTCACCCATGGGATCTGAAAGCTTATTTATTTGATTCTCCAAATCGTTCAATTTTGTGGAGAAGAGCATTTTGGAGTGGAGTAGGGTGTTGTTGGGCAAGTGAGGGAGTACATGGGGGTGGCCTTGAATTAGTGGGCCTTCCCAAGGTTGGTACGTTCAGACCGGAGCACGGGGGTGCAATTGGCTAGGGGCCGAAGTGATGAAGAATGTACAGGGAGATGTGGCGAAGTTGCCGGAATATACAAAGGCGGGTGCCTGGGGGAAAGAGAGGGAGGAGGAGTCGCACCCTCAACTAAAGATTGTATTAATTGAGCTGTTGAGGGGGAGCTGATCCAGGGCATGCAGGACAGTCTGCACAGTGGGATCCTGGCGGGGGGAGGCTCTCGCCGAGTTTTGATTGGAGGTAGATGTGAGGGGATATCAAATTGGAGTGCGCGGTGTGCGCACATGACCATAAGAAGTAGAAGCATCCCCTCATGTGGTGAGATGGACGGACATGGGATGAAAATGTAGCAACCTGGATTTTCGAAAATTAAAAATTTAATAATTAAAAAAGAAAACTAATTAAATTAATTAGAAAATCAAATAAAAGAGAATTAAATAAAACCCATAAATGAAAAGAAGTAATGGGCTTTGTTAAATGGACCCATTAGAAATTAGTGGGCCAAATAGGGATTTTTAAAGGAAGAATAATAGGAAAATATCCTAAATTCATAACTAAATTATTACTTAATAGAAAAGGGGTATTTAATGCATTAAAAAGCTAATTTGAGTTACATTTGGATTCCAAACCTACCTAATAGGTTCGCCACGAATTTGGGTCCCAACCTAACCCAAATTAGAAGATCTCATGCCTAAAAAGGGGAGAGGGAAATAGGAAATTCGAAATAAATAGGAATTGGAGTCATAATAGAAATAGAATGGGAGATGCTTAAATACTCCTCTAAAACCTCATGGCCGGCCCTAGCTCGTGCCAAGGGTGCTGGACTTGGGAAGAGGCCAAGGAGGAGAGAAATTCATGGGAAAAGGCTGCTCAAAGCGTTCTTCCTTGTTCTTCAAGTTCTAACTCTAGAAGACAAAACGAGTCAAAGGTAGGCATTCTCATGAGCATAAACCATGAAAATGCATATGTAGGATGTTTCGTCCTCAGTAACAAAAGCTCTTTGGTTTCATATATTTCCATCAGGCATATCTTTTGTTTTTGATTTTTCATGTTCTGTACTCATCATGACCCCGAAACCCTTTTCTTAATTCTTGATCTCTTTATATACTCAACCCCATGCCACGAGACTTTTTATAGGAGCTGATGCATGTTACGCATCATTTGGCCCTAAAAGCCTAATTTTGACTCATCCTATCTTGCGAAATTAATCGTTGATATCGACTATGTACTGTTTTGTTCATCATGAATACTCGTGTTTAAAACATGTCTAAACCCTGTTTGTTTAAAATTCCTATTTACTGTAAGTACCCATGCATGTTTAGATCAATTCACAACTAGTTTCATGATTTTTCATCGCTTGTACAATTAGTTATGATTTTTCTGAATCACCCTGTATCAAATAGCGAATGTTCTGGCCCGCAATCCCATGTAATGTCTTTTCTCTATCGGACTCGAGCACAGACCCTGTGAACACGACGTCCCGATAGGCCGCGTTCACAAGGGCTGTCGCAACAGTGCCCTCTGTCATAATATGATCAAGATAGGGCCTATCGTCGTGATCTGCTGCCTGACCCGAAGAGCCCGTCGCAACCCTCAAACGATCCCATCGCGATCTGTCTGCCTGAACCTATGAGCCCGTCGCGACCTGTAAAAGACCCCGTCGCGATCTCAGTTGACCCGTCGCGATCCTCATTAGGGTACGTCGCGATGGAGTTCTTGCATAAAAACCCCCAAATTTCGATGCTCTAAACTCTATACAGTGCATGTACACTTTGTTAACAGTATATACATAGAAAATTACACTTGTCATAAATCGAATATATGTGTGATAAAATACATGCACATGATCTTTCTCTATCTATAATTTCTCTTAACACATGCACACACTTGAACCATCTAATATGGCTTAATTTGGCATGAAAATATTTCATAATGTATCTGGTAATTTATGTAATTAAATTTGCCATATCTGAATATACTTGTCTATAGTTTCTCGCATTGTTTAGGAATACCGTATCGACGCTCCACTGTTCTAGAATTCCTCTAGAACGTCGAGCACTTGTTTCTATATACACACTCTCTCTTGACTTGGATGAAACTCTCGTCGGATACTCCTTCTGCCTGACTAGTGAGTCTTTGTTCAAGGCCTCCGTAAGTCTCCTCTGTCCATGGATTCCCACATGGTGATGAGCCGTTGTACCCTAACACCTATTACACCTTTAGGGATCAGCATGATCCAAACGGCTATTAGAAGTTCACTCTTATCTTGAATCACGCCGGACCTCTGGACCTTTGCATAACATGGCCAGTGGAAGGGTCGTGAGTTCCACCTGACTGCCAACACCAATGCGCGTGTGTGCAACTGTTACTATCGCCTGTTTATTCGACGTGTTACGTGCAATGTCCTCTAGCTCTCATCTATACTCTACTCACTCGTCTATTCACATTCACTCTACTATCTCGTCTATTCATCTAGTGCTCTCATCTTTTTGGTACTCTATATGGCCATTGACTGATTGTCTAAAGATAAACAATATAACCAATGCCTGGCAATATATAAAGGCCCGATCTGGTCCTGGGATGTGCGCCCGAAAGTGCTAGTGCCCATGGGAGTTAAATGATCAGAGTGTTGGCATTACACTCGAGTGCTATCTATCTCGACTATCTAAATGACAATCAAAAAGTGTTATGTTCTCTCGTTGTCTATTGACAAAAGTGCTATACTATACCGTTGTGCTATTGCTATACTTTGTGCTTTGTGCTATGGCCATCTTGCTATTTTGTGCTATACTCGACACTCTTGCTATATTTGAAAAGTTGTGCTATTCGTTCACGTGCTATCCTGCTATCTTTTACTTGACTCTCTCGCTCTATCATTAGTTACTCTGCCTTTAATACATTAATCATTTAAAGCCTACTTGACTATGAGATTTAAGTCCTACTGGGCGTTATCGCTCACCCTGCGTTATTTGTCATTGTGTTCTCAGGTGAGACCGAGGATGAACTATACACTCAAGAGGACGGGAACGACCAGGAGTGAGTCACGAGTACCCTAGCATCCTAGTAATATGTTAGAGTCATAGTTAGTCTTTTGCTTTTTTCAATGTAATTGGGCCCTATAGAATGGCTCTGATATTAGTGGTTGTAACTAGACATTTGAAAGATATTAATGAAAGAATTTGCTTTAGTATTATTCTTGTCCAATGGTTTGATGTCTAGTACTCGCTCTGTACCCGTTACTTGCAACTGCCTCGCGTTATGAAATTCCGCGTCGGGGCGTGACAGTTTTGTGGTATCAGAGCCTAGGTTATTCTTAAGTATAGGATGATCTTGGTTGACCAGCCTCACTAGAGTCAATTATCCTACCTATGTGAGTTGTGGTTAGAGCCAGGGTAACTAGCTAAAATGAAACACACACGCACGAATTAAATTTCACATCAATATCATGACAATAGTTATTTTTGTAGGAACTAAGCAATCAAGATGACGGTGAACATGCTCAAATGAGGGGCATTCAAAAGACCATTCAAGAACTACTCGCGTGATTGTGCAAGCTACCCAAGGAGGTGGCAATCGTGGTGCAGGCGACCTGCATCGTAACTTCCGGAGTTGAAACCACCTAGGTTCAGTGGATCCACGGATCCGGATGAAGCAGAACACTGGCTAAAGAAACGGAAAGAATCTTTCGTGTCATGCAATGCGCAGCGGGGGATAAGCTGCTGCTGGCCACATTCCACTTGAAAAGGACGCCCGCGCTTGGTGGGAGTTTGTTGAAGCGACCAGAGCTAATGGTCAGTTCACCTGGACCGAGTTCAAAGAAGCTTTTAATTCCAAATATTTCTCGGAGCGTGTCCAAGAAAGGAAGGCTGCCGAATTTGCTGCTCTAAGCAGGGAGCCTAACAGTGGCCGAATATGAAGCCCAGTTCTCTAGATTGGCGAGGTATGCTGAACACCTGGTGAACACGGAGAGAATGAAGGCTAAGCGCTTCCTCAACGGCCTTAAGCCTCAGTATATTACCCAACTAGCACCTCTCAACATCCAGACCTACGCCGAGATGGTGAAAAAGGCTCAACTGCTGGAAGATGCTACGGACTTCACCGACCGTATCAAAGGGAAGTTCGTGAAAAAGGAAATGACCTCGGGTCAGTCATCTGCTAAGCCGACCAATGGCAAGAAGGTCCCTTCAACATCACGGAGGGACCCAGCCAAGAAAGGAAAACTAAAGTTATTGTCCCCAACACTCAAACAAAAGTAACTGCAAGCACTGTGACAAGCCAGGTCACACTGCGGATGAGTGCTGGAGGAAAGTCGGGCATGTCTGCGCTGCGGAAGTCGCGAGCACTGCATCCCGAGTGCCCGCTGCTGAAAGAACATGAGAGGCGCCCTAATGCGCCTAAGAAACAGGGCCGACTGCAAGCCCTGCACAATGAAGAGCCCACTGAAGAGGTGGCGTGGTAGAAGGTACTCTACAAGTCTTCTCCTTATCAGCTTTTGTTTTATTTGATACTAGAGCAACTCATTCATTTATATCTCAAACACTTTGCTGATACCCTAACTACAAAACCTATATCCATGGGTTGTGAGTTCTCTGTCACAACGCCACTAGGGAAAAGGAGAAATTGAACAAATACTTTCCATCTGCCGATGTAATGATCGGAGACCATAACCTAAAAGCCGAGATGGTGTGTATGCCCATGGAAGGCTATGATGTAATTTGGGAGCCAACTGGTTGTCCACTTATGGGGGCAAGTGTTGACTGTAAGAAAGGAAGGTTACCCTTAGTGACTTTCCTAAATTGGCATTCTCTGGGATTAGCATAAGAGACGATGTCTCTAATCTCCGCCATCAAAGCCCACATATGAAAGGTGGCATTACTTTCCTTGCGGCCGTAGTAGTGGAAAAGAAGGGTTCTAAGATAGAAGACATCCACATAGTCTAGGATTACCCCGATGTGTTTCCTGAAGATCTGTCAGGGATTCCCCCGGAATTTGATGTCAACTTCGCCATAGAGTTGATCCCTGGAGCTGCCCCGGTATCGCGTCAACCGTACCGATGTCGCCTGCCAAGCTAGTTGAAGATGCAACTGATGGAGCTATTAGAGAAAGGGTTCATCAGACCAAGTACTTCCCCATGGGGAGCACCTGTGCTATTCGTCAAGAAGAAGATGGATCGATGAGGTTGTGCATCGACTATCGTCAACTCAATCAACTCACCATCAAGAACTAATACCCATTGCACAGGGTCGACGAACTATTCGACCAAATATCCGGAGCTCAATATTTCTCCAAGATCGATCTTCGATCTGGCTATCATCAAATGAGGATCAAGGATGACGATATCTTCAAAATGGCTTTAGGAGTAGGTATGGATATTATGAATTCGTCGTTATGCCTTTTGGTCTAACCAATGCTCATGCAGCCTTTATGCAACTCATGAACAGCATATATCGGCCATACCTTGACAAGTTCGTGGTCGTCTTCATTGACGATATCCTCATATATTCAAAGACCAAAGAAGAGCATGAAGAACATTTGAAGATTGCATTGCAAGTCTTGCGAGACAACAAACTGTACGCAAAGCTGAGCAAGTGTGAATTCTGCCTCGAAGAAGTGTCCTTCTTGGGCCATGTCATCTCAAAACGGCATCTTCGTTGATCCCTCCAAAGTCGAAGTTGTACACAACTGGGAGAGACCAACCAACATCACCGAAATCAGAAGCTTCCTAGGACTGGCTGGCTACTACAGGCGGTTCATCAAGGACTTCTCCAAGATCGTCGTTCCTCTCACACGACTAACACGAAAGGAGAATCCATACTCCTGGAGTAAGAGTGTGAGAAATGTTTCCAACTCTTAAAGATTGCCTGATATCAGCACCTATTCTCACTCTGCCAATAGAGGGAGAAGGTTTCTCTGTCTACCCCGAGCCTCGGGAATTGGGCTAGGGTGTGTACTGATGCAAAAGGAGAAAGTCATTGCCTACTCTTCTCGACAACTGAAGACTCACGAGTCAACTACCCCGTGCATGATCAGGAGTTGGCTGCCGTGGTCTTCGCCTTGAAAATCTGGAGACATTACCTCTATGGGAAAAGTTCACTGTCTACTTAGACCATAAAAGCATGAAGTACTTATTCTCCAGAAGGAACTCAACATGAGATAGAGAAGATGGCTAGAATATTTGAAGGATTTCGACTTCAACATCCAATACCATCTAAGCAAGGGTAATGTCGTGGCTGATGCTCTTAGTAGAAAGCCGATGGCATCTGTTTCAAGTCTAGTCCTTGGCGAGATGCAACTACTGGAACAATTCGTAAGGTTAGACTTACTATTGAACATAGCGATGATCGAGTCTTGGTTGCCAATATCAAGATTCAATCTAATCTGCTAGAGGGGGATCAAAGCTCAACAAGATGTTGATCCATTCTTAGTTCGCGTCAAGGAAACTTTAGCCGAAAAACCAGACTTTGCAATGACCGAAGATGGAAGGGCTGTTCAAGGAAGGACATGTGTTCCCGACAATGAAGAACTGAAGAGAAGATTAATGGATGAGGCTCACAAGACAAAGTACACTATTCATCCAGGAGGTACCAAAATGTATCAAGACATGAAAAGAATGTTTGGGTGGCCGAACATGAAGAGAGAGGTAGCCGAGCATGCTACTCACTGCCTTACTTGCCAACAAGTAAAAGCTGAACACCTGCGCCCTGCTGGTGTACTCAGGCCGCTAGATATTCCGGAATGGAAATGGGAAAGCATTGCATGGACTCATCATGGGCTTACCCAAGACTAGTGGTGGACTCGACGCCATATGGGTTATTGTTGACCGACTAACAAATCTGGCCACTTCCTAGCCATAAAGAGTAAGTGGTCGGTAGAGGTACTAGCTGCCTATATGTCAAGGAGATAGTGAGACTGCACGAAGTTCCATCATCCATAGTCTCTAATTGAGATCTGAGATTCACATCTCATTTTTGGAAAGGACTGCAAGGTGCACTAGGTACTAAACTCAACTTTAGTACCGCCTTCCACCCACAAATTGATGGGCAAACTGAAAGAACCAACCAAATAGTGGAAGACATGCTGAGAGCTTGCACTATAGACTTCCAAGGATATTGGAATGAGCATCTATCCCTTATTGAGTTCGCCTATAACAACAGTTACCAGGCGAGCATCAAGATGGCACCGTTCGAAGCACTCTACGGAAGAAATTGTAGATCCTGCATGTTGGAAATAGGTGGGAGAACAGCAATGGCTAGGCCCGGATATGGTACAACGAACAACAAAGGACATTCAGGTGATTAGAGACCGGCTTAAGACTGCTCAATCCAGACAAAAGAGCTGCTGACAAAAGAAGGCGAGACTTAGAATTCCAAGTCGGTGATCATGTATTCTTAAAGGTGTCACCTACTCATGGCATCCAAAGATTTGATGTGAAAGGAAAGCTTAGTCCTAGATCATCAGTCCTTTTGAGGTACTCGAAAGGATTGGTGAGGTTGCATCTGACTGGCATTGCCACCAGATTGGCATGTGTACACAATGTGTTCCATGTCTCTATGCTCAGGAAATATGTATATGATCCTACAACATCATTCGACACGAGAAGTTAGTGTGAATAACGATGTGTCGTATGAAGAGAAGACAGTCAAGATATTACAACGGAATGTGCAATAGCTCAGGACCGTCCCATCCATGTGGTTAAAGTCTTATGGAATAACCGCGGAGTGGAAGAAACCACATGGGAACCGGAAGCAATCATTAGACGGAACTACCCCGATCTTTTCGGCAAGACATTCTCTCTGAATGATCATATGAATTTGGGGACCAAATTCTTTTTAAGAGGGGGAGGATGTAGCAACCTATATTTTTCGAAAATAAAAATTTAATAATATAAAAATAAAACTAATTAAATTATTATAAAATCAAATAAAAGAGAATTAAATAAAACCCATTAAATGAAAAGAAGTAATGGGCTTTGTTAAATGGACCCATTAGAAATTAGTGGGCCAAAATAGGGATTTTTAAAGGAAGAATAATAGGAAAATACCCTAAATTCGTAACTAAATTATTACTTAATTAGAAAATGCGTATTTAATGCATTAAAAAGTAATTTGAGTTACATTTGGATTCCTAAACCTACCCTAATAGGTTGGCCACGAATTTGGGTCCCACCTAACCCAAATTAGGAGATCTCATGCCTAGAAAAGGGAGAGGAAATAGGAAATTCGGAATAAATAGGAATTAGAGTCATAATAGGAAATAGAATGGGGAGATGCTTAAATACTCCTCTAAAACTCATGGCGGCCCTAGCTCGTGCGAAGGGTTTGCTAGACGTGGGAAGAGGCCAATGAGGAGAGAAATCGTGGGGAAAAGGCTACTCAAAGTTTCTTCCTTCGTTCTTCAAGTTCTTAACCTAGAAGACAAAACGAGTCAAAGGTAGGCATTCTCATGAGCATAAGCATGAAAATCATCTGTAGGATGTCATCTATCAGGAACAAAAGCTCTTTGGTTTCATAATTTTCCATTCAGCATATCTTTTGTTCTTAATTTTTCATGTTCTGTACTCATCATGACCCCGAACCCACCCTCTTCTTAATTCTTGATCTCTTTATATACTCAACCCATGCACGAGACTTTTACTATAGGAACTGATGCATGTTAGGCATCTTTTGGCCCTAAAAGCCCCAATTTGACTCATCCTATCTTGCGAATTTAATCGTTGATCTAAACTATGTACTGTTTTGTTCATCATGAATACTGTGTTTAAAACATGTCTAAACCCTATTTGTTCCAAATTTCAATTTACTGTAGTACCCATGCAGGTCTAGATCAATTCACAACTGGTTTCATGATTTTTCATCGTTTGTACAATTAGTTATGATTTTTTTTAATCACCCTGTATCAAATAGGGTAAGTTCTGGCCCGCAATCCCATGTAAGTCTTTCCCTGTCGGACACGGGCACAGACCCTGTGAACACGATCTCCGATAGGCCGCATTCACAAGGGCTGTCGCGACAGTGCCCTCTGTCATAATCTGATCACGATAGGGCCTGTCGTCGCGATCTGCTGCCTGATCCGAAGAGCCCATCGTGACCCTTAAGCGCTCCCGTCGCGATCTGTCTACCTGAACCCATGAGCCCGTCGCGACCTGTACAAGACCCCGTCGCGATCTCAAGTGACCCGTGCGATCTCATTAGGGTACGTCGCGATGTGAGTTCTTGCATAAAAACCCCCAAATTTCGATGCTCTAACTTATACAGTGCATGTACACTTTGTTAACAGTCATATACATAGAAAATTACACTTGTCATAATCAAATATTTATGTGTGAAAATACATGCACATGATCTTTCTCTATCATAATTTCTTAACACATGCACACACTTGAACCATCCAATATGGCTTAATTTGGCATGAAAATATTTCATAATGTATTTGGTAATTTATGTAATTAAATTTGCCATATCTTGAATATACTTGTCTATCGTTTCTCGCGTTGTTTTGGGAATACCATTATCGACGCTCACTGTTATAGAATTTCTCTAGAACGTTGAGCACTTGTTTCTATATACACACTCTCTCTTGACTTGGACGAACTCTCTGTCAGATACTCCTTCTGCGGACTAGTGAGTCTTTGTTCAAGGCTTCTGTAAGTCTCCTCTGTCCATGGATTCCCACATGGTCGATGAGCCAGTTGTACCCTAACACCTATTAACCCTTTAGGGATGAGCTGATCCAAACGGCTTTTAGAAGTTCGCTTTATCTTGAATCACACGGACCTCTGGACCTGTGCATAACATGGCCAGTGGAAGGGTCGTGAGTTCCACCTGACTACCAACACCATGTGCGCGTGTTGTGCAACTGTTACTATTGCCTATTTATTCGACGTGTTATGTGCAATGTCCACTAGCTCTCATCTATACTCTACTCGCTCGTCTATTCACGTTCACTCTACTATCTCGTCTATTCATTTAGTACTCTCATCTTTTCTTGGTACTCTATATGGCCATTGACTTATTATCTAAAGATAAACAATATAACCAATGCCTGGCAATATATAAAGGGCCCGATCTGGTCCTGGATGTGCGCCCGAAAGTTCTAGTGCCCATGGGAGTTAAATGATCAGAGTGTTTGGCATTACACTTGAGTGCTATCTATCTCGACTATCTAAATGACAATAAAAAAGTGTTATGTTCTCTCGTTGTCTATTGACAAAAGTGCTATACTATACCCATTGTGCTATTGCTATGCTTTGTGCTATTTGTGCTATGGCCATCTTGCTATTTTGTGCTATACTCGACACTCTTGCTATATTTGAAAAGTTGTGCTATTCGTTCACGTGCTATCCTGCTATTTTTACTTGACTCTCTCGCTCTATCATTAGTTACTCTGCTTTTAATACATTAATCATTTAAAGCTCCTTGACTAATGAGATTTAAGTCCTACTGGGCGTCATCGCTCACTCTGCGTTATTTGTCATTGTGTTCTCAGGTGAGACTGAGGATGAACTATACACTCAAGAGGACGGGAACGCCCAGGAGTGACATCACGAGTACCATAGCATCCTCGCAATATGTTAAAGTCATAGTTAGTCTTTTGCTTTATTCAATGTAATTGGGCCCTATAGAATATGACTCTGATATTATTGGTGTAACTATATATTTGAAAGATTATTAATGAAATGAATTTGCTTTAGTATTTATTCTTGTCCAATGGTTTGATGTCTAGTACTCGCTCTGTACCCGTTTACTTGCAACTGCCTCGCGTTGCGATATTCTGTGTCGGGGCATGACAGAAAAGAGGGAGACTTGACCATTAGCCTCATAGTCCATATAAAAATTAGCATGGTGGTTTGGGTCCATTTTTAAACAAGCAAGCAAACAAACAAGGTTGAACAATGATTAATCAAGCAATATAGTTCGAACAAGTTATGATGCTTAGCGCTTGTTTTTGGGAGTTCACAATTAATTAAATGGATTGAAAAATATTGTGTCACTCCAGGTGAGATCCTAGTTGGGTAGAAGATAGATACTTTAGGGTACAACTAAGATACTCTCACCACGCAATGGATATCTAACCCGGGTCAATGGAGGGGTACAACCAGCTCGATCCGCCATGAGGGAATCCACGGGGTACGGAGACTTATGGCGTTCCGGGTGAAGGTCCACTAGTCCAAAGGGACGGAATGCCCAATGGAGAGTTCGCCTTCACCGGAATGGTGTGTGGAGCCTAGGATATGAGGGAAGGAGGTCCCCCGTGAGGATTAGTCTGTCCCCATGTAATTTCAATTAATTACATATATATTTTGGTGATTAACAAAACTAAACTAGGTTTTATAAATAATATCTAATGAATATTTCATAAGTCTTAAAGTACAGGAAAAATACCAAGGTCAAACAGCCAATAAAGGTATGCATTACTTCTTGAAGCTTTAATCTTTCAACATGATATTTCTCTAAGTCCATATCGATTTTGTTGAAATCATAACGATTTCCTTATAAGACTGAAAAGTCATGTTGTTTCAAACAAGTCGATGTCGTAACGTTCATAAGTTACCGTAACGATTTCTTTAGAACTCGCAACGACTTGCCCGTCGTAACGATTCATAAGTTACCGTAACGATTTTTAGAACTTACAACGACTTGCCTGTCGTAACGATTACATAAGTTACCGTAACGATTTCTTTAGAACTCGCAACGACTTGCCGTTCATAACGATTTGCTTTGCACAAAGATTTCTTTAAGCGTTCATAACGATTTGCTTTGCACAAAGATTTCTTTAAGCACTCAAACGATTTCTTTAGTACTCAAAACCACTTGATAAGTGTTCATAACGATTTGCTCTCTATAATGACTTGTTAGTATTCATAACAATTTCATAAGTCATATAGACAATGACTTTACAGTTTATATCAACTTGATTTTTATCTTATCTTGAAGCGTTGACTATTCAAAGTCACGCATATATCTATCTGTCACTCCTGCATTTATGAGTTCTGAATGTATCTTTGCATGCATGCAGACAATATTGTCCATTATTATGCTTACTCTGTATACATCTTTAAAACAAGCTATTTGGGATTGCTATTCTAGTGAACACTCACATCAACGTATACTGACAACAAGAGACAGTTTGAGTTGTCTACTGTCTAGCATTTAATGTGTGTAGGGTCCTGAAGACTTTCTATCATACAACGTTGGACCTATAGACGTCAGAAGACCCTCTCTTTGCGTGCTCAAATGGATAAAAGATAGTTGAAGCATCCAAATTCAAACAGTCTAACGACTACTCAAGAGAGAGACAACGGACACTTCAACGTCTATATTTCAAATTGAAGATATAAATACAAGTCAGAAGAATAGAAGAAAATAGATAGACCAGATAGATACTTCAATAGATCTTGTGTTCAAGTATTCAAATTCTTCTGCAGAAAAGTCTAGAGCCAAGAATCTCATTCTCTCACCTTCAGCTCTCACTCTCTGTGCTGTAATAGATTTTCTAAGAGAGCCCGTGTAGTTCTGAGAGTGTGCCTGTTTAGATCCTTGCTCTCAGTGCTAGTTGCTTCAGATCTTGGCTTGTTAAAAGCTTGATCTAGGGGCTTGAATTTCATTCAATTCTCTTGAGTTGTTGTTCCCTTCGAGTGTGAAGGAAGACCTGGTAGTATCCAGGGTGTAGTTCCCTTCGGTTGTGAAGGAAGACCTGGTGAGGTATCCAGGGTGTTGTTGTTCCCTTCGGGTGTGAAGGAAGACCAGTTGAGCTGGGGTTGTTGCGTCCTTAGGGGGACTGTACCTAGTTAGTGAAATCCTGAGTTGTTGCTCAGGGACTGGACGTAAGACTCCTAAGGAGAGGAGGTCCGAACTAGGATAATCCTTGTGGTGTGTGATTGTCTTCTTTATGTGTTTGATATTAAACTAACAGTCACTAACCTCCTTCGAAGAACGTTTGTCTGAATATTTTTAGTTACAAGTATCTTGTAGATTAATTTTAAAAGACCCATTCACCCCCCCTTTGGGCTCGTCAACTAGGCAACAAGTGGTATCAGAGCGAGTCTCTTCGACAAAGAAAAAGGATGCAACGATCTGAAGAGTAAAGATCCATGGCAGCCCAAGGTAACTTTGAAGGCCAGTCTGTCAACCGACCCCTGCTCTTTGATGGTGAAGATTATCCTTACTGGAAGACCAAAATGGAATACTTTCTACAAGGCCACGACTATCAAATCTGGTCCATAGTAGAAGAAGGTGATCTGGTAGTCACAAATGAGAAAGCTCAATGGACAGATGATGACAGAAAGAAGATCTCCTGAATTGCAAAGCAAAGAGCATCTTATGCTGTGCTCTAAGTAAGAAGGAGTTCAACAGAGTTTCAGCCTGCAAATCCTCAATGGAAATGTGGGAAAGCTCAGGATCACATATGAAGGCACAGAAAAGGTAAAGGAAACAAGAATCGACATTCTTGTCACTCAGTATGAGAGATTTCAGATGCAATCAGGTGAATTCATAACTCAAATGTTCAGTCGGTTCACTGACATCACAAATGGACTAGCTGCTCTGGGGAAACTTATGAGATTGGAGACATGGTGAGGAAAATACTTAGATCCTTACCGTCCTCATGGACCCAAAGGTCACAGCAATAGAAGAAGCTAATGACCTGAAGAGAATGTCAGTAGAAAAGCTCATTGGGTCCCTCATGGCCCATGAGATCAATATGGAAAGGCTAGGAGACCTCTAGTAGAAAGAAGCACTCTAACACCTTAAAAGCTGAAGAAGATTCACCAGAAGCAAGTTCAACTGAGAGTAAAAGTGATATGGACAGCGAGAATGAGGAAGCAATGCTATCTAGAAGATTACAGCGGATTTTGGCTAAGAAGAAGAAGTTCCAATCTAGTAGAAGGCACTTCAAAAGGAATAAGGATTTCAAGAAGCCAGATGGAAAAGAGATGAAGAAAGGAGAACCCATCTGCTATGAATGTAAGAAGCCAGGACACATTAAAGCTGAGTGTCCAAAATTGAAAAAGCCGGAGTTCAGGAAGAAAGACAGCTCCAAAAAGTTCATAAAATACAAAAACATGGCGATGGCAGTAGCATGGGAAAACAGTAGCGACTCAGACAGTGAGTCAAGCTCCTGCAGCGATGAAGAAGAAGCCAACTTGGCTTTCATGGCTAATACTGAAGAAAAGGTAACCTCTAACTCTTCTTTGATTCCTGCAATGATTCTGATTTAGACAATTTAGAGGAAGCATTCAACGAATTGTATAATAAATATAAAGAAGTAACTAAACTGTTAAAAGCAAGTAAGAAAAACAGTGCTTGTCTAGAAAACACTAATTCAGATCTGAAAACAGAAAATGAGGAATTAGAAAAACAAATAACTGAACTTAAAAGAAGAAATGAATTACTATGTGAGGATCTAAAAGCTAAGAATGAACAAATAATTAAACTTGAAAAACAGGAAAATGTTGATGAACTAAGAACTGAAATCAAGACTCTAACAGAAGAAAACATAAATTTATCTAGCATGTTAGAAAAATTCACGAATGGTAAAAACTCCCTCATATTAAAGGTGCTAGAAGATCAGGTAAGAAAAAACGGATTAGGATATACACCCCCAGATAATGAAGAAACCATAGTCTGTCCTAAAACATATCCAACAACAAAATTTGTACCTGAACAAGATATAGCATACAAAGCTGATTTCAAATATATAGAAAAAGTATCCAAATTTTCCTGTTGTAGTCACTGCAACAAGTTAGGACATATCATAACGACATGCCCAACAAGACATAAGAAATGGATAATAAAAGGTAAAATCAATGATACTAACCCATCAGGACCCAAAAGAATTTGGGTACCTAAAACTTGATGTTTTTATTTCAGGTTATCTCTCGAGCATCCAAATGGTATTTGGATAGTGGGTGCTCAAGGCACATTTTAGGAAACCAAAAGATATTCTCTCATCTCCAAGCTGAAGAAGGAACAATCACTTATGGAGATAATGGGAAAGAAACAGTAATTGGTAGCGGCTCTGTGAATAGTAAAGGAAGAACAGTTATAGAAGATGTGTTATTAGTCAAGGGATTGAAGCACAATCTCATTAGCATCAGCCAGCTGTGTGACAGAGGCCATCAGATCAAGTTTTAAGAGTCAAAGTGCAGCATATTGAAGGATGGAGCAGTCATCTTTGAAGCTAATAGAGTAAAGAATTTGTATGTGCTCTATCTTGAGGAACTCAAGGAACAAAACGTCTGTCTGGCAGCAAATAGGGATAAATCTACTGAATTATGGCGCAGACGACTAGGTCATTGCAGCATAGATGGCATGAGAAAATTGTTGAAGAAAAATCTTGTAGAAGGTCTGCCAAAGGTCAGTGCAAAAATGGAAGGTGTCTGTAGACCTTGTGCTAAGGGAAAGCACACCAAAAGCTCCTTCAAGTCAAAGACGGTGGTGACCACCTCAAAACCCTTAGAGCTCCTTCATATGGATCTATTTGGGCCAATGAGGAGTACCAGTCTTGGAGGAAAGAACTTTGGATTTGTCATAGTCGATGACTACTCAAGATTCACATGGGTGTCATTCTAGAGCATAAAGATGACACATTTGATAACTTTGTCAGTTTCAGCAAGAAAGTTCAGAAGGATCAAAAGTTCAGCATTGTTTCTATCCGATCAGATCATGGTGGTGAATTTCAGAACGAAAAATTTGCTAAGTTCTGTAATGATCAGGGAATTGAGCATAATTTCTCAGCACCAAGGACACCACATCAAAATGGAATTGCTGAGAGAAAGAATAGAACTCTATTGGATATGGCAAGAACAATGTTATCAGAATATGATCTGCCAAGGTATTTTTGGGCTGAAGCAGTCAACACAGCAAGCTACATTATCAACAGAGTCATGATCAGACCAATCCTGAAGAAGACTGCATATGAACTGTTCAAAGGAAAGAAACCAAAGATCAGCCATTTCAGGACATTTGGATGTCCTTGCTTCATTCACAACAATGGAAAAAGAGACATTGGTAAGTTGGATGCCAAATCAGATGAAGGTATCATCATGGGGTACACCTCTAAACCCAAAGGTTATAGAGTATTTAATAAATGCACTTTATTAATTGAGCAGTCTGTACATATTATTTTTGATGAAACTAACCCTTCCTTGAGAAAGGAAGAAGATAGTGATAATGATGATACAGATGAGCTGTCCAAGAAACTAAAGAATACATCAATTTAGGACAAGGATGATCCACCTCTGGAAGACTTGCAACAAAAAGAAATTACACATGAAAATCTTCCAAAGGAATGGAGACACAAGAAAGATCACCCACTTGAGAATATTATTGGTGATCCATCCGTAGGGGTAAGAACAAGAGGTAATGTTATTCCTTGTGATTACCTAGCTTTTGTTTCTCAAATAGAGCCTAGGACAGTCAATGAAGCTCTTACTGATGAATCTTGGATAATAACCATGCAAGATGAATTAAATCAATTCAAGAGAAACCAAGTATGGTCACTTGTTCCTAGACCATCAGACCGTCCAGTCATTGGCACCAAATGGGTGTTTAGAAATAAACTAGATGAAACTGGTGTTATCTTAAGAAACAATGTCAGATTGGTAGCTCAAGGCTATTCACAAGAGGAAGGCATAATTTCGATGAATCCTATGCACCTGTAGCTAGACTTGAGGCTATTAGAATTTTGCTTGCATATGTATCCGCATAGATTTGAAATTATTTCAAATGGATGTTAAGTCCGCATTTTTTAATGGTTTTATTAAGGAGGAAGTCTATGTAGAACAACCTCTAGGTTTTGATGATATTGATTTTCGGATCACGTTTTCAAATTACACAAGGCATTATACGGTTTAAAGCAAGCACCTAGAGCCTGGTATGAAAGGCTTAGTTCCTTTCTTTTAAACCATGGTTTCAGTAGAGGTCAAGTAGATAGTACTCTTTTCATAAAGTTAAAGGTCAAACACATTCTACTAGTTCAAATTTATGTAGATGATATTATTTTGGGTCTACTGATGAATCCCTTTGCAAGTACTTTGAAAAGTTGATGCAGGGAGAATTTGAAATGAGCATGATGGGAGAACTTAATTATTTTCTTGGATTACAAATCAAACAAGAAAGGAAGGAACTCACATCTGTCAAGCAAAGTACACAAAAGAACTCTTAAAGAAATTTGGATTCGAAAATACCAAGCCACTGTCAACACGATGAGCACATCAACAAGGATGGACAGTGACAAAGATGGTAAGAAAGTAGATCAAAAGATCTACAGAGGTATGATAGGTTCACTCCTTTATTTAACAGCTAGTAGACCTGATATTTTATTTAGTGTATGCATGTGTGCTAGGTATCAAGCAGATCCTAAAGAATCACATTTAATTTCTGCGAAAAGAATATTTAGATATTTAACAAGAACTCATGACTTAGGTCTATGGTATCCAAAACATTGTGAAATTAACATAGTAGGTTACTCTGATACTGACTATGCTGGATGCAAATTAGATAGAAAAAGCACCAGTGGTTGTTGTCAATTTCTTACAGGATGTTTAATATCTTGGTCTTCAAAGAAATAAAATTCAGTGGCACTATCTACAGCTGAAGCTAAGTACGTAGCTGCTGGAAATTGATGTACACAACTCTTATGGATAAAGCAACAACTTGAAGATTTCGGATTAAACATCAAATCTATCCCACTGTTGTATGACAACACTAGTGCATAAATCTCACCAAGAATCCAGTTCAACATTCAAGGACCAAGCATATTGAAGTTAGATATCATTTTATTCGTGATCAGTAGCAAATGGTAATATTGAAATATCCTGTATTGATACAAATGGTCAGTTAGAAGATATTTTCACAAAAGCCTTACCCGAGGAGAGATTCACATCTCTTAGAAGGGAATTAGGCATGTGCAATTTGTGAAAAAGGTTTTGTTTAAAACTGGCACATTAAATTTTAGAATTAAGTAACTTTTCCCTTCATGGCTTTAAGCAAAAGAAATTCAAATTATCCTTTGTAACCGCTCTCTCATGAAGTCGGTTGAATAGTCAAACTCTTTTGTCTTCTTCAACCGCCTTTTGGCGCCTCACTTTCCACAACGCATTAATTTATTCCTAAAAATTGAATGAGATAACTATTCATATCTTGTCTTCTAACTTTACCCTGTTTCGTCTGGTTGCTTGAGCCGATGCCCTAGCAATTTCGACATCGACTCTCCGATAAATTTTGAAGCTTCTCTCCTCTTCCCGCGAAATTTCTTGAGGGCTTCTCCCTCCTGCCTGCAGGCAGCACTGAGGGCCTCGTCCAACGTGCGGTGGTCGAACGCCACGAGTCTCGTCCACAGTGATGGCTTCAGTCCCATCACGAATTTCTTCGTCTTCCTGCGCTCATCCTCTACGATATGCGGTGCATACTTAGAAAGTTCAGAAAACCTTGCCTCATATTCCAGCACGGTCATGGAGCCTTGCGTCAAAGAGAGAAATTCCTGCTCCATTTTGTCCTGGATATGCTCTGGGATGAACTTGGCTCGAAAGAGTCTCACGAACGCGTCCCACGCCACTTCTACTGCTCCGTCCTCAAAGTGTGTACGTAGTAGGGAGGACCACCATACATCCGCTCTCTCCTGCAATACACCTTCATAAGCACCAACTAACAAATTCTAAATTAAGCAGAACATTCAAACATACAAAATTAAAAGTCTACCTGTAGCATGTAGGTGGCTAATGTCACCTTATCCTCATCAGGGCACCTGATGGCTCGGAAGATTTTCTCTGTCTCCCTTAACCAACTTTCTGCCATTAATGGATCACTCTCCCCCTTAAAAGAGGGTGGGGTCATCCTCTTGAATCGCTCCATGATGGGAGGTCCACCATGGTCCTGAGCTGGTGCCTGAGCCTGCTATATTAGACAATAAGCAATACATAATAAATACATATCATGCAATTTAAATAGCAAACTACTAGTTGTTTCATTATTCTACTTGGGCCTCCAACTGTGCCTGGAGTGCTGCCTGGGTATGAGCCTGCGTCTGCATGGCTTGTACCAGACCTTGCATGAATACTCCGTAATCCACAGGCGGCGGGGGGGGAAGTACAGGGCCTCGCGGTACCGGGGCCTGTTGCTCCGCCTGCTCATCACGTCGCGGCTTGTCCTCACGGGCCGACGCTCCACCACGCCTACCTCTCGAAGCCATGGCTGTAATAAATTTCAGCCACCATTAGAGTTAGGTTACTAAGTTTTCTAACCATTTTCTTATCTATCTTTCACTTCTTATTAGTGTTTTCTACACATGTGGGCGTACTTAGCATGCAATGGGGATGATGACTTAGGTATATTCATGTGCAATCTCAACCGTTGCTCTGATACCAATCTCTGTGACGGCCCTCATTATACCGGTACGGTTATACCAACCCACGTCGGTATAGCGAGAGTCCTCACAGTGGGACATTTACCCAAACAATACGAACAACTGAGATACACGCGAATATACAACAGAGTAGCGGAAGTAAAAGACAACTGTCTTCATTCATTCATCATCCACATTTAACATACATGAAATTTGCAATTAACATTAAAGAACTTAAAGTTCACATAATTTAAATTACTGAAATTTAAATACATAATGTCGACACTATATATTCTTTTCATATAGCTCTAGTACAACGTTCAAATTACATACTATGAATGCACAAGTCACAAGAACTCCAAAAAAAGTCTCCGCGCTCGGAGTCCGTCTCCACTGTCTCCTCCAACGGTGCCACATCACCAACTACACTGTACGCCGAAGCAAGGAGTGAGTCTAAAGACTCAGCAAGCAACACTACTCATAACATACACGTATAAGTCATAGCGGTTTCTACATGCACATTCACAATTTTCAACACATGGCATGCTAGTCATTTAAAAGTTGCAACCTATCATGAAAGTTCTACAATTAATACATGGATCATACTTTCAGATTTCTAAGAATAAAACTTACCTATCACATGCTCTCTATTCAATTTACTCGTGAAATTTTGCCTTTAAAGAACCAAGACATGAGAGCTACCAACATGAACATGTGCATATATGAAAGGAAAACACAACTAGCATGGGTTTTACATGTTCTTAAGTACATACATAGACATTTTCACATGCTTTAAGTTGCTGGTTTCACATGGTTTAATGGCTGTAACCTACACATGAGAGCTACAATGTTGTTTAAAACATACCATGTGAACAACCAATCATGCTATTTTGTACAGTGCTCATCAATTATCCCTAACATGAATTCTAGACATCTTCGCACATATAAACATGATGATAACAACATGAAATTACTGATTTCACATGTTTTCAGATTTGTCTCATATGGATTTCAATGTCATATTCTCACATTTTTAGTTTCACATTTTCTTTACACAAGTTTCCATTCACATGGTTGCACTTTACACATACACATTCACATTATTCACTTACACATTAACACATGAACACATACACATTACACATTACACATTCACATTTTAGGTGCCGTGACACATAGTCCAAACCACCAAAGAAGGACATATACACATCACACATTACACATAGACGCCATCTAGGCATTTCAATGGCGACTCTTGGACTGCGCAGACCGGGAGAACAAGTCTCCACCCTAACCAGTGGTACTTGTCCACCTCCAGGATTTCCCCCTAATGCCCTTAGGGTCACTTACACATTGAACTTTCAAGGGGACTTTTCCTGATACAGTTCCACTGCCCTCTATGGAAGCAGTGTCACATTGGCACAGTTACACATTACACCTTTTACCGATTTTACACATGGTTTTACACATATCACTTTTCATCTCATTCACTTTCTCACTCACATGCATATCTCTGTTTTTCCTGACATGGCACTACAGATTTCAGGAGTTTAACACACAGTAAATTCACCAATCAGGTTGGGTTTAAACAAATCTAACCACCTTACGATAACATACATAGATTTTTACATTTCACATGGAAAATACATAACTCATTACATACTGGTCCAAATGACCTGAAATTTTAACCACATGCTATTTCGGGTTCAAGGTCATACATTCAATTTTTCAGATTTTTCTGAGCTAAATAGAATTTACAGAAAATCAAATGCTTATTTAGCATGCCATCTAATTTAAGTTGACATGGAGTCTAACACTACATGCATTTTTGCCACTTACTGTTTGAACAGAGACTACTGTTATATGCATGACCTGAGAATATAGAATTACCCTAAATCATACAACCATAGATCGATCACCACAAATCTTTCTTTCATGCATTTTTATTTACCTAACCGAATTTATTAGCAATTTATGCAAGCATGGACAATTTATCAAAAATTGAGTATACGTATACTGATCCACTAATCTTCATGATCTGACAAGACTTAGGGCATCAGACTAGTCTAATCATAGAACATGGATTGGCAAGATTATCAACAATCATGCTTGAAATTTCATGAAGAATATTTCTAACATTCACCACCACACATCACACTCATCCCACACCACATTTAACAGTATACATAGTGTATAGGGTTACCATTATCCTCATCACGGAAGCCATACCGAAAATAGTTGTATAGGAAGGCAGAACAGGTCACTGTTCTGTCCAGAGGAACTTGGCGGCGGTCTGGCCGCTAACTCAGTGTTAGCGGCATGGTCGATGGACGCCAAGCATAATCTCAGCGTCCAGTCACCTTGCCGTCAATGCCGATCTGTGCAGAAACACAGACCCGAGCTCTCAAGTTGGGGTGAATTTGGGGGGTCAAGGACACGAGAAAAATTCATAAAAATTGTAGAATCAACCTAGACACATACGGGGACGTTATGGTTAGGTTACTTGCCTTTTAGAAATTGCTCCAATGGATCTAAGGTGCTGGTGAAGCCCTCCTTGGAAGTCCCAAGAAGGTGCAAACTTCGTCCAAGATCTCCTCCCTCCGGGCTCCTGGATGATCTCCACAGCAAGGAACGTCGGGAGGTCTTCTCCTTCAGTCCAGCTAGCTTCTTGTCGAGGAAGATGCCAGATCCAACTCAGAGGGTCAAATTCTTGGGTGCAAAATGAGGGTTTTCTCACAGCTCAGAAGCTAGGTTTTTCCTCTTGTTTCTCTCTTGCAAAGGGTGAAGAGAGTGTTGAGGAAGTCAGATCCGGGTTCAATATATGGGAGAGGCCTCTCTCCCACTCACAAGGTGACAAGATGGCTCTTAGAGCCGTTGGGGACAGCTCCCCAATGGGTGAGCTTCCTTGTTTCCAGAATTTCCGGCTCTGCTGCGCAGCAGGCCAGAGAAAGGCGTCCATATCGTTAGACGCCAGGATTAGTGTTGGCGTCCTTGTCTTGACGATGACACCACCTCAACGGCTAGGGGTTGACGCCAATAGGGCCTTCGGCCAGAACTCTAAAACATGCAGAAAACTATGCATGCATGCATGTATACATGCAATATGTATATGGTAGTGTATCCATACTATCACCATTCAATACATGCAATATTTACATCTAGTATAAAATATGCACACGTAATTGTACTAATAATACGTAACTAAAATATGTATATACATACACAAGCACAAATATTCACACACATATACAAATGATGCGACGGAAATCGAGGGCCTTACACCCTCTCCCCCTTAAAGAAACTTCGTCCTCGAAGTTAGAACGGCACTACTCAAACAAAAGGGGATACTTCTTCTTCATCGCATCCTCAAGCTCCCTAGTAGCCTCCTCTCGTGAGAAGTTCCGCCATAGGACCTTCATCGATGCAATTCTCTTGTTCCGGAGATGCTAAACCTTCCGGTCAAGAATAGCTACTGGCTGCTCGAATATAAAAGATCTGGTTGGATCTCCACTGGCTCATGACTAATCACATGAGATGGATCTTGGACATACTTCCTGAGCATAGATACGTGGAATACAGGGTGAACGCTAGCCAAAGCTGGGGGTAAAGCTAGCTCATACGCCACGCTGCCCAAACGTCTAAGAATCTCATATGGGCCAATGAATCTAGGACTTAGCTTGCTATGCCTACCATATCTGACAACACCTCGAGTAGGCAATATCTTAATGACGACATGATCGCCAACCTCGAACTCCAAATCCTTTCTCTTGTTGTCGGCATAACTCTTCTGCCTATCCTGCGCCGCAACAAGCCTCTTCCTGATAAGCCGGATCTTATCCGAAGTTTCCTGAACTAACTCCGGTCCGATCAACTGCCTATCACCAGTCTCCTCCCAACATAATGGAGATTTGCAGGGCCTACCATACAACGCCTCGAATGGAGCCATACCAATACTCACATGAAAGCTGTTGTTGTATGCGAACTCCACAAGAGGTAAATGACGTTCACAATCATCCTTCCAATCCAGAACACACGCTCTCAACATATCCTCGAGCGTCTGGATAGTCCGCTCGGACTGTCCATCGGTCTGGGGATGAAACGTCGAACTGAGCTTCAGCTCCTAACCTAATGCATCCTGAGAAGGCCCTTCCACAGCCTCGAAGTGAATCTCAGATCTCGATCCGAAATAATCGACTTCGGTACGCCATGCAATCTAATGATACCACTAACATACAATCTAGCTAACTCTCTACCGACTGCTTCTTCATAGGCAAGAAATGAGCAGTCTTCGAGAATCTATCTGCAACTACCCAATTCGAGTCATTGCCCCTTCTATATCGAGGCAAACCCGAAACGAAGTCCATAGTGACAGCTTCCCACTTCCATACTGGGATATCAATCCTCTGCATAAGGCCGGATGGTCGCTGCCGCTCGGCTTTCACCTGCTGACATACTAGAATCTAGACACATAATCTGCAACATCTTCTTCATGCCGGACCACCAAAATGATCTCTTCAGATCTTGATACATCTTAGTGTTACCGGATGAATAGAGAATCGCGACCTATGAGCCTCCGCTAACACATGCTCACGGACATCTACCAAATCAGGGACACAAACACGGTGCTGAAATCTAATCACACCGTCCTCATCACGAGCAATGCCCGCCTTACACACTAACTCTAACAATCTAGGGTCGGCCTTGCTGCTCAATCACCTCATCCAAGACTGAGGATCTAAGGGATAGCTGAGCTACAAAAGCCTGACACAGCGATGGCTCTAACTCGGTCATAGAGCACGCTGCATCCTCCAACATCTTCCAATCCTGCTGGAGCGAAGACCTCTTTCTACTAAGAGCATCCGCTACGACGTTCGCCTTTCCAGGATGATACTGAAGGTCGAAGTCATAGTCCTTCAAGAACTCAATCCATATCCTCTGCCTCAGGTTTAATTCCTTTTGGGAGAAAAGATACTTCAAGCTCTTGTGGTCGGTAAACACCTCAAATCTGACACCATAAAGATAGTGCCTCCAGATCTTTAGTGCATGAACCACTGCTGGGAGCTCCAAATCATGAGTCGGATAGTTCCTCTCATGCTCCTTCAACTGACAAGAAGCATAAGCCACTACCCTATCTTGCTGCATGAGCACACAGCCTAAACCAATCTGAGATGCATCCGTATAAATGGCAAAACCTCTTGGACACTAGGCAATACCAATACCGGAGCAGAAGTAAGCTTAGCCTTCAATAGCTGAAAGCTACGCTCACATGCCTCAGACCATACGAACTTCTCACCCTTTCTGGTCAGCTTTGTCAATGGGGCGGCGATGGATGAGAAACCCTCAATGAATCGCCGATAATAACCAGCTAACCCAATGAAACTACGAATCTCCAAGGGAGTCTGGGGAATCTCCCAATCCATAACTGCTTGGACCTTTGCTGGATCAATAGCTACACCAGCGCCGGAGATCACATGCCCGAGAAAGTGAACCTCGCGCAACCAGAACTCGTACTTGCTGAATTTTGCATACAGCTTGTGCTCACGGAGAACCTCTAAGACTAACCTCAAATGCTGACGGTGCGTGGCCTCATCCGGAGAATAGACCAACACGTCATCGTTGAACACAACAACAAAGCTATATAAATACGGACTAAACACCCGGTTCATGAGATCCATGAACGCTGCAGGGGCGTTGGTCAATCCGAAAGGAAGAACCAAGAACTCATAATGTCCATAACGGATCTAAATGCCGTCTTGGACACATCCTCACTCCTAATCCACAGTTGATGATAACCAGATCGCAAGTCAATCTTGGAAAAGACTGATACATCCAGCAATGGTCAAACAGATCGTCAATCCGAGGTAAGGGGTACCTGTTCTTCACAGTCACTTGGTTCAACTTCCTATAGTCAATACACAACCTAAGTGACCCGTCTTTCTTCTTGACGAATAATACAGGTGCGCCCCAAGGGGAAACACTAGGGCGAATGAATCCCTTATCAAGCAATTCTTGCAGTTGCTTCCTCAACTCGGCTAACTCTGCAGGGGCCATCCGATATGGGGCCTTCGAGATAGGAGAGGTGCCTGGAAGCAACTCTATAGTGAACTCTATCTCCCTATCCGGTGGCAATCCAGACAAGTCATCGGAAAGACATCTGGAAAATCCTGTACCACATCGATCTCCGCAAGAGTAAGTGACTCATCAGCCTCTGGCACTAACACCACGCTGGCAAGAAAAGCGTCACAACCCTTGTTTACCATGCGCATCGCCTTCATGGCAGAGATGACTAACTTCCCGCTATGTTCTTTGGCAAGGGATGAGAGAACTCGTCCTCACCAGGAATGCGAAAAACAATCTTCTTCCGACGACAATCCACTAACGCATAGTGCTCCTCTAGCCAATCCAGACCAAGAATAGCATCATAGTCCTTCATCTTTAGCAAGAAGAAACACCCATCTAGGATTCTATCCTCAATGCACACAGGTAACGACGGAATGCACTTCCTAGTCGATATCGTACCCGCAGGGGTGTGCACAAACAAGGGGACCTCTAAATCCTCAGACTCTACGCCTGACTCTAGGGCTAACTGCCTAGCAAACCGCTCGGAAATGAACGAGTGAGTAGCACCCGTATCAAACAAAACCCAAGCGTGCACACCTAAAAGCAAAATCGTACCTTCGGTGACATGCTCCGCCTGCTCGGCGTCCTCGCGAGCTAAAGCAAACACTCGAGTTGGGGCTCGAGGCCTTCCAGGTCTTCCTGTAGCTGGCGTGGCTGCCTCTACTGCTGGGGCTGGCGCTCCACGCTGAGCTCCTGTTGAAGTCTTGGGCAGTCTTTGATCTTGTGGTCGCTGCTCCCGCACTTCAAGCATCTACCCGCTACCAACCAACACTCGGAACCACCGTGTCTTCCCGCAATGGGGACACTCTTTCTTCGCACCAGGGGAACGTACAGAAGGTACCTGAGAGTTGTTGACTGTCACAGATCGCTGCGGTGTCTGGTACACTGTTTGTTTCTTATCCTGCCGTTGGAACGTCGTTGCTGGCCTCTTCTGCGAAGCCTTCTTTTCCTCCAGATATTGCTCCATTTCTCCCTCCTGCCTGCAGGCAGCACTGACGGCCTCGTCCAACGTGCGGTGGTCGAACGACACGTGTCTCGTCCGCAGTGATGGCTTCAGTCCCATCACGAATTTCTTTGTCTTCCTGCGCTCATCCTCTACGATATGCGGTGCATACTTAGAAAGTTTAGAAAACCTTGCCTCGTATTCCATCACGGTCATGGAGCCTTGCGTCAGGGAGAGAAATTCCTGCTCCATTTTGTCCTGGATATGCTCTGGGACGAACTTGGCTCGAAAGAGTCTCACGAACGCGTCCCACGCCACGTCTACTACTCCGTCCTCAAAGCGTGTACGTAGTAGGGAGGACCACCATACATCCGCTCTCTCCTGCAATACACCTTCATAAGCACCAACTAACAAATTCTAAATTAAGCAGAACATTCAAACATACAAAATTAAAGTCTACCTGTAGCATGTAGGTGGCTAATGTCACCTTATCCTCATCAGGGCACCTGATGGCTCGGAAGATTTTCTCTGTCTCCCTTAACCAACTTTCTGCCATTAATGGATCACTCTCCCCCTTAAAAGAGGGTGGGGTCATCCTCTTGAATCGCTCCATGATGGGAGGTCCACCATGGTCCTGAGCTGGTGCCTGAGCTGCTATATTAGACAATAAGCAATACACAATAAATACAATATCATGCAATTTAAATAGCAAACTACTAGTTGTTTCATTATTCTACCTGGGCCTCCAACTGTGCCTGGAGTGCTGCCTGGGTATGAGCCTACGTCTGCATGCCTTGTACCAGACCTTGCATGAATACTCCGTAATCCACAGGCGGCGGTGGGGGAAGTACAGGGCCTCGCGGTGACGGGCCTGTTGCTCCGCCTGCTCATCACGTCGCGGCTCGTCCTCACGGGCCGACGCTCCACCACGCCTACCTCTCGAAGCCATGGCTGTAATAAATTTCAGGCACCATTAGAGTTAGGTTACTAAGTTTTCTAACCATTTTCTTATCTATCTTTCACTTCTTATTAGTGTTTTCTACACATGTGGGCATACTTAGCATGCAATGGGGATGATGACTTAGGTATATTCATGTGCAATCTCAACCGGTTGCTCTGATACCAATCTCTGTGACGGCCCTCATTATACCGGTACGGTTATACCAACCCACGTCGGTATAGCGAGAGTCCTCACAGTGGGACATTTACCCAAATAATACGAACAGCTGAGATACACGTGAATATACAACAGAGTAGCGGAAGTAAAAGACAACTGTCTTCATTCATTCATCATCCACATTTAACATACATGAAATTTGCAATTAACATTAAAGAACTTAAAGTTCACATAATTTAAATTGCTGAAATTTAAATACATAATGTCCACACTTATACATTCTTTTCATAATAGCTTAGTACGACGTTCAAATTACATACTATGAAATGCACAAGTCACAAGAACTCCCAAAAACTAGTCTCCGCGCTCGGAGTCCGTCTCCACTGTCTCCTCCAACGTGCCACATCACCAACTACACCTGTACGCCGAAGCAAGGAGTGAGTCTAAAGACTCAGCAAGAAACACTACTCATAACATACACATATAAGTCATAGCGGTTTCTACATGCACATTCACAATTTTCAACATATGGCATGCTAGTCATTTGAAAGTTGCAACCTATCATGAAAGTTCACAATTTAATACATGGATCATGCTTTTAGATTTCTAAGAATAAAACTTACCTATCACATGCTCTCTATTCAATTACTCGTGAAATTTTGCCTTTAAAGAACCAAGACATGAGAGCTACCAACATGAACACTGTGCATATATGAAAGGAAAACACAACTAGCATGGTTTTACATGTTCTTAAGTACATACATAGACATTTTCACATGCTTTACGTTGCTGGTTTCACATGGTTTAATGACTGTAAACCTACACATGAGAGCTACAATGTTGTTTAAAACATACCATGTGAACAACCAATCATGCTATTTTGTACAAGTGCTCATCAATTATTCCTAACATGAATTCTAGACATCTTCGCACATATAAACATGATGATAACAACATGAAATTACTGATTTCACATGGTTTTAGATTTGTCTCATATGGATTTCAATGTCATATTCTCAAATTTTTAGTTTCACATTTTCTTTAAACAAGTTTCCCATTTCACATGGTTGTACCTTACACATACACATTCCACATTGTTCACTTACACATTAACACATGAACACATACACATTACACATTACACATTTCACATTTTAGGTGCCGTGACACAAAGTTCAAACCACCAAAGAAGGACATATACACATCACATACACATAGACGCCATCTAGGCATTTCAATGGCGACTCTTGGACTGCGCAGACCGGGAGAACAAGTGCACCCTAACCAGTGGTACTTGTCCACCTCCAGGATTCCCCCTAATGCCCTTAGGGTCACTTACACATTGAACTTTCTCAGGGGGACTTTTCTCTGATACAGTTCCACTGCCCTCTATGGAAGCAGTGTCACATTGGCACAGTTACACATTTACACCTTTACCGATTTTACACATGGTTTTACACATATCACTTTTCATCTCATTCTCACTCACATGCATATCTCTGTTTTTCCTGACATGGCACTACAGATTTCAGGAGTTTAACACACAGTAAATTCACAATCAGGTTGGGTTTAAACAATATCTAACCACCTTACAATAACATACATAGATTTTTACATTTCACATGGAAAATACATACTCCTTATATACTGGTCCAAATGACCTGAAATTTTAACCACACGCTATTTTCGGGTTCAAGGTCGTACATTCAATTTTTTAGATTTTTCTGAGCTAAGTAGAATTTACAGAAAATCAAATGCCTATTTAGCATGCCATTCTTAATTTAAGTTGACATGGAGTCTAACACTATCATGCATTTTGCCACTTACTGTTTGAACAGAGACTACTGTTATATGCATGACCTAAGAATATATAGAATTACCCTAAATCATACAACCATAGATCGATCACCACAAATCTTTCTTTCATGCCTCTTTATTTACCGAACCGAATTTATTAGCAATTTATGCAAGCATGGACAATTTATCAAAAATTGAGTATACGTATACTGATCCACTAATCTTCATGATGACAAGACTTAGGCATTCAGACTAGTCCTAATCATAGAACATGGATTGGCAAGATTATCAACAATCATGCTTGAAATTTCATGGAAGAATAATTTCTAACATTCACCACCACACATCACACTCATCCACACACCACATTTAACAGTATACATAGTGTATAGGGTTACCATATATCCTCATCATGGAAGCCATACCGAAAATAGTTGTATAGGAAGGGCAGAACAGGTCACTGTTCTGTCCAGAGGAACTTGGCGGCGGTCTCTGGCCACTAACTCAGTTTTAGCGGCATGGTCGATGGACGCCAAGCATAATCTCAGCGTCCAGTGACCTTGCCGTCATGCAGATCTGTGCAGAAACACAGACCCGAGCTCCCAAGTTGGGGTGAATTTGGGGGTCAAGGACACAAAGAAAAGTTCATAAAAATTGTAGAATCGTCCTAGACACATACGGGGACGTTATGTTGGTTACTTGCCTTTTAGAAATGCTCCAATGGATCTAAGGTGCTGGTGAAGCCCTCCTTGGGCAGTCCCAAGAAGGTGCAAACTGTCCTCCAAGATCTCCTCCCTCCGGGCTCCTGGATGATCTCCACAGCAAGGAAACGTCGGGGAGGTCTTCTCCTTCAGTCCAGCTAGCTTCTTGTCGAGGAAGATGGCCGGATCCAACTTCAGAGGGTCAAATCTTGGGTGCAAAATGGGGGTTTTCTCACAGCTCAGAAGCTAGGGTTTTTCCTCTTGTTTCTCTCTTGCAAAGGGTGAAGAGAGGGCTGGGGAAGGCAGATCCGGGTTCAACATATGGGAGAGGCCTCTCTCCCACTCACAAGGTGACAGGATGGCTCTCAGAGCCGTTGGGGACAGCTCCCCAATGGGTGACCTTCTTGTTTCCGGAATTTCCGGCTCTGCTGCGCATGCAGGCCAGAGAAATAGGCGTCCATATTGTTAGACGCCAGGATTAGTGTTGGCGTCCATGTCTGGATGCTGACACCACCTCAACGGCTAGGGGTTGACGCCAATAGGGCCTTCGGCCAGAACTCTAAAACATGCAGAAAACTATGCATGCCATGCATGTATACATGCAATATGTATATGGTAGTGTATCCATACTATCACCATTCAATACATGCAATATTTACATCTAGTATAAACATATGCACACGTAATTGTACTAATTAATACGTACGTAAATATGTATATACATACACAATCACAAATATTCACACACAAACACAAATGATGCGACGGAAATTCGAGGGCCTTACACCTCCACACTTGATTCCATGGCCGCATCCTCCGTTTCCGGGAGTTTGGGTGGCTACAGCGCCGAGTTCCTTACTCCTGAGCAGCAGGAGAGGTTCACGTTTGTGAAGACCAAAGTTTGTGGGAACAAGGCAGTGGACGTTGCTGATCTGGAAAAGAATGGTATGCGCAGTGTGGTTGAAGCTTTGATCCGGATGCAATGGATAGGAGTAACAACATTCTCTGAGGTAAGTTTTCCAAACCTTGTGAAGGCCTTCTATGTATGTTTGAAGACTCAAGAAGATGGGTCCCTGGTTTCATATGTCAAGGGAACCCAGATTAAGATAGACAGTGAGCTATTGCATGAGTTGTTCGGAGTAACAACATCAGGGCACAGTGGGGTTCACTCTGTGAAAGCCCAGGTCAAGGGTCTTGGCATTGTAGGGCCGGGATACAAATTAAGAGATGGAAAATTGGACATCAACCAACTAAATGCGTTCAACCGCCTCCTTCACTTCATAGTGTGTCAGATTTTGGTTCCAAGAAGTGCCACATTCTCCACCTGTTCAAAGGCAGATTCTGACATGATGTTTTGGGCCATACAGAACAAGGAAATCAACATGGCCGCAGTGATGATGGAAAGAATGGTTTTTTCCAGAGATCATATTGGGACACTAAATCCAAGCTAAATGTTTCCTTGTCGTATGCACATATGCTTACCAAAGTTTTCAAGCACTTTGGTATGATCTGGCAGGAGCAGTTGTTGAGAAATGGGCCAATCAATTAGGTCAGAAATCTCCGGAAAAGTGGTTTCTCAGTCATAAATGGTGTTTGGTCTAAGACCACAGTGGCCGAGGGAGAGGCCATCATAGGAGACATCCGGATTTTCCTGATGTTCAGGAAGAAGCAGCAGAACTAGCAGCAGAGCCATCTCCAGCAGTCTAAGGAGCAGTAGAGCAGAGAATAGAGTTTGAGCCAGCAGTACCTTCTCTTCCAACAGAATCAGTAGAAGAAACTCAAGCAGCAGTTGAGACTGCAGGGTCACCCCTTATTCAAGTAGTTTCACAATCTCCAGAAGGACCTGAAGAAGAAGCAGTGGTAGGTGCAACAGATAATCTGCCCACCTCCATTATTGCCTCCATTCTTAGAGATGTAGTAGATTCTGTTCTCACCTCTCCAGTCACCTTAGAGACTGGTGGAATTGTAGAAGAAATGTGGCATCAGGCCACATTGAGGAATCAGTGGCAGCATCAGTTCAAGAGGAGCAGTCTAGTGCTCCATCAAGTGTTATTTTGGAAGATGCTCCCATTCAGGGGGAGCAAGAATTCATGGAAGAAGATACTCCCAATCAGGGGGAGCAATCCAAGGAAGGTTAAGAAGAAGAAGCAGCTCACTATGATGAGCCAATAGGTGATGTACCAATTGATGAAGACCTGCCTCGTGATCAGAATGATGTCAGAGAAGGGAGACAGTCAGCTCCTCAGATTCAGATGATGATCAGCCTCCTCCAGCTTCAGACGCTAGGCAGAAAGGGAAATAAGTGGAGCCTGGAGTACCACTCATATCAGATACTCCTCATGAAAGACAAATAAGGCAGAAGATTGTAATAAATCTAAAGCTTGTGATTGAGAGGCTTGATGCACAAGGCACAATCCTGTGCTCTCTCCAATCAGATGTTAGTTCAATCTTCATGAGCCAAGCATCAGCTACTAAGGAAATTTCCAGCATAAGAAATGTCATGAAGTGGTTTAACCAGGAAATGGGCACCATGAAATGTTTGCTGGGAGACATTCTCAAGGTGGTTGGAGCTCAAATTCCTCCTCCTACACCTCCTGCAGCCCAGGTTCCGGAGTCAGGGCCTTCAAGGCCATCAGTTCAAGAAGCAGGGCCAACAGGGCCAGAAGTAGCAACAGCACCAGCAGAGGCAGCAGTAAATGTTAAAGGGCCATCTGTGCCAGCTGATCAGGTTAAAGGGCCTCCAGGGCAAGCTGAGCAAGGGTCAGGGCCATCAGGGCCATTGGAGAGTGAGTCTGTGCAGAAAGAGGCAGAAGAGTCCTTGGCACCCAAGCCCCCAGCTCCCTCTTCTCCCTCTCACACACCTATTCCTCCAACTCCACCCTCATCTCCTAATGCTCCTCCTGCTCCACAAATCTTCAAGAAGCCTCAATCCAGATCTGTTTCTCTCATCCAGCACCATTTCAGTCCACCTCATCTCCTTCCTCCTCTACTGTAATTCCTTCTCCTTCTCCTATCCTTGAGGCCCCTCCAGCATCCTCAGCTGGAGCCTCCTCCTCCTCCTCTGGTCCCTCCCTTGGACCAGTTGATGACCTCCCAACTACTTCCCACTCTTTTCTTCATCCTACTCCTCCACCCTCTTTCATCACTATCATACCTGAAAGAGCTCAACTCAACTCTCCCTTTGTGGAAAGATAAAGGATAAGTTTGAGGAAGGGATCCTCAGGTCTGTGTTGAGGTTGGAGAACATGTCCATAGGGCAGACTCTTCCAATCTTGCCCCCAAAAAGAGGAAACTTACTTCTACCTCCTCCATTTCCTCTGAACCTCAATACCCACCTTTGTGGTTTTCTCTCACAGTGGACAACAAATATAAACCACTGTACAGAGAATATCTCTCAAAGGTTGTTCTTGCAACTATCATTAGCCTTCCTTTTCTTGATCTCACAGATCACTTGCACACCATTCTACCCTACACTTCTCTTTCAAAATCCGAAAAGTCCAAAATCTTCTCTCTTGCCCACTCCAAAACTGAAGAGCAGTGGGGCAAAGGTCACAAGGATCTCCTCAAGAAATTTATTCTTGCCAAATCTGCTAGATTCCCTCCAAGGGACCACTCCCTGACCTTATCAGAATGGTTCAGGTTGTATCATAGAGAACTTTGGACTCCCTTCATTCATAAGGAAATCAAAATGATCAGACATTTCATGCTATTCAACAATTACAGATATGTTCATAGACTTCCAGAGGTTCAGCTTAGCCAATTCAGAAAGGCCATTTCAGCTATGACTCCGGATATCTCTCAAACTTCAGATGTTCAGGTAGATTTTGCTACCCTCCAAGTGCCTGAAGAATTAGCCCTTCCTCAAATTCATTTTCTAGTTATGGAATCCTCTGTAGGATCCATCATCTTTGACCATTTTGCCAGAGTAATGGGCTGAATTAAAGTACAGAAAGGCTGTCTGGTTGCTTTTCCTAGATTCCTATTTAGGGAATATCACCAGGGGCATGTAAGTGCTGACGTTTTAGCCCCCATTCTGTCTGAATGTGAAAGGCTGACATCCTCAGAATGGTCCAAGTTCTACCCTTTGTCAGCTCAACAGTGTTTCCTCTCAATGAAGCTCAGGCCAGGGAAGGCAAACCAGCTGTTTCTCCAGCTACCTTCTTGGATATGAATTCTACACATCTTGTTAATGACCCTTTCAATGTCTGGGAGGAAAGATACAAAGTATACGTGGCTATGCACAAGGCTCTCAGAGACAACCACAACCACTATCCTGTGACCATGGACCAATTCCTCACCTGTGCCAGCTTTGGGGCTCGTCGTTTCCTCAAGATGAACATGGACAAAAATGCATATGCTGATCTCCTCTATCAGCACCTAGATCTTCATCTCAAAAGGATGGCTTCCTCCATGGGACCAACCTACTCTTTGTCTTTTGGAGTCCTTAAAACTCTTTTTGAAGAGCAGGAAGCACAGGCATGGGAAACTATTTCCCATTTTGCCTCTCTTTTGTCTCCTACTTTCTATTTACCTGTACCACCTCAAAGTTAATGAAAATCCCTTGGGTATCTGCTTCTATCTTTTCTCTTCTTTCTTTGTCTCAGATTGTCTTTTGCTCACTGACAAAAAGGGGGAGAAAATTAGCATATCTGAAATACACTCCAATTTTTTTATATGGAAGAAAATTAGCTTGTCATATCTTCAGACTGATTTCAGATTTTTATCCATGCTTATTGTTCAGTTTTGTCATCACCAAAAAGGGGGAGATTGATGATCAGTCTGTCCCCATGTAATTTCAATTAATTACATATGTATTTTGGTGATTAACAAAACTAAACTAGGTTTTATAAATAATATCTAATGAATATTTCATAAGTCTTAAAGTACAGGAAAAATACCAAGGTCAAACAAGCCAATAAAGGTATGCATTACTTCTCTGAAGCTTTAATCTTTTCAACATGATATTTCTCTAAGTCTATATCGATTTCTGTTGAAATTCATAACGATTTCCTTATAAGACTGAAAAGTCATGTTGTTTCGAACAAGTAGATGTCGTAACGATTTCATAAGTTACCGTAACGATTTATTTAGAACTCGCAACGACTTGCCCGTCATAACGATTTCATAAGTTACCGTGACGATTTCTTTAGAACTCGCAACGACTTGCCCGTCGTAACAATTTCATAAGTTATCGTAACAATTTCTTTAGAACTCGCAACGACTTGCCTGTCATAACGATTTCATAAGTTACCGTAATGATTTCTTTAGAACTTGCAACGACTTGCCTGTCGTAATGATTTCATAAGTTAGCGTAACGATTTCTTTAGAACTCGCAACGACTTGCCGTTCATAATGATTTGCTTTGCACAAAGATTTCTTTAAGCGTTCATAACAATTTGCTTTGCACAAAGATTTCTTTAAGCGCTCATAACGATTTCTTTAGAACTCATAATGACTTGATAAGTGTTCATAACCGTTTGCTCTCTATAATGACTTGTTAGTATTCATAACGATTTCATAAGTCATATAGACAACGACTTTGCAGTTATATCAACTTGATTTTTATCTTATCTCTTGAAGCGTTGACTAGTCAAAGTCACGCATATATCTATCTGTCACTCCTGCATTTATGAGTTATGAACGTATCTCTGCATGCATGCAGACAATATCGTCCATTATTGTGCTTACTCTGTATACATCTTTTAAAACAAGCTATTGGGATTGCTATTCTAGTGAACACTCACATCAACGTATTCTGACAACAAGAGACAATTTGAGTTGTCTACTGTCTAGCATTTAATGTATGCAGGGTCCTGAAGACTTTCTATCATACAACGTTGGATCTATAGACGTCAGAAGACCCTATCTCTTTGCGTGCTCAAATGGATAAAAGATAGTTGAAGCTTCCAAATTTCAAACAGTCTAACGACTACTCAAGAGAGAGACAACGGACACTTCAACATCTATATTTCAAATTGAAGATATAAATACAAGTCAGAAGAATAGAAGAAAACAGATAGACCAGATAGATACTTCAATAGATCTTGTGTTCAAGTATTCAAATTCTTCTGCAGAAAAGTCTAGAGCCAAGAATCTCATTCCTCATCACCTTCAGCTCTTCGCTCTCTGTTCTGTAATAGATTTTCTAAGAGAGCCCGTGTAGTTCTGAGAGTGTGCCTTGTTTAGATCCTTGCTCTCAGTGCTAGTTGCTTCAGATCTTGGCTTGTTAAAAGCTTGATCTAGGGGCTTGAATTTCATTCAATTCCCTTTGAGTTGTTGTTCCCTTCGGGTGTGAAGGAAGACCTGGTAGTATCCAGGGTTTAGTTTCCTTCAGTTGTGAAGGAAGACCTGGTGAGGTATCCAGGGTGTTGTTGTTCCCTTCGGGTGTGAAGTAAGACCAGCTGAGCTAGGTGTTGTTGCGTCCTTACGGGGATTGTACCCTAGTTAGTGAAATCCTGAGTTGTTGCTCAGGGACTGGATGTAGGACTCCTAAGGAGAGGAGGTCCGAACCAGGATAATCCTTGTGTTGTGTGATTGTCTTCTTTGTGTGTTTGATATTTAAACTAACAGTCACTATCCTCCTTCGAAGAACGTTGTGTGAAATTTTTAGTTACAGGTATCTTGTAGATTAATTTTAAAAGACCCATTCACCCCCCCCTCTGGGCTCGTCAACTGGGCAACACCCCGACTAATGCAAAATGCCCTGTATGCAGCAGTTTTTAGCAGAGATGGCAAAAGCGGTGCGTTTCTGTCAGCAGCTTGAATCGCGTCGGGTACAAACGTCACGACTCAAGCTAAATCACGTCCAGTCACTTGAACACGGATCTTAAAGCCCTACAAGGCTATCAGAGCCGCACCTGGTCCCTGTGGATGGACTGTTAGGTAGAAACACGTCGGCCTTGGCCACTGCGACAAAGAATATAAACGCATACGGCCAGGCAGATTCATTACCAAAGTGAATCTCGTGCTCTATGTGGGACGCGATTCCAAATAGACACCTGAGAACAAAAAAAAGGAGGCAGAAAGTAGGGAAGATATACAAGAAATAAAAATTAAAATGTACAGGGACACGTCGGCCTTAGCCGCTGCGACAGCAGAAATGCGTCGCCTCAGGCCGCCGTGACAAGAGTGACGTGTCGGCCTCAGCTGCCGTGACACGAAAATGAAATGCGGCCGGTTTAGTGGATGCGTTATAAACGCGTCCTCTGTGTTGGATGCGATTCCAACAGGCCACCCGAGGACAGAAAAAAGGCAAGAAAGTGGGAGATGTGTAAAAAAGGAAGAAAAATAAACACAGCATGCTTTGCAGAGTATAAAATAAATGTAAAAGAAGGAGGGGCACGCGAGGGTGCCAAGGAGAGTGCCACGTGGGGCACGAAGGAGAGTGCCCACCTCCATTATTGCCTCCATTCATAGAGATGTAGTAGATTCTGTTCTGACCTCTCCAGTCACCTCAGAGACTGGTGGAATTGTAGAAGAAATTGTGGCATCAGGCCACATTGAGGAATCAATGGAAGCATCAGTTCAAGAGGAGCAGTCTAGTGCTCCATCAAGTGTTATTTTGGAAGATGCTCCCATTCAGGGGGAGCAAGAATTCATGGAAGAAGATACTCCCATTCAGGGGGAGCAATCCAAGGAAGGTCAAGAAGAAGAAGTAGCTCCCTATGATGAGCCAATAGGTGATGTACCAATTGATGAAGACCTGCCTCACGATCAGAAAGATGTCAAAGAAGGGGAGACAGCCAGCTCCTCAGATTCAGATGATAATCAGCCTCCTCCAGCTTCAGACGCTAGGCAGAAAGGGAAAGAAGTGGAGCCTGGAGTACCACTCATATCAGATACTCCTCATGAAAGACAAATAAGGCAGAAGATTGTAATAAATCTGAAGCTTGTGATTGAGAGGCTTGATGCTCAAGGCACAATCCTGTGCTCTCTCCAATCAGATGTTAGTTCAATCTTCATGAGCCAAGCATCAGCTACTAAGGAAATTTCCAGCATAAGAAATGTCATGAAGTGGTTTAACCAGGAAATGGGCACCATGAAATGTTTGCTAGGAGACATTCTCAAGGTGGTTGGAGCTCAAATTCCTCCTCCTACACTTCCTGCAGCCTAGGTTCCAGAGTTAGGGCCTTCAAGGCCATCAGTTCAAGAAGCAGGGCCAACAGGGCCAGAAGCAGCAACAGCACCAGCAGAGGCAGCAGTAAATGTTAAAGGGCCATCTGTGCCAGCTGATTAGGTTAAAGGGCCTCCAGGGCAAGCTGAGCAAGGGTCAGGGCCATCAGGGCCATTGGAGAGTGAGTCTGTGCAGAAAGAGGCAGAAGAGTCCTTGGCACCCAAGCCCCCAGCTCCCTCTTCTCCCTCTCACACACCTATTCCTCCAACTCCACCCTCAGCTCCTACAGCTCCTCCTGCTCCGCAAACCTTCAAGAAGCCTCAATCCAGATCTGTTTTCTCTCCAGCACCATTTCAGTCCACCTCATCTCCTGCCTCCTCTACTGTAATTCCTTCTCCTTCTCCTATCCTTGAGGCCCCTCCAGCATCCTCAGCTGGAGCCTCTCCTCCTCCTCTGGTCCCTCCCTGGGACCAGTTGATGACCTCCCAACTACTTCCCACTCTTTTCTTCATCCTACTCCTCCACCCTCTTTCATCACTATCATACCTGAAAGAGCTCAACTCAACTCTCCCTTTATGGAATAGATAAAGGATGAGTTTGAGGAAGGGATCCTCAGGTCTGTGTTGAAGGTTGGAGAACATGTCCATAGGGCAGACTCTTCCAATCTTGCCCCCAAAAAGAGGAAACTTACTTCTACCTCCTCCATTTCCTCTGAACCTCAGTACCCACCTTTGTGGTTTTCTCTCACAGTGGACAACAATATAAACCACTGTACAGAGAATATCTCTCAAAGGTTGTTCTTGCAACTATCATTAACCTTCCTTTTCTTGATCTCACAGATCACTTGCACACCATTCTACCCTACACTTCTCTTTCAGAATCCGAAAAGTCCAAAATCTTCTCTCTTGCCCACTCCAAAACTAAAGAGCAGTGGGGCAAAGGTCACAAGGATCTCCTCAAGAAATTTATTCTTGCCAAATCTGCTAGATTCCCTCCAAGGGACCACTCCCTGACCTTATCAGAATGGTTTAGGTTGTATCATAGAGAACTTTGGGCTCCCTTCATTCAAAAGGAAATGAAAATGATCAGACATTTCATGCTATTCAACAATTACAGATATGTTCATAGACTTCCAGAGGTTCAGCTTAGCCAATTCAGAAAGGCCATTTCAGCTATGACTCCGGATATCTCTCAAACTTCAGATGTTCAGGTAGATTTTGCTACCCTCCATGTGCCTGAAGAATTAGCCCTTCCTCAAATTCATTTTCTAGTTATGGAATCCTCTGTAGGATCCATCATCTTTGAGCATTTTGCCAGAGTAATGGGCTGAATTAAAGTACAGAAAGGTTGCCTGGTTGCTTTTCCCAGATTCCTATTTAGGGAATATCACCAGGGGCATGTAAGTGCTGAAGTTCTAGCCCCCATTCTGTCTGAATGTGAAAGGCTGACATCCTCAGAATGGTCCAAGTTCTACCCTTTGTCAGCTCAGCAGTTGTTTGCTCTCAATGAAGCTCAGGCCAGGGAAGGCAAACCAGCTATTTCTCCAGCTACCTTCTTGGATATGAATTCTATACATCTTGTTAATGACCATTTCAAAGTCTGGGAGGAAAGATACAAAGTATATGTGGCTATGCACAAGGCTCTCAGAGACAACCACAACCACTATCCTGTGACCATGGACCAATTGCTCACCTGTGCCAACTTTGGGGCTCGTCGTTTCCTTAAGATGAACATGGACAAAAATGCATATGCTGATCTCCTCTATCAGCACCTAGATCTTCATCTCAAAAGGATGGCTTCCTCCATGGGACCAACCTACTCTTTGTCTTTTGGAGTCTTTAAAACTCTTTTTGAAGAGCAGGAAGCACAGGCATGGGAAACTATTTCACATTTTGCCTCTCTTTTATCTCTTGCTTTCTATTTACCTTTACCACCTCAAAGTTAATGAAAATTCCCTTGGGTATCTGCTTCTATCTTTTCTCTTCTTTCTTTGTCTCAGATTGTCTTTTTGCTCACTGACAAAAAGGGGGAGAAAATTAGCATGTCTGAAATACACTCCAATTTTTTTTAAGGAAGAAAATTAGCTTGTCATATCTTCAGACTGATTTCAGATTTTTATCCATGCTTATTGTTCAGTTTTGTCATCACCAAAAAGGGGGAGATTGATGATCAGTCTGTCCCCATGTAATTTCAATTAATTACATATGCATTTTGGTGATTAACAAAACTAAACTAGGTTTTATAAGTAATATCTAATGAATATTTCATAAGTCTTAAAGTACAGGAAAAATACCAAGGTCAAACAAGCCAATAAAGGTATGCATTACTTCTCTGAAGCTTTAATCTTTTCAACATGATATTTCTCTAAGTCCATATCGATTTCTGTTGAAATTCATAACGATTTCCTTATAAGACTGAAAAGTCATGTTGTTTCAAACAAGTCGATGTCGTAACGATTTCAAAAGTTACCGTAACGATTTCTTTAGAACTCGCAACGACTTGCCCGTCATAACGATTTCATAAGTTACCATAACGATTTCTTTAGAACTCGCAACGACTTGCCCGTCGTAACAATTTCATAAGTTACCGTAAGGATTTCTTTAGAACTCGCAACGACCTGCCCGTCGTAACGATTTCATAAGTTACCGTAACAATTTCTTTAGAACTCGCAACGACTTGCCTGTCATAACGATTTCATAAGTTACCGTAACGATTTCATTAGAACTTGCAACGACTTGCCTGTCGTAACGATTTCATAAGTTACCGTAACGATTTCTTTAGAACTCGCAATGACTTGCCGTTCATAATGATTTGCTTTGCACAAAGATTTCTTTAAGTGTTCATAACGATTTGCTTTGCACAAAGATTTCTTTAAGCGCTCATAACGATTTCTTTAGAACTCATAACGACTTGATAAGTGTTCATAACCATTTGCTCTCTATAATGACTTGTTAGTATTCATAACGATTTCATAAGTCATATAGACAACGACTTTGCAGTTTATATCAACTTGATTTTTATCTTATCTCTTGAAGCGTTGACTAGTCAAAGTCACGCATATATCTATCTGTCACTCCTGCATTTATGAGTTATGAACGTATCTCTGCATGCATGCAGACAATATCGCCCATTATTGTGCTTACTCTGTATACATCTTTTAAAACAAGCTATTTGGATTGCTATTCTAGTGAACACTCACATCAACGTATACTGACAACAAGAGACAGTTTGAGTTGTCTACTGTCTAGCATTTAATGTGTGCAGGGTCCTGAAGACTTTTTATCATACAACGTTGGATCTATAGACATCAGAAGACCCTATCTCTTTGCGTGCTCAAATGGATAAAAGATAGTTGAAGCTTCCAAATTTCAAACAGTCTAACGACTACTCAAGAGAGAGACAACAGACAGTTCAACGTCTATATTTCAAATTGAAGATATAAATACAAGTCAGAAGAATAGAAGAAAACAGATAGACCTGATAGATACTTCAATAGATCTTGTGTTCAGGTATTCAAATTCTTCTGCAGAAAAGTCTAGAGCCAAGAATCTCATTCCTCATCACCTTCAGCTCTTCGCTCTCTGTGCTGTAATAGATTTTCTAAGAGAGCCCGTGTAGTTCTGAGAGTGTGCCTGTTTAGATCCTTGCTCTCAGTGCTAGTTGCTTCAGATCTTGGCTTGTTAAAAGATTGATCTAGGGGCTTGAACTTCATTCATTCTCTTTGAGTTGTTGTTCCCTTCGGCTGTGAAGGAAGACCTGGTAGTATCCAGGGTGTAGTTTCCTTCGGTTGTGAAGGAAGACCTGGTGAGGTATCCAGGGTGTTGTTGTTCCCTTCGGGTGTGAAGGAAGACCAGCTGAGCTGGGTGTTGTTGCGTCCTTAGTGTTGGGTTCTCATATTGGAGAATGTTGGGTTACAACAAGTGCTTAAATGTTTTTGATGATGAGCAATACTAATTGATGTTATGTGAATGTTCACAAATGGTATGTTTGTTTTTGATGATGAACATTTCATGAACAAGACAAAATTGATGTGTTATGAATGTGTGAAACATGATGAGAATGACAATTGGATGCAAATGAAACACATGTTTTATATGTTCATTATATCTCACTAATTATGTCTTTTAATGTAGGTGAGATTCCATGTAAGACAAAGCCCAAAATCCAAGTGCAAAAGAACAAGACAAGTTGCTGAAATAGTGCACCTGTCAACAGATGACAGTGCATCTGTCAACAGATGAATAGTGCATCTGATGCATCTGTCGACAGATGATTTTTGCCTGTCGACAGATACACTCAGAAATCTATTTCCAGAAAGCCCAGTCTTCCGGTTCTTGCAAACCTGTCAGCATCTGTCAACAGCAGCAAGTCGGCTGTCGACAGACGGAGTTTCGGGAAGATCTAATGGCCAGGATATGATCTATATTTTGGTGTTTCCTTTTAGCATGACTCTCTATGCTTGGACACCACTATATATGGATCATATGAGGATATTTTCGCAGCAAGGAGCCACCATACCAAAACCCTAAGCAAAGGTCAAGATCAAGGCTTTCTTCCTGCTGCCCTGCTTCATCTCTCTGCCCAGAACAAAGAAGAACAACCTTCCAAGCGGAGTTGAAGCCAGTTCGTCCGTGGTTCAAGCTTCTCCATCAACTGATACTTGTCAAGACGAAGCTTGGAGTCTTCTGGACGACCAACGAGAAGAGATCTACATCGGGATTTGATTCTTCATCTCTAAACTCTTCTCCTTTCACTACTTTCATATATCTGTGTGTGTGCACTGATTTGAGATCAGTACGTGGATGTTGTGGAAGTGTGGATTGTTGTTCTGATTGCGTGTTTGCATCAGACAACGTGTGTGGTGTGTTGGTCAGATCAAGGCTAGAGGATCTGATCTTTTGTGGACTTGATCTAGCGTGTGTGGTGTGGTTGAGCCGGTGTGCTCGTGTGTGTGTTGTACTCAGTTCTTGAGTAGTGTGTCCTCACTGTGGGGGGTGGACGTAGGAGTCACGTGGTGTGATCTCCGAACCACCTAAAAAATCCCTTGTGCACTGTGGTTTGACTTATGGTTTGCACTGTATTGCGCTAGATGCATGCATAGGGATTTCGTCTACACACTAACTGTTAGTTTGCTCACACACATTGCATCAGATCAAAGGGGTTTTACTTGAGTAGATCTTTTAATCCGAAGTATTTTCATATTGCTTAAGTTTCCGCTGCAAATCTATTCAACCCCCCCTTCTAGCTTTGCCAAACCGAGTATCCGATCCTAACAATTGGTATCAGAGCAGGTTCTTTGTTTATCGGTACTAATTTGGCAGATCTATTTTGTGCACTTAATTGCTCTAGATCCTAACAATTGGTATCAGAGCAGGTTCTTTGTTTATCGGTACTGATTTGGCAGATCTATTTTGTGCACTTAATTGCTCTGAATCCTAACAATTGGTATCAGAGCAGGTTCTTTGTTAGCGGTACTTTTGGCAGATCTATTTTTGTTGTGATTTGGCATATCTGTTTATGTGTGATTAATTGCTCTGATCGGGTTTATAATTGATTCTGAACTGATCTGATCACTTCGTTGGTTGGTTTATTATCTACTACATACTCAGAAATATGTCTGAGTTCTCAAGTATCATAAGTAGACCAATGATTATTGAGTTTGATGACAAGGTTCATAAAATGCAGGTCTCCTCTATGAAAACAAGCAAGTCTGGAAGGGAAATCAATGAAAAATGCTACATGGCTCATGGAAGCTCAAGAGGCTCTTCTCGTTCAGACGACTCTAGAGGATCACATATGTCAAAGATGTCAAGAAATTCTCAAGAATCAGGTAAATCCAATTCAGACCCATTTGATGCTTCAATATCCAATTTGATTCAGAGAATGATATATCTTATAATGAATTGATAGAATGCTATGAGCTCATGTGCAAACAATTTAAAACTATTAAACATCAAAACAAGAAGCTAAAAGAAAATCTGGAAAAGAATGAAATGATAATTGATAATGCTCAAGCATTCTATGAAGAAAATGAAACATTGAAAATGGAGAATGAAAAATTGGAAAATGAAGTCAAAAACTATGAAATCACATTTTCTAAGTTGAAAGAAGATCATGATCATGTGGAATCTGAAAATTCTGATTTGAAAAATCAAAATGAAAAATTGATTGATCATAATGAAAATCTCAAATTTGATAATGATCAATTGATCAAACAAATCTCCAACATGGCTCATGATCATCAAATAAAAGAGAAATGCAACCAATTGATTGAGGAAAATAATCATCTGAAAAAGAAGATTGAATGCATGTATCATGACAGACCATTAAATGATGAATGGAACAATTCTAAGAATAAAATTGTTGATCTGGAACAACAAATTGCTCAATTTGAAAATGAAAAGAACAAAATGAAAAATAGTTTGGATGTCATGCTAAACAAGTTTCAGACTTCAGAAAAAGAAGTTGTTGCATTAAAAGCTGAAAAACAGAAGATTCAAAATGAATTGAAAAAAACAGGTCTTGCTTCTGTGAAAAATAAGAAAAATGTTCAAAAACAAAATAAAAATTTGAACAAAAATGCAGCAATTAGAAAGAATGTTGTTACAATTGAAAATCCGAAAAAGGAAGTGAAAAAGAAAGCAGGATTGTACAAGGTTTCAACTCCTCCAACAGCTCAAAAAGCTTCAAGGCAATCTCCAACTCCACATCATGCCAAGAGATACCAAAGGGTACCACCTCCTTCTTCTTAACCCAAGGGTGATCAAAGGTACTCTAAAGGATCTCAGAGATTCCAGCAAATGCAATCACACTATGGTAAGCTCCAGGTAAATGCTCAACCGTTTGCTACAAATGCAATAAACTTGGTCATCTTGCTAAATTCTGCTGGAAGAAAAATCAACACTCTCATAAAATCATGATGTTGTGCATGCTTCAAGGCTCCATAATAATCCATGTGTTCATACACACAAGGATAAACATGTTCATAAAGATCAGAAATTTCATGTATCTATGAACAGGAAAACTGCACAAAACAACAGAAATCCAAAAATCAAATCACTTTGGATTTTGAAATCTTTGTTATATCCTAACATTAATGTCGTTGCAGGACCCAAGCAAGTGTGGGTCCCAAAACAAGCTTGATCAACAAGCTGAGATGTCTTGCACCCAAAAATTAGAAATGGATTCATGACATTGGCTGTGCAAGGCAAGAAATGATGGAGAACAAAGGTAAACTATTTTTACTATGATTGAAGACTGTTCAGGTAAAATCTCCCTATCACTTCATATATGAACTGCTGAAATTGAAATGGATTCTTACCTTTATCTGAGCAATGCAAAATGTGTCTTAATGCTACCCCACATGACAATGCCTCTTAGCAATTGGAATCATGCCATCTTGCTTACATAACTGTGCACATGACCTCTTGGTATATCAAATGATGACATGTGGAAAAACAAGTTATGCTTGTTTGGAAACTATCATTATGCGTGAGTAAAATACTCCGCCAAGTACCAAAAGTCATGTAATACATAAGGCTAGTTGTGTGCTTAATAACGTGTGAATTGCTTGATACATTTTCTATGCATATGTTATGGGGGAGTAAGTTTGAAAATGCTCATGAATGCTCATGAAATTTGTGTGCAACTGCTTGTGATGAATGTCTAAATCATGATTGAATTGATGAATGTTATCTCATCACATGCACACATTATGGGGGAGTAAGTTTAAGGCTAGGTGAGTGAAATTCATAAGGGATACCCTTCATATTCAATGTGTACTTATCCCTCAATCTTATGGTTCAAATCACTCTCAATTCAAAGCCTTAAAGCTGAAGTTTCAAAGCCCCTGTCGACAGCCCCAAACAGCCTGTCGACAGATATGGCCTCACAGAACCAAGAAATTGGACTCTGTGTGCTTCTGTCGACAGACAAAAATCCTTCTGTCGACAGCTTTACTCAATTCCTGATTTCCCAGAACCCCAACTGCTCTGTCTGAGTGCATCTGTCGACAGACACTCCCTTGCTGTCGACAGATACACATTTTCTGTAAATTCTTCATCCTTCTTCATAATTTCTTCATGAGTATGTTCATATCATTGATGCAAGGGGAGAATTTGGTATAAATATTCATTATAACCTTTCATCCTCACATAGTATCAAAGTCATATGGTTAATCACAATGATTTTGAAATAATATTTTGAGATTGAGTCTAGGTTGTATCATCTAGAAAACATTGAACAAGTCTAATGATTTAACCTAACTCACTTAAATAACTCCCTTGTGGATGATCATGTTCCTATATGGATTGACAAGTAAGAAGGTTTTTGAACTTAATGTCTTTGCATTGGCCTTTGACCTTAATAAACCTTTTGAACTTGATTTTCCAACTTAAAAAAAAAAAAGGAGAAAAGCTACCTATTTCTAAAGTCAAAAATTAAAAAAAAAAATGTGAATTGGGACAAAGGCAGAGCAATGATGAGTATCACTGAGTAACCGGGGACACGGGCATCACAAATGTCTGTCTTCGCGTCAAAAAGTCCTTTCATTATCTCTCCATAATGGTATGATGGTCACTCACACTGAGTAACTGGGGGTACGGGCATCCCAAATGTCTACCTTCACGTCAAAAGGTAAAAGTGATCTTACTTACCACTTAAATTGTTCAAATGCTAGAAATAGAGTGGAGCCTCCAAGATTTAAATCAAGGGCAATAGGTTGTCTAATGTCAATGTTCATGTAGACATTGCCTTCATTTACCAACTGAACATCACCCACTAAGGTATATGATTTTCTTCAATGGTTTTATTCAAAAGGGTTATCTCATTTTCATGTGTTTTTGAACGATGTATTCTAAATGCTATAACTTGAGATTCCCGGAGTATTATCTCTTAACCATTGTAGAATTTTTATGTGTCTTAATACTAGTGTTTATGACATTTTGTAGTGGGTATCAACCTATTCTCAACCTTGCAATCTCATTTGAACACTCATTCCCCACTCAATTCTTTCACAATTCAGTTATGTGGTCACACAATTCTTTGCTTCATTCTTTACTTGTGTGCACCCATTATCTTTTTGAATGTTGCCAAAAGGGGGAGAAACATCAATTGTGCATAAATTGAAATTTTTGTCATCATCAAAAAGGGGGAGAATGTTGGGTTCTCATATTGGAGAATGTTGGGTTACAACAAGTGCTTAAAGGTTTTGATGATGAGCAATACTAATTGATGTTATGTGAAATGTTCACAAATGGTATGTTTGTTTTTGATGATGAACATTTCATGAACAAGACAAATTGATGTGTATGAATGTGTGAAACATGATGAGAATGACAATTGGATGCAAATGAAACACATGTTTTATATGTTCATTATATCTCACTAATTATGTCTTTTAATGTAGGTGAGATTCCATGCAAGACAAAGCCCAAAATCCAAGTGCAAAAGAACAAGACAAGTTGCTGAAATAGTGCACCTGTCAACAGATGACAGTGCATCTGTCAACAGATGAATAGTGCATCTGATGCATCTGTCGACAGATGATTTTTGCCTGTCGACAGATACACTCAGAAATCTATTTCCAGAAAGCCCAGTCTTCCGGTTCTTGCAAACCTGTCAGCATCTGTCGACAGCAGCAAGTCGGCTGTCGACAGACGGAGTTTCGGGAAGATCTAATGGCCAGGATATGATCTATATTTTGGTGTTTCCTTTTAGCATGACTCTCTATGCTTGGACACCACTATATATGGATCATATGAGGCTATTTTCGCAGCAAGGAGCCACCATACCAAAACCCTAAGCAAAGGTCAAGATCAAGGCTTTCTTCCTGCTGCCCTGCTTCATCTCTCTGCCCAGAACAAAGAAGAACAACCTTCCAAGCGGAGTTGAAGCCAGTTCGTCCGTGGTTCAAGCTTCTCCATCAACTGATACTTGTCAAGACGAAGCTTGGAGTCTTCTGGACGACCAACGAGAAGAGATCTACATCGGGATTTGATTCTTCATCTCTAAACTCTTCTCCTTTCACTACTTTCATATATGTGTGTGTGCACTGATTTGAGATCAGTACGTGGATGTTGTGGAAGTGTGGATTGTTGTTCTGATTGCGTGTTTGCATCAGACAACGTGTGTGTGGTGTGTTGGTCAGATCAAGGCTAGAGGATCTGATCTTTTGTGGACTTGATCTAGCGTGTGTGTGTGTGGTTGAGCCGGTGTGCTCGTGTGTGTGTTGTACTCAGTTCTTGAGTAGTGTGTCCTCACTGGTGGGGGGTGGACGTAGGAGTCACGTGGTGTGATCTCCGAACCACCTAAAAAATCCCTTGTGCACTGTGGTTTGACTTATGGTTTGCACTGTATTGCGCTAGATGCATGCATAGGGATTTCGTCTACACACTAACTGTTAGTTTGCTCACACACATTGCATCAGATCAAAGGGGTTTTAATTGAGTAGATCTTTTAATCCGAAGTAATTTTCATATTGCTTAAGTTTCCGCTGCAAATATTCAACCCCCCCTTCTAGCTTTACCATAACCGAGTATCCGATCCTAACACTTAGGGGGACTGTACCCTAGTTAGTGAAATCCTGAGTTGTTGTTCAGGGACTGGACATAGGACCTAAGGAGAGGAGGTCCGAACCAGGATAATCCTTGTGTTGTGTGATTGTCTTCTTTGTGTGTTGATATTTAAACTAACAGTCACTAACACCTTCGAAGAACGTTTGTGGAATATTTTTAGTTACAGGTATCTTGTAGATTAATTTTAAGACCCATTCAACCCCTTTGGGCTCGTCAACTGGGCAACACCTCGACTAATGCAAAATGCCCTGTATGCAGCAGTTTATAGCAGAGATGGCAAAAGCGGTGTGTTTCTGTCAGCAGCTTGAATCGCGTCGGGTACAGACGTCGCGACTTAAGCTAAATCACGTCCAGTCACCTGAACACGGATCTGAAAGCCCTACAAGGCTGTCAGAGCCGCACCTACTCCCTGTGGATGGACTGTCAGGTAGAAACACGTCGGCCTTGGCCACCGCGACAAAGAATATAAACACATACGGCCAGGCAGATGCATTACCAAACTGAATTGCATCCTCTATGTGGGACGCAATTCCAAACAGACACCCGAGAACAAAAAAAAGGAGGCAAAAAGTAGGGAAGATATACAGGAAATAAAAATTAAAATGTACAGGGACACGTCGGCCTTAGCCGCCGCGACAGCAGAAATGCGTCGGCTCAGGCCGCCGTGACAAGAGTGACGTGTCGGCCTCAGCTGCCGTGACACGAAAATGAAATGCGGCCGGTTTAGTGGATGCGTTACAAACGCGTCCTCTGTGTTGGATGCGATTCCAACAGGCCAACCGAGGACAGAAAAAAGGCAAGAAAGTGGGAGATGTGTAAAAAAGGAAGAAAATTAAACACAGCATGCTTTGCAGAGTATAAAATAAATGTAAAAGAAGGAGGAGCACGCGAGGGTGCCAAGGAGAGTGCCACGTGGGGCACGAAGGAGGGAGGGTAATCAACAAGAAAACGCGGAAAGATGTCCCACTGTGATCGCCAATCTATGGATACCATTTTTCCATTCCTCCTTTTTTAGGGGAGATGCAAAGAACAGTCCACTAAGAGTGGTTTTCGGTGATGATGGATTATGGAGGTGGACATACAAAAAAAAATAAAAAGTTCGTGATCTCCAGGCACGCGAGGGTGCCGAATGGAGGGATGCATGGCGAGGGGTGCGAGTGGAAGAAGTGATCACGAAGAATACCTGTTGGAGCGTGGGGAGATTGCGCGAGGATGTGGGTCCTTTCTTCCTCTACGAGTACGGCCGGCCGTGGTAGAGGGCGCTTTCCTTCTTGATTACCTTGAAAAAGAAAAAGACAAAGAAAGGAAAAGGGGATTAGCCAAATAATGTGTAGTATCGAATCCAAAGGAATGAAATGAAATGAAATGAATGAATAGCATGTGGAACGACTCACCGTATGGTGGCTTTTAAACCCCTAAATCGTAGGTGTGTGTGTATGAAAAAGGAGTATAGGGGCCACGTGGGGCCTAGAGAAAATGAATGAAAAGAGCAACGTGGGGCCGAGAGGAGGTAAATGAAAAGAGCCACGTGGGACCCGGATGAGGTGAAATGTAAATTAAAAGGGAGAAAGGGGAGGGGGTACTTCCCCAAACGGTAGGTGGCACAGTGGCGCTGCCGTCTAGACAGAGGAAGAAGGGGAAGATGCTTCCGCCTCGCTCCGCTCCGGTGCACGTGGAGGAAGACGAAGGGGATGCCGGCTCCGAACTCTGAGGAATGGGAATGTAGCTTGGTGTAGAAGGTCCCCCTGGGTTGGGGTCGAGATGGGAATCCGGCAGGGCTTCGCCACAGTGAGTGGAACCCCCCTTACAAATGACCCTCGGGGGTCTATTTATAGGCATCAGACGCTTGAATCGGGTCGGCTACAGCGAACGCGACTATGAGTGAATCGTGTTTGCCCCAGCCGCCGCGATAAGAAATGTGTTCGCAATGGCTGCCGTGATTAGGAAGCGCCGCATTTGCCGCTTGATTTGACATAAGCGCGATGATTACGGCCTGCGGCCACCTTCAGATTTGCTTAGGGGATGACCGCCGCGTTCTTGAAACGGGTCGGCTACCCCGCTGCGACTTCGTTTTGGGCACGTGGGCCATAAATGAGGCAACTTTCGGGGTCTGGCATGTTAGGCCTAGGACCTAATCGCGTCGGCCTGGTCGGACATGATTCATAGATTTCGCGTGATTCTGAGGTCCGGGCGCTTGAGTGCGACGACTTTTGGGGCCTAGGGCCTAATCGCGTCGGCTAGGTCTGACACGTCTCTAATTGAAACGCGTCTGGACAGAAGGATGCGTTAAGGGATTTCTATATTTTATTTATAAAAACTTGTCAAAACTGACATTAGTATCGCGGTGCCTATGGCCAATGCGTTCATAAAATCGTATTGGGCATTTTCCATAAATAAAATAAACAAACTCCTTGTTGAGTCGCTTACGGCCGCCGCGATAAGGTCCTCTCAGCCTAGCCGCACCCAAGACGCTTGTCGCGACTTGGAATCGTGTCCACCTTTCCAGACGCGTTTAAGAACGCGGTCCCCAGACCCGTCGCAACATGATTAACACGCCGTGGAGAGTCGTCGCGGCATGAAAACAATGCCTAGCCATTAAATAGACCCCGAGAATAGGGGGGAAGCACCGAGGGAGGATGGGTGAGATCCGAAATGATGGGGAAAACACTCTTGCGAGGCAAAATAGGGACATTTGTGGCATTATGGCGTAACATGAAATTTGCCCGCGGTGGAGCCAAATTCGCATGTCTACAGTCTAGTCTTCGCGATATCCAGTTCCACGCACACAAAAGCTTACTGGGTTTGGGTGAGAGCCACGGTTGGCTCATAAATTCTCAGGACTTGACCCAGATTCCCAGCAATGGATCTTAAGAAATCTTGGTAGTAGAAGTTAACTGGGAGCATAGGAAAACCCACCCAGATAAGCATGACTGTCGGATCTGTGTTGAAATCAAACTGAGCTTCCCACTTAAAAAAACGGTATAAGAGACCTCTGATATATAGACTCCTCCTCAAAATGACCTTCAGATAATCCTCCCTATCCGCAAACCGTAAGAGTAAATGTCTATGGTTAAGGACACTAACAATGAAATCCTCCTTGAGTTCCAGCCTTTGAGATAAACAACCTTTAAGATCCGGGATGGAGCTCTCGCCATAAGCGCATCTAACAATGACAGCCAAGTTAAGAGTATCCATGGATTTACCTACCTCTCCCGTGGAGAAGAACACCGCCGGCTCTCCAGAATCTCTAAGACTAGGAGGCTTGATGCCTATATGCATTGGAGGAGGCGGCTTAGATTTTTCTATTATTTGAGCATAGGAGCGCCGCCCCGAAAAGGATGGTCCAACCGCCAAGCCTTGCGTAGCCTCCCCAACCCTGCTAGAGATGCCATAATACCAAGCAGCAGAAGTGATGATCAGTTTATCCCCATGTAATTATAATAAATTAAATATCTATTTTGGTGATTAACAAAACTATGATAAAGGTTACTAACATACTTCTATGAAGTCTAAACACATGAAATAAACCAAGGGAAAACAAGCCAATCAAGTAAGTATTCATCACACTACAACAGTGAGAGTTCAAAGCATCAATATTTGTCTAAGTTCACATCGATTCTCTGTAAGTCAAACGATTTCATCAAAGCTACATCAATTCGATAAGTGATCGCAACAATTTACCCTCACAACGATTCGTTAAGTGATCGCAACGATTTGCCCTCACAACAATTCGTAAGTGATCCACGATTTGCCCTCACAACGATTCGATAAGTGATCGCAACGATTTTCCTCACATCGATTGTTAAGTATTCGTAACGATTTGCCCTCGTAACGATTTCTTTAGTGATCGTAACGATTTGCTATCATAACGATTTCTTTAGTGGTCATAACGATTTGCTATCACAACGATTTCTTTAGTAGACATAACGATTTGTTATCATAAACGATTCTCTAGTGATCACATCGATTTGCTTACACATCGATTTAGTTAATGATAACGATTTGGTCTCATATCGATTTTTAAGTGATCATAACGATTTGGTCTCACATCGATTTCGTTAAGTGATCATAATGATTTGGTCTCATATCGATTTCTTAAGTGATCATAATGATTTGTTAGTGATCACAACGATTTTCTCTCATAACGATTTGCTAAGTTACATAATGACTCTGTCACTGTAACGATTCATCAAGGTACATAACACTTGGTCGCTGTAACGATTCATACGTTTCACAAACGATTCGCTTACAACGATTGGATTATTAATATATATAATGATTTGTGTATACTTCTGTTTACTTATGATTGCATAACGATTCACTCATTGCACAACGATTTCATAAGTCATGCATATAACGATTTCGTGAAGTATAACGATTGATTTTCGAGCTAATTTGAATACGTTGAAAAGTCAAAGTCTTTACGCATATCTTTTGAAGCTGTCCATTTATTACGATAGTAGTATCACTGCATCCCTGCAGATAATATCTTCCATTCTCATGCTTATTCTGTAAACATCTTTTAGAAGAACATAATGGAACTTTTGCTTCTGTATAAAATCAATCTAACGTTGACTGATGACAAGAGACAGCTTAGCTGTTTATTGTTTAAGCTTGTAATGCGTGCAGGTCTCTGACAGCACTCGTCATACAACATTGGACAAAATAGAAGCCAAAGGAATTACAGAAGATCTTCTCTCTGTGCGTGCATGAAGACCGTTGAACGGAAAGCTCTACAGGACCATGCAGTGTAATGTAAACAAAAGTTAGAGACAACGGGCAGTCCAACGTTCAAATTTTCAAATAGAAGATATATATAGAAGACTGAAGCTCCAAAAGAAAATAACCTGAGTTTCAAAACGGAAAATCTTTCACAAGCTTTCTGCGAGCATTCTGAAGAGCAAATCCTCACTCCCTTTTGTTCAAGCTCTTAGCTCTCTACATTAGTGTGTTAGTCTTGAGAGCTTCTATCAACTGAGAGTGTCCCTCACTATGATCTTCCTATCAGTTAGCTTTAGATCTAGCATTGTATAGCTGATCTAGGGACTTGATCTAATTTCACTTTTCCTGTGTTGTTCCCTTCAGTTGTGAAGGAAGACCTGGTGGGGTATACATGGTGTTGTTCCCTTCGGTTGTGAAGAAGACCTGGTGGGGTATCCAGGGTGTTGTTCCCTTCGGTTGTGAAGGAAAGACTTGGTAGGGTATCTAGGGTGTTGTTCCCTTCAGGTGAAGGAAGACCAGCTGGGGTGCTGGGTGTACCCTTGTTAGTGAAATCCTGAGGTATTGCTCAGGGATTGGACGTAGGACTCCTAAGGAGAGGAGATCCGAAACCAGGATAATTCTCTGTGTCATGTGATTGCTTTTGTGTGTTCGATTTTTCCTTCACTAACATAACAATCTGCGAAGTGTGATTTTGTGACTATTCTGTGAACAGGTTTTAAATATTAAATATTTTTAATATCCCATTCACCCCCCCCCCCCCTCTGGGCTAGCTAGCTGGGCAACAAGTGGTATCAGAGCTAGTCTCTTCGACAAAGAAGAAGATCCAACGATCTGAAGAGAAAAGATCAAATGGCAGCCCAAGGTCACTCCGAAGGCCAGTCAGTCAACAGGCCACCTCTATTCGATGGAGAAGATACACATATTGAAAAACAAGAATGGAATACTTCCTACAAGGCTTCAACTTTCAAATCTGGTCAATTGTAGAAGAAGGAGACCTTCTAGTCACCAACGAAAGGACAAATGGATAGAAGATGATAGAAAAAAAGAATATCTCAAATACAAAGTTAAGAGCATATTATGTTGTGCACTTAGCAAGAAAGAATTCAATAGAGTTTCAGCCTGCAAATCAGCGATGGAGATGTGGGAGAAGCTAAGAATCACATACGAAGGTACTAACAAAGTAAAAGAAACCAGAATAGATATTCTGGTAACATAGTACGAGAGATTTCAGATGCAGTCAGGAGAATCTATTACACAAAAGTCAGCACACACACATACCGACATCACAACGGGTTAGCTGGATTAGGAAAAAGCTATAAGAAGGGAGACATGGTAAGGAAAATCTCAGATCCCTACCATCTCTTGGACTCCCAAGGTAACAACTACAGAAGAAGCCAATGACTTGAAAGGGATGTCATTGGAAAAGCTCATTGGGTCCCTCATAGCCCATGAGATAAACATGGAGAGATTAGGAGAATCATCTAGTAGGAGAAGCACACAAATGCTCTCAAAGCAGTAGAAGGCAGCTCGGAGGAAAAAATCTGAAGATGAAGCCAGCAGTGAAGACAGTGAAGACGAAGAAGCTATGCTATCTAGGAGGCTTCAACGGATCTTAGCCAAAAAGAAAAGATATCAGTCCGGCAGAAGACACTTCAAAAAAGCAAGGACTTTAAAAAGGTAGAAGGAAAGGACTCAAAGAAAGGTGAGCCCATTTGCTACGAGTGTAAGAAGCCAGAGACATATTAAAGCAGAATGTCCGAAGCTCAAAAAATCTGAATTCAAAAAGAAAGACGGCTCCAAGAAATTCAGGAGATATAAGAAGAAAGCAATGGCAGCAGCTTGGAGCAACAGCAGTGACTCGAACAGCGAATCAAACTCAAGCAGTGAGGAAGAAGAAGAAGCCAACCTAGCTTCATGGCAAATACTGAAGAAAAGGTAACTTTGACTCATCCTTCGATTCCTTTAATGATTCTGATTCAGATAACTTAGAAGAAGCTTTCAACGATCTTTATAGTAAATATAGAGAAGTATCGAAATTACTAAAAGCTAGTAAGAAAAATGTTCCATGTCTAGAGATTGTAATTCAGATTTAAAATCAGAAAATGAACAACTAGAGAAGCAGCCTAATGAACTTAAGAGAAGAAATGAGTTACTATACGAAAATCTAAAAGATAAAAACAAACAGATAACAGAATTAGAAAAAACAAGAAAGTTCAGACGAACTAAAAAATGAAATCAAAATACTAACAGAAGAAATGATGAACTATTAAGTACGTTAGAAATTTAGTAATGGTTTAAAAATTCGTAATACTAAGAGGAGCTTGAAGATCAGGTAAAAAGAAGAATGGATTAAGTTATATTCCACCAGATAATGAAGACACAACAGTATACCCTAAAATATATCCAACTCCAAAATTCGTACATGAACAAGATATAGCATATAAATCATACTTAAACATGTTCCATATGAAAAGTAGCTAAAACAACATGTTGCAGTCACTACAACAAGCTAGACACACCAAGATATCATGTCCAAATAAATATAAAAGATGGATAATAAAAAGGAAAATCATGACACTAACCAACCAGGACCCAAAAGAACTTGGGTACCTAAAGCTTGATGTTTTCATTAGGAAAACCCTCAGGCATCCAAGTGGTACTTGGATAGCGGATGCTCAAGGCATATGTCAGGAAATAGAAGGCTGTTTACTCATTTAGAAGTTGAAGAAGGCACAGTCACCTATGAAGATGATGGAAAGGGACTGTGATAGGCAGCGGATCAGTGAGCAGCAAAGGCAAAATAGTTATTGAAGATTTCTATGTGTAGAGGACTGAATCACAATCTCATCAGCATCAGCCAGCTATGCGACAAGGGACATCAGATCAGATTTCAAGAATCCAAGTGTAGTATCATGAAGGATGGAGCAGTCATCTTTGAAGCCAACAGAGAAAAGAACTATATGTGCTTTATCTTGAAGAACTGAAAGATCAACATATGCTTAGCAGTAAGTAAAGAACAGTAAACTGAGCTGTGGCACAGAAGATTGGGGCACTGCAGTTTGGATGGCATGAGAAAGCTGATCAAGAGAAGCCTGGTGGAAGGTCTACCAAAAGTAAGCACAAATAAAATGGTGTATGCAGACCATGTGCAAAAGGAAAGCATACCAAGAGTTCCTTCAAGTCGAAGACTGGGTAACCACCTCTAAACTTAGAACTCCTTCACATGGACTTATTCGGGTCAATGAGGACCACCAGTCTAGGAGGAAAGCAATATGATTTTGTTATAGTAGATGATTACTCTAGATTCACATGGGTATCATTCCTGGAGCATAAAGATGACACTTTTGAGAAATTGTAAGTTCAGTAAAAGATACAAAAGACAAGAAGTTTAGCATTGTGGAATCCGATCAGACCATGGAGGAGAATTCCAAAATGAAATATTTGCAAATTTCTGTGATGATCAAGGCATATAGCATAATTTCTCAGCACAAGGACCACAGCAAAATGGAGTTGCTGAGAGGAAGAACAGAACCCTGTTGGACATGGCAAGATCAATGTTGTCAGAATATGATCTGCCAAGATATTTTTGGGCTGAAGCAGTTAAACACATAAGTTACTTATTAACAGAGTAAGATAGGCCCATACTAAAGAAGATAGCCTATGAATTGTACAAGGAAAGAAGACGAAGGTCAGTCACTTCCGGACATTCGGATGTCCATGCTTCATCCATAACAATGGCAAAAGAGACATGGTAAGTTAGATGCCAAATCAGATGAAGGCATCTTCATGGGGTATACTTCTAAACCTAAAGGATATAGAGTGTTTAATAAGCGCACTTTATTAATTGAGCAGTCAGTACATGGTATCTTTGATGAAACTAACCCTTCTTGAGAAGAAGAAGATAGTGACAATGATGATGCAGATGAATTGTCCAAGAAACTAAAGAATACTTCAATTGAGGACAAGGAAGATCCACTTCTGGAAGACCTGCAACAAGCGATATCTCTCATCAAAATCTTCCAAAAGAGTGGAGACACAAGAAAGATCACCCACCTAAAACTATATGGTGATCCATCTGTAGGGGTAAGAACAAGAGGGTAACATGATTCATGTGATTATTTGCTTTTGTTCTCAAAGAGCCTAGGACAGTCAATGAAGCTCTTACTGATGAATCTTGGATTTTAGCCATGCAAGATGAACTGAATCAGTTCAAGAGAAACTAAGTATGGTCAAGGTTCCGACATCAGATCTCCAGTGATAGGCACCAATGGGTATTCAGAAATAAATGGATGAAACTGGTGGTGATCTTAAGAAACAAGGCCAGATTGGTAGCTCAAGACTATTCCCAAGAGGAAGGCATAGATTTCGATGAAATAGCACCTGTAGCTAGACTGAGGCTATTAGGATTCTACTGTATATGCATATGCATCTGCATTAGATTTAAAATTATTTCAAATAGATGTGAAATCTGCTTTCTAAACGGATTTATTAAGGAGGAAGTTAGTGTAGAATAATCTTCAGGTTTGATGACATTGATTTTCCCAACCATGTTTTAAGTTGCACAAAGCTTTATATGGTTTAAAACAAGCACCTAGGGCTGGTATGAAAGGATTAGCTCATTTCTACTAGACCATGTTTTACTAGAGGTCAAGTAGATAGTACAATATTGTCAATCTAAGGTCAAACATATTCTACTTATTCAAATAATGTTGATGATATAATATTGGTTCTACTGACGAATCTCTTGCAAGTACTTTTAGAAACTTATGTAGGGAAATTCGAGATGAGCATGATGGGGGAGCTTAACTACTCCTTGGATTGTAAATTAAGCAAGGGAAAAGAAGGCACCAACATATGTCGAGCCAAATATACCAAGGAACTCTTAAAGAAGTTTGGATTCGAAAATGCCAAGCATTATCAACACCATGAGCACATCAACAAGAATGGACAGTGATAAAGATGGTAGAATGTAGATCAAAAAATCTACAGAGGTATGATAGGATCTTCTGGTACTTAACTACTAGTAGATCTGACATATTGTTTAGTGTATGTATGTGTGCTAGGTATCAGGTAGATCCTTAAGAATCTATTTAATTAGTTTTAAAAGAATTTTAAGTACTAGTTAGAACTCATGATTAGGTATTGGGTATCCAAAATCATGTGAAATTAATGTTAGTAGGATACTCTGATGCTGGACTACGCTAGATGCAAAATAGATAGAAAAAGTACTAGGGTTGTTGTCAATTTCTTGCAGGATGTCTGATATCGTGGTCCTCAAAGAAGCAAAATTCAGTAGCACTGTCTACAGTTGAAGCTGAGTATGTGGCGCTGAAAGCTGTTGTGCACAAATTTATGGATCAAACAGCAACTTGAGGATTAGGGATATATATCAAGAACAATCCCCTATTGTGCAATAACACCAGCGCTACAAATCTCACCAAGAATCCAGTACAACATTCAAGGACAAAACATATTGAGGTTAGATATCATTTTATTGTGCATGTAGCTAATGGGAACATAGATATTTCCTTTATTGATACAAATAATCAGTTGGCAAATATCTTCACAAAGGTCTTATTGAAGAGAGGTTACACCTCGTAGAACGGAATTACGCATGTGTAAATGTGAAAGAATCATCTGTTAAAACTGAAATGTTAATTTTAGAATTTAAAATTATTTTTCCTCCAAAAATTGAGCGAATATTCCAATTATTGTAATCCTTTTAAGTTTGTCATGTCGGTTCGTTATTTTATAAGAATTTATTCCATGAACTAGTCAATTTGTCATTTTTTCCATCATAGGCCTCTAAATCTAAAGGTCATTCTTTTACTTTTCCTTATATCCTGAAATCTGTGCAGCAACGATTCGCATCCATTATCATCTTCCTCCTTCTGCCTGAGGCGATACCCTATCGACTCTGGCACGACTCCCTAAGATTTCAAGCTTCGACCTTTTTCCGCGAGGAAATTTCTGAGGGGTTCTACCCTTTCTCCATTTCGATCATCCAGAAACTCTTCCCCTCCAAACCATGGCCTCTTCTTGTAAGGCCCTCGAATTTGTTGTCATTTTATTCTATTTTATGTGAATTCAGGTGTTGTGTGAAATTGTATAGCATATGTAGATATCTATGTACAATATTAGCTAGTGATACTTATGTGTGCATGTGTGTAAATTAGGTTATAAATTGTATGTTTGCATGTGTGGGTGTGTATATATCCATATATATATATACATCGTACCCATGGTTTCTGCATGTTTTAAGTTCTGGCGAAGGGCCAATTGCATCAACATGGTGGACGTCCATGATAGTCAATGTCCATACGTTGGATGTTAAACTTAAATAAAGGCCGTCAATGTGGACATTAATATCATGACATGCATGCGCTGCAGACCCCAAAATTCTGGGGGCAAGCTACCTCAACCATTGGGGAGACGTCCTCAACGGCGCGAGGAGGCTTCTCATCAAACCCCTGCGTGAGTTGAGAGGTCTCTCTCCTATAACAAACCACTCTTTGCAACCAAAAGACCTTATCTTGGCTTTCGCAAGGAGAAGGAGAGAAACCCTAACCCTGTGGAAAACCTGAGCTTTGAGAGCTCAGATCGGCGGTTTGGAGCTCATCCAGGATTCTACAACGACTAGAAGCTAGCTTGGACATAGGAGGAGGCTTCTTCGACCTCGGACTGGAAGCTACAACACCACAGAAGACGGAGTAAAGGGGTTTGGAGGATCTTGGGACTGCACAAGGAGAGCTCATCGCCCATTTTCACCCTTTAGAGATTTTACAAGAGGCAAGTAACCCACCCACTTCGTCATGTACATGTTAGGAGGTCTCTCATTTTATGAGATGTTATTGTGTCCTGGATTCCCCCATTCTTCTGTATTTGGAGCTCGGTCTGTCTTTTTGCACAGACCAAAACTTGACGGCAAGATCCCTTCGCATCAAGCTCTTCGATTAGCGGCCAACGATATTGCCGTAATCCCCTTTAACGGCCAGACGTGCCGTATGTTCTTCAGGACAGAACAGTGAGCTGTTCTCTCCTCCTATATGATAAATTCCGATGTGTTTTCGCATGAGGATATATTGTAAACACTATATGTATGTAATATGGTTTAATGGATGTGTTGTGAGACTTTTAAACTTTTATATGATTTATCTAAGTTGTTAGAATTATGTGAAATGCATGTGAAATGAAGATCATGGGTATGGTAGCTTACTGTTTGCATGATCCATGTGTAATTTGATTCCATAAAATTTCCAGATGATGTAAATACATGACAGTCCATGTCTCAAAAATTTGGGATTTTCCCATGACTATGAAAACTTGTATATTTATGTATTAGAAAATAGAGAGCATTTAAAACTTCAGAAAAATTACATGTTGTGCAAACCAAATTTTGGGAAAAAATTTCTGTGACATATGAATGATAGGTACAGACCTGGAACGGTCAAAGAACATTCATGTTATGTTCCATGATACATTGAATTATAAATGGCATGAGATGAATGTTTTAATTTCTGCAAATGTAATATGACTCAGAAAAATATGAAAATTTGCATGTGTGATCACAAACCTGAAATTAGTCTGTGGTTACATTCTCAGGTTATTTGGATAATTTAGAGTGATCTATGAAAGTTCCTGCGAAAATGAGTGTTCAATGCATGCTAATATGAACATGGTGATTATGTATGTTTCAACCTGATTAGTGTAAGGTACTGAATGTTTGATTTCTGTCAGTAGTCGTATCATGAATAGGAAAACAGAGCCATGTGTATAAGTGAGAAAATGTAAAGGACATGTGTAATATGTGTGCAAAAATCGGAATGGGTAATGTGTAAGAATGTGCCATATGTGACACGCTTCCATAGAGGGCGTGGAACCGTACCATGGGAAGGTTCAGTGTGTTAAGATCCTAAGGGCATTAGGATGAAAATCCTGGAGATGGACAAGTAACACTGGTTAGGGTGGAGACTGTTCTCCCGGTTGCGCAGTCCAAGAGTCGTCACTGTGTTGCCTAGGTGGCGTCTATGTGTTATGTGTGGTGATGTGTCCTTCTAATGGTGGTTTAGACTATGTGTCACGGCACTAAATTGTGAAATGTGAATGTGAATATGTGTAAATTGTGTAATGTGAATATGTGTAAACGGTGCAATGTGTAAAAAGAGAACTATGTGAATGAGTAATTGTGCAAACATGTGTGAAACCAATGTGTTAGATTGTGAAATGTGATCCATGATATTTAATGTGAAATAGTGTTATCACAGCAACCCTGAAAGTGTATGAAATGATAGTGTGCGTGTGCAAGAATGTGTAGAAAACCATGATAGGAATGTTTCCTTTATGCATGTGAGAATCCCCATGTAGTTGCTATCATGTTGTAGCTATTAATGTGATGATGAGTAGTAGCATGTGATAGGATATTTATTTTGGAATGTCTTAAGTCATGTACCATATGTTTTAAATTTTGTAGAAATACCATGATAGGTTGTCTCTTATCAATGTTCAAGCATGCTATATGTTTTGCTCGTGAATTGGAATGTAGAGCTACTGTGATGTATGCATGAATGATGTGTATGGAGTTATTGATGAGTCTTTTAGACTCACTCCTTGCTTCGGCGTACAAGTTAGTTGGTGACCCGACACCTTTGGAGGAGACAGTGGAGAGTGACTCCGAGCATGTCGAGTAGTTGGTGGAGTCGACATTGTGACTTTTGCTTCATAGTACATAGTGAGGCAGTGTAATATACTATTATGTAATTATGGATGAGCTATGTAATCTGATTTTAGTATTTTATTATGTGGACTTTAGTTCTCTTAAAATTGTTATTTGAACTATGTATGTTAAATGTGGATGATGAAATGAAATGACAAGTAGTCTTTTACTTTCGCTACTTATATCTATATTTATGAGCTTCATCTATGTGTACTAGTGTTGGGTAAATGTCCCACTGTGACGGGACTCACTATACCGATGTGGATTGGTATAATCGTACCGGTATAAGGAGGGTCGTCGCAGAGATTGATATCAGAGCGACCAGGTTGAGATTGCACATGAATATATATAAGTCATCATCCCCTACATGCTGAGTCTACATAAGAATGTCCACATGTGTAGAAAAATAATAATGAGTGGAAAATAGATAAGAAAATAGTTAGGAAATTGAATAGCATAGCTCTAATGGTGGCTGAAATTTATTGCAGCCATGGCTTCGAGAGGTAGACGTGGTGGTGTGCCTGCTCGTGAGGGCGAGCAGAGGCGTGAGGAGCAGGCGGGCCAGCAGCCCCGGCACCACATGGTCCTGTACTTCCCCCACCGCCGCCTGTGGATTATGAGTGTTTAGCAAGGTTTGTGCAGGCCATGCAGACGCAGGCCACACCCAGGCTGCACTCCAGGCTCAGTTGGAGGCTCAGGTTAGCATAATCAATCAAAGTGTAGTCTGTTTTATTAATTGTATGATGTTATGTTGAATGTGTATTATTTGTTGTTTGATGTAGCAGGCTCAAGTTCCGCTCAGGACCATGGTGGACCTTCCATCATGGAAAGATTCAAGAGGATGCTGCCCCCTCTTTTAAGGGGGAGAGCGATCCGTTACTAGCAGAAAGCTGGATGAGAGAGATCGAGAAGATCTCCGGGCTATTAGGTGTCGGACGATGATAAGGTTACTTTAGCCACCTATATGCTACAGGTATGTGCTAGTTTTATTTGTTTATATCCCCTGTTAAGTTGAAGTTGTTTAGTTGGTGCTTAGAAGGTTATGTTACACGAGAGAGCTGATGTGTGGTGGGCTTCATTACTACTACTACCCGGTTCGAGGATGGCGCTATTGAGGTGCTTGGGTGAGTTCGGTGAGGCTCTTCAGGCCTAATTCATCCCCGAGCATATCTAGGACAAGATGGAGCAGGAGTTCCTCTCATTGACTCAGGCCCCATGACCGTGCTCGAGTATGAGGCCAGGTTTGCAGAATTATCTAAATATGCACCTCATATTGTGACAGATGAGCGCAAAAGCAAAGAAGTCAGGGATGGGTCTGAAGCCATCACTGAGGACGAGGCTAGTGGCGTTCGACCATCGTACCTTGGATGAGCACTTAGTGCTGCTTGTAGACAGGAGGGCGAGATGCAGCAGTATCTCTAGGTGAAGAAGGGTTCGCAGAAGAGGCCTGCAGCTATGTTCCAGCGGCAGGACAAGAGATAGCAGTGTACCAGGCACCGCAGCGTCCAGTAACAACCAGCAGTGCACAGGTACTTCTCAACATTCCCTTGGTGGAAGAAGGAGTGTCCCTATTACGGGAAGACATGGTGGTACGGAGTGTGGATGGTAGCGGAAAAGTGCTTGAAGTGCAGAAGTAGCAACCACAAGATCAAGGATTGTCCGAGACTTCAGCAGGGAGTCCAGTGCGGAGCGCCAGCCCCAGCAGCGATAGCAGCAGCCAGCGCCAGCTACAGGAAGACCAAGAAGGCCTCGAGCCCCAGCTCGAGTTTTTCTCTAGCACAAGAGGATGCCAAGCAGGCAGAGCATGTCACCGAAGGTACGGTTTTACTTCTAGTGTGCACGCTCGGGTTTGTTTGATACAGGTGGCACTCACTCATTCAATTCTGAGCGGTTCGCTAGGCAGTTAGCTCTAGAGTCAGCCATAGAGTCTGAGGAGTTAGAGGTCCCTTTGTCTGTGCACACACCTGCAGGTACGGTATCGACTAGGAAGTGCATTCCGTCGTTACCTGTGTTCATTGAGGATAGAGTCCTAGAAGGGTGTTTCTTCTTGCTAAAGATGAAGGACTTTGATGCTATTCTTGGTCTAGATTGGCTAGAGGAGCACTATGCGTTAGTACATTGTCGGGGAAGAGGATTGTTTCCGCATTCCTGGTGGGAACGAGTTCTCTCATCCCTGCCAAGGACTTGGCAGGAAAGTTATCATCTCTGCCATGAAGGCGATGCGCATGGTAAACAAGGGTTGTGACGCTTTTCTTGCCAGCGTGTGTTAGTACCTGAGGCTGATGAGTCACCTACTCTTGTAGAGATCGAGGTAGTGCAAGACTTTCCAGATGTTTTTTTCCCCGATGATTTATCTGGATTGCCACTGGATAGAGAGATAGAGTTCCCATAGGGTTGCTTCCGGCACCTCTCCTATCTCAAAGGCTCCATATCGGATGGCACCTACGAAGTTAGCCAAGTTAAGGAGGCAGTTGCAAGAGTTGCTAGATAAGGGATTTATTCGCCCTAGTGTTTCCCCTTGGGGCGCACCTGTCTTATTCGTAAAGAAGAAAGAAGGATCCACTTAGGTTATGCATCGATTATATGAAGCTAAACCAAGTGACAGTGAAGAACAGGTATCCCTTACCTCGTATCGATGATTTGTTTAACCAGTTGCAAGATGCATCAGTCTTTTCTAAGCTTGATTTGCGATTTGGTTATCATCAGTTGAGGATTAAGAGTGAGGATGTGTCCAAGATGGCATTTAGAACCTGTTATGGACATTATGAGTTTTGGTTCTTCCTTTCGGATTGACCACGCCCCTGCAGCGTTCATGGGTCTCATGAACAGGTGTTTAGGCCTTATTTAGATAGCTTTGTTGTAGTGTTCATGATGATGTGCTGGTCTACTCTCCGGACGAGGCCACACACCGTCGCATTTGAGGGTACTGTTAGAGGTTCTTCGTAAGCATAAGTTGTTTTCTAAATTCAGAAAATGCGATTTCTGGTTGCGTGAGGTTCATTTCCTCAGGCATGTTATCTCCAGTGCTGGTGTTACAGTTGACCCAGCAAAGGTCCAGGCAGTTATGAATTGGGAGATTCCCAAGACCCCTTCGAGATTCGTAGTTTTCTGGGTTTGGCTGGTTACTATCGGTGATTTATTGAGGGATTTTCATCCATCGCCGCCCCATTGACTCAGCTCACTAGAAAGGGAGTGAAGTTTGTCTGGTCCGAGAAGTGTGAGAGTAGTTTTCAATTGTTGAAGACTAAGCTCACGTCAGCTCCGGTGTTAGTCTTGCCGAGCGGTGTAGAGGGTTTTGCTATCTACACGGATGCGTCTCGGATTGGCTTAGGCTGTGTGCTAATACAGCAAGGAAGGGTAGTGGCATATGCTTCTCGTCAGTTGAAGAAGCATGAGAAGAACTATCCGACTTATGATTTGGAGCTTGCAGCAGTGGTTCTGCACTAAACATCTAGAGGCACTATCTTTATGGTGTCAGATTTGAGGTGTACACCGACCACAAGAGCTTGAAGTATCTTTTCTCCCCAAGGAATTAAACCTGAGGCAGAGAAGATGGATTGAGTTCTTGAAGGACTATGACTTCGACCTTCAGTATCATCCTGGAAAGGTGAACGTCTTAGCGGATACTCTGAGTAGGAAGAGACCATCTCTCCAGTAGGACTGGAAGATGTTGGAGGATGCGGCTTGCACGTTGACAGAGTTAGAGCCATCGTTGTGTCAGGCTTTCGTAGCTCAGCTATCCCTTAGATCCTCAGTATTGGATGAGGTGATCGAGTAGAAGAAAGCCAACCCTAGACTCCTAGAGTTAGTGGGCAAGGCAGGCATTGCTCGTAATGAGGACGTGTGAATAGGTTTCATCACCGTGTCTATGTCCCTGATTTGGTAGATGTCCGTGAGCAAGTTTTAGCGAGGCTCATAGATCACGATTCTTTATTCATCCTGTGGGATTAAGTGTGAATGTAATTCACTCTCCTCATATTTTGATGATGACAAGTGGTGACATTAGTGCATTACAATTGAAACATGTTAATGCATCACCCATATAACAACAATACTCAAAGAGCATGTTCCTAAACATTTATTATTCATACACATGATAATTCAATTAACTAATTTATGTGTTTAATTTCTCAGGACAACATTTCTTGCAAAGGTAGTGTCGACACAACCATCACTGGTGTCGACACAATGGCTCAGAGTAAAGGCAGAAATGTGAAGAAAACTCCTCTAGTGTCGACACTAGACCAGGGCAGGTCTACACTAGAGACAGCTCCCAGTGAACCCATCAAACATACCTGGACAGTGTGTCGACACTACTCAATCTTAGGTCGACACTAGTGAGCCTTCCCAAAGGCCTGTTTTTCTGCTGACTACGGCAGGTCGACACTAAACAATCTCAGGTCGACACTAGAGCCTTCTCTAAGGGAATCAATTGGCCAGTCTGGGACAGTGTGTCAACACTACTCAAGGGCAGGTCGACACACTCCGGAAAGTTTGGAACTTAAACTTCCTCCTGGACACGTGGCACCATAGGGAATTGTTGGGTTAGCCTTGGATCGTGTGCCCACGACCCCCAAGGGTACACTTGGAGTATTAGGGGTATAAATACCCTCCTATTGGCTATCCAACATGCAAGAACCCTTTGAGCCTCCCAGAAATCCAGTTGGCGACTAGAAGAGTTCTCCTCCCTGTTCTTGCCTTCCTGTGCTTCCTCAAGCCAAATTCTCATCTGTTCAAGCATGAGAAGTGGAAATTGATCGTTCAAAAAGCAATTGGATCACCTCAAGGAAGCAGATCAAGTAGAAGCCGTCTCTTGTGAAGAATTCAAGGAAGATCCTGATGATCAGATTGCAGAGCATCGCCCAGGAACTTCCAGAGATCAAAGCTCTTCGTAATTCGCCCTTCTATAAGTAGTACATCTGAAGAGAAAAATTCATTGATACAATTCTCATTTTCTTTTTCTCTTCTAAGTGATTCTAAGATTGTGCATGGGTTGTTGCATAAGTCTCATGAATTAACTCTTTTTAGACTAGATCTATTGCTAGAGGATCGAGTCTTGTTTGTCTTTCTAGCAAGTGGTTTGTGAGCCGTCATGCTTAGTGGTTTTTGAGTCGTCGTACTCAAGTTGCAGTTGAGCAGTCTTGCTCAGGTTCTAGAGTAGTCTTACTCTAGAGGTCGTGTGAGTTGTAAACTCAGGTTGTTGGAGTTGTCAGGCTCTAGTGGGTGTGGTGTACCAAGTTGTTTAGTGGATCCTCACTGTGTGAGGGGTGGATGTAGGAATCTATGGTGTTATTTCCGAACCACCTAAAAATCTCTATGCATTGGTCTAATTGTGGTTTGAATTTACCTTTCGTTAGATGCATGCATAGGATCGTTTAAAGTCATCTAATCAACTTGTTCACACACTCTGATTGCACAACTCACTTTATCACTTTTCAAATCTGTGTAATCTGTCTTCAATTCATCTCTGATTCAAGAATTTATCAAAATTGGTTAAGCTTCCGCATTAGTTGATATAGATCTATTCAACCCCCCCCCCTTCTAGATCTTGTCCACATCATTTCTCGATCCTTGAATTGGTATCAGAGCAGGTTTATATCTGATCTGATCTGAGTGATTTCTATTTTTCTGTGTGATTTGCTTGCTTGATTGTTTGCTTGCTGAGTGTTTCCTTCTTTGCACCATCTTTTTAATTTAATGGATTCCAGAGGGTTCATAGCTGAGGTCATTCCATTAATAGGCCACCATTCGTTAATGGAACGGACTATTCTTATTGGAAAAATAGAATGCAAGTTTTTCTTAGAGCCCAAAATTATGAAATCTGAAAAGTAGTGGAGGTAGGTCCCTATGAGAACCAAGGTGAGAAGAAACCTGGACTAGGGAACAGATAAGAAGAGCTACATTGAATTACAGTGCCATGAATATGATTCAATGTGCTGTTCACCCTAAAGAGTACTCGAGAATCTCAATGTGCAAATCTACCAAAGAGATGTGGGATAAACTCGAGTTACCTTATGAGGGAACATCTCAGGTGAAAGAAACTAAAGCTAACATTCTTGTCTCTGAATATGAATTATTTATGATGAAATCTAATGAGACAATTTCTGAAATGTTTGCCAGGTTTATGATAATTGTGAATGGACTGAAGGCCTTAGGTAAGGATTATACGGATGCTGACTTGGTAAGAAAGATTCTACGTTCTCTCTCTTCAATTTGGCACACAAAGGCCACTATCATTGAAGATTCTAAAGATCTGTCCAAAATTTCTTTGGATGAATTGATAGGATCTTTAATGACATATGAAATAATCTAAAGAGAAATGAAGAACATAATTAAAACCAAGCCAGTAGCATTGAAGGCCTCTTCAAGTAACAAAGACAAGAGTCAGGAAAAACTAGTTCTGATGAGTCTGAGTCAAACGAGGATGAAATTGCCCTCATGACTTGGCAATTCAGAAAATTCTTAAAATTTAGAAAAGGAAAACTTTCTGGGAAAAAGAAACTTCTTCAGGTAAAAGAAACACTTCCTTTTCCAATGCTAATTTTAATAAGAATCAAAAATCTGACGAAGTTGTCATTTGTTATAGGTGCAATAGGCCAGGACATATGAGGGAGAATGTCCTAAAAACAGAAAGGAAAAGCACAAAAAGATTCATAAGTTCAAGAAGCCAAAGGCCATGGTAGCCACTTGGTCTGATGAAGACTCAAGTGAAACGGAAGAAGAAGAAAACTCCTCAAGCTCTGAAAGTGAGGAGATCTACTTCATGGCAAATAGCTCAGATGGAAAGGTAAGCACATCTTTCGAAAACTTTTCAGTTGAAGATTGGCAGGATGCTGAATTAGTAGAAAAATACACTGAAATGAGAAAAAAAACAAACACATCAAAAAAGTTTTGAAAACATCTTGCACAATCAATCCTTCAACAAAAGATCTGTGAGCTAGAAAATGAAGTAACAAACTTAATGAAGAAAAGGAAAATCTTCTGAATTTAATAGATGAGCTTAAGCTTGCCTCTCAAAGGGCCACCCATGAATTCAAAGAATTGTCTGAAAAGTTGGAAAAGGAAAACCAAGATAAACAAAAAAAGATTGACGAAATCAAAATCTTGGAACTCAGCTAAAGGAAAAGGATGAAGTCATTGAAACCTTCACAAAAGGTAAGGACAATTCAGAAGCATATTGGGAGCCAAAATGAACTCAATTTCTCATGGACTAGGATTAATAAATAGAATCTAAGAAGACAAATCTGGTGAGAAAAAGGATAAAGCACCATTGATTAAATTTGTCAAAGGTCCTAGTCTTGAGAACACTGAAATTAAGCAAAACAACCAAAAATCTCAAAAACTCAGAATCAAAACAAGGCAACCAGGTCGACACAGTCACCTGACAGGTCGACACCAGTCCACAAGAAGAAGGATTCTGTGGCTGTTGTGTCGACACCAGTCAAGGAGAGGTCGACCTGCTCACAACAACAAAACAAACCACAAATTCAAAATTCAAATAAAATTTTGAAAAATAAGAAAAATCCAAAGAAATGGTTCATGAAAAACCTTCGATCTCCAAGACAGCAAATCAAGCTGATTGGACCAATTCTTGGAGCCAATGGTATCACAATCCATGTTGATATCATCCCCAATTCTTCTATCCAAATTTTTTGATGTACCAACAAAATCCTTGGATTCCACCTCCTCATCTAAATTCTCATGTTAAATGGAAAACTCCCTCCTATTGAAAACAAAAACACTGGTGTTTTCATCCCTAAGGGAAAGAAGAAATTGAAAAAGAAAGAGAACACCACTGTAATGAAGAAAAATCAAAAACAAATCAATTTGGGTGAGAAAAGATTTGATGATCATGTCCAAACATTCTGATGGTCCCAACTCTGTTTGGGTACCAAAATCTTCTCTCCACTGATTACTTTTGCAGGAAGGTCGTGCACCCAATTCAAATGTGTGGTTCCTTGACAGTGGGTGTTCACGACACGACTGGAGATAGAGCCAAATTTTCATTCCTGATTGAGAAGGAGGGAGGTTCAGTAACTTTTGGAGGTAAAAATAAAGGAAAGATCATTGGATCTGGTAAGGTTGGTCAATCTTCCTCAAACTCTGTTGATAATGTTTTATTAGTTGATGGTTGAGATTACAATTTGCTCAGTATCAGCCAACTATGTGACAAAGGTCACAAAGTTGTGTTTGAATCTGATTTCTGTAAAATAATTGATTCATCAACTATAAAATAAATTTTTTGTAAAAAGGGAAAACAATGTTTACATGATCAACCTCAATAAAAACTTTTCTGAAAATCTTTGCTTTGTTGCTAATAAAGATGAAATTGCATGGACTTGGCACAAAAGACTTGGCCATGCAAGTTTCAGAACAATGAATAAATTGTTAAGGCTAAGTTTGGTTAAGGGTCTTCCTGAATCCTTTTCTAATATTGAAAATCAAGTTTGTGGGATTTGTGCCCAAGGAAAACAAACCAGAAATCTTTTAAAACCTTCAATGAGGTACTCACATCTAGGCCACTAGAATTACTTCACATGGACCTCTTTGGCCCAACAAGAATTCTAAGTCTAAGTGGCAAAAGATATGGGTTTGTAATCATTGATGATTTTACCAGATTTACATGGGTTATTTTCTTGTCCCACAAAAGTGATACTTGCCTTGAGTTCAGGAAATTCTGTACCACTGCCTTAACAAACCTTCCATATAAAATCAAAAATTTTGACTGATCATAGGGGTGAATTTGAAAACCAATCCTTTTCTGATTTATGTGCTGAACTTCAAATATTTCACAAGTTTTCTTCACCAAGAACTCCAGAACAAAATGGAGTTGTGGAAAGAAAGAATAGAACTCTTGTGGAAATGGCTAGATCCATGCTCTTAGAAAGCAATTTGCCCAAATCCTTCTGGGCTGAAGCTGTAAACACAGCAAATCACATTCTAAATAGAGCTTTGATCAGACCAAAAATCAGAAAAACCCCTATGAATTATTGAAAAATAAAAAGCCAAATGTATCTTATTTCAAAACCTTTGGGTGTAAATGCTTTGTTCATAACAACAATAAAGAAAATCTTGACAAATTTGATGCTAAGAGTCAGGAAGCCATCTTTCTTGGCTATTCTGAAGTGTCAAGAGCTTTTAGAGTTTATTCTCTCAAAATAAAAATGTTGAAGAGTCTCCACATGTTATCTTTGATGAAAATTCTTTTTCAACTAAAAGTTCTAAGTCTTGCAGGGAAAATCAAGACAGTGAAGAAGATGATTTCGTTGTGGACTCTTCACCAACTGTTGAGGAGCTTGAAGACTTTGGTGAGAACTTGAACATCAATTCACCATCTTCAAGTGGATCAGGTAATGTTGCTCCAAATTTAAGTACCCCTCAACAGGTAATTTCTGAACATCGATTTTGAGAGATCACCCATTGGATAATGTAGTTGGTAATTTGCATGATAGAGTTAGGACTAGATCATCATTCCTGCATGCTCTTGAGGAAGACCCACTAGCTCTAATTTCCCAAATTAAACCAAAGTCAATTGATGAAGCTTTATCAAGTTCTGATTGGATTAATGCCATGCATGATGAACTTCATCAATTTGAAAGAAATCAAGTATGGGAATTAGTACCTAGACCTAGTGACCAAACAGTCATTGGCACTAGATGGGTTTTCAGAAATAAATTGAATGAATCTGGTCAAGTCATTAGAAATAAAGCTAGGCTAGTTGCAAAGGGGTACAATCAAGAGTTTGGAATTGACTTTGAAGAATCATATGCCCCTGTAGCTAGACTAGAAGCAGTTAGAATTTTCCTTGCTTTTGCATCCTCCATGAAATTCAAAGTCTATCAAATGGATGTTAAAAGTGCATTTCTAAATGGATATATAAGGAAATGTTTTTTGTTGAACAACCTCCTGGATTTGAAAATGAAAATCATCCTAACCATGTTTTCAAGCTTCATAAGGCTCTCTATGGTCTTAAACAAGCTCCAAGAGCTTGGTATGACCGTTTGAGTTCCTTTTTACTTGAAAAAGGATATTCTAGAGGAAATGTTGATCAAACATTTTTCACAAAAATAGTCAATAATCAAATAATTGTTGTCCAAATTTATGTTGATGACATAATATTGGATCAACCAATAAAGCCTGTGTACTGAATTTTCAAATCAAATGAAAATAATTTGAAATGAGTTTAATGGGAGACTTAAAGTTTTTCTTGGGATTGCAGGTTAACCAACACATGAGGGGATCTTCATAAGTCAAACCAAGTATGTCAAAGAACTTCTGCAAAGGTTTGGCTTTCAGAACCTCAAGCATTCAACACCAATTGCTATTAATGCTAAGCTAGAAGAAGACTCACTTGGTAAGTCAGTAGACCCAAAGACCCAGAGGTATGATTGGTTCTCTACTCTATCTTACAACTTCTAGACCTGATATTCTTTTTGTGTGTTTGTGTGCTAGATTTCAATCAAATCCTAAGGAAAGTCACATGTTAGCTGTTAAAAGAATTTTCAAATATCTTGTTGGAACATGTGATTTAGAATTTGGTATCCTGCTGGTTGCAAGTTAGATTTGATTGCCTATTGTGATGCTGACTATGCTGGATGTAAATTAGATAGAAAGAGCACAAGTGGCTTGTGTTTATACTTAGGTGGGTGCCTAATTTCTTGGGCTTCTAAAAAGCAACATTCAGTTGCTCTGTCCACTGCAGAGGCTGAGTATGTTGCAGCAGGTAGATGTGGAACTCAAATTCTTTGGTGAAACATCAACTTCTTGATTACAACCAAGAGTTAGGTTGTGTTCCCATCCTTTGTGATAACACAAGTGCAATAAATCTGTCTAAGAATCCCATTCAGCATTCAAGAACCAAGCATATTGAAATTAGGCATCATTTCTTGAGAGATGAGGTAGCAAAGAAATCTTTTGAACTCCATTTCATAGAAACTGAAAAACAAATTGCTGACATCTTCACCAAACCTCTTCCTGACAGTAGATTCTCATCTTTGGAGAGAGCTTGGCCTTTGTAAATGTCCATTTTCTTGATCTCTCTCATTGGGTTTGGGTTGAATGTTATGCACTTTCTGAGGGGGAGTTCTTTGCATCATCATTATCCTTTGCTTCCTTGATTTATACTGATCATATCTCTCTCCATTTCACTTTCATGTCTTTTTGACAATGGATTCTTCAACTTACATTGTGTTGAATTTCTTGGTATATCAAATGGTGACTTGGAGAAGGACAAGTTATGCTTGTCTGGACACTTTCACTATGCGAGAGTATATGTCTCCGCCAAGTACCAAGAAATGAATATGCAATGGCTGAGGGGGAGTCTTCATTGTTCAAAGAGATAATTTTATCCTTGTTTAAACTCTTGCATATCTTTGTCTTGATGAAAGTTGATGGAATCATCATCTCAGGGGGAGCTTTAGAATTCACAAATCATTACTCTTGCAAAATCCACATTCTTATTGATTTACACCAACTTCCTTGCATGATATCCTCATTGAGTCAACTAGACCTCAAAATGATCTTTTGAGTGATCTACTACATTTTTTCACAATCAACTCTCAACTACATTCCTCATCACTGAAGAAATTCAAAACTCTTTAAAAGACTGAAAACCAATGTGTGTCTTGATCCTAATCATCTTTTTTTCAACTGACATGAGAGATAAATGATTTCCTTTTTAAACAATGTCTCCAAAACACACTCATCTCAACAGAACAATGGCATCTCTACTGAGAAACTACACACCTTCACAATGAATGAAGAGCTATGTATGTCATGAGGTATTGTTGCTATCTCTGTTCAAAGGGGATTTCAATTAAAAAAAAAAAAAACTACATATTTCGATGATGACTGAGTAACTGAAAATATTGGCGTTTGATCAACGTATATTTTCAAGTCAAAAGTTGTCATTTACCCTTTGAAACTTGATAATGGGTAACTCTCAAGTATCCAGGAACTATGGTGTGTAAAAAGCATTAGTTCTTGAGTGAACAAGACTTACCACATTTGAAAGTTTGATTTAAAAAAAAAAAATGTGTGTGTAACCAAGGAGAATTGCCTCAAAGGAATCATCATTCCTTCTCATCAGTTTGTTTTAAAGATGTTTGCCTTCATCACACTTGATTTCAATCTAAAAGATATTTGGATTTTCTTGTATTTGAAGAATTTAGTTGGTTGTCATTGATTGTTGGATGCATTATATCCCTCAATTTATCATTTTATTGGCTCAAGTCACCTCATGTTCATATCATGTTGGATGTTGTGTTAAAACTAAAAGTCTGTTGAATTTCTGCAATTTATGGTCACTGAATTTTTTAGCATCTTAAAATTCCTTGAAATGTTAATTCCATTGATTGGTCATCATCCTAAAGATGTCCCAAAACTCCCACATTTTTCCATGCTCAAATACTCACTTTTGTTCAGGCCAGGTCGACACTATCAGTCCCTAGTGTCGACACTACTTCCTGTCCGAGAGGCTTTAGGCTTGGGCGCCGGTTAAACTCGTCTGAGTTCCCGCGGGGCATCACATCCCTAAAACCCTTTTTATTCCCTTGTCGACCCCATGGCCATTCTTTCCCATTCAAATCGGCAGGAAACCCCCATCCCCTTCCCTCCATCGACCCTTGCTTCCTCTTCTTCCCCCTTTTCTTCCTCCTCATCCCCTGTTCTTCCTCCTCCTTGCTTCTATGGCGCCGAACATCAACCTCGTGTGGAGCAAGAGCCAGAGCGACGGCTCAAGCTATCCGTGTGGATGAACAGCCTCCCACTGAGCGACGGAGTAAAAGAAGGCACGACCCTGTGGAGCAGCCAGGGCAGTCTTCAGCCTCCAAAAGAGGTAGGGCATCCTCCTCTGTCAGAGGTAGAGGTTCCTCACATGCTAGAAGGAGGATCTTGGTCTCCTCTCCTGAAGTCTCTGAAGAGTCCTCCTCAAACCCTTCTGAGTCTGATGCCACACCTTCCAAACAAGTGCGTGAAGGTAGATCAATCCTAAAGCCCCGATTGTCAACTTGGATGACAATGACCTTCGTACTACCTTTCTGAAATCATTGAGTTTTTCAGCTTTCAATCTTGGTTGCCATTTATCTCAGAATTTCGGATTTTTACCCTAAACTTGTCCAAGAATTCTACTTGAATTTGATATGTGATGAAGATGGTTACAAGTCTAAAGTTCAGGGTATTGCTATTGACTTGCCAATCTCTTTGGCTGCCACTTTGTTCAGAATTCCTGATGAAGGAACTAACTACCATGAGTTTGAGTTTAATCTTCATGAAGCCTATACATTGTTGACTGGTCTTCCAGAAGATCCTTCTGATACAAAGCAGACTCATGTAAGCAAATTCAACACAATAAATTCCCTCCAGTGTTGAGAACCCTTCACCACATACTCACTACCATCATAACTCCCCAAGGTGGTGGAAGGGATAGGCTTACAGACATCCAGAGATTTATGCTCTACTACATGAAGAAAAATCTCAAGGTCAATGTCATATGTTTCAGAATCTCCGAGACCACCAGGAATGATCTACATAGGTCTCTTCCATATGCAGCCCATCTGACTCCTGTGTTTGAGCATTTTGAAATTCCTCTTGCAAATGAAAAGACTCAAACAATTCCCAAGGCAAATGTTTATTGCTTTAAGCATTTACAAAAGTTTATGGGGTTCAGACTTGAAGGTAATCAAGTTAGGAGAGGACCAATTGTTGAACATCCTCCTGCTGAGGACCAGCCTCTGCTGAGGACAACCTCCTGCTGAGGACCAGCCTCCTACTGAGGACCAACCCCCCATCAATGAGGATCAGCCTCATGTTGAAGGAGATACCCAGTTACCCCAAGCTGAACCATTCACTCCTTCATTTCAAGACTCCTCTCCTGTTCACCCCTCTATGGACTTACCCACCTTCATCCCACAACCTCAATCTCAAGCTCAAACCACTCATGTCTTTGGTGGACCCACTGTTCCCCAGAGTTGTACTCCTTTTAAATGAGAAATTTGAAGCTTTCACCTCCTCAATTCAAGAAATGTCAGAAAGCTTCAACTTGAAAGTTCAAAGGCTTGAGAATGCTGTGACTGCTAAATTCATTGAGCAAAAGGTAGTTTCAGACTATGCTGCACAAAGGTTCAACAGGTTGATTGGGACAATGGCAGATGCTTCGTTGAGCTGAAGGAGCATCAAGACAAATTGGAAAAAGTTCTTCTGGGAATCTTGGCAAATTCCCAAGCAGATGTCTTCAACACCAAGGAAACTCTTTCACAAATCACTAAAACAAGATTGTCATTTGCTCACCTTGTTGATGACTTAGAGAGTATGAAGAACTTATCAGCCCACATTGATAATGAGATGACTGATCTCAAGAAGGAATTGAGGAACATCAATAGTCATGGTCTTGGTAGTTCATCCTCTAGTGCTCCATCATCAACTGTTGATTGTCTGCTCTTCAGTCCTCAATTTCTAACAATAGCCAAAGACTTGAAGAAATTGTTCATACAAGGCTATCCACTATGCAGAGACAATTCAACATGAACTTCATGCTATGGATTCAAGACTCAAAGCTATAGAGTCCATCCTCCTCCCAATTCCTCATCCTCCTCCTCAAACTTAATGTAATGTGTCTTTCCTTTGATGTTGTCAAAGGGGGAGAAGATAGAAGAGTGGAAAGAAAGTTTTTGTTTGAAATACTTTTGTGAATGTATAAAAATGATCACATCCCTGTGAAGGCAAAGTTGTTTGCTTTAATGAAATGAAATGAAACATCTTTGTTTTCAATGTGATTGAGATTGTCTTTGAATGAATGTTAATGGATATCAATTGTATGTGGAATGTCAAGCTGCTTGGCTATTTGTGGAAATGGTTATCTTTAGTAACAACACTCTTGTGAATTTCTTTAAAAAAAAATTCAAATGTTACTAAAACTTGTTCAATAGCCTTTGACAATTGTGAACAAAAAGAGTTGAAACATATCTCATTGTCATTCACTGTATTTCAAATTGGATGTGAATAATTGAATTGCTTAAAATCACACTTTGTAAAACCTTCAAATTTTCATATGAACCTAATGTTGCCATCATCAAAAAGGGGGAGATTGTTGGGATTAAGTGTGAATGTAATTCAACTCTCCTCATATTTTGATGATGACAAGTGGACTTTAGTGCATGACAATTGAAACATTTTAAATGCATCACCCATAGAACAACAATACTCAAAGAGCATGTTCCTAAAAACATTTATTATTCATACACATGATAATTCAATTAACTAATGATTTATGTGTTTATTTTCTCAGAGACAAACATTTCTTGCAAAGGTAGTGTCGACACAACCATCACTGGTGTCGACACAATGGCTCAGAGCAAAGGCAGAAATGTGAAGAAAAGATCCTCTAGTGTCGACACTAGACCAGGGCAGGTCGACACTAGAGACAGCTCCCAGAGAACCCATCAACATACCTGGACAGTGTGTCGACACTACTCAATCTTAGGTCGACACTAGTGAGCCTTCCCAGAAGGCCTGTTTTTCTGCTAACTACGACAGGTCAACACTAAACAATCTCAGTCGACACTAGAGCCTTCTCCCAGGGAATCAATTGGCCAGTCTGGGACAGTGTGTCGACACTACTCAAGGCAGGTCGACACACTCCAGAAAGTTTGGAATTTAAACTTCCTCCTGGACACGTGGAACCCTAGGGAATTGTTGGGTTAGCCTTGGATCATGTGCCACGACCCCCAAAGGTACACTTGGACTATTAGGGGTATAAATACCCTCCTATTGGCTATCCAACATGCAAGAACCCTTTGAGAGCCTCCCAGAAATCCGGTTGGCGGCTAGAAGAGTTCTCCTCCCTGTTCTTGCCTTCCTGGTGCTTCCTCAAGCCAAATTCTCATCTGTTCAAGCATGAGGAGTGGGAATTGATCGTTGAAAAAGCAATTGGATCACCTTAAGGAAGCAGATCAAGTAGAAGCCGACTCTTGTGAAGAATTCAAGGAAGATCCTGAAGATCAGATTACAGAGCATTGCCCAGGACTTCCAGAGATCAAGCTCTTCACAATTCGACCTTCTATAAGGGAGTACATCTGAAGAGAAAAATTCATCGATACAATTCTCATTTTCTTTTTCTCTTCTGAGTGATTATGAGATTGTGCATGGGTTGTTGCATAAGTCTCATGAATTAACCTTGTTAGACTAGATCTATTGCTAGAGGATCTGAGTCTTGTCTGTCTTTCTAGCAAGTGTTTGTGAGCCGTCGTGCTCAGTGGTTTTTGAGTCATCGTACTCAAGTTGCAGTTGAGCAGTCTTGCTCAGGTTCTAGAGTATCTTACTCTAGAGGTCGTGTGAGTTGTAACTCAGTTTGTTGAGTGGTCAGGCTCCAGTGGTGTGGTGTACCCAGGTGTTTAGTGGATCCTCACTATGTGAGGGGTGGATGTAGGAATCACATGGTGTGATTTCCGAACCACCTAAAAAAGCTCTGTGCATTGGTCTAATTGTGGTTTAAATTTACCTTTCGTTAGATGCATGCATAGGATCATTTAAAGTCATCTAATCAACTTGTTCACACACTCTGATTGCACAACTCACTTAATCACTTTTCAGATCTGTGTAATCTATCTTCAATCATCTCTGATTCAAGAATTTATCAAAATTGGTTAAGCTTCCGCATTAGTTGATATAGATCTATTCAACCCCCCCCCCTTCTAGATCTTGTCCACATCTTTTCTCTCGATCCTTCACATTCGGGTAACACTAAGATGTACCAGGATTGAAGAGGTCCTTTTGGTGGTCTGGCATGAAGAAGGATGTGGCAGATTATGTATCCCGGTGTTTAGTATGCCAACAAGTGAAGGCCGAGCGAAAGCGACCATCCGCCTTATGCAAAGGATGGAGATCCCAGTATGGAAGTGGGAAGCTGTCACGATGGATTTTGTCTCGGTTTGCCTCGATCTAGAAGGGGCAATGACTCAATTTAGGTAGTTGTAGATATTTCTCGAAGACTGCGCATTTCTTACCTATGAAGAAGAAGCAGTCGGTTGAGAGTTTAGCTAGATTGTATGTTAGTAGTGTGGTTAGATTGCATGGTGTGCCGAAGTCGATCATTTCGGATCGAGATCTGAGATTTACTTCGAGATTGTGGAAGGGTCTTCAGGATGCGTTAAGTTCGGAGCTGAAGCTCAGTTCAGCGTTTCATCCCCAGACGATGGACAGTCCGAGATGACTATCCAGACGCTCGAGGATATGTTGAGGGCGTGTGTGCTGGATTGGAAGGATGATTGGGAGCATCATCTACCTTTAGTGGAGTTCGCATACAACAACAGCTTTCATGTGAGTATTGGTATGGCTCCATTTAAGGTGTAATATGGTAGGCCCTGTAGATCTCCCTTGTGTTGGGAGGAGACAGGCAATAGGCAGTTGATCGGTCTGGAGTTAGTTCAGGAGACTTCGGATAAGATTCAGTTGATTAGGAAGAGGCTTGTTGCGGCGCAGGATAGGCAAAAGAGCTACACCGACAACAGGAGGAAGGATCTAGAGTTCGAGGTGGGTGAGCATGTCTTCTTAAAGATATCATCTACTCGTGGTGTAGTAGGGTTGGCAGGCATAGCAAGTTAAGCCCTAGATTCATTGGCCCATATGAGATTCTCAGACGATTGGGTAGCATGGCATATGAGCTAGCTTTACCCCCAGCTTTAGCTAGTGTTCATCCTGTTTTCCACGTTTCTATGCTCAAGAAGTATGTCCGAGATCCATCTCATGTGATTAGTTACGAGCCAGTGGAGATTCAGCCAGATCTGTCATATGTGGAGCAACCAGTAGCTATTCTTGACCGGAAGGTTCAGCATCTCGGAACAAGAGTATTACGTCGGTAAAGGTTTTATGGCGGAACTTCTCACGAGAGGAGGCTACTTGGGAGCTTGAGGATGCGATGAAGAAGAAGTATCCATGTTTGTTTGAGTAGTTTTGTTTAAACATTGAGGACGAAGTTTCCTTAAGGGGGAGAGGGTGTAAGGCCCTCGAATTTGTTTGTCATTTTATTCTATGTTATGTGAATTCATGTTTGTGTGTAACTTGTATATGCATATGTAGATATCTATGTACAATATTAGCTAGTGATACTTATGTGTGCATGTGTGTAAATAGGATATAAATATTGTATGTTTGCATGTGTGATGGTGTGTATACTATACCATATATATATATACATCGTACGCATGGTTTCTACATGTTTTTAAGTTCTGGCCGAAGGGCCAATTGGTGTCAACATGGTGGACATCCATGATAGTCAACGTCCATATCGTGGACGTTAATACTTAAATAAACGGCCATCGATGTGGACGTTAATATCACTAACATGCATGCGCTGCAGACCCCGAAATTCCGAGGGCAAGCTACCTCAACCATTGGGGAGACGTCCCCAACGGCTCTCAAGCCTTCTCATCAACCCCTGCATGAGTTGAGAGGTCTCTCTCCTATAAACAAACCACTCTTTGCAACCCAAAGTCCTTCTCTTGGCTCTTTGCAAGGAGAAGGAGAGAAACCCTAAGCCCTGTGAGAAAACCTGAGCTTTGAGAGCTCAGATCTGGCGGTTTGGAGCTTCATCCGGCAATCTACAGTGACTAGAAGCTAGCTTGGACATAGGAGGGCTTCCCCGACCTCGGACTGGAAGCTACAACACCATAGAAGACGGAGTGAAGGTGTTTTGGAGGCTTCTTGGCACTACCCAAGGAGAGGTTCGTCGCCCATTTTCACCCCTTTGGAGATTTTACAAGAGGCAAGTAACCCACCCACTTCGTCCATGTATGTGTCTAGGAGGTTTCTATCATTTTTATGAGATTTTATCGTGTCCTGGATTCCCCATTCTTCTTGTATTTAGAGCTCGGTCTGTCTTTTTGCACAGACCGGAACTTGACGGCAAGATCTCTTGCCGTAAGCTCTTCGATTAGCGGCCAACGATATTGCCGTTAATCCCCTTTAACGGCCTTTCTGTGCCATTAAGTTCTTCAGGACAGAACAGTGACCTGTTCTCTCCTCCTATATGATAAATTCCGATGTGTTTTCGCATGAGGATATATTGTAAACACTATATGTTATGTAATATGGTTAATGGAATGTGTTTGTGAGACTCTTATACTTTTCTGTGATTTATCTAAGTTGTTAGATTATGTGAAATGCATGTGAAATGAAGATCAAGGGTATGGTAGCTTAATGTTTGCATCATCCATGTATAATTGACATCCATAAAAATTTTCAGATCATGTAAATGCATGACAGTCCATGTCCCAAAAATTTGGGAAATTTCCCATGACTATGAAACTTGTTATAATTTCTGTATTAGAAAATAGAGAGCATGCCTAGATTGTTTTAAAACTTCGAAAAAATTGCATGTTGTTGCAAAAACATTTCGGGAAAAATTTCTGTGACATTATGAATGATAAGTACAGACCTGTGAACGGTCAAATCGAACATTCATGTTATGTTCCATGATAAATTGAATTATAAATTGCATGAGATTGAATGTTTTAATTTCTGTAAATGTAATATGACTCAGAAAAATATGAAAATTTGCATGTGCGATCATAAACCTGAAATTAGTATGTGGTTAAATTCTCATGTTATTTGGATAACTGTAGAGTGCTCTATGAAATTTCCATGCGAAAATGAGTGTTCAACGCATGCTAATATGAACATGGTTAATATGTATGTTTTAACCTGATTAGTGTAAGGTACTGAATGTTTGATTTCTGTCAGCAGTAGTATCATGAATAGGAAAACAAAGCCATGTGTATAAGTGAGAAAATGTAAAGACATGTGTATATCATGTGTAATATGTGTGTTAAAATCGGAATGTGTAATGTGTAAGAATGTGCCATGTGTGACACTGCTTCCATAGAGGGCCGTGGAACCGTACCATGGAAAAGTCCCCATGGGAAGGGTCAGTGTGTTAAGATCCTAAGGCATTAGGATGAAATCCTGGAGGTGGACAAGTACCACTGGTTAGGGTGGAGACTTGTTCTCCCGGTCTGCGCAGTCCAAGAGTCGTCACTATATTGCCTAGGTGGCTTCTATGTTATGTGTATGTGATGTGTCCTTCTAATAGTGGTTTGGACTATGTGTCACGACACTAAATTGTGAAATGTGAATGTGAATATGTGTAAATTGTGTAGTGTGAATATGGGTAAACGTGCAATGTGTAAAAAGAGAACTATGTGAATGAGTAATTGTGCAAACATGTGAAACCAATGTATTAGATTGTGAAATTGTGATCCATGATATGTTAATGTGAAATAATGTTATAATAGCAACCTGAAAGTGTATGAAATGATAGTGTGCATGTGCAAGAATGTGTAGAAACCATGATAGGAATGTTTCCTTTTATGCATGTGAGAATCCCATGTTAGTTGCTATCATGTTGTAGCTTAATGTGATTGAATGAGTAGTAAGCATGTGATAGGATATTATTTGGAATGTCTTAAGTCATGTACCATATGTTTTAAATTTTTTAGAAATACCATGATAGGTTGTCTCTTATCAATGTTCAAGCATGCTATATGTTTTGCTTCGTGAATTGGAATGTAGAACCTACTGTGATGTATGCATGAATGATGTGTATGGAGTTATTTGCTGAGTCTTTTAGACTCACTCCTTACTTCAGCGTACAGGTTTAGTTGGTGACCCGACACCTTTGGAGGAGACAGTGGAGAGTGACTCCGAGCGTGGCGAGTAGCTTTGTGAAGTCGTCGTTGTGACTTTTGCTTTCATAGTACGTAGTGAGGCATTGTAATAGAACTATTATGTAATTGTGGACGAGCTATGTAATCTGATTTTAGTATTTTATTTATGTGGACTTTAGTTCTCTTAAAAATTGTTATTTGAACCATGTATGTTAATGTGGATGATGAAATGAAATGACAAGTAGTCCTTTTACTTCCGCTACTCTGTATCTATATTTATGAGCATCTCAGCCATGTGTACTAGTGTGGGTAAATGTCCCACTATGATGGAACTCACTATACCGATGTGGATTGGTATAATTGTACCGGTATAAGGAGGGTCGTCGCACTTCTGGTGTCTCCAACAGCATCGGTGGCTATGGAGCTGCATTTCTTACCGTCGAGCAGCAGGAAAGATATGCTTCAGTAAAGACCAAGCTTTGCGGCCACAAAGCAGTAAATGTAGCTGACTTGCAGAAGAATGGATTGGGCAGTATCATCGCAGCTATGGGCAGATTGAAGTGGACAAAGATAGCCACCCTATCAGAAGTAAGTTATCCGGACCTTGTGAAAGGTTTCTATGTATGTCTGAAGATAGAGGACGACGGAACTTGACTTCCATGGTCAAGGGAACTCATATTAGGGTCACACGAGACCTATTGGCATCTCTCTTTGATGTGACTACCTCCGGACACAATGGAGTTCACACTGTGGATATCCAGGCGAAAGCTTTAGGAATTATTGGTCCCGAATTCAGATTGAAGGATGGAAAACTAGACATCAACCAGTTGAATGCGTTTAATCGCTTATTGCATTTAATGTGTGTCAAATAGTAGTCCAAGGAGTGCCACCTTCTCCACTTGCACAAAGGCGGATTCCACCTGATGTTCTGGCTGTCAGAACCAAGAAATCAACACTGCAGAGATTATGATTGAAAGGATGAAGTTTTCAAGTGCACAGGTATGGGACACAAAGAGAAGCTGAACGTTTCTCTACCTTATGCTCATCTGCTCACCAAGATTTCTACATTATGGCATTAGCGTGGTGGGAGATGTGTCTGAAAAGATGGGCCAAGATATCCGGTCCAGAAATTTGAGAAAAAGTGGTTTTTCGATTGTCAATGGGGTCTGGACAAAGACTTATGTGGCTGAAGCCCAAGAAGGTCAGGAAGCAGCTGGCATAGTTCCTGTGTTTCCAGAGGTAGAAGCAGTTCAGGCAGCAGCAGAACCAAAAGTAGCAGCAGCACCATCTGTGGAAGCAGAAGAAGCAGTAGAAGCATAATCTAGCAGCAGAATTGAGGATATACCTCCAGAGGATATTGAGCCCATTCGGCAATGTTCAGAGGATCCTCTTCCCTCTTCCCGAGTAGGCTCAGTACTCAGAGATGTACTGGAATCCATCAAAGCACTCTAAGGGATCCAGTAGTTAATGAAGTTCAAATTGCAGAAGCTGTGGCGTCAAGCCACATTGATGAGATTGTTATGGAAGATGCTTCCAGTCAGGGTGAGCAAGCAGTTACTCGTGAAAACATAGTTGTAGAAGATGCTCTCATTGAGGGGGAGCAACATATTGATGAGCAAGCAGCAAGTCAGGGGGAGCAAATTGCCAATGCCCCCATTGATGATCAGTTTAGAGAAGGCATTGTGGAAAGTGCCTCAGAAGAAGAAAATGAAAATGTTGACCATGAAGAGCCGTGGTTTGGGCAAGAGAAGGCAAAGGAAAAGGTCTAGCTAAAGAAGTTCCTCTCCTCACCAGTACGTCACACAGGAGGTCTGGAAAAAAGAAGTTGAAAGTAAATTTGAAACCCATTGCTGAGCGCCTGGATGAGCAAGGCAAAATTTTGTGTTCCGTAAAGTCGGATTTGGACTCCTTTTTATCACTCAATGATCATCTGCCTGTGAATTAGGGGCACTGTCATCTGAACTTGCAAGCCTAAGAAAAGATTATGATAGTATGAGGAAGGTGCTTGTGGATTTGTCAGCTTTTGTGAGGGAGAACTTACCATCTCTCGCCTCTCCTTCCTGTAGTGCAGGGCCATCAGGGCCACGTAAAGAAAGTAATAGGCCATTAGGGCCTGTCATTGCAGAGCAACAAAGGATGATGAAGCTAGGCCATCAGGGCCTGTCTTTGCAGAGCAGCAGCAAGAGGAAGAGTGGCCATCATGGCCTGTCTTTGCAAAGCAGCAGCAAGAGGAAGAGCGGCCATCAGGGCCTTTGTCTGAAAAATCAGCAGGGCCACCAGGGCCAATTCATGTTGAGAATGAACTCGTTAAAGAAGTGGTTGTTTCTGAGGAATCTGGGCCAGCAGGGCCGGCAGAGATGCTTCACCTCCAGTGGACTCTATGTCTGTAAGAGAAGAAGATCAGGCTATAGCTCTAGAGCCTTCTGTCCTTCCTACCCTTCCAACTCCACCCCTCCTTCTCCACCCACCTCATCCACTGCTCCTCCAGCTCCTCTCACCTTCAAACGACCTCGATCTAGAACCCTTTCATCACCTACACCTTTCTCTTTACAAACTCCTTCATCTCCTACTTCCTCCACCCTTATCTTCTGTTCAGGTTCCTTCCACAACTTCTTCAGCTGGAGCTCTTCTAGTGGTCCTTCTTTTTCTTCTTCAAGACCATCTGATCTCCCTTCCATCACCCCTGCATCCCTCTTTCATCGACAAACACCCCTTCCTTCATTACTATTATTCTTGAGGGTGTCCAATGGCTCACACAGAAATCCAAGACATCAAGGATGAATTTGAAGTAGCAATACTTCGTTCAATCCTAGCTATTGGGACCCATTCTCATAGGACAGACTCTTCCAGTCCTGTTCCTAAGAAGAGGAGACTCACTTCCACCCATCCTGTCTCTTTTGAACCTTGTTATCCTCCACTTTGGTTTTCTCTTTCTATCACCAATAAGCAACAATCTATCTATGAGGAATTTCTTCAAAAGGTAGTGTTTGCTCACCTCTTTAGGCTTCCCTTCCAAAATCTTTCGGCCCATCTCAATACCATTTTCCCTTATGCCTTTCTTTCCAAGGCTCAACAGTCAAAAAAATTTTCCATGACTGAAGCCAAAACTGAAGAGTAGTGGGCTCAGAGCAACAGAGATCTGTACAATCATTCCGTCGGACTCAAGCCGTAAGATATCTACCAAGAGAAGCTCCTCTCCCTCTCTCTGAATGCTTTCAGATTCATCATAAAAATCTTTTGGACCTTTCATTCAGAAGGAAATCAAGTTCATCCGGCACTACAAAATGTACTGCGATTACTGCTATCTTAATAACATTCCAGAGATGCAACTGGGCCAGTTCAGGCAAGCCATCCGTGATCTCAGTTCTAGGGTTGCTCACACCGAACCTCTCCGAGTTGATTTTGCCACCTTGGTAATTCCAGATGTGGTGTTCCTTTCTCCACTTCACTCCCTGATCATGGACTCATCTGTGGGCACACTCATGTTTGAGCGAGCTGCTCAAGTTATGGCCTGGCTCTCTGTGCAAGAAGGTCGTAACCTTGCTTTTCATAGATTTGTCTTCAAGCAGTATCTTTAGGGGTACCTCAAGGCAGATATCCTTGCCCCTATTCTCTCTGAGTGTGAGAGATTGTCGTCTGCTGATTGGGAAAAGCTCTACACTCTATCTGCTCAACAGCTTAAAGAGTTGAATGCTTCTCAAGCTCATTCCAATCAACCTCTTCTGTCTCCCACTGACTTTTTTGATGCAAATTCTCTTCACCTTGTCCGAGACTCCTTCATGAAATGGGAAGAACGGTACAGGGTCTTTCTAGAATTAAAGAAGGAACTTCGGCAGCATCAGCTCTTCTATCCTTTAAAATTACTCAATTTCTTCAGTTTGCCAGTTTTGGTTTCTTCACCCCCTACAAGGTAGCTCTTGCAACGTCAATATTGGGATTTCATATCGGATCAGAGGCAGCTTCACATCAAGAGGATGGCTCCCACCATGGGACCCTCTTATTGCATTGAGCTTGGCACATTTCAAGCCTATTTTGAAGAGCAGGAACGTCAAGCGCTACCTGTCATTAGGCGCTTTGCATCTCGCTTGTCTCCTGCCTTCTATCTCTCTGAACCGTCCAATGCTCAATAAATCTCTTTGTTCCTCTCTTTGTGCTCTTTTCTCTTCATCTTTGTCTCAAGCGTTTGATCTTTTTGCTTAAATGACAAAAAGGGGGAGAAAATATTGCATTTCTAAATACATTATATTTATGTTATTTCCACAATTATGCTTAGACTTATTTCAGATCATCTTTGCTAATTGTTAAGTTTTGTCATCACTAAAAAGGGGGAGATTGATGATCAGTTTATCCCCATGTAATTGAAATAAATTACATATCTATTTTGGTGATTAACAAAACTATGATAAAGGTTACTAACATACTTTCTATGAAGTCTAAACATAGGAAATAAACCAAGGGAAAACAAGCCAATCAAGTAAGTATTCATCACACTACAACAGTGAGGGTTCAAAGCATCAATATTTGTCTAAGTCCGCATCGATTCTCTGTAAGTTACAACGATTCGATAAGTGATCGCAACGATTTGCCCTCACAAAGATTCGTTAAGTGATCGCAATGATTTGCCCTTACAACGATTCGTTAAGTGATCGCAATGATTTGCCCTCACAACGATTCGATAAGTGATCGCAACGATTTGCCCTCACATCGATTTGTTAAGTATTCGTAACGATTTGCCCTCGTAACGATTTCTTTAGTGATCGTAACGATTTGCTATCATAACGATTTCTTTAGTGGTCATAACGATTTTCTATCACAACGATTTCTTTAGTAGACATAACGATTTGCTATCATAACGATTTCTCTAGTGATCACATCGATTTGCTTATCACATCGATTTCGTTAAGTGATCATAACGATTTGGTCTCATATCGATTTCTTAAGTGATCATAACGATTTGGTCTCACATCGATTTCGTTAAGTGATCATAACGATTTGGTCTCCTATCGATTTCTTAAGTGATCATAACGATTTGCTAAGTGATCACAACGATTTGCTCTCATAACGATTCGCTAAGTTACATAATGACTCTGTCACTGTAACGATTCATCAGTTACATAACGACTTGGTCGCTGTAATGATTCGATATGTTTCACAAACGATTGGATTATTAATATATATAACGATTTGTGTACACATCTGTTTACTTATGATGCATAACGATTCAACTCATTTTCACAACGATTTCATAAGTCATGCATATAACGATTTCGTGGAATAAACGATTTTGTGAAATATAACGATTTGATTTTTGAGCTAATTTTTGAATACGTTGAAAAGTCAAAGTCTTCACGCATATCTTTTTGACAATTGTGCATTTATTACGATAGTACGTATCACTGCATCCATGCAGACAATATCTTCCATTCTCATGCTTATTCTGTAAACATCTTTTTAGAAGAACAGAATGGAACTTCTGCTTCTGTATAAAATCAATCTAACATTGACTGACAACAAGAGACAGCTTAGCTGTCTATTGTTTAAGCTTGTAATGCGTGCAGGTCTCTGACAGCACTCGTCATACAACGTTGGACAAAATAGAAGCCAAAGGATATTACAGAAGATCTTCTCTCTGTGCGTGCATGAAGACCGTTGAACGGAAAGCTCTACAGGACCATGCAGTGTAATGTAAACAAAAGATTAGAGACAACGGGCATTCCAACGTTCAAATTTTCAAATAGAAGATATATATAGAAGACTGAAGCTCCAGAAGAAAATAACCTGACTTTCAAAACGAAAATCTTTCACAAGCTTTCTACGAGCATTCTGAAGAGCAAAGCCTCACTCCCTTCTGTTCAAGCTCTTAGCTCTCTGCATTCAGTGTGTTAGTCTTGAGAGCTTCTGTCAACTGAGAGTGTCCCTCACTGTAGATCTTCCTCTCAGTTAGCTTCAGATCTAACAATGTATAAGCTTGATCTAGGGGCTTGATCTAATTTCACTTTTCCTGTGTTGTTCCCTTCAGTTGTGAAGGAAGACCTGGTGGGGTATCCAGGGTGTTGTTCCCTTCGGTTGTGAAGGAAGACCTGGTGGGGTATCCAGGGTGTTGTTCCCTTCGGTTGTGAAGGAAGACCTAGTAGGGTATCTAGGGTGTTGTTCCCTTCAGGTGAAGGAAGACCAGTTAGGGTGCTGGGTGCTACCTTGTTAGTGAAATCCTGAGATATTGCTCAGGGACTGGACGTAGGACTCCTAAGGAGAGGAGATCCGAACCAGGATAATTCTCTGTGTCGTGTGATTGCTTTTGTGTGTTCGATTTTTCCTTCACTAACACTAACAATCTGCGAAGTGTGTTTTTGTGACTATTTTGTGAACAGGTTTTAAATATTAAATATTTTTAATATCCCATTCACCCCCCCCCCCCCTGGGCTAGCTAGCTGGGCAACAAGAAGAACACCGCCGGCCCCAGGCCGGCGACCGGCGGCCGGCCCCCAGTAGGCACTTGCAACCGAAAACCCCAGAGCCTCTCTCTCTAAAATTGAGAGAGAGAAACTCTCTCTCTCTCTCTCTCTACTTTGTGGGATATAACTCACCCATTACTTCAAACACCTGAGATAAACAGATTCGGAGGACATACAGAAGGACGGAGGGATACACATAGAGACAAGCAGATAGAGAGAAGGGAAAATACACAAACAGAGACATACACACAGAGAGACAGAGGGAGAAGGGGAAGGAGGTACCTCTGCCCGGTCGATGCTAGTCCTGCTCGAAAGGACCTCTACTTGGTGGTGTTCTGCACATGGTGAAAGACTGGTGCTTGAAAGGAGATACTGCAGGTCTTTATAATGACAATGCCCCTTTTGTAAATAAGTCCTTCCATGTTCTGAATAACACATGTGAAGGCACAATGTTTTTTTCTTGTAACGCTTGATGGTCGTACATACACCCCATTAAATATATAAATGCAAATACGACAAAAATATTTGAGGATGCAAAATGTGGATGTCTGAATACCATTTCTAACCCCATAGTCAGCAAGGTCTTTTAAAAAACATATCGTATGAATAGTCTTCGAGTTTTCACTCGATGTAAATAAAACACCGACTCCGGTCGGTGGGGAATGGTGTAGTACACGATCATCCTAATTGCCTAGTAAAACGAACGCACGCGGAACATATATAAAAATGTTCGAATGCTTAGGGCATTTAACCCTACGCACCCCATAAAATATTAAATTTTTATCTATTTTCTCAAAACAATCTAGCATGCCCATACATATCAAAATCATAATATACACCCCTCCCGAAAAGGAGGACAAGAATATATCCATCCGTATGTTGTTTTCTATGTTCCGACAATCTGGCACACCGGTGGGACTATTTGAGTTTTTTGGTGATTGGGCAACATAGGCGGCCCCATATAAACGTTGATATTAAGGAAGGGCGGTGCCTATTTGGTTGGCAAATTTGGGCCGGTTTCCTGCAGAGCACACCCCCCACAGGGGGGGGTTTTGGCCCCAACAGACCCCCCACAGGGGTGTTTTCTGGAGAGCACACCCCCCACGGCGAGGGGGGTGGTTTCGCGCCTAGATCGCACAAATGGTCAAAGATGGCTATGAGACCCCTCCCTTGGCCCCTCAACCTCTATAAATAGGAGGCCAATGGTCATGAAAGACAGAGAGGATTTTTGGGTGAGAGAAAGTCCGGCCTGAAGACCCCCTCCTTTGGGGGAGATGAAGCTCCCTCCGAGGATGTTTGTTCTTCAAAATATGAAGACCCCATTGTTGGAATGAGCTTGGGTAAAATTACATAAGATCCCCTGAGGACATAAAGTTTTTGCATGTGTATTAAATTACACATATGCCCTATCCATGGGGAAATTGTAGAAATACCCTTATTATCTAAAAATTGTAGAAATACCCCTACTATCTAAAAAATATAGGAATGCCCCTACTGTCTAGAAAATTATAGGTATACCCCTACTGTCCAAAAAGTATAGGAATACCTCTACTATCTAGAAAATTGCAGATATGTCCTAGTGATGGAGAAAATGGCAAAAATAGTCCGAAGGTTCTCGTCTTTTGTCCAACTCGGTGGAGCTGGACCCACACCACTTCTATAAAGCGACGTGCACTCTATTGGGTGTGACTTAAGACTGAACACATTGGGAGTTCTCGAAAAATGTCAACAAATGGTGGAGAAGTCCAAGCAAGCCGATAAATGACAGGAGCATCTGGAACTGCTCGAAAAACTCAAGAAATGACTGAGAGGCCTAACTCATGCCGTTTGCATAGCCCGGTGGAGCGGGAGCCACACTGCTTCTATGAAACGGTGTGCACACTCCTGGACCCAGCTTATGTCAGGCCACTCCAAGTCTTAGGATTTTCAAATAATAGCAAAAACCCTTGAACATGTCGAGCTACGGCTGAAAAGCCCTGGAAGATCAAAATACGACCATAAAGCCCTGGGAGGTCAAGATATGACCAAAAAGCCTCGAGAGGACAAAATACAACCGAAGAACCCCGAGTGGTCAAGATACAACCAAAAAACCTCGGGCTTGTTTACTTTGAACACCTGAGATAAACGAGTTCGAAAAGAAGAGGCCACATCTAGATAGATAGAGAGACAGAAGGAGAGAACAGACAGAGGACACAGGAAGAGAGAGGAGGAAGTACCTCTACTAGTGGTGCTTGTAAGGATCTCTAGTTGGTGGTGTTCTGCTTGGTGGTGAAAAACTGGTGGTTGAAAGGAGATATTGTAGATCTTTATAATGACCATGCCCCTTTCGTAAATAAGTCCTTCCATGTTCTGAAATAACACATGTGAAGGCACAATATTTTTCTTGTAACACTTGATGGGGGTATACACCCCATTAAATATATAAATGCAAATGTGACAAAAAAATATTTGCGGATACAAATGTGGATGTCTAAATACCGTTTCTAATCCCATAGTCGGCAAGGTCTTTTAACAAACATATCGTATCAAAGGTGTTAGAGTTTTCACTCGATGTAAATGAAACACCGACTCTGGTCGGTGGGGAATGGTGCAGTACACGATTACCCTAATCGCCTAGTAAAATGGACACACACAGAACATATATATAAATGTTCCAGTGCTTAGGGCATTTAACCCTATGCACCCCATAAAATATTAAATTTTGTCTGTTTGCTCAAAACAGCCTGGCATGCCCATGCATATCAAAATCATAAGTCCCAAAGAGGACCTGAATTTTTCCCCTGCGTGTGTTTTTCGTGTTTCAACAATCTGGACACGAGAAACAACACAAGGATGGATATATTCTTGTCCTCCTTTTCAGGAGGGGTGTGTACTCATGATCTTGATATGTATGGGTGTGCCAGACTGGTTTGAGAAAACAGACAAAATTTAACATTTTATGGGGTGCATAGGGTTGAATGCCCTAAGTATATATATATATATATATATATATATATATATATTATATATATATATATATATATATACATGTGCGTCCATTTTACCAAGCGATTAGGGTGATCTTGTACTGGACCATTCCTCATCGATTGGAGTTGGTGTTTTATTTACATCGAGTAAAAACTCGAACACCTTTGATAAAATACATTTGTTAAAAGACCTTGCTGACTATGGGATTAGAAATGGTATTTATACATCCACATTTTACATTTGCAAATATTTTTGTCACATTTGTATTTATATATTTAATGGGGTGTATGTACCACCATCAAGTGTTACAAAAAAACATTGTGCCTTCACATGTGTTATTTCAGAATATGGAAGGACTTATTTACAAAAGGTGCATGGTCATTATAAAAACTTGCAGGATCTTCTTTTTAGTTTTTCACCACAAAGAAGAGCACCACCAAGCAGAACACCACCGAGCAGAGTACCACCGAGCGGAAGAGGTATCTCTTTCCCCTTCGTTCGTCTTCTTCTTTATGTTCTCTATGTGTATCCCTCTGTGGCCTTTTCCCTCTGACCCTTGGCCTCCTATTTATAGGAATCTTAGGGGCCAAGGGGAGGCCCCACGGGCCGCTTGTGGGGGCTTGGCACGGAAACCACCTTGGGTGGGGGGGGTGTTCTCCACAGAAAACACCCCCATGGGTGGTGTTATGCGTAGAAAACCCCCCGCAGGGGGTGATGCCACGCAAGAACCACCCCGTGGGGGAGGGGGGGGGGCGTTTTCGGTGCATGAACACCCCTGTGGGGGGTGTTCTACATAGGAATCACCCCACAGGTGGTGGTCAGGTGCACAAACACCCCGTAGGGGGTGTTTTGTGCAGGAACCACCACGTGGGAGGTGGTTGGGCGCATGAACACCCCCGTGGGGGGTGGTCAGACAACCCATCCTATAAGAGTGGGCCCCTCAGGCTCCTTTTCACTAGTTTGAAGCCCCGTTTTAAGCCATTTGAAGCTTGTTTGTTTTCTCCGTCCAGTGTCGGGGGTCGTTTTGTTGGCTTGGAAACTTGCACTGTGTGCTTATCTCATTGGGCTCGGACTGACGTTGACCTTGCGCGGCAGAGGTTATATGCCTGAGTCCATCACATTGTCAAACATTATATTTATAATTTTATCACAAATTGAATCAAAGTAAATATATTTGAACTCATTTACCTCAGGAGTTTGAAATAGGCGAGTTTAGGGATATCCCCAGACTCGACTATTTCGAACACCTGAGATAAACGGGTTCAAATATATTTACTCTGATTCAATTGGAATGAAATTTTAAATATAATGTTTAACAATGCGACGGCCTAAGGCATATAACCTTTGCCGTGCAAGGTCAATGTCAGTCCAAGCCTGATGTGATATGCACGCTGTGCAAGTGTCCAGGCAAACAAAATGACCCTCAACACGGGAGGGTGAAAACAAACAGGCTTCAAACGCCTTCAAACGAACTATAAACAGCTTCAAATGAGGATTCAAACAGGCGAAAAGGAACCCGAGGGGCCCACTCTTATAGGATGCGCTGGCCGTCCACCCCCACGCGGGTGTTTGTGCGCCTGACCACCCTCTGGGTGTTTCTTGTGCATAACACACGAGCGTGTTCATGTGCCGGACCACCCCCGATGGGTGGATCCTATGTATAACCCCCCCCCCCCCCCCCCCCACGGGGGTGTTCATGTGCCGAACCCCCCCCCCCACCCCACCAGGGGGTTCCTGCGTAGAACACCCCTCACAGGGGGGGGGGGGGGGTTCTGCACAGAACACCCCCCCCCCCACAGGGGGGTTCCTGCATCGGACCCCCGACGCTCTCCCCCCTCCCACGAGGGGTTTCCATGCCAAGCCTCCAAAGGTGGCCAAAGCCGCCCGTGGGGCCTCCCCTTGACCCCTAAAACTCCTATAAATAGGAGGCCAAGGGTCAGAGGGAAAAGGCCACAAAGGGATACACACAGAGAACATAAAGAAGAAGACAGACATAGGGGAAAGAGATACCTCTTCCGCTCATTGGTGCTCTACTCGGTGGTGCTCTGCTTGGTGGTGCTCTTCTTGGTGGTGAAGGACTAAAAAGAAGATCCTACATGTTTTTATAATGACAATGCACCTTTTGTAAATAAGTCCTTCCATGTTCTGAAATAACACATGTGAAGGCACAATGTTTTTTTGTAACACATGATGGTGGTACATACACCCCATTAAATATATAAATAGAAATGTGACAAAAATATTTGCAAATGCAAAATGTGGATATATAAATACCGTTTCTAATCCCATAGTCAGCAAAGTCTTTTAACAACATAGCGTATTAAAGGTGTTCGAGTTTTCACTCGATGTAAATGAAACACCGACTCCAGTTGGTGGGGAATGGTCCAGTACACGATCACCCTAATCGCCTAGTAAAATGGACATACGCGAAACATATATATAAATGTTTGAGTGCTTAGGACATTTAACCCTATGCACCCCATAAAACATTAAATTTGTCTATTTTCTCAAAACAGTTTGGCATGCCCATACATATCAAAATCAGAAGTATACACCCTCTCTGAGAAAGGAGGCCAAAAATATATCCACCCGCGTGTTATTTTCCATGTTCCAACAATCTGGCATGCCAGTGGGACTGTTTGAGTTTTTTGGAGATTAGGAAATATAGACCCGATATCAACAATTCTCCCAGGCCCATCCACTACGTCTCAGAGGTCTTGTAATCTCATGTCATTCTCGATCTGGTTGATAAACTCGGTGGGTCCAACGCAAGCAATAGAATCTCGAATGTGCTTTTCCCACATCGGCCATAGCTCGTTATTGAACCACTCCAAAAGAATTGGGATTGAAAGCTCTACGTCTACAGGGTACCCTAGTCTAATAAGAAGTGACGCCACAGGAATAAGTGCCTAGATACATGGTCGCCCTTTGATGCCGCCGAACCACTATCGGGACGTGCTAGGGGTTTCAATGCCCCCACATACACACTCCTCTCTACTGGTGAAGAGATTTTCTTTCTCACACAATGGAGCCTACAAGCCCGGGCATTCCCCATGAGTGTGGGAAACTCCCGCCGAAGAAATAACACTAAAATAAGCGCTACTAGTACATCTACCCAGACCAATTGGTTCGCTTTGGTTTCTTTAATGTGACTAGCGTGCTCCCGAAATACTTTGTCGTGACAAAACCACCACTAGGCATAATATATGACCACCTTCCCCTCTCTCTGCTGTTTGAGAATGAAATACCTTGGGGAAAGGTCATGTCTAGCAAAATGGCACCACCAGCTAGAGGCCACTAAATGTCGGTCTTGACCCTTGTATAGTCGAACACTTAAAGAAAAGTTAGTGTTTGGGGGAACAACTTAATCATACCCAAAGTTTTGAGCAAAACGATGTGGGTAGTACGGCTCAAGATATAGTGACAAGCCCTTGCGGAAATCTAGAACACTGGGGTGAATACAGCAAAGCCAATCTTTATAAAAGGAGCTCTTAGCGGTAGCATGATGGGGCAAATAATACAGTCGCCCGTCACCACTCTCCCTGGCCCAAGGCCAAAAACCTTGGGAACAACATGCAAAATCAAGCACGGGCTGGCCATGTGACGACACAAAAGAAAGCTGCCTCCGGGCCCCAACCAACTACTCATATGCGTCTTCATTCAGGCGGTTCTTGAACATAAAAAGTAGCAGAGCCAAGGGATTCTCAACACCAACGTCTTGACACAGTTTGAGTAATAGAAGCCCGCCCATGCGCTCAAGTAATGAGTGGCCAATGCAATGCTTCGGTCACTCGGGGATGCACTACTATCAAGTCCCCCAAGCCATGGAAAATGTTGGCTAGGGCAGCAGGGGCCAATGCTAGCTTCCTATCGTCCGCAAGAAGACACGCTGGATATATTAGCTCCGACCTCACTAACCCTTCTTCCCCAAATAGGAGAGCAAATGTATCCAACCAAAACACAAAGTAGGCTACCAAATAAGTTCTATCCAGAAGATTCCTCGGATTCCAACCTCTATCCCGAGGAGCACATAAATGTCTTCAATTGTCCTATAAATCAACAGACAATTGCATACAGCTGTCTGGATCATGTGTATCAAAAGCAAATCCGTCACAAAAGTAATATGGTTTGTGATAGAAATAGTGGACCCATGCAGTGAAGCTCACTCGCCCATTCCCCTGAGAAGCCGAGGGACTCTTCTCTTTGCCACATCTGGCCAAGTCCTGCCAGACCATTACTAGATACCTGAAGCTATATGGAAAACATAAGAACTTGCGCCTATGGACTAGTCGCGGTGCAGATCATCTAGGCACACCTCCTCATAAAAGTGGCCAGAGATAGGAAGGCCAAAAATCTTGTGGAAGGCCCACAAATCGAGTGAGGTTTCTCCCTCTGCAGTGCTGAAGGTGTTGAATCTTCTGTTGAACTTCTTTACCAGTGCCAGCGGCAGTCTATAGTGACAAGGATAGTCATACAAAGCAGCGGTGACTACATGATGGAGCCCAGCTTGGTCCAACATATCATGATAGTGGTGCAGGACCCCCATCAGCCATTCCGTCGTGCCAAAGAGAAAATGATGGGAGGAAACTATCGACCACTGGTCATACCAGCTAGCAGTGCTCACGCTCATGATGTGATCGAGGAAGCAAAGGCGGTCATAACCCTCTGTAGCAAATTGACTACCATAAGGCAATAAAGTATGTCCGGCAAAGGATGGTCCTGTCTTGTGCTACTCGTGTAGTTCTTAAACGGTTGGTGTAACTGAGGCCCCCTTGATGGGGCAAGTCGGCTAGGAGCTAAATAGCCCCAACTGATGCGCGTCTAGAAACTATGCCTGTGTGAGATATATAGCCGAGTGGAAAACTGGGATAGTTGAAGCCACACATTCCCAACACCCCATCTCGACCGTCTAATATTGCCCTCCCTAACTGCATCTATTGTAACGCCCCGACGCAGAATATCGGAGCGGTAATATAGTTATAAAAATGGTATGGAGCGAGAAATAACATCAAACTATTGCACAATTGAAATAACGCCAAAAGAAATCCAACTTCATTATTAATTCCTCAAATCACTATTACATTCACTAATTAGAGCCAAACGAGGGCCCAGAGTACTTTATTCAAATCCAAACTATTACATATTGACTAACTAATGACTAACTAACTACTAAAAGCAATGGTTGTCGTAAAATAGGGTCACTCCTACTCTTCCTCAGTCCCAGCCTCGTTTGTGTGGTAGTCCCCATCAGACTCATCTGATACACAAGAAATAAATAGCGCAGGATGAGCAATAAACGCCCAGTAGGACTTAATATCTCATGTAAACAGGCATGATTTAAGTGATTATGTCTTATCAAGCAGCTAGCTAGAGAGAAACTATCAAATATAGTCAAGAGAGTAATGTCATAATACGAGAAAATAATAGCACTTTTCATGAGAGTATAGCACAACAAGCATGATAACGGATTGGCCATATAACGAAATAGCATGTTTGCACAAAGGTGCACTAGTAGAGATAGCACTTTTGGTCGAGCTTCCTGTCAACCCAGAGAACATAGTATAGTGATTGATTGCTTGATTGATTGTCATAGATTAAATCTTGATAGTACAAATGGCACTAGATGTAATGTCGACATTCTAATCATTGAACTCTCATGGCAAATAGCACTTTTTGGGCGCACCTCCCAGGACCAGATCGGGCCCTATTGCCTGGCATTAGCCAAGAATAGATGAGAGTAGTAGTAGTAGACGAATAGATGAGAGTATAGAGAGAATGTGAACATATGATAGTATAAAGATAGTATATGAGATAGGGTTATATTCATAAAACAATGATAAATCGGCGATAATAACAGTTGCACAGCACACATGGTCATGCTGGCAGTCCGGTAGAAGTCACAATCTCCCAATAGCCGTGCTATGTATAGGCCAGAGGTCCGGCGAGATATCAAGGTAAGAGAGAACACACTAAGGCCGTTGGATCATGTTGATCCCTTAGATGTAATAGGTTTTGATGGTACATCCAGCTCGTCGGCAATGGACGTCCGCCAAAGCAAGGAGACTTATGGAGGCCTTGACAAGGAGTTCCTGGTCCTATCAGGAGTATTTCCAATGGAGAGGTCGTCCAAGCCAAGATAGAAGTGTGTAATGAAACATTGTCTGTCTTGCCTCGAGTGCTCGAAGGCAGAGGGACGCGATAACGGTATACAAACATGCACAAATAAAATGAAGATAAGTCCATTAAAATGAATAGGGAATTTATATGAATATTTGCACTTAATTACCAGATATTATTGAGTAAATTAATAAGGTTTCATGGCAATCAGTTATGTATAGTGTGTGCATGTGTAAGGTAATCATGATAGCATGAGATAGTTGTGCACATGGCTTTTATTTAAATAGAAAACATGTTAATAATACTCATTATTTCTCAACAGGTCGTTACTATTCACAACAGTGTAATTTAAGGGTTAATCAGTGATTAAATGGCATGATTAGCATGGATTGCATGAATAATTAGGGTTCTGTCAGACATAATGAAAACGCGATGGGAGTACCTGTCGCGATTCAAATTGCGACGGGATGGTCTGCCGCGTCCATTGATGTAACGGCCCTGGATATTCATACCTAATAGGGGTCCATATCCAGATCTGTCTCCTGCGAACGGACCGAAGTCTCGCAAGGGATATCTCACACCGTGTCCAGGTAGAATATAAAGGACAAACCACAATAGTAAGACACATAAGAAAGTACATGTGCTCATATCTGCATATAACAATTTACAACTGTCCCATTACATTATTACATGTCCAAATTAAGAAGAGTACAACTACCTGGGGCATACCTCGAGGGAGCACAAGCTCACACAACTCTACTAACACTACTGTTGGTGGTACAAGTCTGACACGACACCTCTGCAAGCCACACCAACGGTAAACCCTGAAAAGAACTGTAAGGGAGTGAGCCTCAACAAGTCACTGCCTCAGTAGGGGACCACCCAAAACAACACATAACACGGGAGGACCTCAACCTCAATGGGTCTCTCAGGCAACACCGTAGCTAAACCATAACATGCTCACCGCAAAGCATAATTATACCAATTGATACAAATTTCGGAAAGTAAAAGAGACAGCAGCACTAGCACCATGCTACTAGTCTGCCCAATATCTATAAAGCTTAGGCCACAAGCCTCACAGGCACACCACCTCAACAGCTGGTCGCCTAAGCTGTAAGCCACACAGGCAAGGCATTGCCTAAGCTACTTGATTCACTGGAAAGCCTCCACACATGGGTATCAGGACTGCTAACAAAGAGCTAATCCTTTATACCCTTAAACCACAATGTATCGAAAGTCACACTTAAGAAATAGGACTGGCTACCACGATGCCAATCCATCGCACACTAAACCATATTCGGAAACTTACCCAAGGAAGGGTAAAACATGACAAGTGGAAGGTCTCACTACATGACCTCCACTTCACCACCTGAAAAGGCTAGTACTCAGCGTACTACGAGAAACTAGTACCCACAAAAGGTACAAGTACCTACCACCACGAGGTACCACCACTGAAACACAAACACAACTAGTGAGTCTCCACTCACCAACCACAACGACAACCGTGCCAACACCATGGCACACATCAACGAGTGAAACTACAACTAACACACGCTATAGCCATAGAAAAGCACGAGCCAGAAAGCACGACGCCACCACACGGGACAGACTACTGGTTCATGACGCCAGTATCCAACCCGGACAACACAACACAAGAACTACCTCTCAGTCTCGCAGTCACGGACGTAAGGTCCAACTGCCGCTCCACAACACAAGTAAAGCCAAAGAACTGTGGAGACCAACCAAACTACCACAACCTGCAGGTCACACACCCTGCAAGCCCATGCCTGGAACCTTTAGAGACTCTGGCCTGAACTCTCTAAAGTGAGGCACTGGTAACAGGACTAGCCAGGCCCAGTACGTCTACTGGTGTCCGTAACCCCCAGCTACGAGCGCGCTACAAGTGACTAAACACAAACTCTCACAAGTCACTGTCCCACTGCCGTCTTTCCCTCAGCCGGACGACAATTCTCCCCGAGAGTGAGGGTGTCCAAGAAGACGACAAAACCTCAATGGTACCACTGTACCGGACAAGCCCCGAGCACACTCAGTGCCTGGCTCTCCTCGGAACCTGGGGCACCCAACTGAAGAGGCATTCCGAATAGGCGTCGGACCACCAAACTCAGCAATGCACAACCACGATATATATACTTATATATTCTTTATTACAAACCACAGTACAAATGTCAAGAATAGCTTAACCTCAGTCACCCTGTGATCTACAAACTACCTCACACCAATACACATGTAACCACGATAACCAATTACAAACTAGCCTATCATTGGTCATCACATGACCTCCTTGCTACATACATACCATATACACTAACTATACATTAACTCTTAACCTTACTTGCATTACATTAATTAAACCATCTCTATTAGTCCATAAAGGACGTTACAAGACTGAGGCTAGGTTTACACTTGAACCATCATTGCCTAGCCATTACAATACTATGTACCATGCACATATTCATATTACGTAAACACCACACCAACTACGTAAACCATACGTAATCCACCCACCAACCACATGGGCAACATCCTCATAGAGCTTTACAGGTGCCAATGCACCTCTTACCAAAACCATGCACGTTAAACATCGATAATCGGATAACCATAACACAAAAAGCATGCAAAGCAGAACCCTCGGCTGTGATCGCGACAGAGGCCATGACCGCCTTCTGATCGCGACGCCACGATATGTCGCAATAAGAAACCCTGTCACGACGGGTCGGCCTGTCGCGATCTGGTCGCGACAGCAGGGTCCGTCGCCTTCTCAAGCAAAAACCCTAATCCAGGAACCATCTCCGGATTTTCCATGCAAACCACCCTAAACATGATTTCAACCCGGTTTTCATGCTCATTTCACCTCCTAGACATGGTATCTACTGTTTTTAAAGCAATAAACAAACCAATATGCAATCCACGTAACAAATCAAGGTAGAACTCCCTACCTCCACGAAGAACGCACAATCCACGCATAACACGGCGTCTCTCCCGCTCCATGCGACGTCCTCAGCGTTGAGAGCGCATCGAGAACCTCGCCGAAACGCCAAATTTCCCAACAGAGCCGCAGCAGCTTCTTCCCTGGTCGAGCAGAGCTTGTGAAAGCTCTGTTCGGCCAGCCTGCTTAAAAACTGCACAGCGGTTGGGATCACGATGTACCTTCCCGTCGCGACCTTATCGCGACAGATTAGGGCGTCGCCTTCCCATTCCTGACGTCAGCAAACCCCACTCCATGTGCGACACGCGGCGCACATGCAGATGTCGACCCCAGCAGCGGCAACCAGAACGCGACCCCTACTGTCGTCGCGTTCAGAACGCGACCTACACCCCCGACGTGTTCACATTCAGTGAACCAACGGGCACCACGGGCCTAACCTGCCGGCCCACTAAGCTCCACACAGCACGTGGAAACCACAACCAAGGCCCAATGTCCCCATATTGGTCATGAGCACCATACAAAACCAGTAAACACAGATCCGAACTACCACTAATCACAATCCATGAAGATCCAAAAAACGCGCTACGTTACAATTGAAACAGGAACAGGCCAATTGTCAGACGCTCTAATGCGACAGGTGAACAGTCGCGATTAGGGCAGTCGATCCATGATCGCGACGTCGGGGTCTGTCACGTTCTGACAATCGGTACGGCCTGGAGAATGCGTCGAGTCGAGCCGTCGTGTTCATGACGCGACGCGCTCCTCTGTCGCGACCCCCTTGAGAATTGCGATGGGTCACATCGTCGTGTTCTCAGAGGGTCTGGCCAAACCCCAAGGGTGATCTAGTTCCTGTTGAACCACTTTATGGTTGTCCTTGTATTTTGGTGATAACAAAACTTATGATGATTTCATTCATATCTTTGTTGATTAAATAAATTTGAATATTTTGTTTCATCTGTGTCGCATCAATCTCATAGCAAAATGCTGAGTCTCACATTGATGCAATATGGCGCACTATAATGATAAAGTCGATGTTTAATTCATATACATCGATTTCAGTTTTTAAGTGCCATAGTAACAAGCGCTATAACGATTTGATCTGATTTCATATAGTGCTTTAACGATTCGCTAATGATCATAAAACGATTTGCTTGCATAACTTTTCATAAGTGATCGAATCGATTTCCTTAAGATAGCATACGATTTGCTTGCAAGATAACGATTTCATAATTGATCGCATGATCGATTTCTTCAGAAGATCATAACGATTTGCTTGCATAACGATTTCATAAGTGATCGCATCGATTTCTTCAGAAGATCATAACGATTTGCTTGCATAACGATTTCATAAGTGATCGCATCGATTTCTTCAGAATCATAACGATTTGCTTGCATAACGATTTCATAAATGATCACATCGATTTGTTCAACGATTTGTTTACAAATGAGCAACGACTCTTCACATAATGATTTCATAAGTCATGTTCATAACGATTTCTTCATGGATTCTGTTCAAACACAGATTGCCTTTATATTTCAAATATGCTTGGCGCTTAAATGAAAAGTCAAAATATCTTCTGACAGAAAAAGCTGCATGCATATTTCAGAGTCTTGTCAAAAAGATATGAACTACTATTTTCAGCATGATAGCAGAAGCACAGTACTATGCATCGTTTATCATAAACACTCTTTCATGCTAACACTCTCTTCTATGATGACAGATCTCAAAGACCACCAGAGTCTGATTAAGACAAACCAAGAGAAAGATCAGCAACGACTAGAAGCTCCAACGGATCTCTTCAACGGATCTATTCTAAAGCTGCTCATATAAAAGATGGAGCATTGCTGAAGAACAACAAGGCTTTTCCTGAACATCTTTGAAGGAGTGTACATCCAAGTGAGAAACCTCAAACGCCACATACACTCAGAGAAAGAAGAGCTCGAGCCAAAATCTACAGAAGCGTTCAACAGAAGTCTTCATCGCCTTCAAGACTTCTTCTCTTCCATTCTCCCTATGCTCATTGTAATCTTGAGGGAGAGTCTGTGACTGTGAGCTAAGTCTATAGTGTTCATCTTGTATTAGCTCTCAGTCTTGTTCTTTCTTTTCTAAGAAAGACCCTTGTCCAGCTGTAGGACTGTATACAGTGTGTAACCTAGCTAGAGGTTAGTGTCTAGCAGAACCGCACTGGGGTTTGTTCCAGTAGGTTTGCTTCTGAGCCTAGAAAAGAAGTGGGCTGCCTTCTTGCCCGGGAAAGAGAAGAAGACCTGGTGGGGTATCCAGGGTGTTGTAGTGTCCTTGAGGGGGACTGTACCTTCGTTAGTGAAATCCCAAGAGGTTGCTTGGGGACTGGACGTAGGACTTCCATGTGGGAAGGCCGAACCAGGATAAATTTCCTTGTGTCTTTTGTGTGATTGTTTATTTGCTTCCGCACTGACTACTCTTTATCACACTAAACTAACAAAACCTTCAAGTGTTAATTTCTGTGTTTAAGTTTCTATTTCAGATTTCAGAAAAACCTATTCACCCCCCCTCTAGGCTAGCTTGCTGCCATACCGAAAGGGCCAACAAGTGGTATCAGAGCGGTCTCTGATCATTCAAAGAAGATCCAACGATCTTAGAGTAAAGATCCATGGCAGCTCAAGGATATGCTGAAGGCCAATCAGTCACCAGACCTCCATTCTTTGATGGAGAGGACTACCAATATTGGAAGATGAGAATGGAATGCTTCATTCGAGGCACAGACTTTGATCTGTGGCAGGTAATAGAGGTAGGTGATTTTGTTGTTATTCCTGCTGAAGGCACTATTGCCATTACACCTGCTGATAAAAGTAAACTATCTCTAAATTTTAAAGCAAAAAACTATTTATGTTGTGCTTTATCTAAAAAGGAATTTAGTAGAGTATCTGCATGCAAATCTGCTAAAGAAATTTGGGATAAACTACAGATAACTTATGAAGGAACGGATAAAGTGAAACAAACTAGAATAGATATTCTTGTTTCACAATATGAACAATTTAAAATGCTTCCAAACGAAAATATTACGCAAATGTATAATAGATTTTCAAGCATACTAGTTGGTTTAAGCTCTCTTGGTAAACTCTTTCTAATGAGGAAACCGTTAGGAAGATACTTAGGTCTTTAACCATTTCATGGACACCTAAAGTAACTGCTATTGAAGAGGCCCATGATTTAACTAAACTGTCAATTGATAATTTAATAGGTTCTCTCATGGCACATGAAATAAATATGGAGCGTCTATCTGAAAGCTCATCTAAGAAGAAATGTACTAATGCTCTTAAAGTGGTAGCTGCTCCCTCCACTTCTTCTTCTTCTAGCTCACAAATTGCAGGATCTGAAGACAATGATGTTGATGAAGTACTGTCCAAACTTCAGAAGATTTTAAAGAAGAAGAAAAATGGATCAAGAAGGACTCAAAAGAAAGAGAAAAGGAGAAAGAACCAGTCTGCTACAAATGCAGAAAACCTGGACATCTGAGACCAGATTGTCCTAGACTGAAGAAAACTGGTCAACCAGAAAAGCCCAAGAAGCAGCACAAGAAATTTAAAAGAAGAGCCATGCCGGCTGCTTGGAAAAATGATGAGGTCACAAGCTCAGAATCATCAAGCTCAGATTCCGAAAAGGAGCAGGTAAATCTAGCCCTCATGGTGGGACTAGATGAGGTACATTCTGACTCATTTTTTAATTCTTGCACAGATTCAGGGTCAGAATCAGAAGACTTAGAAGAAGTCTTTAATGAACTGTATGAAAAACATAAAGGGTTATAAAAGAACTAAACATTCTGAAAAACAACACTATTTGCTTAGAAAACACCATTTCTGATCTTAATCCGAACTGGAGCAACTAGAAAAACAATTAAAGGACAATAAAGATAATATTTATCTTTTGAATGAAGATTTAAAAAATAAGGACAATGAAATGTTAGAGTTAGAAGAAAAATTAAAAACTCTAACTGAAAAATCTCTACCTAAAAGAATCAGTTAGAAAATTAACAAAAGGAAAAACTTCTTTAGCTCTATGTTTAAAAGGGTCAAAATCTGAAATAACAAACAAGGGCTTGGATACATACCTCCAGAAAAGGAAAACAAGCCATGATTCCAGAAAAATATCCCCTACCAAAATTTGTAAAAGAAACCAAGATGCCCCAGAAAATGGCCCCTGTAAAAGAAAAAACTTACAGAAATCATGTTCTAAAAACTCAACACAAAGAAAATAAGAACAGCACAAACAATCTACATTCATTGTTGTTCTCATTGCAATAAACTAGGACACACTGTAAACACCTGTACAACAAGGCACTTAGTTTGGATCCCTAAAGGATTTTTTCATGCATCTAACCATCAAGGACCCAAAAAAGCTTGGGTACCTACCTCTGAATAAGTTGTTTGCAGGACAGTCTTGGAGCATCAGGAACAATGGATGCTCAAGGCAGTGTTAGAGCCTCTCACAAAAAGAGGAAGCTCTAATTAAGGGGAGCACAGACTAAGGGGGAGTTATTCTTTTTGTCTTTATTTCTAAAAATTGTTGAACCCCTCAATGGTAAGAATTCTCTCAAAGGGGAGAGAAATGCGTGGTAAGATCCTCCCTTTTTGGTTTGTGACAAAAGGGGGAGAGTTTGTATAATTTTCTGAAACCTCTATGCTTTACATTTTTTTTTCAGAAAATTCACATAAATTTTGTCATCACCAAAAAGGGGAGATTGTTGAACCACTTTATGGTTGTCCTTGTATTTTGGTGATAACAAAACTTATGATGATTTAATTCATATCTTTGTTGATTAAATAAATTTGAATATTTTGTTTCATCTGTGTCGCATCAATCTCATAGCAAAATGCTGAGTCTCACATTGATGCAATATGGCGCACTATAATGATAAAGTCGATGTTTAATTCATATACATCGATTTCAGTTTTTAAGTGCCATAGTAACAAGCGCTATAACGATTTGATCTGATTTCATAGTGCTTTAACGATTCGCTAAGTGATCATAACGATTTGCTTGCATAACGATTTCATAAGTGATTGCATCGATTTCTTAAGAAGATCATAACGATTTGCTTGCATAACGATTTCATAAGTGATCGCATCGATTTCTTAAGAAGATCATAACGATTTGCTTGCATAACGATTTCATAAGTGATCGCATCGATTTCTTAAGATCATAACGATTTGCTTGCATAATGATTTCATAAGTGATCGCATCGATTTCTTCAGAAGATCATAACGATTTGCTTGCATAACGATTTCATAAATGATCACATCGATTGTTCAACGATTTGTACAAATGAGCAACGACTCTTCACATAATGATTTCATAAGTCATGTTCATAACGATTTCTTCATGGATTCTGTTCAAACACAGATTGCCTTTATATTTCAAATATGCTTGGCGCTTAAATGAAAAGTCAAATATCTTCTGACAGAAAAAGCTGCATGCATATTTCAGAGTCTTGTCAAAAAGATATGAACTACTATTTTCAGCATGATAGCAGAAGCACAGTACTATGCATCGTTTATCATAAACACTCTTTCATGCTAACACTCTCTTCTATGATGACAGATCTCAAAGACCACCAGAGTCTGATTAAGACAAACCAAGAGAAAGATCAGCAACGACTAGAAGAGCTCCAACGGATCTCTTCAACGGATCTATTCTAAAGCTGCTCATATAAAAGATGGAGCATTGTTGAAGAACAACAAGGCTTTTCCTGAACATCTTTGAAGGAGTGTACATCCAAGTGAGAAACCTCAAACGCCACATACACTCAGAGAAAAAGAAGAGCTCGAGCCAAAATCTACAGAAGCTTTCAACAGAAGTCTTCATCGCCTTCAAGACTTCTTCTCTTCTATTCTCCCTATGCTCATTGTAATCTTGAGGGAGAGTCTGTGACTGTGAGCTAAGTCTATAGTGTTCATCTTGTATTAGCTCTCAGTCTTGTTCTTTCTTTTCTAAGAAAGACCCTTGTCCAGCTGTAGGACTGTATACAGTGTGTAACCTAGCTAGAGGTTAGTGTCTAGCAGAACCGCACTGGGGTTTGTTCCAGTAGGTTTGCTTCTGAGCCTAATAAAGAAGTGGGCTGCCTTCTTGCCCGGGAAAGAGAAGAAGACCTGGTGGGGTATCCAGGGTGTTGTAGTGTCCTTGAGGGGGACTGTACCTTCGGTTAGTGAAATCCAAGAGGTTGCTTGGGGACTGGACGTAGGACTTCCAAACAAGGGCGAACCGAACAGGCCAGGATCCGAAATTTCCTTGTGTCTTTTGTGTGATTGTTTATTTGCTTCCGCACTGACTACTCTTTATCACACTAAACTAACAAAACCTTCAAGTGTTAATTTCTGTGTTTAAGTTTCTATTTCAGATTTTAGAAAACCCTATTCACCCCCCCTCTAGGCTAGCTTGCTGCCATACCGAAAGGGCCAACAGTTTCCTTTGGGATTTCGGGCCAGTCCTCCATGAACTTGATACAGGGCCATTCAAAACAAATATAAAATCATAAACATGTCCAAAATTATGAAACCAGTTTTAAACGAAAATAGACATGCATGTGTATCAACAATAACAAGTAATTAGAGCAGGCAAGATGGACATTCTTTGATTAGGTTACATTTCGGTGACCTAAAAACATATATAGTGATGAATCTGATTTAATTTGCATAGGGTACATGATAGAAATGGGGAAAATAGGATCATTCGAATCTTAGCATCATGCAGTATTTATAGTAAAAGTCTCAGAGCACGAAATCAAGTGTATTCATGGATTGAAGGCAAACAAGTGGGTTCGGGCACATGTTCATGACAGGAATTGGAGCATGAATACTCCTAAATGGCAAGATGAAAATTGGGGAAAACATAGGACTTTTGAAGAAGGGTACATGGGCTACCTATGATCGAACTTAATTGATTTGTGCTTGAGAGATTGCCTACCTTTCACGCTGTGAAAATCCAAGGTTTGGAGATGTGTAGAGATAACGAATCCTTCTTGTTCCTAGCCTCTCCTCCTTGCTCTCCTCGTCCAAAGCCTCCTATCCTTCATGCTCCAGCCTAAGAGAAAGCCTAGGGTTGACTAGAGACGAATTGGAGGTGTATTTGCTTGTTTAACAGTCCTTATTCACTAAAACTCCTCATTCCTTTCAAACTCCAAATTTCTACATTTATCTCCCTATTTTCTTGCCTTTATCCATCTAAATGGCTTGGGAAGAAGTCTAATTTCATGGCCAAGCGGTTAGGGTGGGACTAGGACTCCTTCTTAGGATAATTATAAGTTAAATAGTGATTATCCTAACCCTTTTCCATTTATTAATTTTGGTACGAATTTTCACTTATTATCTCCCATCCAACTTGGACTCTTTCCATTTAGGCCCAATAACTCATGTATGGACCATTTGTGTAACCCATTACCTAATTTGGCTTAATGGGTTTTAATTTAATCACATTTATTCAATTAAATTTTCATTTTATTTTATTTTAATATTATTTATCAAAAATTAAAATTCAAGGTTGCTACATCCTCCCCCTCTTAAAAAGAATTGGTCCCCAAATTCATATGATCATACGAGGAAGGATGACTTACTGAATTTCTGGGTAGTTCCATCGCATGGTTGTTTCGGGCTCCCATGTGGCTTCTTCGACTCCATGATTGTTCCATATATCTTCACCACGGGTATAGATCAGTTCCGAAGTTGTTGGATTTTTCTTGTCCAATATTCTCGCTGGCTTCTCTTCATAGGTCATGTCTTTGTGTAGGATTATATCGTCGTAGCGAATCACATGAGATGGGTCGTACACATACTTTCTCAGCATAGATACATGAAAAATATTGTGTACGGTTGAAAATGTGGGTAGTGCTAGATGGTACGCCACTTTGCCAACTCTTTCCAGTACCTCAAATGGACCTATGAATCTTGGCCTTACCTTGCCTTCATCCCAAACCTTTGAAATCCTCTGGTCGGGGATACTTTAAGTAGCACATGATCTCTGATTTAGAATTCAATATCCCTTCTTATTTTGTCAGCGTAGCTCTTCTACATAGACTGAGCTATTTTAATTCGATCCCTGATGATCTGTATGTCTCTGCTAGTGTTCTGAACGATATCAGGTCCAAACCATTGTTGTTCGCCCACTTCATTCCAATAGACTGGCGATCTACAGCTTCTACCGTATAGGGCTTCAAATGGTGCCATCTTAATGCTAGCCCGGTAGCTATTATTGTAGGCGAATTCCATTAATGATAGTTGTTCATTCCACTACCCTTCAAAATCTATAGCATATGCCCGCAGCATATCTTCCACAATCTGATTTGTTCTTTCTGTCTGCCCATCTGTCTGTGGGTGGAATGCAGTGCTAAAATTGAGTTTGGTGTCTAATGCAGTTAGAAGTCCTTTCCAAAACCTAGAGGTGAATCTAGGGTCACGATCTGAGACTATGGATATAGGAACTCATGCAGTCTTACAATCTCCTTTACATATAGTGCAGCTAGTACATCCACACTCCATGTAACACCCTGGAAATTTAGTGATTTAGAATTTTAGAATTAAAGGAATAAAGAAATTCCGTGATTATTGGAACGATAAACTTATGTACCATTATCGTACGAGAGGAAACACATCGAGAAAATTACTAACGCGGGAAAAATAATCCAACCATAAATTTAATAAACATGTTGAGAGACTTACAACATTATGTATTAATAACCCATAACAAGATTGGGCCAATGGAGTACATTTGGCCCAAGGATAAAAATTGGGACAAGAAAATACCAGAAATTCGTGTATGTAATTATGCAATAATTAGGGAGGGCAATTTAGGGTTAAAATTAGTGTTAGTCATGTAAAGTAAGCCAAAACCGAACCCAACTCTAAGAGGTGGTTTCCTAACCTTTGCTACCTCCTTTGGGTGAGAGAATCCCAGATTTTTGGAAAGTAGGAACAGAATTCGCAGCCCCTTTCCTAGTCCCGTTAGGACTTGTAAATACACCCTAAAACTATAAGAACTCCTCACAAAACGTTTAGGAAGGGTTAGCAACAAGTTGGGATCGTGAGCAGCAAGTTTGGAGCACTGGAGGAGTGGAAACGGCTGGGAAAACGTGTCTTCTTCAACCTCGCTCTGCATCAACCTAGAAATCTGCAGAGAGTTATTAGCATTCAAAGGTAGGTGTTCTCGGGCCAAGATTAAAGAAAACCACACCATCATGTAGATCTTCGAGTCTAGGTTCATTTTCACTTGGTTTGACTAATTTCATGGAGTATACATTGTGTAATCGTAGTTTTCCCTAAGTCGCGCACAGTTAGGATTTTCCCATTCTTCATATCATGCACACGATTCAGACCGAATTAGACTAAACTTCCTTCATGAAAGTTCTTCTACTTGTAGTCCGATCATCTTTTATGTTGGACGTTTTATCCAAAAGTCTTTCTTTAGAGAGTTATAAGCGTGGTAAGAGAGTCACTGCATGATACTGCGATTTCGGGCTGCACTTAGCTTTATGTTCTTTATATATTTTCTTGGATTAGAGACTGAATTAGATCAAACCCCAACATCCAAGTTCTTCTACTAGTTGTCCGGTCATATTTCGTGTTGAACATTTTATCTAAATGTCATTCGTTAGAGAGTTATAAGCAGGGTAAGTAAATCGCTGCATGAGATGTGTTTTCGGGTTACACTTGACCTAATGTTTTTTTCTGGGAGGGCCTCTAGTGTCGCACTACTTGATCTAGTGTCGACACACTGTCCAAATCAGCCCAAAGGTTTTGTGGGAAGCCTCTAGTGTCGACACTACTTGATCTAGTGTCGACACACTGTCCCAAATGGGTGTTCTGGGAAGGCTCTAGTGTCGACACTATTGATCTAGTGTCGACACACTGTCCATACTGCACAACAGGTTTTCGGGAAGGTCTCTAGTGTCGACACTACTTGATCTAGTGTCGACACCCTGTATAGACCTGTTGACTGGTTTTCTGGGAGCTGTCTTTAGTGTCGACACTACTTGATCTTATCGACACTACTTGACAGTTCTGCATTATTTTGCCTTGTGTTTGAAGCATTGTGTCGACACCAGTAAGGGGTGTGTCGACACTACCCTTGCAAAAAAAAAAATGCATATCTTGGGTTTGATCATTACATGATGTCTACTAGCATGTGCATGATGTTATAGTATGCATGGACCTAAAAGAATCAACCCATTGAAAATGGTAATGATACGAATATGATTCTAATGTTAATTGTGATTGTCCTTATGTTCATTGGATTATCTTGTGATCTTCCCTATTGTCAATTGATATGAAATAAGAATATGTGAATATGGGGATGAATACATGTTAGTATGGACTTGTTAGTGAAGTTAATATTGTCCATATGCATACATGCTAGGAAAAGATCTGTGACTCGTCACTTACACATTTGCACGACTAGGCACACCCTTGGGGAATTGGGAGCTCTCTGCGGTATTCTGGATTGGTAGACTAGCGACCTTTCCTTAAGACCTCCGTAAGTCCCCGCTCTCTATGGATTCCCACATAGAGGCCGAGCTGGTTGTACAATGAATTACCCTGGAGATAGAAAGCACATGTTCTGCATACGATCTATCCTTAGTAAACATCCTCATGTCAAGACATTAACGAATTATGAAACATAAGATACGTCGTTATACTGCCCTTTTGTTCTCTTGAGCTAATTGTCATACCTAGACTCTATGAATGATTGTGTTCCTTTTACTATAAGCTTGTCATTGAAACTCTGTGGCCATAATATGAATATGTTTGTTCGGCACAATGGGACTTCGGTCCATTTGACTAATGCCTGTGCAATAGGGGCCCGGTCCGGTCCTGGGGAGGAGCGCCCCAACGTACTTATTAACCGCGGGAGTATGGACTTCTGGTGCTTGGCATAGCACAAACAATAAGCAAGAGTTGTGAAAATTGTGCCTTTGTTTGATATGATAAATTTGATTCGATATGATATGATAAGTTTGATATGATAAGTCTGATCATGTGAATACATCATATCTGTATGAATATGGCCAATTCATTTTGATATGATTCTACTCTGAAAATATATGTCCATTGTATATGCAATTCGATATTGATTGATTTGATATGTCATCCGTTCTGTTCCTCTATTCAACTTGTTAGAAAAGCATGCATTGTCATCATATTCATGTGCATATCTGCCTATTTAAAATGTTAATCATGTATATTAGTGCCCGCACAATATTGAGATGTAAATCCTACTGCTAGTTCGCTCACCCCTATCAACCTGCCCTTTTCAAGTAGTGATGAGGAACCAGAGGAGTCGGATGGGGCAGGGCAAGAGTGATGAGTACCCGCCATATGAGTAGTTGACAGTTTAGGAGTAGATTTTGAGTAGTCTATGTAATAGTGAAACTTTTCTGGAAGTTTTATTTGAATAATGGACCATTTAGTGGTCCTTTCTATGTAAGGTTGTAACTAGTTGAATGAATGGAAATAAGGTATATTTTTGGTGACCATACTATAGTCTCAAATGTGTTCTTTTGTTCAATTGTGACTCTGCGTTATTCAACTGTGATACGTCTATTTGTATCGTTCACGTCCTTCGGTATTTATTCCGCTGCTAAATATCGGGGTGTGACAGTTGGTATCAAGCCTAAACTTTAGGGTCCAAGGGAATAGGAACATAGAATGAAACTAGATCACACGAGTCAAAATCTATCGTACCTAATGTGAGTTTGGGTAGAACCATGGGAATAGAAGTCACATGTGATATATTTAGATGATTGACCTATATTATTATCTTGAAGGTACTTATTACCTCAATGGCCGCTGAACGTGCCCAGGCTAGGGACATGCAACAAACAATGCAGAACTTGACTCAGGCTATCCTGCAAGCCACCCAGGGTGGAGGTAACCGCGGAGCCGGTGATCTCCATCGAAATTTTCAGAATATGGATCCACCTAGGTTTGGAGGGAGTACTGACCCTGATGTTGCTGAACACTGGGTTAAGGAAATTGAAAGGATATTCAGGGTCATGCAATGCACGGACCAGAACAAAGTACTGCTGGCGACTTTCCATTGGAAAAGGGTGCCAAGGCATGGTGGAAGTCGGTAGAAGCAACACTGAATGGCCAGCAACTGACATGGGCTCAGTTCATTGAGCAATTCAACACCAAGTACTTCTCTGAGAGGGTCCAGGAACGGAAAGTAGCCGAATTTGCGGCTTTGAAGCAGAGAGGACTCAATGTGGCCGAGTATGAGGCTCAATTCTATCGTCTGTCCCGATATGCTGTTCACTTAATTGGGACAGAAAGGATGAAGGCAAAACGCTTTCTGAATGTCTTGAGGCCCCAGTTCATCACTCAACTGGCGCCAATGGACAGTCAAACCTATGCTGACATGGTAAAGAAGGCTCAGTTACTGGAAGATGCCATGGAGACTGCTGAAAGAATTAAGGGAAAATCCGTAAAAGGGAGCAAGTGTCTTCTACAGGAAGGTATCAGCCAACCATTGGGAAGAAAAGGCCTAGTGGTGGAGTAAATGAACCAGCTGATAAAAAGCCAAAGGAGTTAGGTAAGCAGATAGTGGTGACGATGGGAGAAAGGTGCAAACACTGTGACAAAGCTAATCACCGGTCTGAACAATGCTGGAAAGCACAAGGGAGATGCCTGCGCTGTGGTAGTCGTGAGCATAGGATCTCGGACTGCCCAATATTGAAAGAACAAGCCCCTCAGGACAAGCGTCCGAATGGACAAAAGGCAAGGCCGCTTGCAAGCTATTCAGGAACCGGAAGCTGCTGAAGAAGGAGGTATCGTGGAAGGTACACTTACTATTCTTTCCCGACCCGCATATGTTCTCTTTGATACGGGAGCTACGCATTCCTTTATATCTCAAACATTTGTTGATACCCTACCTGTGAAACCCGTCCCAATAAAATCCAGAATAGTTGTGTCAACCCCGATTGGTCCTGGCACCAATCTTACAAACCATATGCCATCCAGTGAAGTGTTGATTGAAACCCAAAACCTACCAGCAAATTTAATATGTATGGATATGGCGGGGTATGATGTGATACTGGGAGCAGACTGGTTGTCTGAACATGGGGCTAGTATCAACTGCAGGAGAAGTCGGGTAACCTTTAGCCATTACCCAAAACTAGTGTTCACAGGGATAGAAACCGCAGGAGATTGTCACTTATCTCTGCACTACAAGCCAAAAGGATGATGAGGAAAGGTTGTATGGCCTTTCTTGCTGCTGTTGTCATCAAAGAAGGAAGTCAAAGTTGAGGACATCCATGTTGTCAGCGAATACGCTGATATTTTCCCCGAAGACTTGCCAGGAATTCCTCCTGAGCGAGAGGTCGATTTTACCATCGAGTTGGTCCCTGGAGCAGCACCAGTATCTAGGGCACCATATAGAATGTCCCCCGCAGAACTGAAGGAATTAAAAGAGCAACTGATGGAACTGTTAGAGAAGGGTTTCATCGACCAAGCACATCGCCATGGGGTGCACCTGTCCTCTTCGTCAAGAAGAAAGATGGGTCGATGAGGCTATGTATAGATTATAGACAACTAAACCAGTTAACTATCAAGAACAAATACCCTCTGCCAAGGATTGATGAGTTGTTTGATCAATTATCTGGAGCTAAATACTTCTCTAAAATAGATCTTAGATCCGGTTATCATCAATTGAGGATCAAAGGAGAAACATTACAAGACAGCCTTCCGAAGCAGGTATGGGCATTATGAATTTATTGTTATGCCTTTCGGACTAACAAATGCCCCTGCAGTTTTCATGCAGTTGATGAATAGCATTTATCGCCCATATCTTGATAAATTTGTGGTGGTATTCATCGATGATATATTGATCTATTCCAAGACAAAGGAAGAGCATGAGGAGCATTTGAGGATCTCATTACAGATTTTAAGGGAGAACAAATTATATGCCAAGCTAAGTAAATGTCAATTCTGGCTGGAGGAGGTATCCTTTTTAGGGCATGTGGTAACCAAGGATGGTATCGCGGTTGATCCATCAAAGGTTGAGGCTGTACTGAAATGGGAAAGACCAACAAGCGTCACAGAGATCAGAAGCTTCCTAGGACTAGCAGGATATTATCGAAGGTTTATAAATGATTTCTCAAAGATTGCAGTGCCGTTAACCAAGTTGACCCGGAAGGAAAATCTGTTTGTGTGGACCGATGAATGTGAAGAAAGCTTTAACAACTTGAAGAAGTGTCTGACTACTGCTCCTGTCCTCGCCTTACCCACTGAAGAGGGAGGATTTGAAATTTATTCAGATGCTTCTGGAACAGGTCTGGGATGCGTCTTAATGCAACAAGGGAAAGTAATAGCTTATGCCTCAAGACAGTTGAAGATCCACGAAGTGAACTACCCGGTTCATGACCTGGAGTTAGCAGCTGTAGTATTGCCTTGAAGATTTGGAGGCATTATATCTATGGTGAGCAATTTAAAGTCTTTTCTGACCACAAGAGTTTGAAATACTTGTTCTCACAGAAGGAGCTTAACATGAGACAAAAGAGGTGGTTATAGTACCTTAAGGACTTTGACTTTTCCATCGAATATCACCCTGGGAAAGCCAATGTAGTGGCAGACGCTTTAAGTAGACAACCAGGAGCTATGCTAGCTAGTATGATGCTGGGCGAATGGAAGTTATTGGAGCAATTTGCAAGCTTGAACTTAGACGTGGGAAAGAAGGAAAAACAAGAAATGATGTCCAATCTCCAGATACAATCTGATCTACTGACCGAAATCAAGGAGAAACACAGAGAGGATCCATTCTTAGTTGAGATCAGGGAGAAGCTAGAACAAAGACCTGACTTTACTCTATCAGCTGAGGGAAGATTACTATTCCGAGGTAGAACATGTGTCCCTGATCATGGAGAATTCAAGAAGAGGTTACTAAAGGAAGCTCACCAGTCCAAGTACATGATTCATCCCGGATCAACAAAGATGTACCAAGACTTAAAAAGGTCCTACTGGTGGCCAAACATGAAGAGGGATGTGGCTGATCATGTGTCATACTGTTTAACATGCATGAAAGTCAAGGCCGAGCATTTCCGTACAGCTGGTGGACTGCTACCACTGGAAATCCCAGAGTGGAAGTGGCATAGCATCGGTATGGACTTTATCATGGGATTGCCCAAGACTAGAGGTGGTATGGATGCAATTTGGGTAATAGTTGATCGATTGACTAAGTCGGCTCACTTCTTGCCGATCAAGAGTACCTGGTCAGTGGATGTATTGGCTGCACTATATGTTAAGGAAGTAGTCAGATTGCATGGGGTTCCATCTAACATAATATCGGATCGGGACCCTAGATTTACTTCACATTCTGGAAGGGTTTACAAGCAACAATAGGTACTAAACTAAACTTTAGTACTGCCTTCCATCCTCAGACTGATGGACAAACTGAAAGGACCAATCAAATTGTGGAAGATATGCTTCGTGCTCTGGTGCTAGATTTTAGAGGTCGATGGGATGATTAGTTATACCTGATGGAGTTTGCATATAACAACAGCTATCAGGCAAGTATCAAGATGGCTCCGTTTGAAGCCTTATATGGCAGGAGTTGCAGATCACCCCTTTGCTGGGAAGAGGTTGGGGAGAACCAATGGGTTGGACCTGACTTAATTGAGGCGACTGTCAAAAAGGTTCAAATTGTCCGGGAACGTCTAAAGATAGCACAATCTAGGCAGAAGAGTTATGCAGACAAGAGAATGAGAGAACTAGAATTTCAGGTTGGCGAACATGTTTTCTTGAAGGTCTCACCTTCAAGGGGAATACAAAGATTTGGGATCAAAGGGAAGTTGAGTCCCAGATTCATAGGGCCATTTGAAATTCTGGAAAGGATTGGTCAGGTGGCGTATAGACTTGCACTACCTCCATAGCTGGCGAACGTGCATAATGTGTTCCACATATCCATGCTGAGGAAGTACTTATTCAATGCCGACCACGTAATCAACCATGAGGACTTGGAGATTCGAGAGGACCTGTCCTATGAAGAGAAGCCGATCAAATTGTTGGATCGGAAGATTCAACGACTCAGGAATCGTACCATACCTATAGTGAAGGTCCAATGGAGTCGAGACAGAGTTACTAATGCCACCTAAGAAACAGAGGAAAGAATGAAGAAAAACCACCAAGAACTATTCTCAGGTACGAACTACACCATTATGTGTAAATTTGGGGACCAAATTTCTTAAGTGGGGGAGGATGTAACACCCCAGAAATTTAGTGATTTAGAATTAAAGGAGAATAAAGAAATTCCGTGATTATTGGAACGATAAAACTTACGTACCATTATCGTACGAGAGGAAGCACATCGAGAAAATTGCTAACGCGGAAAAAATAATCCAACCATAAATCTAATAAACATGTTGGAGAGACTTACAACATTATGTATTAATAACCCATTAACAAGATTGGGCCAATGAAGTACATTTGGCCCAAGGATAAAAATTGGGACAAGAAAATACGCAGAAATTTGTGTATGTAATTATGCAATAATTAGGGAGGGCAATTTAGGGTTAAAATTAGGGTGATTAGTCATGTAAAGTAAGCCAAAACCGAACCCAACTCTAAGAGGTGGTTTCTTAAACCTTTGCTACCTCCTTTGGGTGAGAGAATCCCAGATTTTTTGGAAAGTAGGAAACAAAAATCGCAGCCCATTTCCTAGTCCCGTTAGGACTTGTAAATACACCCTAAAACTATAAGAACTCCTCACAAAACGTTTAGGGAAGGGTTAGCAACAAGTTGGGATCGTGAGCAGCAAGTTTGGAGCGCTGGAGGAGTGGAGAACGGCTGGGGAAAACGTGGTCTTCCTCAACCTCGCTCTGCATCAACCCAGAAATCTGAAGAGAGTTATTAGCATTCAAAGGTAGGTTTTCTCGGGTCAAGATTAACAAACCAACACCATCATGTAGATCTTCGAGTCTAGGTTCATTTGCACTTGATTTGACTAATTTTCATGGAGTATACATTGTGTAATCGTAGTTTTCCCTAAGTCGCGCACAGTTAGGGCTTTTCCCGTTCTTTATATCATGCATACGATTCAAAACCGAATTAGACTAAACTTCATTCATGAAAGTTCTTCTAATTGTAGTCACGATCATCTTTTATGTTGGACGTTTTATCCAAAGGTCTTTCGTTAGAGAGTTATAAGCGTGGTAAGAGAGTCGCTGCATGATACTGTGATTTCGGGCTGCACTTAGCTTTATGTTCTTTATATATTTTCTTAGGATTCGAGACCAAATTAGATCAAACCCCCAACATCAAAGTTCTTCTACTAGTTGTCCTCGTCATATTTCGTGTTGAACATTTTATCTAAATTTCATTTGTTAGAGCGTTATTAGTAGGGTAAGTAAATCGCTGCATGAGATGTGTTTTCGGGTTACACTTGACCTATATGTTTTTCTAGGAGGGCCTCTAGTGTCGACACTACTTGATCTAGTGTCGACACATTGTCCCAAATCAGCCCAAAAGGTGTTCTGGGAAGGCCTCTAGTGTCGACACTACTTGATCTAGTGTCGACACACTGTCCCAAATAGGCCCAAAAGGTGTTCTGAGAAGGCCTCTGGTGTCGACACTATTTGATCTAGTGTCGACACACTGTCCCATACTGGCACAACAGGTTTTCTGGGAAGGTCTCTAGTGTCGACACTACTTGATCTAGTGTCGACACCCTGTACAGACCTGTTGACTGGGTTTTCTGGGAGCTGTCTCTAGTGTCGACACTACTTGATCTAGTGTCGACACTACTTGACCAGTTCTGCATTATTTTGCCTTGTGTTTGAAGCATTGTGTCGACACCAGTAAGGGGTGTGTCGACACTACCCTTGCCAAAAAAAAAAATTTGCATATCTTGGGTCTGATCATTACATGATGTCTACTAGCATGTGTATGATGTCATATAGTATGCATGGACCTAAAAGAAATCAACCCATTGGAAAATGGTAATGATACGAATATGATTCTAATGTGTAATTGTGATTGTCCTTATGTTCATTGGATTATCTTGTGATCTTCCCTATTGTCAATTGATATGATAAGAATATGATGTGAATATGGGGATGAATACATGTTCGTATGGACTTGTTAGTGAAGTTAATATCATGATTTGCATATGAGTTTCAACAGTTACATGTTTTCCGGTGTTCAATTAATTAATTGTCCATATGCATACATGCTAGGAAAGATCCGTGACTCGTCACTTACACATTTGCACGACTAGGCACACCCTTGGGGAATTGGGAGCTCTCTGCCGGTTATTCTGAATTGGTAGACTAGCGACCTTTTCCTTAAGACTTCCGTAAGTCCCCGCTCTCTATAGATTCCCACATAGAGGCCGAGCTGGTTGTACAATGAAGTACCCTGGAGATAGAAAGTACATGTTCTGCATACGATCTGTCCTTAGAAACATCCTCATGTCAAGACATTAACGAATTATGAAACATAAGATACGTCGTTATACTGCCCTTTTGTTCTCTGGAGCTAATTGTCATACCTTGACTCTATGAATGATCGTGTTCCTTTTACTATAAGTTTGTCATTGAAACTCTGTGGCCATAATATGAATATGTTTGTTCGGCACAATGAGACTTCAGTCCATTTGACTAATGCCTGTGCAATAGGGGCCCGGTCCAGTCCTGGGGAGGAGCGCCCCAACGTACTTATTAACCGCGAGAGTATGGACTTCTGGTGCTTGGCATAGCACAAACAAATAAGCAAGAGTTGTGAAAATTGTGCCTTTGTTTGATATGATAAATTTGATTCGATATGATATGATAAGTTTGATATGATAAGTCTGATCATGTGAATACATCATATCTGTATGAATATGGCCAATTCATTTTGATATGATTCTACTCTGGAAAGATCTGTCCATTGTATATGCAATTCGATATTTGATTTGATATGTCATCCGTTCTGTTCCTCTATTCAACTTGTTAGAAAAACATGCATTGTCATCATATTCATGTGTATATCTGCCTATTTAAAATGTTAATCATGTATATTAGTACCCGCACAATATTGAGATGTAAATCCTACTGAGCTAGTTCGCTCACCCCTATCAACCTGCCCTTTCCAGGTAGTGATGAGGAACCAGAGGAGTCGGATGGGGCAGGGCAAGAGTGATGAGTACCCGCCATATGAGTAGTTGACAGTTTAGGAGTAGATATTTGAGTAGTCTATGTAATAGTGAAACTTTTCTGAAAGTTTTATTTGAATAATGGACCCTTTAGCTGGTCCTTTCTATGTAAGGTTGTAACTAGTTGAATGAAATGGAATAAGATATATTTTTGGTGACCATACTATAGTCTCAAATGTGTTCTTTGTTCAATTGTGACTCTGCGTTATTCAACTGTGATACGTCTATTTGTATCGTTCACGTCCCCGAGCGTTACAGGTGCCCATGCACCGCTTACCCTTACCATGTAACACAGTTCACGATAATCGGTGAGGCTCACCCCTTCTTCTTCCAGGTGAAGGAGAGCAGGAGGGTTCCCGTCCCTCTTCTAGTTCCGGTCGGCATCACTGTGGAGTCGGGCCTTCACCACCAGAAGAGTAATGCTTTTACTTGTGGAGCCTTGGGGGTTTGTCCTAGGCTGTTGTACTTATTTAATGACTATGATATGGAACTGAGTATGTACATTTCATGTGAATATATGTGAGAAATGGTTACTTATACGTGTTCAATGTGTTTCTTTATATTTTCATGGACATGTGTGGTTGATATCCCTTGTGAGGCTTCGGCCCGATCGCAGGAGGCGGAGTCATGTCGGGCACGTTATCGGGTTAACGGGCCTAAACGGCGAGGGTCGTCACACCTTGTGGGTCTACATGTGTTTATACAGGTGCACAGCCTAGCATGAATTCTAATGGCTTGGAGAAGGGGTTTGGAAGCCCTAGCATGATAGAACTAGGGGGAAGACAAGGGTCCCTACCTCAAAACAAAGAGCCAACCCGTTGGGGTCTTCTCGTGTGCATGGCCATCTCCTCCTCGCTCCAAGCTCCACGGTCATGCCGTCCACGAGCCACGATCGTCCTCCTACAAGTCGGAGAAGAGTCACCACCACGAGGAGAGAATGCCACACCCACACCGGAGAAGACACCATGCCGGGAAGGATACACACCGAGAAGAGCACCCACAAGGAAAAAACAAACCTCTCACAAGCCCTCAACTCCTCTCCATAGATAGGTGATAGCACAGGGTCGGAGGGAAGGAGCAAACATCGGAATAGAGGGAGAAGAAGACTGTTCTGAGGCCTGTGCACATATATGCCTCGGAGTTGAGAATGCGCCAACTTACCTGTCATATTCACTTACTGAACGCGATGGGTAACCTGTCGTGACCCCAAAGTCATGGTCAGACCTGACAAACGGATCCGCCACTTGTCATCTTCGCAGACCTAACACCATGAACGCGACATCTGACATGTCACCTTCATCTGTCAGCGTTTGACACTTGGCCCAACTGTCCCGACAGCAAAACGACAAAACTACATGCTCCGGTCAGAAGACTTAATGCGACAACATGTCTGTCGCGTTCCTAACTAGAACGTGACAACCATCCTGTCGCCTTCAGAATGCGATGACCCGATATGTCACTACCTTCATCAGAAGGTGGTTGACCAATGAAAGGAGGATGTTACAGATACATTTTTTACACATTGAATGGAACTATTTTCTGCATACACATCATTTTATGTGCTAAATCACATAAAATGATTGAGATTAGAGTCCACTATCTAATGGTACCACATTTGTAATTTTCTCATCATTTTGTGCAGAAAAATGATGTGTTACGAGATGTGAGCAATTTTTATTTTGAGAGGGACTTAATTGCAAAATTTGACATCCTAACATATCTAGAGTTCCTGAAACCCCTAGAGAACATTTAGCGAATTTTTCATGTGATTCATGTGCATAAGTGATTTATTCTCAAGGATTTGATTATAATTTTTCTATGTGCAAGACACGAGGCATACAGTATAAAGCAAGGGCAAGATAGTCAAATGGCCAACAGGATAGATGCCTAGGCACCTTGGAGCTGCGCCCTCTCCGCTCTCTCCTCTCTCTTACGTAATCATCTTTTCTCTCTTTCTTTCTCTCTCTCCTAATTATGGGTGTTCATATTATGGTTCAATCTTAAAAATTGAACTGAATCGAATTGGATGTTCATGTTATGATTCAACTTGAAGAACCGAACTAAATTGAACGATTCGATTCGAGTTGAATGATTCTGCGGTTCGGTTCGATTCGATTTTTATTGTGAAACAGAATAAACTAAATATATATTAAATATATTTAATAATAAATTATAATACAAAGGGAACCGGTTCTTCCCTCCCATGGAAGTTCTTGAGTTTGAAACTCACAGCACCTTTTAATAACACAAATTTTTTTTTCCGATTTGAATCAAACCGAGTCAATTCGGTTCGATTCGATTCGGTTCAGTTCACCAAAAATTTCAATTCAATGAAGTTCACTCAAAAAATTAAGCTGAATTGGATCGAACGGAACCGTGAACAATCTTACTCCCAACTAGAACCACAAAGAAAAAAAAAATTCTCTCTCCCCCAAATAGCCTATTTTCTTTCTCTCTATTTCCTCTCCCTCTCGCCGTCTTCTTCGTCCCCTCCTATTTCTTCTCTTCTTTCCCCTTTTCACAAAAAAGATTCGGCCCCCCTTATCTGCTTCTTGCTCTCCGAGACGAAGGAAAGAGTCCATCACGTTGTTCCCTCTCTCTCTCTCTCTCGTTCCCCTCAGCTCTCTATTCTCTCTCCATCCCTCACGCCCTCTCTTCTCTTCTCTTGTCCAAACACCAGATCTCACTCCTACTCCACCCTTCTCTCAATTTCCCTTGTCTTTGTCCAAAACATCACCTGCATCTACACCGTCGAAGGAGTGTTCGTGCTTCATGCTGCTACTGCATCTTCACCTTGTGGTTACTACGGATCCCGCTGTTGCCGTGCGTTACCAACTCGGGACCTCGGAACTTCAGTCAGTGGTTGCGTCTCCTAGATTATATTTGTTTATTCCTTTCATCACTATATTACTGTTTTGTCCTTCATTCAAAAATACTCCATTTTGTATAGTTATTTTATGATTGAAATACTCATGCAAAAATTTGATTTCTTTCTCTAATCTCTTCTTCTCCAAGTCTACTTTCAATCATAAGTGGTTTTGGTTTAATTTCATTGTGGTTTGCTTAGGCTTGTGCTTGACTTAATTAGTAGATCTAGGTCCTGCAGTTTAATTCCAGATTCCGCAGTGTCCGTTCCTTGCATCATTTTATGTGTCCGATTTAGGTCAAATCACTCTTGATAGAAAACTATCTTGATTATCTAAGTGCCATTTGATTTCGTGTTATTTGGACTTCAATAGTGAAAGTTACAGTTGTTTAATCTGCAATAGGTTAATTTTCTGTCCGAGTAGTTTGATAGATGACTTAGTTAGAAGTTGTTTTCAAAGAGTAATTTTCTTCTTCTAAAAGCATTAGACTACGTCTAAGGCTACGTTTGGAACGGAGGTAGAAAAAATTTTAAAACTTCAAATCTGTGACAAGATGTGTGACGTTTCCAAACATGTATCCCTCAACTCTGGTTTATGTGCACGGCGCTTTTCGCAGCAACAGAGAGAGAGATAGAACGCCCCTCGCGCAAGGAAGTGGGTTCACCCCCGCTTCCGAAAAATTTTCGGAAAAGAAGGAGAGAGGTAGAGAGAAGGGTCACATTTTTGGAATTTTTTTTTATCTTTTGACACGGGCGACGAGGCCAAAAACTTCGCACGGCGGCGGGCTACACCGATTGCCAATTTTTTAGATTTTCACTTTTTAAAACTCAGTAACAAACGATGCTAATCAATTAAATCAACTCAACGGATCGACCCGGACTCCCAATTAATTTGTTTTAATTCTCTAAGTGCATTCACTTATTTTGAGATTGAGTTTACGGCATTTTTGCAACGATCATATGATACACATCAAATTTTGGTGTCGTTGTTGGGGATGATTTTAATTGATTTTTATTTAGATCTATTTCTTCCTGTGTATAGTTCATTATTGACATTTTTCTGATTTTTTCAAAAAAAAAATCACAAAAACTCAACAAACGAGAAGGGTACTGAATTTCTGCAAAATTCAAAAACAGAAGAAAAATCTGGTAAAAATATAAAATTAAAAAATAATAAATTCAGCTCGAGAACTTACCCCTTTGGAATTTCAATTTTATCTGTCCATATTTAGAGTTTTCAGTTGTTTAGCTAGGTTCACAAATTAAAATATAAAAATATAAAATAGAAAAAAAACCAGAAAATCAATAAAAAATAGTCATTTCAAAATTCTAAACAACATTTTCATGCTTAGGACAATCACAATTTAGGGTTGAATTTTAGATATTTAATTTTCTGCAATTTCATTTCTTTTAAGAGAGCGGGAGGCAGGGTATGTATTTCTAATCTCTCTCAAAGATCATATTCATGCATATAGCCTACTTTGCATCAAAACAAAATGTCATCAAAGCAAAGTCAGGGGGTGAATATTTTATGCTTGGGAGAAGGTCTTTGCATCCAAACCTGGTAGAGTCAAATCCTGAGATTGAGAAGTTAATCCACAATCAATCCCTGACACCAAGCTCAAGATCAAATCCAACCAATGACCAATCAATATGAGTTGCCCTTTCACATGTATCCATCCATCCAAAGCGTCGATAGTCCAATGTGAGATAAAATCGAGCACTATCCAAATACTCTCATCATTCCAATGGCTCACCAATCAAGATCCATATAAGCATTTGAATAGGTTCCTCAAGATCTGCTCCATAGTAAAGATCTAAAACTTTACTAATTATGCCCTCAAGCTAACTCTGTTTCCCTTCTCATTGAAGGACAAGGCTAAATATTGGTTATGGACTGTAGGAAAGCCCAATCGGTCATGGGATGAAATGCAAAAATAATTCTTAAAAAAATTCTACCCATAAGGTTGGACCAATATCATGAGGACGGCCATCATAGACTTTACTCAAATCCTAAGGGAACTAATCCATGAATCTTGGGACAGACTAAAGGAGTTATTGAAAAAATGCCCATATCATATATTATTCAAATGGCAAATTATGCAGCATTTCTATAAGAGATTAACTAAACCATATAGACAAATGGTAGATGCCTCTTGTGTGGGGGCATTTATGAGCAAAAGTGAGGAGAAAGTATATGATCTTTTCGAAATGTTAAGTGAGAACTCTATAAACCATATTTCTCTCTCTTCATATGAAAGGTCGATAGGACAATCTAAAAAAGATGAGCTTTATGAAGTGCAAAATAAGAGAAACCTACACCTAGGCTAAATGTTAATCTCATATCCCAAAAACGGGAGAAAGTGGATTTAATGACCTAAAAATTGGATGAACTTCTTAACTTTAAGTAATCAAATTTCCACCGCCAAGCCTTTTTCTAACTCTCACCAAGGACATGCCCAATCCATTCAAGAAGCTTGTGTGCTATGTGCAAGCCTAGCCCATCAGGTAAAGGAATACCCCCTTTCATTCAGGAGCAAGTCCAAGGAGCTCAAGGATTCTCTAATTTCAATAATGACCCATTCTCCAACACGTACAATCTAAGTTGAGGAAATCACTCAAATTTTTCTTGAAAATCCAACAAACTCAAAATTATCAAACCAAGTCCTAGTCTCAGGCTCATTTTCGAAATCAAATATTCTATAAGAGTCAATTACTACAACCATTGCCAAACCATTTTCAACCCAATTGGGGCAATCTTCTTATGGTCAACCTTCATTTGGTTAGACCACGTATGGGCAACCTCATATCCACCATCAGTATACCAACTTCCTTTCTTACCTCAGCCAATGGATAAGAATGATGACAAAACAACAAATTACAACAGGTGATTCTAATCAAAAATCATGCCATTCAAGTCCAAAATAAATCTTTCTAAGCCTAAATGGCCGAGATGAAGGCCTAGATTGGCCAACTTCTAGAAACAATATGAGGAGAGAACCGGTCAACGTCTTAGCCAACCCATGCCTAATCCTAGAAATTATCCTCCACGTTTGAATAACAAGCTTTTCTACTTGCTCCTCAGGGTCAACTTCTACTAGGCCCAAATCCACCAAAAGGCCTACAATTCGAAAATGCAAAAGTAATTTTGACCTTAAAAAGCGGTAAAACTCTACTAGACCCATACCAGACCCATGAATCTAATCAAACCTCATCTAGTTAAGTCCATGGAGAAGCAAAGGAGGAAGAAGAAGAACCCACTTCCATTCACAACTATGAAGATAATAAAAAGGGAAAGAAAACAATTGAGGATTCCCATGATAACTATAAACCCAAAGTCCCTTTTCCATGAGCATTAAAATCTAACAAGGAGATAAGAAAGCAATGAAATCAGGCCCAAAAAAAGAGTTAATAGACTTGTTCAAACAAGTTGACATCAACATACTCCTAGTAGATGCCATCCAACATGTGTCGGTCAATGCTAAATTTCTCTACAAGATTTGTACTCATAAGAGAGAGCCAAAAACAACTTCTAAGAAAGTTTGGTTATCTGAAGAGATAAGTGCAATTTTATTGAACCAATTACCCCATAAAATGAAAGGCCCCAGGCCCCCCTCATCTCTTGTGTCATCGAGGGAACCACCTTTAACAAGGCTCTATTGAACTTAGGAGCAAGCATGAACTTATTGCCAAGTTTAGTCTATGAAATTTTGGAATAGGTGAACTAAAACCACCTCGATGATCTTACAGCTAGCTGATAGTTCCATTAGAACACCTAAGTGAAAGACTACGGAATTTAGACTATCAATGTAAATCTAGAAGAGGGGGTGGTTGAATAGATTTACACACTTTGAAAGCACTGACCAATTTTTAGAAAAACACTTTAGAACACTGAAGCAAAACTCTCCACACAATTATATGCACAGACTTTAGATCTGGAAGGATCACAAAGAGACCAATCAGATCAAAATCACACCAGATCAGAGTGGCTTCAAACACAGACCAGTGGATGTGATCTATGGGATATCAAGTGAGATGAATCAATTGAACAAGGAAATAGTATTTAGAAGACGCGCCTAGCAAGCATCTAGCATAGAAATAGATCAAACCACAAAATACAAGGCGATTTAAGGTGGTTCGGATCACTCACTAGTGATCTTACATCCACCGTCCACACACACACAAATTACTCTTACTTTTGAAGTTAAAGAGTACAACACACACACGACGTAGATCTCACTAGTAAGACTGAACAGATCAAATCGCACACACACACAATGTGTAGAACATGAAAATAAAATGGAGATCTAGGGAGATGAGACTTCAAAGTCACAGAGTATAGATCTCCTTAGCCTAGAAAAGCTTCTGAGGACTTGAATTCACAAAAAATCTGATCAAGCTCATCAATTGGACGAAGTTTATACTGGAAATCGACTTGGGGCATCACATGCACAGCGGAAGTAAAACAAAACAAAATTTGATTTCCATCCAAGTACTTGATCAGGCTATGATGTACGGTGCATGTAAACATACATATGAACAAGGTGTGAGACCATCTCACCAAGGGAAGATCGTATATCCCCTAAAGTGCAGAACTAGTCCTCGGTTTGAAGGAGCTCTGGCGAGATTCCTTCTAGTGGTATCCACACAATGGATGATCAGTGATGACGATGACTCCTCATTCATCGTGATGTGCTGGGATCAGATGGACAACTAAGAGGGGAGGGGTGAATTGGTTATCGCCTAAATAAAAAACCTTTTACACAGAATAGATTAGACTAAATTAATCAAACCTACTATGTGATATTCACAATAGAATATAACAAGTATACAAACAAAACCAACTATCTTAACGTGTGTAGAACGAAGATAGAAGAGATGGATACAAACCACACATGCACGTAGGATTTAGAGTGGTTCGACAAACACACCCCTGTGTGCGTCTACGTCCACTACCCCACACCCCTGTGAGGATTTCCACTAGCTTGTTTCCCAAGTAAAAGTGAAAACTCACACACACACGGTTGTTTTCGGGGACAACACAAACCCCACCTCATTTTTCGGAGACGAGACAACCCGATGTGTATGCATGCATGCACTATACATCAACTAAACACGTGCTCACAGACAGAGCGCACACACACATAGATATTCGTGTGAATAAATTGAAGTACAGTTCTCAACCCAAGAACAAGATAAAAGAGATGAAAATTGATGTTCAAAATTCTCCTTTTTGACGTGGTTGAGAAATGTCGGAGAAGAACACAGTAGCTTGCTCAGGCCTTCCTCGACAAAGTACTATGGATGCACGATCTTGTGAACATCCAATACCTTGAACTCATTCAGCAACCTTTGAAGAAATCACCTGGAAAGTGCTTCGGTCTACTGGTTCGTCCTTTTCCCTAGCCTAGATACAAATCTCGTTCTCCAACTATGTGTATTTATACTACACACAAGAATAGGCTTCTCTCTGAAGTCCCACAACCAAAAGACTTCTTGTTGGCCGTAGATCAAAAGATAAGATCGTGTAAATCCATAAATAGGAAAGTGTCTATCCAAACTGGAAACTGTGTTTCCGGAGTTGGTCGACCGATTTCCCAAGATCGATCGTCTGATTTTGAACTCACATCAACTGGGACTTTGACTGGCAAATCAACTGGATGGTTGGTTGACCGATTTTGGAAATTCAGTCGTCCGACTTCTGTCTCAGCTTCAACTAGTGCTTCGGCTGGTCAAAATACAATGTGAATATCCAAAGTGATTTTGCTTCGACCGGCGGATCGATCGACTGATTTCTTCAAGTTGGTCATCTGACTTTTTGATTGTCCCAGTGCCAAACCTTTTGGCTAGGCCGGTCGAGCGAAAGTACCAAATCGATTGTCCATCTTTGGACTGGTAATCGATCGTCCATCGATTCCTTTGATCCACAATCGATTTGGCATCGATTCCCTTTCATTATCGGTCGACCGATTTCTCCAAGTTGGTCTTCCGATTGTCAGTTTTGCAGTTCTTCTTCCAGTCTTGTCTTTCTATTTTGTCCAAGTCTTGGGCTTTATATTGACCACTTCAAATGCGACTGTTGGACAAATTACTACACACTTAACACACAAATTAGACCCTCAAATTAAATAAACATAAATCAAATGCTTGGTCATAAACATGAATTATATTCAGTGTTTTTATGATTTTCTGAACATGAGTTAAACATAGTGTTTTTGTGATCATCAAAATCTACAGAGTACAACAATCGCCCCCTTTTTGATGATGACAAAATACTTGTAGATTTTTCACATAAAACACAACATTTGATTTTAGATATCAATTTGATTTGATTTTTATGTGTTTTCATATATGGCACAATGCATGCATTCAGTCATGCTAGATTAACTCCCCCTCTCTAAAATACTTATGACTCTAACTCTCCATTTTCTTTTGGACGTCTCCCCCAAAACCAAAATATAAAATCTTCAAATACTTATGACTCAAAAAGTGGGTGGTATTAGGAATAAGAGGTGCAATTGGCATAATACAAAGTATGTGAAAATGTCACTTTGGGAATCTAATAGGAGTGCATACTCTAAAGGATAGCCATTAAATAGTCCAGTGTTTAATCAAATTCTCAACACATATTCAAAATTAAATACCATTTAAAGTGAAATGTGAGACATGATTAAGAGACATCACACATGATGATAAGTTGAATTCTAATTAACACTAACAGATACTCTCAATCTTACCCATGCATATTAGACCCTCGATTTTTAGTAGCTATCACTCTGCCCTTTTTTGTTCTGAAATAAATGATGTCATTTTTTATTGTTTCTTTCATTTACTTTTGAGCAAAGTATTTTCGTTGACGCAATGCTTCTCACTGTGTTAGTAGAAAGACCCGGTTACTAAGCTCAGTTCCTCTTTCACTTTGCAATGTGGGACATGTAGCTTTTTCCTCACAGTTACTACAAGTTAGGTGGATTTTAAGCATCACAAGAGTATTAATAAAAAAAAATCGCCAATCATTAAAGTGATATCTATTAATCATAGTCATGTGCATTAGTGTGTTGGTTTTAATTTCAAATGAATTTTGAGAAGCAAGTTAAATATATAATTATTTGGCTCCCCTTTAATGTATGCATACACCAAATACAAAAATCTCCCCTTAGTGGCTGAATTATTGCACACTAAGTCTTAAACCAATGTAATAAAATATCAAGGGAGTATTAGGTCATAGAAAGAGTCAGAGAAGTGTCTTTACATATAGTTTACATGCAAGCACATTAGGGATAGACATGCAAAAGGCACTGACATAAGACTTTTTTGTGTTTTTGATTTTTCAATTTTTTTTCTAATAGAACAAAAGCACAATCTATAAACAAAATCTAAAAGAGTAAATAATAAAGCATACAAGAGTATTCATGTATTACCTTGAAAGACTAAAATAGAAGAACATGATACTCACTGAACAATGTAGGTGCTCTGAGATTCACTTTCATACCAATTGATACCAATTGATGCTTCATCTCAAAATTTCACAAGACACCTACAACTACAGATCTCAAGTAGATTTCTTTGGTGCCCAAATGGTTTTGGGTCCAACAGTATTAGTCCTGGAAGGGAGCAGATTCTTCCTAATCCACATCAAGTTCATTTTCTACATGTTTATTTTTAAAGAACAATTGTAATTCATATGGCCATGCCCACCACAAAAATAACATGTGACATTAGGATTGTGTTATGTGGGTTGTAGCCTCTAAGCAATATGATATTCAACATGCTTACCTTTCACATGAGCTTTTTTTTTTTTTATTTCTTAGCATGAACAGATTTTTTATATTGCACAGATTTCTTAGCATGAACATGTTTTTTCACTGGAACAGTTTTATTAACTTGAGATTGTGAAGTGCTTGGAATTTTGGAAGCATAAACAAAAGATGTGACTATTTTACACTCAACAAATTTGTTCTTTTTATTTTTAGGGAAATAGCCTAAACCATGTCTGTTAGTGTTCACCTTAACACTAAGGACTTCATCAGGTTTTTGTTTTCCCTTCATGAGTCTAGAAACAGTAGAATTGAGCTCATTTATAGTTTCATGCATTTTCTTGACAAAATTTTCAGAATTTTTAACATTCTCTTCAAGCACATGCACTTGTTTTTTCAATTCTTTATTTTTAGATTTCAGAGAGAAGTTTTCCTTTTCAAACATGCTGGGTTTTTCAGAATTACCATTGTCATGAGCCATGCATTCAATTTCACCTTCATACAATGTGATTTTACTTTGTAGTAGTTCATTATCATTTAGTAGTTTTCACATTGCAGTTATGTTCATGACATGACATACAATTTGTTTCAGCACACAAGAATGTTTCAAACATATTTTTTAGTCCTTTATTTTCATTTTTTATTTTTCTATTTTTTCATATAAATCAGAATACATTTGTTCAATCTCCTGGGGTTGACCATAGAGCGTAGGTCTTCCTTAGTCCCAAGGGTAGCACCACAGACCAACCGAGATGTGGGTGAGGCAGCTGACGAGCACCTAGATAGACTGATCCGGGGTTGCATGGAGGTGTTGGCGGTGGAGCCCGGTCTTCAGGCAGACAAGACCTACGTCGTTTATTCACCTTCTTCCTTGGTAGACTTTTGTTTGCCACGAGGGGGGGCGACACAGTCCACTATAGATTCTTACCCCCATTGGAGGGTCTCGACTGAGTGGGTGGGTATGCATGGGGTGCTACCCTTCTGACACACCTCTTTAACATCCTCTGTACCTCCGACAAGTAGACGGCGGTCATCAGCTTCTTCCCCTTCCTACAGGTACTTGCTCCTTCTTTTGATCCAGATTCAATTCAATTTATGCACTTGTCAGGATCTGACAATGTGATTTTGTAGGTCTAGACGTACCTACATCTCCCAGGCTTGAGACGAGAGGTTCTAGAAAGATCAGGTTTGGTTCCCCTGGTAAGGAGGTGGGTGTCGTGCCGGGACACCCATCCACTAGAGGAGCAGTTGGCGACACTTCAAGGTGCCATTGACACCTACCCGTTGATTCAGGTAAATGCCACTTTCATTTCAGATTTTCCATTTTCATTGTGAGTTAACCACTAATTGGTGTGCTTTTGTCACGCCCTAAAGCATGGCAGCAGAAGACTTTATTTGATCGTTGAGACGTGAACAATCGTCAAATAAGCCTCTAATGAGAAATCACATATAACACAACTATTTGTGCTCATAATAAAACTCAAACTCTTCATTTCATTCCAAAATGAAAACTAGTACATATTCCAACTCAAATCGAGTTACAAGACTAAGACTCAAATTAAAGGGAAAATTACATACTATTCTCACACCTACTACATTATTCTATTTCTCTCATAGTCAAACTATAATACTATGATAACAAGACTTAAATACTAAGGCTGGAGAGCACTCTTCACTCTTGTTCATCCCTAGTATAGTCTTGGTTCTCTACGCCATCAATATCCTGATCACCTGAAAGGTTGGAAAGTAGGTAATGAGCGCACTCGTCCAGTAGGATTTACATCTTCCAGCAATGATATAAGTATTTAACAATTTAAAAGCTAGCAGGTATGAGCATGATATGTACTATGCAATAAAACACGATAATAACACGTGAACGATGTATTGTGCAAGGTAGTAAAATCAGTCTAGCAAGAGGGTTGTAGACAAGATCTCATAATAGAGTGATCAATGATCTAGCAAGTGGGTAACGAGCAAGAACAAGATAGAATGTAGCAAGATTGGCCATTTCAAAAACAAGCAAGCCAACAAGCACGAGCAAGAAGTTTTAACATGTAACAGTAATCATGCATGAAGCCACTAATGTGCATTAAGGATCTATGCCACCTTGGAATGCACACTAGGACACGTGTATGTGGTTTATGTATCTAGCATCCAACACGCAAGTACTCCCAGTGGAGATGCAACGCCAGTAATCATTATACCTCATGGTTAATAGTATATTTATGACTCTCTGTCATTGAGGCTAGATTGGAGCCCTTGGACACTCTCCGTGCCCGATCTAGCATCTCAAATAATTTGAAATGTAGATACCCACAGTCAAGTATGGTTGTTTAATAAGAGTTCAATAATGTCAAGATAGTTAAGGGGATAGTTAAGAGTTCAATCCGGCAGCATAACATCATATTTTAATTTTTATCCCATTACTTATTAATGACTTTGTCATATGTTCAATAGAGGTGTACTCCAGAATCAATATGAGAAGAGAAATGTCTCGTCAAGAATGCCAAGAGAAGAGAGATACGTGCACACTAACTTCCGGGTGCTTCATTGGTACAACCTGCTCGTCGGCCATTTGAGAATCTATAGTCAGATGAGACTTACAGAGGCCTTGGTCAAGGGATCACTAGTCTGGCAGAAGGAATATCCAATGGAGAGTTCACCACAAGCCAAGAAGGGGCTTTCCTATCGGGCTAGAGTGTATGCACCTGTCGCGCGTGAGAATCGCTCAAGTGCGTGTGTCAATCCGATTATAGAAACTCCAGTTATGGAAACTTCGTTTATGGAAACATCATTTTTGGAAACTCCATATATGGAAAGTATCATGAGTACTAAAACATGCATGACTGATTTTAGCAAGTAACTATGCGTTTTTAGCAAGTTTGATTACAATGTAAGAAGTGGATAATCGGCAAGTAGAGAGCATGATCATGAACTTAAGATCAATTAAAAATCATGTAAATATGTTTTAATCTTTATATGGGTTGATATATGCATGATATCAGCAACTAACTTCGTACAGGAGAAGACGGGGCATGAAAACGACTTAAAACGGGCGATTCAGCCCTCTGATCCCTGAAGGTGACAACCTTCCTATCACCTTCTGAAGTGACAGGTCGACTCGTCGTCTTCTTGTTTCCAGTGTGGGGTGCTTTATGGGGGGTTTTTCCTATTCTAAATCAAACTAGTTTGATACCTATGGTTCGAAAAATCATAACTATGCTAGGGTAATCCAAATCAGATGAAACCACCTCTGTTAGTTAGAGGACTTCCTATTCCATGTACAGTAACAAGTAATAGAGAAACAAGGTCGTTTGACTAGGTAATAGGATATATTGCGAATGTCTACATGAACATGACACAGTGCTCATGTTGGGCTAATACTCTCAGTAAAGGTAACGAAATTGGGGAAACTAGTGGCAAATGAAATAGACTCATAGAGTAACAAGTTCTATGTTGAACACTTGGTTTGAAAACAACTCCACAGAACGGTATAGCACTAGTAAGGCAGGACAGTGTTAATCAAGACAGCACAGTGCTATGATCATATCAGATTTAATTCGTGAAACCCACATGATAACGATTGGGGAAAATAGTAAGAACATGATCTATACATTGTATGTAAGTATGCACGAGTTTAATTAGGATTTGGCATGGAGATGACCTATGTAAGGTCTCGGGTTCTTAATGGATCCTTATTGGGTCTGTAGTGGTTCTGTGAGGTTGACGGCTAGGGCTTGCCGTTGAGTCAGAGTCAGCGTCCAGAGATGTGGACGTCTGAGCTTGAACTCAACGACAAGCTATGTGGACGTCAGTCTGCAGGCGGTTCAGTAGGCGACCATTGATGTTGACGTCGACTAACCAGTCCTGTTGAAATAGGCAGCCCGAGAGCAGAGCTTCTTCTTCTCCTTTCCTCTCCTTCCTTCCACCTTAGCTTTCTTGATTCCTGCAGCTTTGTTGAGTGATTTGAGCTCGTGGGAAGCCCCTGGATCGTGTGGCGTTGCTAGATCGGGCGGGTATCGCGAGGTTTTGGCGTGATTCGCGCGGAGTCTTCGGGGAGATCCGACGCGTTTGGTGGCTGTTTGGGGATTTGTAAGGCGTTCTGAGGTAGGGACTTAACCTCTATAACCCTCCCCAGCAAACCAGCATGTCTAATTAAGCAAATTGGTGTGTAATTCATGGTTTAGGGTTTGGTTATATCATGCCGGAATTGAGGGTGGTTTGGATAATCTAGGTGTTAGATTGTCTTTTTATGATGTTCTGATGGTGTGGATTGATGAGAGGATGTATTCCCCTCCATCAGTCGGAGTTTAGTTTAGTGTTTCTGCCCATTGGGACTGTTTCGGTTCAGTTCTGGGTATGGGGAGCTGAAGATATCAACGTCCACATCTGTTGACGTTGAGATCTTCAGGGTGAAGTAAACGACAAGGTCGATTGCCGTTTAGTTCTTGTTAACGACATGAGGGTTGCCGTTACCCCATGTTGGCGGCAATCGTGTGGCCGTTTTAATCCTGTCTCCCAGCAGTCTTGAGTTGTGTGCTTAGAGGCGATTGACATGTGATGTCCGCCCTAATAGCACCTGTGAGCCAGGCTTAGAGTGTGACTCCGCCTGTGCAATCGAGTAGTAATTTGTAGCACGAGGTGTTTTACTTACTGTACGGGTTTCAGACGTTGAGTGTGTTCCGTCTGTTGTACGCGCGTTGCGTTACCGTGTACCCGTTTCTGTTGTGTTACCTAGGCGTGGGTGCGACTCCGTCTAGATGACTAGCGTGTGGTTGTCCTCCGCTAGTGAGTCAGGACACCGAGTGCGACTCTGTCCTGTGCGTACTCCTTTTTAGTGGTTTTGAGCCGGTCTCCGTGGAGCCCCTTCTCTACCGCTAGGGTCAAGCGTAGGGGAAAAACCGGTCGTGGACCAGACGCGAGAGAGAGCGTCTGTAGTGTGCACACGTGGCTGGGGTTGAGAGCCTCTGTGGTGACGGGACGCCGAGCCCCAGACCCTAGCTGAGTCCTACTTGCTTGTGTGTGTGTGAGTGTGTGTGTTACTGAGCCGCGTGGTTTACAGTTTTGTGTGTGGTGTGACGTGTACTTACTTACAGTTTTTACTTTCCCGCACTTTAGACTGTTACCGGTGGGGTTACTTTTTCCCTACTGGGTCTCTTTTTTGAGACTCACTCCCTTCCCTTTCGGTGGGTCTTCGTCGACTCCCGTTCCGGCGAGTCTAGCCACTCCGGTGTTGGTGCTCCCTAGCTGCAGTGAGTAGTACTTTTTGTTGTACTTTTGTACTCTGTACTTTGCTCAGACTCTGAGTTGTATATGATATGTTCATATAGTGGAATTTTACAGCTTTGCATGGTGTGTATCTTCTTACATATAGTCTCCTCGGACTCTTACTTCCTACCCTTCCGATCTTGTCCCGTGGGTTAGCGGGTCAGAATTCGGGTTACTGGTTGTTACTGGTAATGCGGATCTGGGTCGTTACAACCTACCTTTGAGTCGAATAAGATTCGTCCTCCAGGAAACCCTAGTTTTGTCCCCTGGAGGAGAACGCTTAATACTCTCGATCTATTAGATAAAATTGGGAAAATATTTCCATAAGAAAATAGACACATAGGTCTTTCCAGGGTTATATGGTTTGCATGGTTTGGTGAGGTTTTTACTAACCTTTGGTGATGATCTAGGGATATCTCGTGTGAGGTCATAGATGGAGACAGCACGAGTTGCTTTTTCCTCAAGCCTCCACCTTGCGTTTCCCAGCCTCCAAAGACCCCCGCACGACCTCAGCACCCTAGGGGTCATCCCATGGGAGAGAGGGGGCTTTATTTAAATAGGTATGTCCTGTAACTTGCCTAATTTAAATTAGAAAAACCATGGGTACGAATTTTGGTGTATCATTCCCTCAATAGAGGATTTCTCTCACCAATTCATGATGAAGAAATATGGAAACCTCTCATAGGTGGTAACCACGAATTTGGGCTTGGTTTGAGGTCCAATAGTGGTCTATTGGGTGAGAATTTACCCTAACATGGTCCATTAGTGAATATTTCTGAATTTCGGGTTATTTTCTTAGCATGAATTATTTTGTGGCCCAAACTTTTGGTTCAATTATTCCATTGGGTTGTCAATACCCATTGTTTGGAGTCCAACTATGATTTTTATTTTATTTTGGGACTCATTTTAGTGCCAGTAATAGTAATTATCCGACTTATTCCTTAATTACGATAATAAGTCGTAAAATACTTTAAACTCGACTAATCCATTTTTCTTCGCATGGATTCTTCTGTGGGTCATTAGGGAGTATTGTTTAGAGTTTGAAATATGATTTCTATGGAATTTTCCCATGTGTTTTTACATCCGTTATATGGTACGTACGTGTTTTGTAATTCAGAAAATTAAATTATTATTTTCAATTTAATCTAATTTTTCATTAATAAAATTTTTAGGGTGCTCAGCTTTGCTTCTGCAGTTGGTGTGGCAGCCCACTTGGAGAGACCGATGATGAGCAGCCATGGTTGGAAAGATCTGGTTGCATGCTCTCAATCCTAGTGGTGTCTCTTCACCTACAGTTGACTCAGAGGTCCTAGGCCTGCCCAGAGTGTCGTGGAGTTCCCGAGCCCGAGACTGGACACCGAGGGAAAATGCATAGATCGATGACTAGGAGCACCGCAGATGATGCGTTAGGTCAGAGGCAACCAGTGACGAGTGTCCACTACAAGAATAAGCGGTAATACCGACGGATATTTCTGACGGAAATATTCTGTCGGTATTACCGACGGCTATAACGACTGAAACATTTTAGTCGAAATATTGGTCGGAAATTCCGACGGCTTAAATCCATCTGAAATTTCCATCGGTAATCTACATTCCGACGGCCATTCCGACAAAACTATTCTGTCGAAAAAAATTTCGACGGATATTCGACCAAAAAGCATCGACGGATATCCGTCGGAAACTCTCATTTTCCTTCCCCCCTCACCCCGCGAAACCAGTGTCTCGCGCTCTCATCTCTCTCTCTGTCTCTTTCTCCTCCCTCCCTCCGACGACTCCACTCTCTCTCTCTCTCTCTCTCTCTCTCCTCCGACAACTCTGCCGGCCGCCGTGACCTGCACCGCCCTTGGGAGCCGCTGACGACGCTCCTGGAACCGCCGTCGCCGGTCCTGGGAACCTGCACCGCCGGCGCTCCTGGGATCCGCCACCACCGTCGCCGACGCTGCAACAACAGTTAACCCGCCCTGTAACACCCCAGAAATTAGCAATTTAAAATTGTTAAAAATATAGGTGATAACTTAAATAAATGTATCGGAGAGACTTCCAATACCATGTGTTAATGACCTATTAACAAGATTGGCCAATAGAGCATATTTGGCCCAAGGATATGAATAAACTAGGATAGAAATTTGTCCAGAAATTCGTGTATGTAATTATGCCAGTAATTAGTGAGGGTAATTTAGGTTAAAGTATGGATGAGTAGTCATGAAAGGTAAGCCAAAACCGAACTCAATCCCAATTGGAGGTTTCCTAAACCTTTGCTACCTCTTTTGGGTAAGGGAATCCCAGATTTTCTGGAAACTAGGAAACAGAGCTCGTAGCCCTTTCCTAGTATCATTAGGACTCTTAACAACATCCTAAAACTATAAGAACTCGTCCCTAAACTCTTGGGGAAGGTTTAACAACGAAGTTGGAGTCGTTTGGAGGCAAGCAAGAACTTCTGAGGAGCAGGAGAAAGGCTGGGAACCCGGAGCTTCATCCCCTGCATCCTCTGTTGCGTCCAGAACATCAACGGGTTTTAGATCTTCGTAAAGGTAGGTGTTCTCGGGCCAAGATTAAATAAAACAAATGCCAACATGTATTTCTTAAGTCTACTATCATTTGCACTTGATTTGCCTAATTTTCATGGAGTATTCATTGTGTATTGGTGATTTTCCTCGAAGTCTTGCACTGTTAGGGCTTTTCCCGTTCGTCTTATTGTGCACATGATCAAGGCCGAATTTGACCAAACTTTCCTTCAGAAAGTTCTTTTACTTGAAGTCACGATCATCTTTTATGTTGGACATTTTGTCCAAAGGTTTTTTGTTAGAGAGTTAGGAGCATGATAAGAGAGTCTCTGTTTGATACTGTGATTTCGGGTTCACTTTGATTTTTGTTCTTCACATGTTTTCTCGGAGACTTGAGACCGAATTTGATCAAACCCCTCAACATCAAAATTCTTCTATTAGTTGTCCTCTTCATCTTTCATGTTGAACGTTTTGTCTAAATGTCGATCGTTAGAGAGTTATAAGAGTTTGAAGTGAATCGCTGTATGACATGTGTTTTCGGTTCACATGACTCATAAGTTTTGTTCTGGAAGGGCACTCGTGTCGACACTACTGGGCTAGTGTCGACACACTGTCCCAAAACAGCTCAGAAGGTGTTCTGGGAAGGCCCTAGTGTCGACACTACTTGGGCTAGTGTCGACACACTGTCCCAGCTTGGCCAGAAGGTGTTCTGGGAGCTGTCTCTAGTGTCGACACTACCTGGACTCGGTCTAACACTTGACTGACTGTTTGTCTTGCATTTGAAGCACTGTGTCGACACTACCTGGACTCGTGTCGACACTACTTGACCTTTTTGCCTTGTATTTGATGCACTGTGTCGACACTACCTGAACTAGTGTCGACACTACCTGACCAGTTTTGCATGATTTTGTCTTGTGTTTAGAGCATGGTGTCGACCCCACTTGATCTAGTGTCGACACTACCCTCACAACATTTTTGCATATTTGGGTCTGATCATTTCATGATATCTACAAGCATGTGCGTGAAGTTTATAGTATGCATGGACTTAAAATAAATCAAACCATTGAAGGAAATGGTATGATACGAATATGATTCTAATGTGTAATTTTGATTGTTCTTATGATCATTGGATTATCTTGTGATCTTGCTTATTGTCATTGATAAGATAAGATATGATATGAATGTGGATGAATACATGATTATATGGACATTTAGTGGTGTTAATGTTATGATTTGCATATGAGTTTCATGGTTACATGTTTTCCGGTGTTCAACTGATTATTTGTCATATGCATACATGTTAGAAAGTACATGTTCCACATATGATCTGTCTTTAGAAACACTCTCATGTTAAGACATTAATGAATTATGAAATATAAGATACGTCATTATCCTGCCTTGTTCTTTTGAGCTGTTTGTCATTCCTTGAACTCTATGAATGATCATGTTCTTTTTACTATGAGCTTGTCATTGAAACTCTGTGGCCATAATATGAATATGTTTGTTCGGCACATCGTGGGACTCCGGTCCAAACTTGATAGAATGCCTGTGCAATAGGGCCCTGTCCGGTCCTGGGGGAGCGCCCCAACGTACTTGTTAACCGAGGGAGTATGGACTCTTGGTGCTTGGCATAGCACACCTGACATGCAAGATTGTGAAAATGTGCCTCCTGTTTGACTGATAAGTTTGACTTGACATGATATGATCCGTTGTTTTGTGAACACATGAACTCTGCTTGAATATGGCCAATCTCTTCTGACTGATTTTATTCTTGAATTATCCGTCCTTGTATATATGAACTCGACAATTGATCTGATATGATATCCGTTCTACTTTGCTATTCAACTTGTTAGAAAAGCATGCATTGTCAGCATACTCATAAGCATATCTGCCTACTTAAATTGTTAATCATGTATACCAGTGCCCGCACGTGATTGGATATAATCCTATTGACTAGTTCGCTCACCCCTATCATCCTGCCCTTTTTCAGGTAGTGATGAAGAACCAGTGGAGTCGGATGGGACTGGGCAAGAGTGACGAGCACCCTCCCAGAATAGATGACAATTTAGAAATAGAAATTTGAGTAGTCTATGTAATAGTGAAACTTTCTGGAAGTTTTTTGAATGATGGACCCTTTGGTTAATTCTTCTTTATGTGAGGTTGTATCTAGTTGAATGAAATGAATTAAAGTATACTATTGGTGACCATATTATAGTCTTGAATGTGTTATTATATTCGATTGTGACTCTGCACTATTCAACTGTGATACTCCGTTTGTATCGTTCACGTCCCCCGGTATTTATTCCGCTGCTAAATATAGGGGCGTGACAGTTGGTATCAGACCCCTGAACTTTAGGGTCCAAGGGATTAGGAATATGGAATGAAACTAGATTACACGAGTCAAACCTGTCGTACCTAATGTGAGCTTGGGTAGAGCCATGGGAATAGAAGTCATATGTGATATATTTAGATGACTAACTCACATTATTATCTTGAAGGTGATTATTACCAATGGCCGCGAAACGTGCCCAGGCTAGGGACATGCAACGAACCATACAGAACTTGACTCAGGCTATCTTACAAGCCACCCAAGGTGGAGGTAACCGCGGAGCCGGTGAGCTCCACCGGAATTTTTGGAACATGGATCCGCCTAGGTTTGAAGGGAGTACTAACCCAGATGTTGCTGAACACTGGGTTAAAGAGATTGAAAGGATATTCAGGGTTATGCAATGCACAGACCAGAACAAGGTACTCCTGGCGACTTTCCAATTGGAAAAGGATGCCAGGGCATGGTGGGAGTCGGTAGAAGCAACACTGAATGGTCAGCAACTAACATGGGCTCAGTTCATTGAGCACTTCAACACCAAGTATTTTCTGAGAGGGTCCAAGAAAGGAAAGCAGCCGAATTTGCGGCTTTGAAGCAGAGAGGACTAAATGTGGCTGAGTATGAGGCCCAATTCTCCCGTTGTCCCGATACGTTGTCCACCTGATAGGGACAGAAAGGATGAAGGCAAAACACTTTCTGAATGGCTTGAGGCCCCAGTTCATCACCCAACTGGCGCCAATGGACATTCAAACTTATGCTGAAATGGTTAAGAAGGCTCAACTATTGGAAGATGCCATGGAGACTACTGAAAGGATTAAGGGAAAATCCGTGAAACGAGAACAAGTGTCTTCTGCTGGGAGGTATCAGCCGACTATTGGGAAGAAAAGGCCCAGTGGCGGGGTAAATGAACCAGCGGATAAAAATCCGAAGGAGTTAGGTAAGCAAGTAATGGTGACAACGGGAGAAAGGTGTAAACATTGTGACAGAGCTGGTCATCGGACCGAAGAATGCTGGAGAGCGCAAGGGAGATGCCTACACTGTGGGAGTCGTGACCATAGGATCTCGGACTACCCAATGTTGAAAGAACAAGCCCCTCATGACAAACGTCAAAATGGACAGAAGAGGCAAGGCCGACTGCAAGCTGTCCAGGAACCAGAAACTGCTGAAGAAGGAGGTATCGTGGAAGGTACACTTACTATTCATTCCCGACCTGCTTATGTTCTCTTTGATACGGGAGCTACGCACTCCTTCATTTCTCAAACATTTGTTGATACCCTACCTGTGAAACCAGTCCCAATGAAATCCGGAATAGTTGTGTCAACCCCGATTGGTCCGGGTACCATCTTACAAACCATATACCATCCAGTGAGGTGTTGATTGAAACCCAAAACCTACCAGCAAATTTAATATGTATGGACATGGCGGGGTATGATGTGATACTGGAGCAGACTGGATGTCTGAACATGGGGCTAGTATAAATTGCAGGAGAAGTCGGGTAACTTTTAGCCAGTACCCAAAACTAGTGTTCACAGGGGATAGAAACCGCAGGAAATTGTCACTTATTTCTGCACTACAAGCCAAAAGGATGATGAGGAAAGGTTGTATGGCCTTTCTTGCTGCGGTAGTATTTCAAAGAAGGAAGTCAAAGTAGAGGACATCCATGTCGTCAGCGAATATGCTGATGTTTTCCCCGAAGACTTGCCAGGAATTCCTCCTGAGCGGAGGTTGATTTTACCATTGAGTTGGTCCCTGGAGCAGCACCAGTATCTAGGGCACCATATAGAATGTCCCCCGCAGAACTGAAAGAATTAAAAGAGCAACTGATGGAACTGTTAGAGAAGGGTTTCATCCGACCAAGCACATCGCCATGGGGTGCACCTGTCCTCTTCGTCAAGAAGAAAGATGGGTCGATGAGGCTATGCATAGATTACAGACAACTGAATCAGTTAACCATCAAGAACAAATATCCTCTGCCGAGAATTGATGAGTTGTTTGATCAATTATCTGGAGCTAGATACTTCTCTAAAATAGATCTCCGATCCGGTTATCATCAATTGAGGATCAAAGGAGAAGACATTTACAAGACTGCCTTCCGATGCAGGTATGGGCATTATGAATTTATTGTTATGCCTTTTGGACTAACAAATGCCCCTGCAGTTTTCATGCAGTTGATGAATAGCATTTATCGCCCATATCTTGATAAGTTTGTGGTGGTATTCATCGATGATATATTGATCTATTCCAAGACAAAGGAAGAGCATGAAGAGCATTTGAGGATTTCATTGCAGATTTTAAGGGAGAACAAACTATATGCCAAGTTAAGTAAATGTGAATTCTGGCTTGAGGAGGTATCTTTTCTCGGGCATGTGGTGACCAAAGATGGTATCGCTGTTGATCCATCAAATGTTGAGGCTGTGTTGAAATGGGAAAGACCGACAAGCGTCACAGAGATCAGGAGTTTTCTGGATTAGCTGGGTATTATCGAAGGTTTATAAAGGATTTCTCAAAGATTGCAGTGTCCATTGACCAAACTGACCCGGAAGGAAAATCCATTCGTGTGGACCATGAATGTGAGGAAAGTTTCAACAACTTGAAGAAGTGTCTGACTACTGCTCCTGTCCTCGCCTTACCCACTGAAGTAGGAGGATTTGAAATTTATTCAGATGCTTCTGGTACTGGACTGGGATGTGTCTTAATGCAACAAGGGAAGGTAATAGCTTATGCTTCCAGACAGTTGAAGATCCACGAAGTGAACTATCCGGTTCATGACCTGGAGTTAGCAGCTGTGGTATTCGCCTTAAAGATTTGGAGGCATTATATTTATGGTGAGCAATTTAAAGTCTTTTCTGACCATAAGAGTTTGAAATACTTGTTCTCACAAAAGGAGCTGAACATGAGACAAAGAAGGTGGTTAGAGTACCTTAAGGACTTTGACTTTTCCATTCAATATCACCCTGGGAAAGCCAATGTAGTGGCAGACGCCCTAAGTAGACAACCAGGAACTATGCTAGCTAGTATGATGCTGGGCGAATGGAAGTTACTGGAACAATTTGCAAGTCTGAATTTAGACATGGAAAAGAGAGAAACAAGTAATGATTTCCATCTTCGGATACAATCCGGTCTACTGACCGAAATCCAGGAGAAACATGGAGAAGATCCATTCTTAGTGCAGATCAGGGAGAAGCTAGAACAAAGACCTGACTTTACTCTATCAGCAGAGGGAAGATTACTATTCCGAGGTAGAACATGTGTTCCTGATCATGAAGAACTCAAGAAGAGGTTACTGAATGAAGCTCACCAGTCCAAATATACGATTCATCCAGGATCAACAAAGATGTACCAAGATTTAAAAAGGTCGTACTGGTGGCCAAACATGAAGAGGGATGTGGCCGATCATGTGGCATACTGTTTAACATGCTTGAAAGTCAAAGTCGAGCATTTTCGTACAGCTGGTGGACTGCTACCACTAGAAATCCCAGAGTGGAAGTGAGATAGTATCGGTATGGACTTTATCATGGGATTGCCCAAGACTAGAGGTGGTATGGATGCAATTTGGGTAATCGTTGATCGATAGACTAAGTCGGCTCACTTCTTTCCGATCAAGAGTACATGGTCAGTGGATGTGTTGGCCGCCCTATATGTTAAGGAAGTAGTTAGACTGCATGGGGTTCCATCTAGCATAATATCAAATCGGGACCCTAGATTTACTTCACACTTCTGGAAGGGTTTACAAGCGGCAATGGGTACTAAACTAAACTTTAGTACTGCCTTCCATCCTCAGACTGATGGACAAACTGAAAGGACCAATCAAATTGTGGAGGATATGCTTCGTGCTCTGGTGCTGGATTTCAAGGGTCGATGGGATGATCAGTTGTACTTGATGGAGTTTGCTTATAACAACAGCTATCAGGCTAGTATCAAAATGGCTCCATTTGAAGCCTTATATGGCAGGAGTTGCAGATCACCCCTTTGTTGGGAAGAGGTTGGGGAGAACCAATGGGTTGGACCCGACTTGATTGAGGCAACTGTCTAGAAGGTTCAGATTGTCAGGGAACGTCTGAAGATAGCACAATCCAGGCAGAAAAGTTATGCAGACAAGAGAAGGAGAGAACTGGAATTTCAGGTTGGCGAGCATGTTTTCTTGAAGGTCTCACCTTCAAGGGGAATACAAAGATTTGGGATCAAAGGAAAACTAAGTCCCAGATTTATAGGGCCATTTGAAATTCTGGAAAGAATTGGTCAGGTGGCGTATAGACTTGCACTACCTCCGCAACTGGCAAACGTGCATAATGTGTTCCACATATCCATGCTGCGGAAGTACTTATTCAATGCCGACCATGTAATTGACCACGAGGACTTGGAGATTCGAGAGGACCTGACTTATGAAGAGAAGCCGATCAAACTGTTGGATCGGAATATTCAGCGACTCAGGAATCGTACCATACCTATGGTGAATGTCCAATGGAGTCGAGACGGAGTTACTAATGCTACCTGGGAAACAGAGGAAAGAATGAAGAAAAACCACCCGGACTATTCTCAGGTACGAACTACACCATTATGTGTAAATTTGGGGACCAAATTTCTTAAGTGTGGGAGGATGTAACACCCCAGAAATTAGCAATTTAAAAATTGTTAAAAATATAGGTGGATAAATTAAATAAATGTACCGGAGAGACTTCCAATACTATGTGTTAATGACCTATTAACAAGATTGGGCCAATAGAGCATATTTGGCCCAAGGATATGAATAAACTAGGATAGGAAATTGCCCAAAATTCGTGTATGTAATTATACAGTAATTAGTGAGGGTAATTTAGGGTTAAAGTATGGATGAGTAGTCATGAAAGGTAAGCCAAAACCGAACTCAATCCCAATTGGAGGTTTCCTAAACCTTTGCTACCTCTTTTGGGTAAGGGAATCCCAGATTTTCTGGAAACTAGGAAACAGAGCTCGTAGCCCTTTCCTAGTATCATTAGGACTCTTAACAACATCCTAAAACTATAAGAACTCGTCCCTAAACTCTCGGGGAAGGTTTAACAACGAAGTTGGAGTCGTTTGGAGGCAAGCAAGAACTTCTGAGGAGCAGAAGAAAGGCTGGGAACCCGGAGCTTCATCCCCTGCATCCTCTGTTGCGTCCAGAACATCAACGGTTTTAGATCTTCGTAAAGGTAGGTGTTCTCGGTCAAGATTAAATAAAACCAATGCCACATGTAGTTCTTTGAGTCTAGGATCATTTGCACTTGATTTGCCCAATTTTCATGGGTATTCATTGTGTATTGATGATTTTCTCGAAGTCTTGCATTGTTAGGGCTTTTCCCGTTCGTCTTATTGTGCACACGATTCAAGACCGAATTTGACTAAACTTTAATCAAGAAGTTCTTTTACTTGAAGTCACAATCATCTTCTATGTTGGACGTTTTGTCCAAAGGTTTTTCTTTAGAGAGTTAGGAGTATGATAGAGAGTCTCTGTTTGATACTGTGATTTTGGGTTTCACTTGATTTTTGTTCTTCATATGTTTTCTTGAGATTCAAGACCGAATTTGATCAAACCCTCAACATCAAAATTCTTCTACTAGTTGTCCTCTTCATCTTTCATGTTGAATATTTTGTCCAAATGTCGATCATTAGAGAGTTATAAGAGTTTGAAGTGAATCACTGTATGGCATGTGTTTTCGGGTTCCACATGACTCATAAGTTTTGTTCTGGAAGGGCACTCGTGTCGACACTACTTGGGCTAGTGTAGACACACTGTCCCAAAACAGCCCAGAAGGTGTTCTGGGAAGGCCTCTAGTGTCGACACTACTTGGCTAGTGTCGACACACTGTCCCAGCTTGGCCAGAAGGTGTTCTGGGAGCTGTCTCTAGTGTCGACACTACCTGGACTCGTGTCGACACTACTTGACTGTTTTGTCTTGCATTTGAAGCACTGTGTCGACACTACCTGGACTCGTGTCGACACTACTTGACCTTTTTACCTTGTATTTGATGCACTGTGTCGACACTACCTGAACTAGTGTCGACACTACCTGACCAGTTTTGCATGATTTTGTCTTGTGTTTAGAGCATGGTGTCGACACCACTTGATCTAGTGTCGACACTACCCTTACAAGATTTTTGCATATTTTGGGTCTGATCATTTCATGATATCTACAAGCATGTGCGTGAAGTTATATAGTATGCATGGACTTAAATAAATCAAACCATTGAAGGAAATGGTAATGATACGAATATGATTCTAATGTGTTTTGATTGTTCTTATGATCATTGGATTATCTTGTGATCTTGCTTATTGTCAATTGATAAGATAAGAATATGATATGAATATGGGGATGAATACATGATTAGTATGGACATGTTAGTGGTGTTAATGTTATGATTTGCATATGAGTTTCATGGTTACATGTTTTCCGGTGTTCAACTGATTATTTGTCATATGCATACATGTTAGGAAAGTACATGTTCCACATATGATCTGTCTTTAGAAACACCCTCATGTTAAGACATTAATGAATTATGAAATATAAGATACGTCATTATCCTGCCTTGTTCTTTTGAGTTGTTTGTCATTCCTTGACTCTATGAATGATCATGTTCTTTTTACTATGAGCTTGTCATTGAAACTTTGTGGCCATAATACGAATATGTTTGTTCGGCACATCGTGGGACTCCGGTCCAAAACTTGATAGAATGCCTGTGCAATAGGGCCCTGTCCGGTCCTGGGAGGAGCGCCCCAACGTACTTGTTAACCGAGGGAGTATGGACTCTTGGTGCTTGGCATAGCACACCTGACATGCAAGATTGTGAAAATGTGCCTCCTGTTTGACTTGATAAGTTTGACTTGACATGATATGATACGTTTGTTCTTGTGAACACATGAACTCTGCTTGAATATGGCCAATCTCTTCTGACATGATTTTATTCTTGAATTATCCGTCCATTGTATATGGAACTCGACAATTGATTTGATATGATATCCGTTCTACTTTGCTATTCAACTTGTTAGAAAAGCATGCATTGTCAGCATACTCATAAGCATATCTGCCTACTTAAATTGTTAATCATGTATACCAGTGCCCGCACGTGATTGAGATATAAATCCTATTGAGCTAGTTCGCTCACCCCTATCATCCTGCCCTTTTTCAGGTAGTGATGAAGAACCAGTGGAGTCGGATGGGACTGGGCAAGAGTGACGAGCACCCGTCTAGAATAGATGACAGTTTAGAAATGAAATTTGAGTAGTCTATGTAATAGTGAAACTTTTCTGTAAGTTTATTTGAATGATGGACCCTTTGGTTAATTCTTCTTATGTGAGGTTGTATCTAGTTGAATGAAATGAATTAAAGTATACTATTGGTGACCATATTATAGTCTTGAATGTGTTATTATATTCGATTGTGACTCTGCACTATTCAACTGTGATACGCCGGTTTGTATCGTTCACGTCCCCCGGTATTTATTCCGCTGCTAAATATTAGGGACGTGACACGCCCCTCCCCCTCCCATCCCCTGCGCCGGCGGCCTCCTCCCCCTCCCGACTACCCCCCACCCCCTCCTCGGCCACTCCCCCTTCCATCCCCGGAGACCCCCTCCCCCTCCCAGCTACCCCCCAACACCCTCCCCCTCCCATCCCTGCGTCTCACCCCTGCCGCCCCCTCCCCCTCCTTCCGGCGACCCCCTCCCCCTCCTATCCCTTCTGCGCCCCACCGCCACCCCCTCCCCCTTATTCCGGCGACCCCCTCCCCTCCCATCCTTTCTGCTCCCCCTCCCCCCTTCCTGTGCAAGGCCCCCCCGCCCCCACACCCTCCCCCTCTCATTCCCGACCCCTGTCGCCCAACCCCCTGCCAGCCCCTCCCCCCCTTCTTGTGCAAGGCCCCCCCACCCCCACACCCTCCCTCTCTCATCCCCGACCCGAGTGCCCCACCCCTGCCGTCCCCTCCCCCTCCTGCTGCCCCCTCCCCCTCCTACCAGCATCCCCATCCCCGTGTGACTTTGTGGACTCAGAAATTCATCAAGATCAAGACTGACAACTTCTATTTTCCGTGTATCTATGTTCTGTTCCCTTTGCCCTACGAAAAAAATATCGATAACATTTTGTAATATTTAATGCTTGACAATGATATGTGTAATAATATTTTAATAAGGTTGCCAGATTTGTAATATTTGTTGTAAAAATAGTTTACATGAAAATATTCTTAGTTTCTAATCAATGACTATAGAAGGTCCAAGGTAGTGGCAAACCAAGAGAAAATGTGAATTGAGTTTGCGTTTAAATAGATTTATAGATGTAGAAATTTACTGCTTAAACAACCAAATTCAATGAAAAGTTAATGAAAACACCAAGAATGAGGGTACAAGAGAAGGATATCACATCATATTGATATCATGATTTGTAAGGTGGTTTAATCTCATGCAAGTGAGATTTAACCTCTACCTAGCTACCACGATAAGTGAGGTTTAACACATTAATTTTTTTACATTAACTTTTTCGAAGGAGAGAAGATCCTCTCAATACTGTGTTGGAGAGAAACTCCTCAGTATTAGAGGGATATTTTATGAAAAAACTTCTCGTGCTGAGGTGGGGTTGAGTGTGAGATTTTTTCATAAAATACTCTTCTAATAATGAGGACTTATCTCCAACTCGGTACTGAGAGGATCTCCTCTCTTCTTGAAATTACAAACACATATCTACACACAATCCAAACACCCCATCGTGCCGTAACATTAAGCACACACATGCACACATGATAAATATATACAAAAAACTATGCTACAATGCAGTGGTTGCCCCCTCTACCCAAAATGAGGGAGACAGCCGGAGGGTGCGAGTTCAAACCCCGCCCTCTCCTTACTTTCCCTCTCTCTATACGAACTTACCTAAAAAGAAGATAAAAAAGAAACATTATCGTTCAGACACATTATCTCTCAGAGTTCAGATCTAACACAATTTAAGCTCAGAACACAAAATGGATTAGAAAACAAGGTCCGGTCCAATTCTTTGCTCCCCCTGTCAAAATGTGTCTTAAAATCCTCTTATCATCTTATGCACATCTACCTTCAGATACAGCTAAGACTCCTTTGAGAATTTTTTGCAAGCCTTTAGGTTTAACGTCCATTAACACATCATCTGCACAGAGATAGACATGAGAAAAAAAATGCAGAGACTATGGGAAATATATAAGCCTTTAGGTTTAAACTTGCCCTAATATATAAAGTGATCATTTTAGATGTTGAAAGGGAGAAGGCGGTTCAGAAAATTCCTATGCATCTTGTTGAAGAACAATTCATAAATTGTTGCTACACCTTGCAATAATCTAGAGTTTCTGATCAACACATCTACAACATTTATTCTTCAAGTTTGTAATATCTTTTTTATAGAAACTTATTATTTTAATTATTTGATTTAGAACATGAGTGTGAGCTGTGCACCTTTTATCAATAATTCTTGTACTTGTGTGCGTGGACTGTGGATAGAACATAAGCTAACACCTTGATGTTTGGTGTGCGTGTATTGTTAAAATTTCTAATAATTAGATCTGGACCTACAAGTTCCTTCTCCTAATTGCTTATATTCAAAGCTTTTGGTAAACAAAGTTATTTTTTTTATCTTGCTCGCTGTTATTTTTTTACGCTTTACATGAAAATAAACTATGTAATGACTTTCTTTGTTAAACATATTGTTTACTTTCACATATTTCACACTGCAAGTTAATCCTTCAACATTCGTATATTTATTTGTAGCCATTTGATTGATTCTTTCATATTTACCCTATTATGATTTAATTTCATATTTTAAATTACTCATGAATAAATTGTTATCAATTTTTTTCTAATTAGTGATGAGAGTTCGCTATTGGAAATTAGACTCAAAGAAGAACAAATGTCCAACGTATCAAAGTACGTGTTTGTTTGAACGAAAAATATTACCGATGGATATTCGAAGATTGCATGATAATTTACTTTTGGTGAAAGAGAAGATGAAGAAAATCATAAAGATTATTCTGAAAGAAGAAAGACAAAGTTTAGAAAACAAAAGTGGATTATATGTTATTGTTCAAGATGAAAAAGGACTGCGATATTCTGTAATCTTACGACACAGTTGGTGTGGTAGTATGTACATGTTTAGTGGAAAAGACTGGTCAAAATTTGTGGAAAATAATTGTGTCAAAGAACTTGACATTCTGAAAGTTATGTCTTCCCATTATGTACGAAGAGATGTATTTGGAAAACTATATTTCGGGATATCAGTGGTTAGTTCAAAACCTAGGAAATCTAATGAGAAGCTGGTAAATAAAGAGCCGATCAAGTGGTGGTGGCCTAATATGAAGACATCACGGTTTGTGTTGTTTTTAATGTTCAATACCATTAAGTATTTATATAGTGCTCAAATTTATTTGATATTCATGTATGCTTACTCTTCATTTATCTTTACGTCAACGCTTTGTTTCACCCATTAGCTCTGGGACTCTCCATATAACGTATGTATCATATGTATGGTACTTGAATGATGTGAGGGTGTGTTGGATTTTAACTCGTGACATGACATTTAATCTGTGTAGGAAAATGTCTTATGAGAATCGGTCATGGATGTACTGTGGAATAGTGAATGGAGTTGTGACCGAGGAGTTTAAAGACGGAGTTGACAGTTTTATTCAGTTTGCATTGAGTAATCATCAGTAGCAGTTGATCCGATGGGTAACATCCGATGTCCGTGTTCGGCTTGTAAGAACAGAAAGTGGATATCTGTTGGGTTGAGTGTGTTTGGAACTTTCTAAAGTTGTAATTTAATGATATCCAATGAACATCACTCATACTTTGATTTGATGATGACATACTGTGATATTGATGATGACATATTGTGATTTTAATGATGAGATATTGTGACATGTTGTGATTTTGATGATGATATGTTGAACATGTTATACATTTTATACATATCACAATAATTCTTAAACAACATGTTTTTGATGTTTAATATCTCATATTTTAATGATAATATCTTGTACTAATGGTTTATGTGTTAAATTTTCAGGTTCACACATTTTTGTCTTGGTAGTGTCGACACTAGATCAAAACAGGTCGACACTAGTCCCAGATTCCAGAAGACCCAGTTGCCGGACTGGGACAGCAGGTCGACACTAGTCCCAGATTCCAGAAGGGCAGGTCGACACTAGATCAAAGCAGGTCGACACTAGTCCCAGATTCTAGAAGGGCAGGTCGACACTAGATCAGGGCAGGTCGACACTAGATCCAGTTTCCAGCAAAACAGTTTTGCAGAAATGGGATAGCAGGTCGACACTAGAGCAGGGCAGGTCGACACACTCCGGCTGAAAGTCAAAATCGTGAATTTCTCTGTACACGTGGCTGCTTAGGATTTAAGGGATTTGACCTAGGTTTCCGTGCCCATTCACCCCAAGGCACTTTATGGACATATGGGGCTATAAATACCCATGTTCCTTGTACCCCAAAGGCAAGAGAGCCCATACACTTCCAGAAGAAGCCTTTTGGCGGCCAAAGGGGGTTCTCCAGATCTGTCTCCATCTCCAGAAACTGCAAGCCATCCTTTCAAGAGGAAGACAAGGGAATCAAGGGGAATCCCTGGAGAGAAGGTTGCTGTGCAAGGCAAGGGAGCAGATCCAACTGAAGAGGCTCAGGAGAAGAAGGATTTCTGGCATTTCAGATGCCATCAAAGCAGAGCATCGCCAATTGAGGAGAATCTCCATCGATTTCCATCAAGGCTCCTCAATTGAAGCGTCTGCAAAGCCTCTTCATCGAAGAACACTCTTTCTACATCTATTTGCCTTATTTTTGAGTTTGTTCTTCCTTATTTCGTCAATGAGATTTGTGCATGAAGTTCTGTACAAATTTCTGTGTACGAATCTGTCTTGAATCAGATCATTGCTAGCGGATCTGATCTCTTTTGTGTTTGATCTAGATTTTGTACTGTGAGCCGTCGAGCTCTGGTTTGTGAGTCATCGTACTCACTGTGTGGTTTGAGCCGTCGTGCTCAATTTGGAGTCGTTGTACTCTGGTTGTTGTTTGAGCCGTCGTGCTCAGTTTGGAGTCGTCGTGCTCCAGGTGTTTCTTGAGTCGTCGTGCTCAAGGGTGTTTGGAGTCTTCGTGCTCCTGTGTGAGTTGTACTCAAGGTTTTTGAATAGTGTGGCCTCACTGTGTGAGGGGTGGACGTAGGAGTCACTGGAGGTGATTTCTGAACCACCTAAAATCCTTTGTGCAATGGTTTGAATTGTGGTTTGACTTTGTTTTACGCTAGATGCATGCATAGGGATTTCTTTTACACTACTAATTGATTTGCTCACACACACTAATCACTTCTGATCAATAAATTATTTGGGTGATTTGATCTCTGATTCGAAGTAATTTTAAATTGCTTAAGCTTCCGCGTTAATTAGTGTTAGATCTATTCAACCCCCCCTTCTATATCTGATCCATCCACCCATCCGTTCCTAACAATTGGTATCAGAGAAGGTTAATGTCTGATTACTGATCTGATTTGATTGCTTTTGTTTGATCTCTGTGTTAATTGCTTGAATTTTTTGCATTGCTCTTTCACCATCTCATTCTAATTGATGGATTCTCGAGGATTTGTAGCTGAAGGCCATTCCATTAACAGACCACCATATTTTGATGGGTCTGATTATTCATACTGGAAAAATCGCATGCAAGTTTTTCTTAGGGCTCAAAACTATGAAATTTGGAGGATAGTTGAAGTGGGTCCTTATGAAAATCATGAAGATGAGGAGAATTGGACTAGAGAGCAAATTAGGAAAGCTACTCTTAATTATAGTGCCATGAACATGCTTCAGTGTGCAGTCCACCCTAAAGAATATTCGAGAATATCCATGTGCATCATTATTTGTATACGAGAGGATTTGTTGCCCATTATGAGTTATGGTCCTCTCATGGTGAGTTGAATATTAAGTCGTCTGCACCAGCTAATTACTTTGCCTCCACAAGTACGTACGTAGACATGGTTGTCGATGCTGCTGGTCTGGAGTTCAATATTCATAAAGATCAAACAAATGAAGAAGTGCCGAATGATACAGCTCAAAGATTTTATCAGTTACTTCGAGATGCTGATGAGCCATTATGGGATGGTTGTGAGAAGCATTCACGGTTGTCTGCAGTGTCGCAGCTACTGAATTTGAAATCTGAATTTCATATGAGCGAGAGTTGTTTTGATCGGCTTCTCTTACTCGTCAAGAGTATGCTTCCTTAATCAAAGAGGTTACCTGCTGATTTTACCGTGCAAAGAAGATGGTGAATGATCTGGGGCTTGGTTTTATGAAAATTGATGCACGTCCGAATTACTGTATGTTGTACTACAAAGATGATGCAGATAAGACATCATGTTGTATTTGTAAACATGATAGATTCAAGCCTAAGAGAGGGGACAAGTCAAAGCAGAAGGATGTTTCGTATAAGTCATTGCGGTACTTTCCGATCACACCTAGATTGCAGCGGTTGTTCATGTCCCCAAAGACAGCTGGACACATGACTTGGCATGCGAAAAGAGTCCGTCGTGACGATGGTGAAATGAGTCATCCTGCCGATGGTGAAGCTTGGGCTCATTTTAGCCATACTCATCCTTACTTCTCAAGGGATCCACGCAACGTGCAGCTGGGTTTATGCTCAGACGGTTTCAATCCATTCGGAGGCTCGGTGGCATCTAACTCATGTTGGCCAGTATTTCTAACACCGTATAACCTTCCGCCAGGCATGTGCATGAAGCATGAGAATCTGTTCCTTTCATTGCTGATTCCGAGTCCAAGAAGTCCAGGAAAAAATATAGACATATATCTCAGACCGTTGATTGATGAACTAAAATTGTTATGGTCAGATGGGGTTCTCTCTTATGATGCATCCAGAAAACAAGATTTCAATTTGAAGGCTGCATTAATGTGGACAATAAGTGACTTTCCAGCGTATGACATGTTATCTGGCTGGAGCACACATGGGAGGTTGGCATGTCCTTATTGCATGGAGGATTCTAAATCATTCGTATTGAAATCTGGGGGAAAATCATGTTGGTTCGATTGTCACCGTCGGTTTCTACCGAGTGACCATCCTTTCCGAAAGCAAAAGGATTCTTTTATGAAAAATACAATTGTGATGGAGGAGGTAGATATGGAACGGGTGTCTGGTGGAAACATGGCGAGGCGGGTCCAGAACTTACCGACTGTATCACAATTGGCTGGTAGTACCCGACAAATCCCCGGCTTTGGGAAGGATCACAATTGGGTGAAGCAAAGCATATTTTGAGAATTGCCTTATTGATCTACACTTTTGATACGACATAACCTAGACGTCATGCATATAGAGAAGAATATTTTTGATAATGTGTTCAACACAGTTATGGATGTCAAAGGCAAAACGAAGGATAACGTCAAGGCACGAATGGATTTGAAAGTACTTTGCAGACGTCCAGAACTAGAGCTGCAACATGTTAGTGGAAAAGTGGTGCAACCTAAAGCTTCATATGTGCTTTGGGCTAGATAGATTAAGGAAGTGTTGCAATGGTTGAAGCAATTGAGATTTTCGGATGGATATGTCTCAAATATTGCCCGTTGTGTAAATGTCAACGAGGGGAAAATATACGGAATGAAGAGTCATGACTGCCATGTTTTCATGCAAAGACTGATGTCACTTGCTTTTTGTGAGTTGTTGCCGAAGCAAATATGGGGAGAAATGACTGAGCTGAGTCAATTCTTCAAGATTTTATCTTCATTAGAACTCAAACTTCATGACTTGCAAAATATGGAGCAAAATATAATACAGACAGTCTGCAAATTAGAGAAGATATTTCCTCCATCATTCTTTGATTCAATGGAGCACCTGATCATCCATTTACCATATGAGGCTAGGGTCGGAGGACTAGTACAATTTCGATGGATGTATCCGTTTGAGAGGTATATTCCTATGTCTCAATTTATTCACATTACGACGATCTTTTATATTTCATATGTATTCATTTGAATTATTGTCGTAGGTGCATGCACGATCTTAAGATGAAAGTCCGCAACAAAGCACAAGTTGAGGGCTCCATTACCCAGGCGTACCTTATTGAAGAGATATCGAACTTTTGTTCGATGCACTTTGACACGGAGATCCGAACCCGACGCACTCAACCTCCACGTAATGATGATGGTGGAGATTCTAATGTGTCTGACCGACTTTCTGTGTTCAAGTGTCCCGGGCGAGCATTTGAATATTCTTCTACTCGCGCACTTGAAGACAGAGAGTTGGTAGCTGCGGAGATCTACGTATTTATGAATTGCGCAGAACTAGACCCTTACATTGAGTAAGCTCTCAACACTAATGAAATACATCATTTGCGAGCAATACAGCAAAACTTAGAGGTTGTGTGACATTTACATTGCAGAGAGTTTGACTCGGTCATACTGCAACGGAATCCACGTCTGACTGACGTGCAGGTTGTAAAGGAACGAGAGAAGTCTTTTCCTACTTGGTTAAGATCTCGAGTAAGTGTCTACATATTTTGAAGCATAAGTGTTATGCTCTTATGCATACTTAGTTGGCATAATTTGTCATTGTCTGCCCCTTTTTTTAATAATAGGTTGAACAAGGTTTGGTTACTGATTCAAGAGTACAAGAGATCAGTTATGGGCCATCGAAGATTGTACGCATCTATCCAGGCTACATTGTGAATGGATACCGATTTCACACAAGGGATTATGGACGGAATAAATGTACGATGAACAGCGGCGTATGTGTGAAGGGAAGTGCCTACAATGAAAATGAAATAGACTATTATGGCATTCTCGAAGAAGTCATTGAACTGCAATTTTTGGGACAAGACAACAATGTAAATCTCTTCAAGTGTCATTGGTTTGATCTGACCTCTATTCGTAATGACACAACATATGGGATTGTCGATGTCAAGCATAAGTCCAAGTTGAGTATGTATGAGCCATTCATTCTGGCTAGCCTCTCAGGTCAGTATTACTATTAATTTCATATACTTTGAATGAAATGAAACCACTAAAGAATGTCAAAAGGGAAAAAAAGAAATCTAAATTAATTAACCTAACAGAAGTGTAAATGGCATTCAAATGACAGATCTAAAAAAAAACCCAAGTCTAAAGGGTCAAAACACACAACCCGGGGGTACAAAATCCCAAATAGGGATCTGATCGGCGTGCCGTTCGCTTCGACACGACCGGGTGGGTTAAATTGACGTGTGCGAACTGACAGAATCCGATTTGGATTCCCGGATTGGGTTGGGCGTTGAAATGACTGATCTAAAAAAACTCAAGTCTAAAGGGTCAAAACACGCAACTGGGGGTCCAAAATCCCAAATAGGGATCTGATCGGCGTGCCGTTCGCTCCGACACGACTGGGTGGGTTAAATTGACGTGTGCGAACTAACGGAATCCGATTTGGATTCCCAGATTGGGTTGGGCGTTGAAATGACGGATCTAAAAAAAACCCAAGTCTAAAGGGTCAAAACACACAACCCGGGGGTCCAAAATCTCAAATAGGGATCTGATCGGCGTGTCGTTCGCTCCGACACGACCGGGTGGGTTAAATTGACGTGTGCGAACTAACGAATCCGATTTGGATTCCCGGATTGGGTTGGGCGTTGAAATGACAGATCTAAAAAAACCCAAGTCTAAAGGGTCAAAACACACAACCCGGGGGTCCAAAATCCCAAATAGGGATCTGATCGGAGTGCCGTTCGCTCCGACACGACCGGGTGGGTTAAATTGACGTGTGCGAACTGACGGAATCCGATTTGGATTCCCAGATTGGGTTGGGCATTGAAATGACGGATCTAAAAACAACCCAAGTCTAAAGGGTCAAAACACACAACCCGGGGGTCCAAAATTTGAATAGGGATCTGATCGGCGTGTAACGTCGCGCGTTCTTCGGATCCTTGTGGATCCTTCGTTTAGTGTTGTGGAGGTCATACGTTGACCAATGTGGCTCGTGAATGGTGTGTGCGCATGTGTTCGGGCCTTATCGGGCCATTAGTGCAGGTTGTAGCACCCCTCGGGTTTCATCCTGTCATCGCGACAGGAAGCGCTGTCGCGTTCTTGATCACGGCAGAGATCAGCGTCGCGTTCATGTGACCGCTTCTGGTGCTCGACGTGTGCATGTGCGCCACGTGGCGGGCATTGGGGGCGTTAAGTTTGGGAAGGCGACACACTGTTGTGTCGCGATCAGGTGGCGACACATTGATGTGTCGCGTTCTGAACCGCTGCAGGTTTTTGAAGAACCCCAGCCGGACAGAACTGCAGGGAGTTCTGCTCGGCCGGGGGAGGAACTGTTGAGGGTTTCTCAGGTGATTTCGGGTGGAGACCTCGGTTTTCGGCGAGGTTTCGCTGTAAGGAGCTCTCGTGGGGCGTGAGGATCGCCGGGGAAGCATCATACCGCGTGTTCTTCGCAAAGGTAGATGAATTCTTCTCGTTCCGGGGCGATGATCGGAGGAAACGTAGGATTGATCAGTTTAATGCTTTAATCACGTTAGATGCCATGCCTAGGTTCTCATTAAAGCATGTAAATGATGAATTAAGGATGGTTTTTATGAGATTTTGGGGTGTTTGGAAGGAGAGAGCCCGGTTAGGGTTTCTCCCCTGCGAAAGCGACAGAGGTGCTGTCGCAATCATGAAGGCGACGGGTCGACCTGTCGCGTTCATTTCTTTAAGGCGACCCATCGGGCTGTCGCGTTCTGAAGGTGACCCGAGCCTATGTCGCAACCGCAGTCGAGGGCTGTGTGTGTGCAAGGTTTACGTGATGTGATTATCCGATTATGATGGTTTGATGTGTTTATTAATATCGAGCGGTGCATTGGCACTTGTGGTTCACTGAGTGCACGTGGTTTCTGAGACTAGCATACAGAGTACGTAGTTAGCTAGTCGTATTCGTGGCTGCGTGGTGTTCACGCGAGCACTGTTAGGTTCACGTGTAGTGAACCATTGTTACGAGAGGTTTACGTGACGTTTCACGTGGTATGTGTGTGACGTGCACGTGGTTTCTGTGTGCGTGTTAGGTAGTAGACGCCTACCGTGGTTACCTCTCCAGTTGGGTGCCCAAGGTTCTCTGTGAGCCAGGCTGTTAGCTCGGGGCTTTGTCCCGGTACTTGTGTTGTACCGTTGAGGTTTGTGTCGTCTGACCTGGACACCCTCACTCTTGTGTTTGAGTTGTACGTCCGGCTGAGGGAAAGACGACAGTGGGACAATGATTGCCGTACTTGTCTTTTAGTCACTTGTAGCGCGCTTGTGGTTGGGGGTACGGACACCAGTAGTCGACACTGGTCCCCAACTAGTCCTTTTCCAGTGCCTCACTCTAGCGAGCCCAGGCCAGGGTCTCTAGAGGTGTTAGGCATGGGCCTGCGACCGTGTGGTCTGCAGGTGGTGGTGTTTAGTTAGTCTCCACAGTTGCTTGTCTTTTCACGTGGAGCGGCAGCTGGACCTTACGTCCGTGGCTGCGAGACTGAGAGGTAGACCTGTGTTAGCTTGTCCGAGTCAGTTTCTGGTGTCGCGAACCAGTTCACGTGGCTCGTGTTTGGTGGTCTCTACTTTAGCTCGTACACTTGTACTGGTTTGCCATTTATTTATTACAGTTGTTTTACGTAGTCGGCAAACGGTGAGTACTTTTACAGCTTTAATATCTTGCTTAGATGTTCTATAAATTGTTGGTACTGTTTACTACTTTTGTACCTGTGTTTTGGTTTTGCTCGGTGTTGGGGGAGTTCCCTACTGAGCCAGTGACTAGCGAGGCTCACACCTACTCCCACAGGCGAGGGCGAGGAGGACGTTTCACGACCGTCGTCCAGTTCTGGGCCATGTCGTAGCGGTGCAGGGTCAGTACCTCCAGCAGTGTAGCAGTATAGTGTAGTATAGAGTAGTGTAGTTACTAGCAGTGTAGCTAGTTGTTTACTTCTTCTAGTTGTACCTCGGGGTATGCCCCGGGTTCTCGTACTTTATTTCAGTTTATGGAAGTTTGGCTATGTAAACTTGCGTTATATATATAAATTGTGGTGCGTTCCTTTGTGTTTCCACGGACGTGTGTTTGATATCCCTTGTGAGGCTACGGCCCGTTCGCGGGAGGCGGACTCATGTCAGGCTTGTAATTAGTTTAACGGTCTTGAATGAGGCATTCCTTCACAGTTGGTATCAGAGCAAGGTCCGTGTTAATATAAAGGAATTAGATGGTTACATAGCTTTATTTCCAGTCTTAGTATACTGCTGGTAGGGACCCTGGTTTCTGATAATTCGTTGTTGTGTTTCTGTTTGGTGTTTTGCTTGTGCAGAAATTCCTGAAATGGCTGATAGAAGAGATTGGGGTGGTGGAGGAGATGATCCGGAGGAGAGTACTCAACGTATGATAAAAAGAATTTGGGAGAGCCTCACTGATATACGGATGAGGATGGATCAACAGGCGCCGGTTCCGCCGGTTGCCGCACCACCTGGGGTCGGAGGGGCTATACCTTTAGCTCCAGTTCCGCCACCGCCAGGAGTGGAGGTGCCTTTTGCAGCACCTGTGGCACCACCACCGCCAGTCTTAGCAGTAGAGGAGCCAATGATGCAGGTGGAGAAGTTTCTGAGATTGCAGCCGCCTACTTACTCAGGAGGGCCGAATCCAGATACGGCAGAGCACTGGGTCCATGAGATTGAAAGAGTCTTTACGACTATGAGGTGTCCGGCAGCGGACAGAGTTGTGTTGGCCACTTATCAGTTGAGGGGTTTTGCTCAAGAATGGTGGTGTCTGAAGATGCAGACCACCTTTGCAGGTAAAGTGGAGAGTGTTATCACCTGGCCGGAGTTCCTTGAGGTGTTCAACGATACTTTTTTCTCTGTGCAAGTTCAGCAAGCAAAAAGGGAGCAGTTTAGGACACTCCAGCAAGGTGAGTCTTCTGTTCTAGAGTACCAGATGAGGTTTATGGCTCTCAGTCGTTATGCACCTTATGTAGTATCAGATAATTCTATGATGATTGAGTATTTCATTCGAGGTTTGAGGCCAGAGTTGCAGATTGCGGTGATACCGCTAATGTGCGGATCAGTTGAGGAAGCAGCCCAGAGAGCATCTACTCTGGAAAGGGCAGTTCGGACTCGTCCAGTGAGCGAGTCAGGTTCGGGTAGTTTCCGGCTACCCCAGCAGTCGGCAAGAGTTGGTAAAGGTAAAGCGCCAGCAGGACCTTCTTCATCAGGTTTTGGCAAGTGGGGCCAGAAATTAAAGCAAGCATTTAAAGGTAAAGGAAGAGGATGGGGAGGTCGACAGCAATTTCAGCAAGGTCGTGGTACGCCAGAGGTGGAAGAGTCGCAGCAGAGTACTGCCAGGCAGCCTATTATTCCACCAGGGTATAGATGTTATAATTGCAATCAGCTGGGGCATTTGATTCGCAATTGCCCCTATCCGAGAGAGTATGGATATGGAAGAGGTGGGCAGCAGCAGCAGCAGTTTCAGCAGCCACAGGCAGGTCGTGGCAGAGGAGCACCGCAGCAGCGGGGAAGGGGCCAGGTTATGGCTATCACCCGAGCCCAGGCGGAAGCATCGAACATGATAGAAGGTACTTTACCTCTTTATGACTATTCAGCAAGAGTCTTATTTGATTCAGGTGCCTCTCATTCTTTTATTTCCGAAGAGTTTCTGGATTGCATGATTCATCCTTTAGAAGAAAAGTCTTGTGAGTTAGTAGTGGAGGTTCCCTCGGGTGAGTTCCTGCTCACTTCGAGCTATGTAGATGAAGCTCCTGTTGTGATCGAAGGGAACCAGATGCCGGGTCGGTTGTATGCCCTGCAGTTAACAGATGATGATATTATTTTGGGTATGGATTGGCTTGAGGCATATGGAGCTATGTTAGATTGCAGAAAGAAGAGGATCAGGTTTTGTCATCCTAATGGTGCGGTATTTGAATATCAAGGTATGCCTTTTTATACCCTTATGTTTCTAATATCTGCAATTAGAGCTAGAAAGTTGATAAATGCTGGATGTGTGGCTTATTTGGCCTCGGTGAGTCTGGTAGAGGCTAGTCAGTCAGTGGAGGCAGTTCCCGTGGTTAGGGAATTTGCCGATGTTTTTCCTAAAGATTTACCTGGTATAACTCCACACAGAGAGGTGGACTTTACCATTGAGTTGCTGCCAGGTACCATGCCGATTTCTAAAGCTCCTTATCGGATGGCACCAGCAGAACTTAAAGAGTTGAAAATGCAGTTAGAAGAATTGTTGCAGAAAGGGTTCATTAGACCGAGTCATTCCCCGTGGGGAGCGCCGGTATTATTTGTGAAAAAGAAAGATGGTAGTTTTTGTATGTTTGTAGATTATAGAAAGCTAAATGAAGTGACCATTAAGAATAAGTATCCGTTACCAAGAATAGATGATATGTTTGATCAGTTACAATCAGCTAAGGTGTTTTCTAAAATTGATTTGAGGTCTGGGTACCATCAGTTGAGAATCAAGGAAGAGGATATAGATAAATCAGCATTCAGAACCAGATATGGTCACTATGAGTTTGTAGTTATGCCATTTGGGCTGACTAATGCTCCTGCAGCTTTTATGGATCTGATGAATATAATTTTTCATCCGTATTTAGACCAATTCATTGTGGTCTTTATTGATGATATTCTGATTTATTCAGCATCCGAAGAGGAGCATGCAGCTCATTTGAGGTTTACCCTGCAGTTGTTAAGGGATAACCAGCTGTTTGGCAAGTTCAGTAAGTGTGAATTTTGGCTGAAAGAAATCCAGTTCTTGGGTCATGTCATCTCAGCAGAAGGAGTAGCAGTAGACCCGAGTAAAGTGGAAGCAGTAATGAAATGGGAAGTGCCTAGAACAATAACCGAGATCAGAAGCTTCTTAAAGTTGGCAGGTTATTATCGGCGTTTTATTTAAGATTTTTCCAAGATTGCAGCACCCATGACCAAGTTAACCAGGAAAGGTGTGCCTTTTGTGTGGTCCGGAGAATGCCAGAAGAGTTTTATGGAGTTAAAGAAAAGACTTACATCAGCACCTGTATTGGCATTACCGGCAGGAAGTGGTGGTTATGTGTTGTACACTGATGCTTCGCGAAGAGGGCTTGGCGCAGTGCTTATGCAACATGGCAAGGTAATAGCTTATGCGTCCAGGCAATTAAAGCCGGCAGAAGAAAATTACCCCACCCATGATTTAGAGTTAGCAGCAGTTGTGTTTGCCTTGAAGATATGGAGGCATTATCTGTATGGCGAGAGATTTGAGATCTTTACAGATCATAAAAGCTTGAAGTATATCTTCTCGCAGAAGGACTTAAATCTCGGTCAGCGCAGATGAATCGAATATTTGAAAGATTATGATTTCAGTTTGGCTTACCATCCGGGTAAGGCCAATGTTGTAGCAGATGCCTTGAGCAGAAAGGCGTATGTAAGCCTGATGATGATTAAAGAGTGGAAGTTGTATGAAGAAATAGTGGAGAACTCCTTGTATGTGCCCAGTAGTCAGCGACGGGCAGTACTAGCTGCTAGTGCTGTAGCGCCGTCATTATATTGGTAAATTGTAGAAGCTCAAAGAGCAGATGCAAGTTTAGCTGAGATTGTGAAAATGGAAGGAGTCACTATTGATGATAATTGTGTGGTTAGGCTCAGAGGCAGGTTATTTGTGCCAGCTGAGAGAGAGGTTAAGCAGCGAGTATTAGAGGAAGCTCATAAATCCAGGTACACTATCCATCCGGATAGTACTAAAATGTACCAAGATTTGAGGAAACATTTCTGGTGGCCTCATATGAAAAAGGAAATAACGGAATTTGTTGCAAGGTGTGTTATCTGTCAACAGATTAAAGCAGAGCATCAGAAGCCTGGAGGTCTATTGCAACCGTTGTCTATTCCACAGTGGAAATGGGATGATATTGACATGGACTTCGTGGCAGGCTTACCAAGATCAGCTTCGGGACATAATGGAATATGGGTATTTGTTGACAGGTTGACCAAAGTGTGCAGATTAGTAGCAGTGAGTATGTCTTAGACAGTGGACAGATTAGCATAGGTTTATGTTGATAAAATTGTTCCACTGCATGGAATTCCGAAGACTATTGTGTCTGATAGAGACCCAAGGTTTACTTCTGGTTTTTAGAGGAGTCTGCAGAAGGTAATTGGTACAGAATTGAGGTATAGCTCCGCTTATCATCCCCAGACGGATGGTCAGACAGAGAGGACTATCTAGACTATTGAAGATATGTTAAGGGCTTGTTGTTTAGTATGGGGAGGTAGCTGGGAGCATCATTTGGGAATGGTTGAGTTTGCCTACAATAATAGTTATCATACCAGTCTTGGGATGGCACCGTATGAAGCTTTATATGGCCGACCATGTAGAACCCCATTAAACTGGAATGAAGTGGGTGAAAGGCAGTTAGTGGGTCCTGAATTGATTCAGCAAACCACAGAGGTAGTAAAGCTTATTAAAGAAAAATTGCAGGCAGCTCAAAGCAGGCAAAAGAGCTATGCAGATAATCGAAGGAGACCACTTCAGTTTGAAGTGGGAGAATTTGTTTTCTTGAGAATTTCCCAAGTAAAGGCATTATGAGATTCGGTAAAACTGGGAAGTTGAGCCCGAGATATGTGGGACCTTTCCAGGTGATTGAGAGAATTGGGGAAACAGCTTATAGGCTGGATTTGCCAGCTGATTTTGCAGATGTCTATGATATTTTCCATGTCTCTATGTTGAGGAAGTGCATTGAAGATCCAGCTCAAATAATCAGTTACCAAGATGGTGACTTGAAGCCAGATATGACTATGCCAGAGTATCCGGTGCAGATCACAGGTCGAAAGACAAAGAAGCTGCGGAATAAAGAAATTGAGCTAGTTAAAGTGAAATGGGAAAATAGATTGGGAGGTGAGGATACCTGGGAATTAGCCGATGAGATGGCTAAAAGGTATCCCTATCTGTTTGAGTAAGATTTAATGTTTCTCTTTTTAGATGATAGTACTTGTAAAGATGTATGTATTTAAGTTGTTGGTATTTGATTTGTATTATGAATTTCGAGGTCGAAATTTCTTTTTAGATGATAGTAATGTAGCGTCGCGCGTTCTTCGGATCCTTGTGGATCCTTCGTTTAGTGTTGTGGAGGTCATACGTTGACCAATGTGGCTCGTGAATGGTGTGCGCGCGTGTGTTCGGGCCTTATCGGGCCGTTAGTACAGGTTGTAGCACCCCTCGGGTTTCATCCTGTCATCGCGACAAGAAGTGTTGTAGCGTTCTTGATCGCGACAGAGATCAACGTCGCGTTCATGTGACCGCTTCTGGTGCTGGACGTGTGTATGTGCGCCACGTGGCGGGCATTGGGGGCGTTAAGTTTGGGAAGACGACACACTGTTGTGTCGCGATCAGGTGGCGACACATTGATGTGTCGCGTTCTGAACCGCTGCAGGTTTTTAAAGAACCCCAGCCGGACAGAACTGCAGGGAGTTCTGCTCGGCCTGGGGAGGAACTGTTGAGGGTTTCTCAGGCGATTTCGGGTGGAGACCTCGGTTTTCGGCGAGGTTTCGCTGTAAGGAGCTCGCGTGGGGCGTGAGGATCGCCGGGGAAGCATCATACCGCGTGTTCTTCGCAAAGGTAGGTGAATTCTTCCCGTTCCGGGGCGATGATCGGAGGAAACGTAGGATTGATCAGTTTAATGCTTTAATCACGTTAGATGCCATGCCTAGGTTCTCATTAAAGCATGTAAATGACGAATTAAGGATGGTTTGTATGAGATTTTGGGGTGTTTGGAAGGAGAGAGCCCGGTTAGGGTTTCTCCCCTGCGAAAGCGACAGGGGTGCTGTCGCAATCATGAAGGCGACGGGTCGACCTGTCGCGTTCATTTCTTTAAGGCGACCCATCGGGCTGTCGCATTCTGAAGGCGACCCGAGCTTATGTCGCGACCGCAGTCGAGGGCGGTGTGTGTGCAAGGTTTACGTGATGTGATTATCCGATTATCATGGTTTGATGTGTTTATTATTATCGAGCGGTGCATTGGCACTTGTGGTGCACTGAGTGCACGTGGTTTCTGAGACTAGCATACAGAGTACGTAGTTAGTTAGTCGTACTCGTGGCTGCGTGGTGTTCACGCGAGTACTGTTAGGTTCACGTGTAGTGAACCACTGTTACGAGAGGTTTACGTGACGTTTCACGAGGTTTGTGTGTGACGTGCACGTGGTTTCTGTGTGCGTGTCAGGTAGTAGACGCCTACCGTGGTTACCTCTCCAGTTGGGTGCCCCAGGTTCTCTGTGAGCCAGGCTGTTAGCTCGGGGCTTTGTCCCGGTACTTGTGTTGTACCATTGAGGTATGTGTCGTCTGACCTGGACACCCTCACTCTTGTGTTTGAGTTGTACGTCCGGCTGAGGGAAAGACGATAGTGGGACAGTGACTGCCATACTTGTCTTTTAGTCACTTGTAGCGCGCTCGTGGTTGGGGGTACGGACACCAGTAGTCGACACTGGTCCCCAGCTAGTCCTTTTCCAGTGCCTCACTCTAGCGAGCCCAGGCCAGGGTCTCTAGAGGTGTTAGGCATGGGCCTGCGACCGTGTGGTCTGCAAGTGGTGGTGTTTAGTTAGTCTCCACAGTTGCTTGTCTTTTCATGTGGAGCGGCAGCTAGACCTTACGTCCGTGGCTGCGAGACTGAGAGGTAGACCTGTGTTAGCTTGTCCGAGTCAGTTTCTGGTGTCGCGAACCAGTTCACGTGGCTCGTGTTTGGTGGTCTCTACTTTAGCTCGTACACTTGTACTGGTTTGCCATTTATTTATTACAGTTGTTTTACGTAGTCGGCAAACGGTGAGTACTTTTACAGCTTTAATATCTTGCTTAGATGTTCTATAAATTGTTGGCACTGTTTACTGCTTTTGTACCTGTGTTTTGGTTTTGCTCGGTGTTGGGGGAGTTCCCTACTGAGCCAGTGACTAGCGAGGCTCACACCTACTCCCACAGGCGAGGGCGAGGAGGACGTTTCACGACCGTCGTTTAGTTCTGGGCCGCGTTGTAGCGGTGCATGGTCAGTACCTCCAGTAGTGTAGCAGTAGCAGTGTAGCAGTATAGTGTAGTATAGAGCAGTGTAGTTACTAGCAGTGTAGCTAGTTGTTTACTTCTTCTAGTTGTACCTCGGGGTATGCCCCAGGTTCTCGTACTTTCTTTCAGTTTATGGAAGTTTGGCTATGTAAACTTGCGTTATATATATAAATTGTGGTGCGTTCCTTAGTGTTTCCACGGACGTGTGTTTGATATCCCCTGCGAGGCTACGGCCCGTTCGCGGGAGGCGGACTCATGTCAGGCTTGTTATTAGTTTAACGGGCGTGAATGGGGCATTCCGTCACACGGCGTGCCGTTCGCTCCGACACGACCGGGTGGGTTAAATTGACGTGTACGAACTGACGGAATCCGATTTGGATTCCCGGATTGGGTTGGGCATTGAAATGACGGATCTAAAAAAAACCCAAGTCTAAAGGGTCAAAACACACAACCTGGGGGTCCAAAATCCCAAATAGGGATCTGATCGGCGTGTCGTTCGCTCCGACACGACCGGGTGGGTTAAATTGACATGTGCGAACTAACGAAATCCGATTTGGATTCCCGGATTGGGTTGGGCGTTGAAATGACGGATCTAAAAAAACCCAAGTCTAAAGGGTCAAAACACACAACCCGGGGGTCCAAAATCCCAAATAGGGATCTGATCGGTGTGCCGTTTGCTCCGACACGACCGGGTGGGTTAAATTGACGTGTGCGAACTGACGGAATCCGATTTGGATTCCCGGATTGGGTTGGGCGTTCAAATGACGGATCTAAAAAAACCCAAGTCTATAGGGTCAAAACACACAACCCGGGGGTCCAAAATCCCAAATAGGGATCTGATCGGCGTGATGTTCGCTCCAACACGATCGGGTGGGTTAAATTGACGTGTGCGAACTGACGGAATCCGATTTGGATTCCCGGATTGGGTTGGGCATTGAATTGACAGATCTAAAAAAAACTCAAGTCTAAAGTGTCAAAACACACAACCCGGTGGTCCAAAATCCCAAATAGGGATCTGATCGGCGTGTCGTTTGCTCCGACACGACCGAGTGAGATAAATTGACGTGTGCAAACTGACGGAATCTGATTTGGATTGCCGAATTGGGTTGGCCGTTGAAATGACGGATCTAAAAAAACTCAAGTCTAAAGGGGCAAAACACACAACCCGGGGGTACAAAATCCCAAATAGGGATCTGATCGGCATGCCGTTCACTCCGAGACGACCGGGTGGGTTAAATTAACGTGTGCGAACTGACGGAATCCGATTTGGATTCCCGGATTGGGTTGGGCGTTGAAATGACGGATCTAGAAAAAACCCAAGTCTAAAGGGTCAAAACACACAACCCGGGGTACAAAATCCCAAATAGGGATCTGATCGGCGTGCCGTTCACTCCGACACGACTGGGTGGGTTAAATTGACGTGTGCGAACTGATGGAATCCGATTTGGATTCCCGGATTGGGTTGGGCGTTGAAATGACGGATCTAAAAAAAACCCAAGTCTAAAGGGTCAAAACACACAACCCGGGGGTCCAAAATCACAAATAGGGATCTGATCGGCGTGTCGTTCGCTCCGACACGACCGGGTGGGTTAAATTGACGTGTGCGAACTGACGGAATCCGATTTGGATTCCCGGATTGGGTTGGGCGTTGAAATGACGGATCTAAAAAAAACTCAAGTCTAAAGGGTCAAAACACACAACCTGGGGGTCCAAAATCCCAAATAGGGATCTGATCGTCATGTTGTTCACTCCGACACGACCGGGTGGGTTAAATTGACGTGTGCGAACTGACGGAATCCGACTTGGATTCCCAGATTGGGTTGGGCGTTGAAATGACGGATCTAAAAAAAATCCAAGCCTAAACGGTCAAAACACACAACCCGGGGGTACAAAATCCCAAATAGGGATCTGATCGGTGTGACGTTCGCTCTGACACGACCGGGTGGGTTAAATTGACGTGTGTGAACTGACGGAATCCGATTTGGATTCCCGGATTGGGTTGGGCGTTAAAATGACGGATCTAAAAAAAACCCAAGTCTAAAGGGTCAAAACACACAACCCGGGGGTCCAAAATCCGAAATAGGGATCTGATCGGCGTGCCGTTCGCTCCGACACGACCGGGTGGGTTAAATTGACGTGTGCGGACTGACGGAATCCGATTTGGATTCCCGGATTGGGTTGGGCGTTTAAATGACGGATCTAAAAAAAACCCAAGTCTAAAGGGTCAAAACATACAACCCGGGGGTCCAAAATCCCAAATATGGATCTGATCGGCGTGTTGTTCGCTCCGACACGATCGGTGGGTTAAATTGACGTGTGCGAACTGACGGAATCCGATTTGGATTCCTGGATTGGGTTGGGCGTTGAATTGACGGATCTTAAAAAACTCAAGTCAAAAGGGTCAAAACACAAAACCCAGTGGTCCAAAATCCCAAATAGGGATCTGATCGGCGTGTCGTTCGCTCCGACACGACCGAGTGGGATAAATTATCGTCTGCGAACTGACGAAATCTGATTTGGATTGCCGAATTGGGTTGGGCGTTGAAATGACAGATCTAAAAAAAACCCAAGTCTAAAGGATCAAAACACACAACCCGGGGGTACAAAATCCCAATATGGATCTGATCGGCGTGCCGTTCGCTCCGACACGACCGGGTGGGTTAAATTGACGTGTGCGAACTGACGGAATCCGATTTGGATTCCCGGATTGGGTTGGGCGTTGAAATGACGGATCTAAAAAAAACCCAAGTCTAAAGGGTCAAAACACACAACCCGGGGGTACAAAATCCAAAATAGGGATCTGATCGACGTGCCGTTTACTCCGACACGACCGGGTGGGTTAAATTGACGTGTGCGAACTGACGGAATCTGATTTGGAATCCCGGATTAGGTTGGGCGTTGAAATGACGGATCTAAAAAAAACCCAAGTCTAAAGGGTCAAAACACACAACCCGGGGGTCCAAAATCCCAAATAGGGATCTGATCGGCGTGCCGTTCGCTCCGACACGACCGGGTGGGTTAAATTGACGTGTGCAAACTGACGGAATACGATTTGGATTCCCGGATTGGGTTGGGCGTTGAAATGTCGGATCTAAAAAAAACCCAAGTCTAAAGGGTCAAAACACACAACCCGGGGGTCCAAAATCCCAAATAAGGATTTGATCGGCGTGCCGTTCTCTCCGACACGACCGGGTGAGTTAAATTGACGTGTGCGAACTGACGGAATCCGATTTGGATTTTCGGATTTGGTTGGGCGTTGAAATGACGGATCTAAAAAAAACTCAAGTCTAAAGGGTCAAAACACACAACCTGGGGTTCCAAATTCCCAAATAAGGATCTAATCGGCGTGTCGTTCGCTCCGACACGACCGGGTGGGTTAAATTGACGTGTGCGAACAGACAGAATCCGATTTAGATTCCCAGATTTGGTTGGGCGTTGAAATGACGGATCTAAAAAAAACCCAAGTCTAAAGGGTCAAAACACACAACCTGGGGGTACAAAATCCCAAATAGGGATCTGATTGGTGTGACGTTCGCTCCGACACGACCAGGTGGGTTAAATTGACGTGTGCGAACTGACGGAATCCGATTTGGATTCCCCTCGGATTCCGGATTGGGTTGGGCGTTGAAATGACGGATCTAAAAAAAACCCAAGTCTAAAGGGTCAAAACACACAACCCGGGGGTACAAAATCCCAAATAGGGATCTGATCGGTGTGCCGTTCACTCCGAGACGACCGGGTGGGTTAAATTAACGTGTGCGAACTGACGGAATCCGATTTGGATTCCCGGATTGGGTTGGGCGTTGAAATGACGGATCTAAAAAAAAACCCAAGTCTAAAGGGTCAAAACACACAACCCGGGGGTACAAAATCCCAAATAGGGATCTGATCGGCGTGTCGTTCACTCCGACACGACCGGGTGGGTTAAATTGACGTGTGCGAACTGACGGAATCCGATTTGGATTCCCGGATTGGGTTGGGCATTGAAATGATGGATCTAAAAAAAACCCAAGTCTAAAGGGTCAAAACATACAACCCGGGGGTCCAAAATCCCAAATAGGGATCTGATCGGCGTGCCGTTCGCACCGACACGACCAGGTGGGTTAAATTGACCTGTGCGAACTGACGGAATCCGATTTGGATTCCCGGATTCGGTTGGGCGTTGAAATGACGGATCTAAAAAAACCAAAGTCTAATGCTTCAAAACACACAACTGTGGAAATGGAAAATTTTAAAATTTCCCTTAAATCATTTGAAAGATTTAAAATCTATTTATCATGTTGTCTCATGTTCTCATGGCATGAATGCGTATTGCTAATCCAAGTCCCGCCGAACGCTACACAAGCGACGATGGCGTGAGATGAATCGGCAATTCGCACAGCGCGGGCGTGCCAGTCACCGAAGTGACAACCAAATGGTTTGCCTCCGAGAGTCGGAGGGCTTAAAGTCTATTGTGCGCGCCGTTTGACTTCGTCAAACGAAAGTGAGTGTTCGGGTCCTGGACCAAAATCCCGTCGTTGCCTGAGCGCAACGGCGTTAATTACATCTCTTTTAGAAAGAGAAAACCCTTGATTAATCGCCAGATTAGAAAGCCTCATGACCTTAAAACGGGACATCCGATAAAGGGTGCGAAGCATAATTGAACTGAAATATTAGGGAGCAAGACGAACGGCTAATCGAACCCGTTAGACCTTTCACTCAACTCGCTACCCAATCTCTTTGTCTATTTACTTGTTAGTCCTCTTTATCACAAAAAGGTTCAATTCGGCCTTTTAAATCTATTTGAGAAAGACAATTTTTGAAAAGGGTGGTCTCTTTGACTTTTGTTGCAAATAGATACAATTTGATCTTTTGTTGAAAATCATTTCAATTTGATTTCTTTTTTTGTTGCAAAACATGTGATGATCATCTATTCGTCTATTTAGAAAGGTTTGGTTTGACTCTTTTGTGCATGGTGATGCAATCTTTTACCATTTAGGAAAATGTGCCAATTTGATCTCTTGCTCTCTTGGGAAACCTAGAGTGGCCTTTTGCTCTTTGCTTGAAAATGGTTCAATTTGCCTTTGCGATTTTTTTTATCATTAAAACGATTTTAATTCGCTGTTTGGGTCCCTTGAGCGTTTGGAACGGAGTTCTATTCGTCCAGCGGAGCAAAACGGCTCAACGCACTTTGCAGACGCCCTCGAATCGGCGCAGCTTACGAGATAAGGCGAATCGGCGCAGCCGGGCAGCAGAGACTGAGTCGGCGCAGCCCTGCTGAAGTCATAGACATCATTGAATCGGCGCTCGTTTGCAACGTTACCGATTCAATTGGAAGCTGATGACCTCTCTTAAGGGTTTTGCGCCAACTCAACCTCCGCGGGGAAAAATCGGCAGCATTTCCCCTTATCGTGGTGATAGAGGGGAAAGCACGATGCTCATCCACCACAAGCGGAGATGGCACCAAAAGGGAGAGTGTACGTCGTAAAACGGCGTAACTCCGACGGCCCATGACCTCGATCCCCCAGGCATGCCTACGGAGATTCGGGCAATGTTATGGCCAAACAACCCGCGGGACGATGAATCACATGCAAACCCACCCGTCCGGACACGAACATTATATCGTCCGATCCGGGGATGTGGACGGGTCTAATATCATGTCTTTTGACTGTTTATCAGCCGGTGTCACGTAGAACAATGGTTTTGCTCACGTGATTTCAGCCAACGTGATGGTCAGGGTGTCGAATCGGCGCAGCTCTGCTCTGGTCTTACAAGACTACCAGAACCAGAACCAGGCTGAATCGGCGCAGCCAGCCACCTGTGTAAAGGATGGCAATGCCTCTCTCCAAGAACGCCCTTGCTCATGGCCGGGGTGATTTTGGATATTGAGATGGTGTTGCCACCCATTGCTAGATGGGCTAAACAAAGGGATTTAGGCATTATTTGCCCAACCCCCTTTGAGTAGCGAAATGGGGCTCTTGAAGGGCTTTTGATACTAATTTGAAATGCACACCAAGGGGAGGCTGAAAACCGCAATGGGGTGATCTATTGAGAGGGACGAACCAGGGCTTGATGATTTCCCTTGAATGAGCTTTTGGAAATGACATTTGACCAAAAGGGATATGAGCATTGTTTGCTCAATCCCCTTGGCCATGGCCATGGGTGCACATTGGACACAATGGGGGTCTCTTAGGGGGCGGCCAAGGCAATGGAAAACTGGTTTTTTGCAGGTCCTAAACAGTAGAAAACGTGGCCTATTTGGAGGAGGGAATGGTATGCCATACATGCATTAAATGGAGCATGAAGTCCCATGCTCCCATGACCTCATTTATTGAGGTATGGGAGGCTTTTTGACCTCATATGGGGTGTTAGGAGGGAGAGATATATACCTCTATAGAGAGGCCATCCCATCCCATAACCCCATAGTGAAGAGAGAAGATGCATAGAAAACCCAAAGACAATGGGGGAAAGCATACATTAAATGCACAAGAGCATGATCTATTCCATTAAAGAAATGGGAGGGGGTACAAAGTTTGCAAAACCAAGAGGAAATGAGGGGAAAACCAACGTGGAAGACCCTCTTGCTCTCTCTTCTCCCTTGATGTGACAAGACAATAAGCCCTCCCCCTTCCCAAAGAAGAACTCCTCTCTCTTGCTTTCTCTTCTCACCTTTCTCTTCTCCCTTTCTCTTCTCTCTTTTTTTCTTCACGGGGGAGACTTCCTTGGAGCAGAAACGCAGGGCTCCTCCTTGGCTTCTGCTGGTTGCTTCTTCAGACCAACCGGGAAAAGACCCCTCCTTCCTTGCAAGAACAGCCCCTCTCCTCCTTCCTTGCGTAACCCCCTTTTGCTTTCCCCTTGTCCAAGTCTTCTAGAAGGGAGGAGAAGCCAAAACAGGCCCAAAACAGGCCCCTGCGCAAGAGAGGTGGCAGACCACCTTTTACCATTTGTGGCACTCCCTTTTGGGAGGTGTCACAAATGCTTACTCTCACCCCCCACTTTATGGGATGAGATAAGCTTGCTTCATATGGGCCTTGATGGCCTTTTAAGTGGGCCTTTTGGCTCTCTTGCGCACAGCCCATGGGGGCTAAAAACCGGTGCTAGCGGCTTGGGTAATGGGCCGGTGGTTTGGGCCCATTAACGAAAAGGGGTGCCCACAAATGCCCCCCACCCGTGGGTGGTGCGAAGAGGCACGCGGAGCGACATTCGCGGGTGAATCTTAGTCCTTTGACTATTGACACTAGCGCCGGCAGGTCTTTGACTTGTCGCCGGGCTAATGGTCAAGTGGTCTATTCGTAGCCTTTTGCTTCTTTTTGTTGATGCGATCCGCGGATGACGGCTGCATGTTGCTCCGTATGGGCAATTTGGGGATGGCTCCCCCTATCTCATTTCTTTTGGGCCGCTGGGGCTCGGGGTTGCTCAGACAATTTGGAGCAGGGTCTGTTGACCTCGCCGAATCGGCGCAGGGCCGAATCGGCGCAGGTCGCGCATGGTGAGCTGGCGCGTGGCGGGCCGGCTCGGTCCGGGCGGCCTTGGACCGCGGGCTGCCTGGGAACGCGAACCGGCGGTTCGCGGTTTCCGAGGGCGGTCGCTTCACCCCTTTTCAAATCGCGCCTCAAAAGGCGCGCGGGGCGCCGCCTCGCTCTTCCCCTCTTCTTTCTCTCTTCTCTCCCTCCGCGAGCGCGACTCGCCTCCCTCTTCTCTCTCCTTCGCTTCGTCTTCCCCCTTTTCGCCTCTCCCTTTCCTTCTCCGGCAGCAGGACGAGGTGCGACGGCGCGAGGCGGACTCAGCGGGGAGGTGCGACGGCGCGAGGCGGACGCGAGGCGACGAGGTGCTAGCGGGGTTGCGGCGGCGTGGTGTGGCCGCGGGCGAAGCGTGACCGGGGAGAGGAGGCAGCGGCGACGGTCAGCGGGCGCAGCGGGCAGGTGCGGCGGCGCGAGGCAGACGCGCCGGCGACGAGGTGCCAGCGGGGCTGCGGCGGCGAGGTGTGTCTGCGGGCGAGGCGTGACCGCGAGGGTCGGCCCAGGGCTGCGGCAGTTCGCAGCGGCGCGCGCGCGGCGACAGCGGCGAGGACACCGGAGGCGCGCGCGACGACTGCTTCCCGGCTCTTCTCGGCGAGGGTAGGACGCAGAGAGGACCGGCCCTTTCGCGTTGTGTTTTCCCCTTCCCCCTTTTCATGGGTGTGGGTCCTGTTAGGGCGCCGGCGGCGATAGGCCGGATGAGAGGGTGTTCCCCCATGGGGTTCCCTCTTCCCCCTCTCTGTGCTTCACCATAGCGCCGGTGGAGGGCGCGTGGGGGCGGAGGACCCTCTCTCTGCAAGTCTGCAGCGGCGCGGGGCACAGCGGCGGCGGCGATGGATCCGACGGCGGCGGATTGGGGGTCGGTCGCTTGTGGCCCTTTTCTGTATTCTGGGGCGACGCCGGAGGGTGTTCCGGTCGCGCCGAGGACTTCCATGCCCGGGACCAGGAAGACGGGGCTTGCATGCCCCTGTGTTGATGTTGTTGTTTTTTTTTTGGGTTGCATGGGTGAACAGGGCCGAGGGGCGCCTGGGGATTTGGGCAGGCAAAGGGAATGTGCCTGGGCCATAGGGCCTTTTGTACCGAACGCCCACATGTGTGTCCGGGTCCGTTGGGATCTCCCCCCCTTAAACAAAGCAATGGGGAGATCAGGTAGGTCCCAGGGCTTCCAACCGCTAGGGGGACCGCGGGGGAATATCCCCGGTCCGAGGTTTCGCCTTTTCGTCTCTTTGTTCGTGGGGCCCACTCCGAGTCGGCGGGGCTTCCACCAGTGCGGTCCTTGTCCGCCCGTTACCGCCCCGAATGGCGGGTCTAGTTAGGGCTAGCTTCTACCCCGCACGCCGCGAGAGAGTAGCAGCGACCGTAGGTAGCTTTAGCGGGGCCCGGAGCCCCTTAGGAGACGGAGGGGACGCGTCAGGTCCCAGGTCTTTTCTTTTTACTTCTGTTGGCGGGGGCCCATTTAGTTTGGCGGGGTTCCCGTTGGTCCGCCTATCTCTTGCATATCGCTTTAAATGGCGGGTCTTTTTTGACTGCAGCCAGGCACTGGGCCGCTTCACTCCCCATCGGCTTGTCCTCGGGGTAACAGTGGTTCCCGGAGAGCTTTTAGACATGCTTGCATGTCCCTGTTTTGGGGCCGTCTCGCCTTAGTGCGTGGACGAGTACCCGCTGAAACCTCCACTTGTCCGTATGACAAGGGGAGATGCTGCCGAAATTTTGTCGGATTTGAGTGTTTACTTAGCCCACTGATGTGGCTTTAATTTCCTTTGCAGGAACCATGGCTCCCAAATCCTCTTCTCGTGGCAAGAGTCCTCAGCAAGACGTGCCGCTCCTTTCATGGGCGGATTTTCCACGGCTGACTCCCGGCTACGATATGGTTGCCGTATTGGCTGACTCTTCAGACGACGAGGTCGACACAATGGACGTGTCGAGGCTCGATGTTAGCGCAGTACCGCCCACCTTCGCCCGTGATGAAGACTACCGGGTGGACTACCCGAAAGACAAGCATCTACTGCGGTTTCTCCATTCATATGCTCCGGGAGGCAAGAAGGACTCTTTTCTGACCCAAGAGGTGGAGGCGGCTATTTTGATTGGAAGGGACAGTTTGGCTGCTTGCGTCCCCCGTGCCGAGCCTCTTTATCGAATCGGCGGGCAGCGGTGTCGTGCTCCAGTTCTGGGCTTAGGAGATTTGGTCCCAGTGAACAACAAGCTGACCCGTGCTCCCACCTTCGTCCCTGCAAGGTGGGACAACTCATCCGGCCGCGTTCACAAGGAGCGGTCGTCATTTGGACTATTCCTCTGCCCAACACAGTGGGGGTACAGAGATGAGCCTTTTCTTTTGGACTGTCTAGCCATCCGATTCAAGCACCAGTTGGCAGCGGGCTGGTTTGGAGATTTACGGGCGACAGATGCCCATCACTTTCGCACTTTTGCAGTGGAAGCAGCTGATTTCGTACTTCACAACTATGCACCTCTTCTGATGACCGCCGGGGTCTACCACAGTGTCTTCGCGGCCCGGTACCGGTATCATTTGTCCAGAGGTCTCTGTTGCGGCCTTGCAGAGGTTTTCGTCCCCGAGTACAATACATTCTATACTGCTGAAGGGGAGACGTCTCTCGATCTCTGGAGCCTGCATCAGTTATCTGGCCTACCAATCGACGGAGAACCCTACGAGGAGGTGTGTCTTCCGGACATCATCAAAGATAGGACCGGCGGGGGGCAAGAATATTGCATGGGGTACTCGTACAGGTACCTCATGAAAGTTTACCGCCAGCTCAGCCTCGCTCGCAATACCGGCCGCTCCAGAGATAAGAGGGAGAGAAGCAAGGTCAGCTTGCATATGTGGCTGGCCTACTTCTTCTCCCACGAGCGGCGCTATGAAGATTTTGTTAGCGCCGGCGGGACCACCGCGAAGAAGAACCCTGGTCGCCAGAAGGTGACCATTCCGGACTCTCTGCTGAAGGGCCGTCTCTCTGGTCCGAACCCTGTTGGAGCCGACCCGCACACCCATTGTGCGGCGTATTTGGCTTATTGGATCTGTTCGTTTGCTTTGCCAGTGGGCGATGATTCCCTCCTCCGCCCAGACGTTATCTACCCAGCCTGTCAAATGGCTTGGGGTATCAAGCTGTCTTTGTGCCCTGCGGCACTTTGTCTGATCTATCGGTCTCTTGGCGACCTGTGTCGCCGTTCAGCCCCGAGGCAGCATCGGGTGATTGGGCCCTGGCATTTCCTGAGTGTCTGGGCATGCGGTCTTTTCCCAGAGTTTGCCCCTAGATCTCTTCAATCGGCCCGGCTCTTTCCGAGAATGTTGGAATTTGCCAGTGTAGAGCCGCGTCCTCTTTCAAAGCAACTGTTTGAGATTCGGGGTAAACTGACAAGCATCCCGACTGATTCTCCGGGCACCATCTACTTCTGGCACCTGGCCAGCCACAGCAGTCCACTGGCCAATCGCTATCGGGAATGCCGCGACGACGTAATTGAAGATTTTGTGCACCCGACAAGCCGCCAAAGATTGACTAGGTCTGTGCTGGAGCCGGAGTTGAGAGATTGGGCTTTATCCATTCGGCCCAGCGTGTTGACGTTCCGACGAGGGAGCGTCGCCTATTTTGAACCTTACTACCCTTTCAGATTTGCCCGAAATTTCGGGTATGATCAGCATATCCCGCCGTCATCGGCCAATTTTAATTTGACTAGTCGGGCGGTGGGAGGAGGGCCGCTTCTGGACCAGGCTCGCAAGTGGTGGGATTTCTTCCACCGATTTGACTCATGCACCTTCCGGGTGCCTATGCCTGGCCGCACACCACGGGTTACACCTGAATACATCAAGTGGTGGAATGCCCGAACCAGCTTTTACAGAGAGTACAAGACAGATTGCTGGGATGCTGCTGAGCGTAAACTTCTACAACTGCAACCACAGCCTGTTCTTGACATTGATTCGGAGCATCTGCTGCGCCTGAAGTCTGGTGACCGGAGAGCTGTCGACCGATATTTGAAGGCGAGAGAGGCCGCCAAGAAGCAGAATCCTCCTCCCACTTTGGTCTTGTCCAAGGCAGAAGAAGACACCTTCCCTGCAACTCTTGAGCACCTTTGCAACATCAGCTCAGATCGGCTGGCCGTCGCGCAGCCGTGGCCTATTGAGGAGGAAGCTCCTACTATTGTATTGCAACGCGGGGAGGTGGACAAAGAATACCCATACCGGGCCTTATCAGTACGGGAAGATTCAAGTCGAGACCGCTATGCCTACACTTCTTGGCTGTTTGTGCTGCTACACATTCACAACCTGACCGTGGAGGCAGATTATGAGTCAATTCTGGCACATGAACTTCATGTGTCTTTTCAGTATGCAGATGGCTGGGGCATGGACTACCTGAGCCTCTACTATTTCCTGTCCTCCGTTGGTCAGGCGGACTTAGCCATCTTCGCAGAGGATTGCTGCTACATAAATGACGTATGCTGGCTGATCCAAGAGGCGGCATCCCGGGCCAAGCAGAGCGTACACACCTTTTGGCCTCTCAGTCGCTTTTATACGGGCATAGCAGGTCTGCTTCCCTTGGAAGAATGTTGCTTGTGGCACTTCTTCTACTTTTCTATTACTTCATGCTTCTTTAACTCTCTTCTACTCTTCTCCTTTTCAGACCCTTCCGCAAAGGACCGGCGGCGGAGATATCATGGGCTTATCATGAAGTGAAGAGGCCGTCGTATTTTGCCGAGGAGAAAATCCTTTATAAGCCTTTGACCGAGAAGTTGTCAGCTAAAGAGTCGAGCATAGCCAGCAGTATAGCAAGAGCCCAGAGGGCCTCTAAGAGGAAGAGGGAGGCATCCCCCTCGCCATCAATCTCCGCTGAGGGTCCCTCGATCCCCTCGTTTGAAGAATTCTGCAACCAGCGCGAAGACGCTGCCCGTACAGGTGTTTAGTGGCGTCTCTTCGTTTGTATGTCTTTTCTACTCCTGAGGTTACCTGCTGACTTTGTCTATTTTGCCGATGGATCACAGATGACATACCATTAACAGTTGATACCCCAGCTGCGGAGCAAAGCCAGTCGACGCCAGCCGTCGCACCATCCGGCGCACCTTCTCCCCTACCAGCAGGTGAGGATTGCAGCATGGCTTCATTTGTACACCAGCTTCTAAGATGCATCTTTTGGGTTCTCTTCCTTTTGATGTTTACTTGTCAATCTTTTGCCAGACATGGCTGTGGACTCTCCCGTCGTTCGGACCGTAGATGAACGTCCGATCAAGAAAGCCGTAGCTCGGAGAGTGAGGAAACCTCCCGTCCCTCTCAGGATGAGTCAGCGAGCCGCGGGTAGGGCAGCCTTGTTAAAGATCCGCCAAGGCGGTCGAGCTATTGCATTGGAGGAGCTACAGAAGCCCGTCGCCATTTCTTCGGATGAATCTTCAGGCGTCGAAACATTCTACGGCTCCCCCTCGCCAAGCGGAAGCTTATCCGATGATGGGAGCCTCTTTAGGGTGCGGAAGAGAGAGAGAATCCCCGCTCTTGATGGAATCGCAGGGGATTCCTCCAGCAGTGGGGAGAAGTCTCTGTGGTCACTTCAAGGCCGGAGGCCACCATTTCTCCAGAGCATGTGCTCGTGAGTGTTTATACCCATGCCTTAGAGCGTAGGCTTCTGTTGGCGAAAGGCTTAAGGCGTTTGTTTCTAATTTTCCTCTTTCTCTTTGCAGGATTTCGAGGGAGTCCAAGACACCAACACCCCCGAGTCTTCGCCGACAGTTGGCGTCGACTTATCAGATATCGGGGAACCCACATTAGATCCATTATCAGCTGACGAAGTGCAAGGCGCGGCTAAGGAACCCGTCCCTGAGGTCGAAGTGAGTCCGCCATTGGCTCCTTCTAGTGACAGCACGAGTATCCCCCAGGTGCCGACTACCCAACTTGTCAAGGATATTTCTGGCAAGGAGGTAGTTATTTCTGAAGCAGCAGCAACTCCTGCTACCTCCGGTGGGGCTCTTAACGTCTCTTCAGCCGGGGCTAGCCTCTTTTCAGCGGGGCTCGCCTCATGCTCTACCGTGGTGGACGCCAGCCTATGGGCAGAGGTGGACGCCCAGGTAGAATTTCAGGTTCCGGCTGTTGGACCATCCGGAGACTTTTGCTCTTCAGACGCCATGGTCCACGGACAGTTGTCCTCTTTGCGCACGCTGGTGCGCCAGAACCCTGCCATCCCCTACGAGAGGGTGAAAGCCGCCGCCGACCAAATGACAGGGGTTCTAGTCATCATGGTTGCTCATTGGATGATTGGGCAAACAGAGTCACTCTGTTGCTCAAACTCTTAAAGCGCCGCGACTACCTTCAACGTGAATTGTCCGACCAAATGAATGCTTTGGAAATTCAACAGTCGGACTGTAAAGCGGTGTTGAACCCATTAGCCGACGACCTGGAGCATCGCCGGTCTCTTATCAAAGGATATGATGAGGAGTCAACGGCTTTAGACTCCAAGATACATCTTTTGGAAGCTGAATTGCACGCCGCCAAGGCCAGACGAGGCACCCTTGCCGACTTGAAAGTTGAACAGGAGCTGGCCATTGCGGTGGATGAAGACCGATTGACTTTGGCGAAGCAGACATTGTCGGAGGTCCAATCCAAGAAGGCGAGCCTGAAAGAGAGAATATCCTCCCCTCATGTGGGTATCTTGTCGCTTGAGGAACTATTCCAGGACTTGCCATGAGGCGTGGGGCCCGTTCCATTTCTATGCTTTTTATATCCCCCCTTTTTTTATTCCTGGGGCCTTGCCTCTATGCTTATGTAGCTCCATTTCACTATTAATGAAAGGCATTTATTTTGGACACAAATGCTCCTTCTTGATGCCTTGCTATGGTGTGCACATCCCTATTTGTTGTCCCCTTTTTTTTTTTTTTTCACATTATCGAGTTGAGCGCCCTTTCGGGTTTTCACCCAACCTGACCCCCTCTTGCTTTTGCCTACACGCCCTTTCGGGTTTTCGTGTAGCGGGGTACCCTATTTTGCCCATGGCGCCCTTTGCGGGTTTTCACCATGACCGGGTTTGAGTCCTTTTTACCCTCACTCGGTGGGGCGATCCGAATGAGTCTGACGAGGCATCTCTATTTTTTAGCCTCTTTTTTTTTTGAGGTGACGGGATCCTTTGCCGTCTATCGGCCGTTAACTCGACAGGGACTTTTGCTGTTAGAAGTAACGGCCTTCTATTTCACCGTCGGGGTGACGGCCTTCAATTTCACTTTTCACCGTTGGTATGACAGGGACTTTTGCTGTCATAAATAACGGCCTTCTATTTTACCGTCGGGATGACGGCCTTCTATTCTACCGTCGAAGTGACGGCCTTCTATTATGCTTTTCACCGTTGGTATGACAAGGACTTTTTGCTGTCATAAATAACGGCCTTCTATTTTACCGTCGGAGTGACGGCCTTCTATTCTACCGTCGGGGTGACGGCCTTCTATTCTACCGTCGGAGTGACGGCCTTCTATTCTACCGTCGGGTGACGGCCTTCTATTTGACTTTTACCGTCAGGGCGACGGCTCTCTATTTGACTTTTACCGTCAGGGAGACGGCCTTCTATTTGACTTTTACCGTCAGGGAGACGGCCTTCTATTTGACTTTTACCGTCAGGGCGACGGCTCTCTATTTGACTTTTACCGTCAGGGAGACGGCCTTCTATTTGACTTTTACCGTCAGGGAGACGGCCTTCTATTTGACTTTTACCGTCAGGGCGACGGCTCTCTATTTGACTTTTACCGTCAGGGAGACGGCCTTCTATTTGACTTTTACCGTCAGGGAGACGGCCTTCTATTTGACTTTTACCGTCAGGGAGACGGCCTTCTATTTGACTTTTACCGTCAGGGCGACGGCCTTCTATTTTATATCTGCTGGAATTTGATGTTTGTCTTCTTTATTTATTATTTTTTTTTTACTTTCCCATTGTCGAGTTGGGCGCCCTTTCGGATTTTCACCCAGTTCGACCCCCTCTTGCTTTTGCCTACGCGCCCTTTCGGGTTTTCACGTAGCGGGGTACCCGATTTTGCCCATGGCGCCCTTTGCGGGTTTTCACCATAGCCGGGTTTTGGTCCTTTTTGCCCTTGCCCAGTGGACAAGTCTGACGAGACATCTCTATTTTTAGCCTCTTCTTTCTTTCTTTTTTTTTTAATAAGGCGAGGACGGTGGCGTAATCTGCCAACGTCTTAACCAACGTCGGCTGCTCGAGCTTGTTGACGCTTTTCCTCTTTGCAACCCGATTGCTGATGTAGCTTCGTGCTGCCTCGACGTTACCGCCGGTGGGACTTTATTATCTGAATGACGTTGACTCATTAGATTCGTTGCCGCCGTCAGCTTCCATCGTGATTTTGGCATGTTGACGGTGATGTCGGCTGCCCAAGCTTGTTGACACTCACTCCGCCGATTCCCTGTCCACAAACGATGGCAGGGGTCAGGTTCATTAAATAATGACCATTCATGCATGCTAAAGCATATAATTCCCATTTAAGTCTTTTGATCTTATTTATTTTCTCTCTTGTTTAGGTGTGTTTAAGAAACACGAATTTCTTGTTTCTCCCATTTTCTTTCAAGAAATCTCTTTCATGCGAGGAGAAATACGGAAAACTCGGACATCCTCCACACAGCTCATGAATATGCGATACGCTAATTGAAACGGAAGACTACTTTCAATGTCCTTCCCTCGGAAATCAGCGGTAATCACAAAAGTCTCATAAATTTGGTTGGGACATTCGTCGCCTTAGAGCCATGGTCCGGCTAGCGGTATGGCTGCCTCTTTTTCTATTTTTTGCCATGCATTGCATGCCATCTTTTTTTTTTTACATTTTTTGTGGCTCTTCGTCATTGGTGACTAGTGTCCCGAGGGTTTAAGAGCTTATTGTTTTAATTTTTGGTGTTTCTTTTTGTTTATTTTATTTTATTTTATTTTATTTATTTTATTATTTTTTTTGTGTCGTTTTTTTTACATGGGAGTATTGAGGGTAGAAGCTCCCTGCTGTTGCAAATGCAACAGTTCTTTTGCAGCCAAGCTCTTCATTCATCGAACAAGTCGATCAGGTCTATTTCTCGTTCAATCTCTTGCTGCTCATAATGCTGGCCACTGAAATCTGGACGGCACGCGTGATACAGCTTCAGGTGTCTTCCATTTAGGGGTGGGAATTGTATTTCACCCCGATGGTTGACCAGGACGTAGGCGCCGCCTTCATAGACTCTTTGCACCACGTATGGCCCAGTCCAATTCACGTTCAACTTCCCTTTTGGGTTGCCGGCCATGACTTCTCTCTTCTTGACCATTACCAGGTCCCCTCTCTTAAATTCGCGACCCTTGACTAGCTTGTCGAAAGCGCGTGCAATGCGGGCCTGGTACACTTGGATGTTCTGTTGAGCTCGCAATCTTTTCCCTTCCAAATCGGAAAGTTCCTCTAGCCTTCTTTCGATATTGGTTTGATTCTCAGGAGCTAGCCCATGCTGGACGGCTACCCTGAGAGATGGCACTTCCAATTCTACCGGGACCACGGCTTCTGAACCGTACACCAAGGAGAAAGGTGAGCAGCCTGTTGGTGTCTTATAGACGGTCCGGTAGGCCCATAAGGCTTCATACATCCGGTCCTCCCAATCTCTTTTGTTGGCACTGACTGTTTTGGCCAGTAGCGTGCACAGTGTCTTATTAAAAGCTTCTGCCAGGCCATTGGCTTGCGGATTGTAGGGAGTGGACGTCCTCCAGTCTATTCTGTATTTTGCAGCCATTATGAACACCTTCTGGTTCTTGAAGTGGGTTCCATTGTCTGATATGATTCGGTCCGGACTGCCGAATCTGAAGATGATGTTCCGCTGGATGAAGCGTGCCACCAACTCCCCTGTTACTTCTCTTAACGCCACAGCTTCGGCCCACCTTGAGAAGTAATCGGTGATAGCCAGGATGTATTTACACCCTGATGAAGATGGTGGCAAGGGGCCCACAACATCTGTGCCCCATTGCGCAAATGGCCAACTCGGAACTGTTGGATGTAAATGAATGGGAGGTCTCCTGGGGATGACCGCATGCTCTTGACATTTGTGACACTTTTTAGCGAAATTGCCACAATCTTCAAACATGGTTGGCCAGTAGTAGCCGAGCTTTTTGATTTCTATTTTCATTTTCGGCCCGGCCTGATGGGCGCCAGCGGTCCCGGCGTGTACCTCTTTCATGACCTTCCCAGCCTCTTCAGGTGACAAGCACCTCAGTAAGATCTTTTTCTTGGAGTCTGCCATGATTCTGAATAGAACTCCACCTCTTAATTCATACGAGTCCTTTATTCGGATCAACTTGATCCGCTCCTCTCTTTGTGAGGGCAATTGCTGGTGTTCGAACCATTGCAGCAAGGGCTCTCTCCAGTCTTTTTGCATGATCTCTTCAGCCGCAGATACTTCTTCTTGACCATTCTCTTCATTTTCAGACTCTTCTTCTATCATGCTGGGGACTTGCCGCCGGTTCATGACAATGATTTCTAACTTCTCATTTGGTGGCACCGCCAAAGAGCTAGCCAATTTTGCCAGGGCGTCAGCTTGTGCATTCCTACTTCTGCCCACATGCTCTATTTCTATTCGATAGAATTTTGACAATAGTCTTTTCACCTTTCGGTGGTATGGTAGCAACTCCGGCTTTTTTACATCAAACTCCCCCTGTACTTGCTTGACGATTAGCATTGAGTCGCCAAAGACTTGCAGCACCTTTATGTTCATGAAAAGGGCCACTTGCAAGCCGATAATCAAGGCCTCATATTCGGCCTCATTGTTTGTGCATGGCTTGCTAATTGAGCAGGAGGTGTGTGTAACCTCTCCTTCTGGCGATTTCAGGACGATACCTGCTCCCGCTCTGACTCTTGCTTTGCCATGTGCCGATGCTTCTATTCTTGAGGCCCCATCGAAATACAGCTGCCAGGTGGCTGTTTGCAACTGGTTCACTTCGAGGGTCTCATCTTCTGGTAGCTCTGTAACGAGCGGAGAATCTTCTGGTACAGGGTGAGCTGCAAAGAAGTCAGCTACTGCCTGCCCCTTGATTGCCTTTTGGGGGAAGTATTTGATGTCAAATTCCATCAAAATGACAGCCCATTTACCTATTCTCCCCTTCAACGCTGGTTGAGAGAGTATATGTTTGACGGGGTCGGCCCTGGAGATCAACCTAACCTCGTGTGACAGCATGTAATGTCTCATCTTCTTGGCTGCGAACACCAAGGCTAGGCATACTCTCTCAATCGGAGAATATCTCTCTTCCGCCCCCACTAACCTTCGGCTGAGGTAGTAGAGGGCTTGCTCTTTTCCCTCATCGTTCTCTTGCGCCAACATAGCTCCCAAGGAGTGTTCTGTGGTTGCTATATACAGGATGAGAGGACGGCCTTTTACTGGGGCACCCAACACCGGTGGAGTATTCAGGTACATTTTTAGTTGGTCCACGGCGTGCTGACACTCCTGGTTCCATTGGAAAGGAACATCTTTTCCCATCAATTTGTGAAAGGGGTGACATCGCCCAGACAAATTTGAGACGAACCTGCGAATGTAGGCCAGCCGTCCTTGTAATGATCTGAGCTCAGTCAGATTCTTTGGCGGCGGCAGCTCTTGGATTGCCTTGATCTTGACAGGGTCTATTTCTATTCCCCTGTATCGGACAATGAAGCCCAGAAACTTGCCGCTGGATACCCCGAAGGCGCACTTCATCGGGTTCATTTTCAGCTCGTACCGCCTTAGCCTTTCGAAGACGACTCTGAGGTCGGCCAAATGGTCCTTTCTATTTTTGGTTTTGACCACCAGGTCGTCAATGTAGCACTCCACTTTTTTATAGAGCAGCTCATCAAAGATTTTTGTCATTGCCCTCTGGTAGGTTGCCCCCGCATTCCGGAGTCCGAAGGGCATTCTTTTGTAGTGAAAGATCCCTTTAGGTGACCTGAAAGCGGTGTGCACCCTGTCCTGTTCGGCAATCCAAATTTGGTTGTAGCCGGATGATCCGTCCATGAATGATAAGGCTTCATGTCCGGTGGTCGCATCTATCATCACTTCAGTGATTGGCACCGGAAAATCATCTTTTGGGCAAGCCTTGTTCAGATCTCGGAAGTCTACACAGATCCTGATCTGTCCATTCTTCTTTTTGACCGGGACGATGTTTGCCAACCAGGTGGTGTACTGGTTCTCTTCAACAAAGTCCACATCTATTAACTTGTCCACTTCAGCGCATACTTTGTTGATCAATTTCGGTCTCATCCTTCTAGGAGCTTGCTTGACCGGTTCGATTTTCGGGTCAATTGCCAGGATATGCTGTGCCACATGGGGCTGAGTCCTGGCATCTCTTTATAAGTCCAGGCGAAGCAATCCCGGAACTCTTTTAACAACATGATATATTGTTGCTTCTCTTCTTCTGGGATGAGGGTGCTTAGGAAGGTTGGCCTGTAGTCACTTTCCGTGCCAAGGTTTACTTCCACTAGCTCATCTATGGTGGCTTGGCCACCATCTTCAAGCTCTTCTGGTGCTGGTTGGAGGTCTACGAAGCCCTCTTCATCAGCTTCTGCTTCTAGCACCTCCACACATTCTTTTTGCTGAGCCTCAGTCGGCATATTCTTTCCGGGTTCTTTGGTTTGCTGGACCCCTTGACTCGGATTCAAAGGAATATCTGTTATTGCTTCCTGCTCCCTTATCTCTTCTGAGCTTGCAGAGCCTAACAGCGCTGCTTCATTGTGTCTATTTTCTCTAGCTGTCAGGGGTACTTGGGTAGCAAGAGACTCCACGGGAGTGCAGGTGGGGAACGCTGCTGCCCCCTGGGGAGGTTTGTCATTTGCATTAGTAGCCATTTCTACCATGCTTCTTTCTTCAGGGTAGTCATCATAAACCACCCCTGAAGGGTTCTTTTCTGTTTGATTGGCTATGCTGATCATGCCAACGGTATAGCTTTCTCCCAGTGACCAGCCGAGCCCTGGGTGCTGGGTGATTTTCAACAGGTCCCTGTCCATGTTCGGCGGGTACCATAGCTTTCTGAACATCTCCCTCTGACTAAGCTGTTGTCGAAGAGGGATTTGTTGACTTTTGGCCAGTCTAGTGACTGTATTGGACATTTCTGGGAATCCTATGATTGGAACCAAGGGATCTCCAGTCTCTTCAGGGATTTTGCAATCATCATCCCTCCTCATTGGTTGCTCTTCAGCCGCGTAGAAGACTGTGAAGCGACCTCCTGGGTGAGCTATCACCATGGTCTTCAATGCTCTTACTATTTGACAATCTATTTCGGCGGCCGGCTTTGTGAGGCCCTCTGGGACCAGAATGAATTCTGACTTCTTTTCATTCATTTGCGAAGTAGAATCACGCCTGCAATTTGAGGCGTCACATGACTGCACCTCCACCTCTTCTGTTGATGTAGGCTGCTTAGCAGTGATCCCTGGCGGCGGTGGTGGGAACCACTCATCATCAGGGGTGACTTCTTTTGCCTTGCTCCCTTGAGGGGCTTGCATTTCTGAGTGTTCCGGTGGGAACCACTCATAAACGATACTTTCTTTTTCTTTGCCCTTCTCAGGGATTTGGCTTTTCGAGTGTTCCTGATACAGATCAGCATCAATGAGGTGACACTCATATACCTCAAATGGGTGGGCATCGGCAAAGACCCTCTGCTCCTGCCCTTCTTTTACGTATTTGATGCACTGATGCAAGGTCGATGGAACGACGCCATTTTGATGGAGCCAAGGCCGACCCAGCAAAGCCTTGTAAGACGTGCTTGCGTTGATCACGTGGAACTGGACCTTTGTTCGGAAGTCCCCCAGAACCAAGTCGAGCTCCACGACCCCGAGTGGTACCTCAAACTTTTGGTTGAAACCAGCTATTCTGACATCATGCACGGAGGTGAGGTGCACATTGAAGTGATACTTTTGGTAGATCTTGTACGGCAAAATGTTGACTGCTGCTCCAGGATCTACCAGAATTCTATTCAGGGGTAGTCCATTCAACTGCCCCCTCATGTAGAGTGGTCTGTTGTGAGTTGCCATGGGGAGGAGCATGTCCTCCGAGGCAAATGTGATGGACGCTGCATCAGCCACGGCAGCCTCCACCCGTATTTCTGCAAGGCAGGTCTCATATGGTGCTGGAGCCTGCAAGGCCATGATTAGCGCCTTTCTGGTCTCTTCGCTTAACGACAAAATTTCCCATACACTGAACCGTGTAGGGATCTTCTTCAGCAGTTTGATGATTCGGTCTTCCGCCCCGACATCATCTAGCTTTGACTTTCCTTTGTCATTTTCACTATTCTTGGCCTGGGGTCTGCTGACCAGTCCATTCTTCTCATTATCGGGCTTCTTTTGTGCTATTAAGGGTTTGGGCAATGCTTTTGCCTTCTCTTCTGCTGCCAGGAATTCAGCGAAAGATGGGATCGTGCCCCCAGTCTCTTCACTGACATAGAGCCCCGGAGGTGGTGGAACCTGTGCCCCTTGAACCTCAGGTTCTGGTATCTCATAAGAGGGTTCTCCCCGGAAGATGATGTTTTGATTTGCTGGAGGGGACCGTCCCCATTTTCTTCCAGACCTTGTTGTGAATTCTTGACCCGAAGCCCCGACCTGATTGACATCATTCGGGGAGGGGTAGAATTCCTCCTCTTCACAGTGCTCCCCCATATTTAGCAGGGAGGAGATAATGTTGCATGAGAGGGTTGCCACCGCCTTCTTTTTCTTGGATCTTTTCTTCTTCTTCTTTTGTTTTATCGGCTCTTGCCCCCAGAACAAATCTTCTTGGGTTGAGGTGTCTTTTGCTCGGCAGGTGCCTCCAGGGTCAGCTTTTCGAGCTCTTCCCATGGCACATACTCTTGTAGCTGAACCGGACATCTGCTTGGTTGCTCATATTCGTCCAGTTAGTCAATTAACGCTTGCAAGCGTTCAAGTGAAGGGTTGCCTCCCCCGTACAGAGGGAGAGGTGTCCGACGCCTTCTATTGCCAGGGTTCCTCCGAATAACGACCCTGGGCTCTATTGGGTGCCAAACTGGGATGACCACTGGCGCCGGTGGCTGAGGGGTCACACCCCGAATATGCACTTTCGGGGCTGGCTTCTTCTTTGCTTTAATGGACACCTTTTGCCACTCTTCCTGCTCCCTGCTTGGGGTGAGGATAAGACTTTTATAGGTGTTCTCCGTGCTAACCTCGGAGATCTCTTCCGGTAGCTGTTGATACATAGAGATCATGTTAGCTCCAGCTTGCCGGGCGGGTAATTCATGCGGCTGGGGCGGATCAACTTTGTAGTCCCCCATCTGCAGTTCTCCTTTTTGATCAAAGACTCCATGATGTCTTTGAACACATAGCAGTCTTCTAGAGGGTGCCCCAGGATCTGGTGGTACAGACAATACCGGGGATCGTCCTTCTTTGCCGCTTGATCAGGCCTTTTTGGTGTTGGCAGGGTAATTTTGTTGTATTTGATACCCCAGTCAAACAGTGTCTTGGCCTTCTCTTTGGGGAAAGAGTACAACTTCCTCATTTTGTCTTGGAAAGGAATGACCTTTCTCTTTGGCTCACTTTTGTTGCTGGAGGTGCCGGCTGTCGCCTCGCCTTCGTCTCTTTGCTTTTCAAATGTTTTGAGGTCCACTGCATGGACCTCCTTCCCTGCAGGCTTCTTATCGGCCGGCTTGGTCTTTTGATTGGCGAATGAGTTAGTGGGGTACTTGACCAAGAAGGCCTCTATTTCCGCCACCACGTTGTTCAGCCTGTCAAATGACCGGATCTCCACTCCGATCATTCTTTCAAGCAGCTCTCTTTTTAGATTTTGCTTGCAGATCTGAACTGCATCTTCTTGATGAGGAGGACGCTTGCACCGCATGCTGAGGTTCCTCCACCTTTGGATGTAGTCCAATGCGGACTCATCATTCTTTTGCCTGGTTGCATAGAGCTCGGCAACTGTCACCTCCCTCTCGGCAATATAGAACCTCTCTCTGAATTTCTTTTGCATGTCGGTCCAATCAGAGATGGACCCCGCTGGCAGACTGGAATACCATTCGAATGCCAGGCCCGTTAGAGAGGAGCCGAAGAACTTCAACAAGTAAGATTCATCGGCTGTCAGATCACCCATCACATTAATATAGTATGTGATGTGCTCTTTTGGCGACCCTCGCCCATTGAATTTATCAAACTTGGGAGGTTTGGTAATGTCTGGGGGCAATCTCTTCACGGCATGATATGCAGGGTAAGGTACCCTATATGCATCAAAAGTCATTTGTTCTCCGTCCACCCGTTCAGCGAGCTTCATGTCAATTAGCTGTTCTACCATGAGCTTGTTGATAGTGGCTGGGTCCACTTGCTGAGGATAGAAGTGGGCCGGCTGATTGCTCGGGGTGTTGATAGTAGCCACCGGTGGCACCGGGGGCAGCTCTTGATTTTCAAATTGCTGCTCGGGCATGTGAGCAGGCAAAGACTGTTGTTGTTGCTGCAAGAATTGCGGCTGCAAGAGTTGGTATTGAGCCTGTGAGTGCGGCTGTTGAGTCGTAGCCGCAGGGGATTGTTGTGGCTGTTCATTTGCCATCCGCACAGCAGCACGCCGGGCTGAAGCTTCGATTGACCCTACGGTCCCTTGGGGAGTCTCTCCTGAGCCTTCCACCGCTCGGGATACATGTCCCTCGGTCTCTTTACCTTTGATCTGGCGTTTGAGATCTGCGATCTCAGCTTGATATTGCTGCAGCAATTCCATGATAGCTGGATCTATGGGTGCAGCAAAAGGGGTCTGTTGCAAAATGCCCCCAGAAGTTGCGTCCGGCGGCGGTGGCGGCGGAGGGATATCATCATTGCCCCCACTGCCCTGGGCGGTGACCACGTTGGCACTGACCGCCGTCATTTGTGTTGTTGGCGCATCTTCAAGCCCATAGGCGGCCGCTAAGGCTGCTGCCGCCGCTCTTCTCCTGGTGATGGCACCAGGCCTTTCCGCCAATTCCATCAATTCTTCATTTTCAGCAGGCAATGCCCCAGATCGGCCCCATATGCCGGCCATGTGGCAGGAGAAGACTTTAAGGTTCCCATGCCGATCTCTTTCAACCCTCCGGGCAGGGAAAGTCAATCTTTCAAAAACTGATATCCGGGGTTTGGCTTCCCCAGGCTGCTCATGGCCATGTCCGCAAGGAACGTCATTTTCACCTGAACTGCTCTCAGCTTCAGTCTGTGGATCTTTTATGACTCTTGGTGGTCTCGACCTCTGCAGAGGAGAGGTGGCGAGGCCAGGTATGTGGTCACGTGACCTATGGATCTCTTCTCGACGGCAGTGGCGCGCAGCCACAACAGCAGGTGCCGGTCGACCCCCCCGAACAGCCGGGATATGAGCAGACCGACGCAACTCCATTCTCTTGTCATGAAAGCGGGCATAAGCACATGCCCCCCCTTGTTGGACTCTTGCTTTGAAGCCACTAGGTGGCCTCTGGCGGTTTGGGATTCCCGCCGCAATTGCTCCTTTTGGTGTCTTTTCTTCTCTTGGCTCAGTTTCTTCTATTATGCTTTTTTGGATTTTCTTAGGCCTCCAAACTAGTTTGAACTTGGCTGGTTTGGGGGCCATCTTGCCCTTAAAGGTGTTAGCCATTTCTCTTTTCCCTGCCAGGGCTTGGAATGAGTTCTTTACGGGCACTGCCGTTGTGACCCGTTCTGGTATAGCTTCAGTTCTCTTCTCTTGCAGATGGATCCTTAGGTCTCCAATCCGCACGCTTTTCCCCGAGGCAGATACACGCGCTCGGCGGGTGACGATGTTTTCAGCTTCTATTATCCGTTGAGGACATTCATTGATTTTCATTCCTTTGCTTTTGATGTGGTTCCCATGCCCCACGTGATGAACGTGGCAGCTCAGCTTCCTGGCGACCTGCTTGACTTCAGCTTCTGGTGCCACTTTAACTTTGGCTTTTGCTTCTGCTTCAGCTTCTGGGTGAAGGATGTCGACGAATGCGACCCCCAAGAAGTTGGGGAATTCCACGACCGGCGGGAAGCTCCCGAAGCGAGTCGGCACGGCGAGAGAGCCGTACCGGGCATGATCTTGGACGACGAGGGGTCCGAAGCGTACTCCCGCCATCAGTCTGTTAGTACCTGTTAGTCAATTCAAAGTAACAATTAGTACTGAGTATGAAGGCCATAAGACTTTCTATTCTGGCGAAGAGATAAAGGGAAGTTTGGTCCCACCGGGCGTGCCACGCTGTGGAAATGGAAAATTTTAAAATTTCCCTTAAATCATTTGAAAGATTTAAAATCTATTTATCATGTTGTCTCATGTTCTCATGGCATGAATGCGTATTGCTAATCCAAGTCCCGCCGAACGCTACACAAGCGACGATGGCGTGAGATGAATCGGCAATTCGCACAGCGCGGGCGTGCCAGTCACCGAAGTGACAACCAAATGGTTTGCCTCCGAGAGTCGGAGGGCTTAAAGTCTATTGTGCGCGCCGTTTGACTTCGTCAAACGAAAGTGAGTGTTCGGGTCCTGGACCAAAATCCCGTCGTTGCCTGAGCGCAACGGCGTTAATTACATCTCTTTTAGAAAGAGAAAACCCTTGATTAATCGCCAGATTAGAAAGCCTCATGACCTTAAAACGGGACATCCGATAAAGGGTGCGAAGCATAATTGAACTGAAATATTAGGGAGCAAGACGAACGGCTAATCGAACCCGTTAGACCTTTCACTCAACTCGCTACCCAATCTCTTTGTCTATTTACTTGTTAGTCCTCTTTATCACAAAAAGGTTCAATTCGGCCTTTTAAATCTATCTGAGAAAGACAATTTTTGAAAAGGGTGGTCTCTTTGACTTTTGTTGCAAATAGATACAATTTGATCTTTTGTTGAAAATCATTTCAATTTGATTTCTTTTTTTGTTGCAAAACATGTGATGATCATCTATTCGTCTATTTAGAAAGGTTTGGTTTGACTCTTTTGTGCATGGTGATGCAATCTTTTACCATTTAGGAAAATGGGCCAATTTGATCTCTTGCTCTCTTGGGAAACCTAGAGTGGCCTTTTGCTCTTTGCTTGAAAATGGTTCAATTTGCCTTTGCGATTTTTTTTATCATTAAAACGATTTTAATTCGCTGTTTGGGTCCCTTGAGCGTTTGGAACGGAGTTCTATTCGTCCAGCGGAGCAAAACGGCTCAACGCACTTTGCAGACGCCCTCGAATCGGCGCAGCTTATGAGATAAGGCGAATCGGCGCAGCCGGGCAGCAGAGACTGAGTCGGCGCAGCCCTGCTGAAGTCATAGACATCATTGAATCGGCGCTCGTTTGCAACGTTACCGATTCAATTGGAAGCTGATGACCTCTCTTAAGGGTTTTGCGCCAACTCAACCTCCGCGGGGAAAAATCGGCAGCATTTCCCCTTATCGTGGTGATAGAGGGGAAAGCACGATGCTCATCCACCACAAGCGAAGATGGCACCAAAAGGGAGAGTGTACGTCGTAAAACGGCGTAACTCCGACGGCCCATGACCTCGATCCCCCAGGCATGCCTACGGAGATTTGGGCAATGTTATGGCCAAACAACCCGCGGGACGATGAATCACATGCAAACCCACCCGTCCGGACACGAACATTATATCGTCCGATCCGGGGATGTGGACGGGTCTAATATCATGTCTTTTGACTGTTTATCAGCCGGTGTCACGTAGAACAATGGTTTTGCTCACGTGATTTCAGCCAACGTGATGGTCAGGGTGTCGAATCGGCGCAGCTCTGCTCTGGTCTTACAAGACTGCCAGAACCAGAACCAGGCTGAATCGGCGCAGCCAGCCACCTGTGTAAAGGATGGCAATGCCTCTCTCCAAGAACGCCCTTGCTCATGGCCGGGGTGATTTTGGATATTGAGATGGTCTTGCCACCCATTGCTAGATGGGCTAAACAAAGGGATTTAGGCATTATTTGCCCAACCCCCTTTGAGTAGCGAAATGGGGCTCTTGAAGGGCTTTTGATACTAATTTGAAATGCACACCAAGGGGAGGCTGAAAACCGCAATGGGTGATCTATTGAGAGGGACGAACCAGGGCTTGATGATTTCCCTTGAATGAGCTTTTGGAAATGGCATTTGACCAAAAGGGATATGAGCATTGTTTGCTCAATCCCCTTGGCCATGGCCATGGGTGCACATTGGACACAATGGGGGTCTCTTAGGGGGCGGCCAAGGCAATGGAAAACTGGTTTTTTGCAGGTCCTAAACAGTAGAAAACGTGGCCTATTTGGAGGAGGGAATGGTATGCCATACATGCATTAAATGGAGCATGAAGTCCCATGCTCCCATGACCTCATTTATTGAGGTATGGGACGCTTTTTGACCTCATATGGGGTGTTAGGAGGGAGAGAGATATACCTCTATAGAGAGGCCATCCCATCCCATAACCCCATAGTGAAGAGAGAAGATGCATAGAAAACCCAAAGACAATGGGGGAAAGCATACATTAAATGCACAAGAGCATGATCTATTCCATTAAAGAAATGGGAGGGGGTACAAAGTTTGCAAAACCAAGAGAAAAGGAGGGGGAAAACCAACGTGGAAGACCCTCTTGCTCTCTCTTCTCCCTTGATGTGACAAGACAAGAAGCCCCCCCCTTCCCAAAGAAGAACTCCTCTCTCTTGCTTTCTCTTCTCACCTTTCTCTTCTCTCTTTTTTTCTTCACGGGGGAGACTTCCTTGGAGCAGAAACGCAGGGCTCCTCCTTGGCTTCTGCTGGTTGCTTCTTCAGACCAACCGGGAAAAGACCCCTCCTTCCTTGCAAGAACAGCCCCTCTCCTCCTTCCTTGCGTAACCCCCTTTTGCTTTCCCCTTGTCCAAGTCTTCTAGAAGGGAGGAGAAGCCAAAACAGGCCCAAAACAGGCCCCTGCGCAAGAGAGGTGGCAGACCACCTTTTACCATTTGTGGCACTCCCTTTTGGGAGGTGTCACAAATGCTTACTCTCACCCCCCACTTTATGGGATGAGATAAGCTTGCTTCATATGGGCCTTGATGGCCTTTTAAGTGGGCCTTTTGGCTCTCTTGCGCACAGCCCATGGGGCTAAAAACCGGTGCTAGCGGCTTGGGTAATGGGCCGGTGGTTTGGGCCCATTAACGAAAAGGGGTGCCCACAAATGCCCCCCACCCGTGGGTGGTGCGAAGAGGCACGCGGAGCGACATTCGCGGGTGAATCTTAGTCCTTTGACTATTGACACTAGCGCCGGCAGGTCTTTGACTTGTCGCCGGGCTAATGGTCAAGTGGTCTATTCGTAGCCTTTTGCTTCTTTTTGTTGATGCGATCCGCGGATGACGGCTGCATGTTGCTCCGTATGGGCAATTTGGGGATGGCTCCCCCTATCTCATTTCTTTTGGGCCGCTGGGGCTCGGGGTTGCTCAGACAATTTGGAGCAGGGTCTGTTGACCTCGCCGAATCGGCGCAGGGCCGAATCGGCGCAGGTCGCGCATGGTGAGCTGGCGCGTGGCGGGCCGGCTCGGTCCGGGCGGCCTTGGACCGCGGGCTGCCTGGGAACGCGAACCGGCGGTTCGCGGTTTCCGAGGGCGGTCGCTTCACCCCTTTTCAAATCGCGCCTCAAAAGGCGCGCGGGGCGCCGCCTCGCTCTTCCCCTCTTCTTTCTCTCTTCTCTCCCTCCGCGAGCGCGACTCGCCTCCCTCTTCTCTCTCCTTCGCTTCGTCTTCCCCCTTTTCGCCTCTCCCCTTTCCTTCTCCGGCAGCAGGATGAGGTGCGACGGCGCGAGGCGGACTCAGCGGGGAGGTGCGACGGCGCGAGGCGGACGCGAGGCGACGAGGTGCTAGCGGGGTTGCGGCGGCGTGGTGTGGCCGCGGGCGAAGCGTGACCGAGGGAGAGGAGGCAGCGGCGACGGTCAGCGGGCGCAGCGGGCAGGTGCGGCGGCGCGAGGCAGACGCGCCGGCGACGAGGTGCCAGCGGGGCTGCGGCGGCGAGGTGTGTCTGCGGGCGAGGCGTGACCGCGAGGGTCGGCCCAGAGCTGCGGCAGTTCGCAGCGGCGCGCGCGCGGCGACAGCGGCGAGGACACCGGAGGCGCGCGGCGACGACTACTTCCCGGCTCTTCTCGGCGAGGGTAGGACGCAGAGAGGACCGGCCCTTTCGCGTTGTGTTTTCCCCTTCCCCCTTTTCATGGTGTGGGTCCTGTTAGGGCGCCGGCAGCGATAGGCCGGATGAGAGGGTGTTCCCCCATGGGGTTCCCTCTTCCCCCTCTCTGTGCTTCACCATAGCGCCGGTGGAGGGCGCGTGGGGGCGGAGGACCCTCTCTCTGCAAGTCTGCAGCGGCGCGGGGCACAGCGGCGGCGGCGATGGATCCGACGGCGGCGGATTGGGGGTCGGTCGCTTGTGGCCCTTTTCTGTATTCTGGGGCGACGCCGGAGGGTGTTCCGGTCGCGCCGAGGACTTCCATGCCCGGGGACCAGGAAGACGGGGCTTGCATGCCCCTGTGTTGATGTTGTTGTTTTTTTTTTGGGTTGCATGGGTGAACAGGGCCGAGGGGCGCCTGGGGATTTGGGCAGGCAAAGTGAATGTGCCTGGGCCATAGGGCCTTTTGTACCGAACGCCCACATGTGTGTCCGGGTCCGTTGGGATCTCCCCCCCTTAAACAAAGTAATGGGGAGATCAGGTAGGTCCCAGGGCTTCCAACCGCTAGGGGGGACCGCGGGGGAATATCCCCGGTCCGAGGTTTCGCCTTTTCGTCTCTTTGTTCGTGGGGCCCACTCCGAGTCGGCGGGGCTTCCACCAGTGCGGTCCTTGTCCGCCCGTTACCGCCCCGAATGGCGGGTCTAGTTAGGGCTAGCTTCTACCCCGCACGCCGCGAGAGAATAGCAGCGACCGTAGCTAGCTTTAGCGGGGCCCGGAGCCCCTTAGGAGACGGAGGGGACGCGTCAGGTCCCAGGTCTTTTCTTTTTACTCCTGTTGGCGGGGGCCCATTTAGTTTGGCGGGGTTCCCGTTGGTCCGCCTATCTCTTGCATATCGCTTTAAATGGTGGGTCTTTTTTTGACTGCAGCCAGGCACTGGGCCGCTTCACTCCCCATCGGCTTGTCCTCGGGGTAACAGTGGTTCCCGAAGAGCTTTTAGACATGCTTGCATGTCCCTGTTTTGGGGCCGTCTCGCCTTAGTGCGTGGACGAGTACCCGCTGAAACCTCCACTTGTTCGTATGACAAGGGGAGATGCTGCCGAAATTTTGTCGGATTTGAGTGTTTACTTAGCCCACTGATGTGGCTTTAATTTCCTTTACAGGAACCATGGCTCCCAAATCCTCTTCTCGTGGCAAGAGTCCTCAGCAAGACGTGCCGCTCCTTTCATGGGCGGATTTTCCACGGCTGACTCCCGGCTACGATATGGTTGCCGTATTGGCTGACTCTTCAGACGACGAGGTCGACACAATGGACGTGTCGAGGCTCGATGTTAGCGCAGCACCGCCCACCTTCGCCCGTGATGAAGACTACCGGGTGGACTACCCGAAAGACAAGCATCTACTGCGGTTTCTCCATTCATATGCTCCGGGAGGCAAGAAGGACTCTTTTCTGACCCAGGAGATGGAGGCAGCTATTTTGATTGGAAGGGACAGTTTGGCTGCTTGCGTCCCCCGTGCCGAGCCTCTTTATCGAATCGGCGGGCAGCGGTGTCGTGCTCCAGTTCTGGGCTTAGGAGATTTGGTCCCAGTGAACAACAAGCTGACCCGTGCTCCCACCTTCGTCCCTGCAAGGTGGGACAACTCATCCGGCCGCGTTCACAAGGAGCGGTCGTCATTTGGACTATTCCTCTGCCCAACACAGTGGGGGTACAGAGATGAGCCTTTTCTTTTGGACTGTCTAGCCATCCGATTCAAGCACCAGTTGGCAGCGGGCTGGTTTGGAGATTTACGGGCGACAGATGCCCATCACTTTCGCACTTTTGCAGTGGAAGCAGCTGATTTCGTACTTCACAACTATGCACCTCTTCTGATGACCGCCGGGGTCTACCACAGTGTCTTCGCGGCCCGGTACCGGTATCATTTGTCCAGAGGTCTCTGTTGCGGCCTTGCAGAGGTCTTCGTCCCCGAGTACAATACATTCTATACTGCTGAAGGGGAGACGTCTCTCGATCTCTGGAGCCTGCATCAGTTATCTGGCCTACCAATCGACGGAGAACCCTACGAGGAGGTGTGTCTTCCAGACATCATCAAAGATAGGACCGGCGGGGGGCAAGAATATTGCATGGGGTACTCGTACAGGTACCTCATGAAAGTTTACCGCCAGCTCAGCCTCGCTCGCAATACCGGCCGCTCCAGAGATAAGAGGGAGAGGAGCAAGGTCAGCTTGCATATGTGGCTGGCCTACTTCTTCTCCCACGAGCGGCGCTATGAAGATTTTGTTAGCGCCGGCGGGACCACCGCGAAGAAGAACCCTGGTCGCCAGAAGGTGACCATTCCGGACTCTCTGCTGAAGGGCCGTCTCTCTGGTCCGAACCCTGTTGGAGCCGACCCGCACACCCATTGTGCGGCGTATTTGGCTTATTGGATCTGTTCGTTTGCTTTGCCAGTGGGCGATGATTCCCTCCTCCGCCCAGACGTTATCTACCCAGCCTGTCAAATGGCTTGGGGTATCAAGCTGTCTTTGTGCCCTGCGGCACTTTGTCTGATCTATCGGTCTCTTGGCGACCTGTGTCGCCGTTCAGCCCCGAGGCAGCATCGGGTGATTGGGCCCTGGCATTTCCTGAGTGTCTGGGCATGCGGTCTTTTCCCAGAGTTTGCCCCTAGATCTCTTCAATCGGCCCGGCTCTTTCCGAGAATGTTGGAATTTGCCAGTGTAGAGCCGCGTCCTCTTTCAAAGCAACTGTTTGAGATTCGGGGTAAACTGACAAGCATCCCGACTGATTCTCCGGGCACCATCTACTTCTGGCACCTGGCCAGCCACAGCAGTCCACTGGCCAATCGCTATCGGGAATGCCGCGACGACGTAATTGAAGATTTTGTGCACCCGACAAGCCGCCAAAGATTGACTAGGTCTGTGCTGGAGCCGGAGTTGAGAGATTGGGCTTTATCCATTCGGCCCAGCGTGTTGACGTTCCGACGAGGGAGCGTCGCCTATTTTGAACCTTACTACCCTTTCAGATTTGCCCGAAATTTCGGGTATGATCAGCATATCCCGCCGTCATCGGCCAATTTTAATTTGACTAGTCGGGCGGTGGGAGGAGGGCCGCTTCTGGACCAGGCTCGCAAGTGGTGGGATTTCTTCCACCGATTTGACTCATGCACCTTCCGGGTGCCTATGCCTGGCCGCACACCACGGGTTACACCTGAATACATCAAGTGGTGGAATGCCCGAACCAGCTTTTACAGAGAGTACAAGACAGATTGCTGGGATGCTGCTGAGCGTAAACTTCTACAACTGCAACCACAGCCTGTTCTTGACATTGATTCGGAGCATCTGCTGCGCCTGAAGTCTGGTGACCGGAGAGCTGTCGACCGATATTTGAAGGCGAGAGAGGCCGCCAAGAAGCAGAATCCTCCTCCCACTTTGGTCTTGTCCAAGGCAGAAGAAGACACCTTCCCTGCAACTCTTGAGCACCTTTGCAACATCAGCTCAGATCGGCTGGCCGTCGCGCAGCCGTGGCCTATTGAGGAGGAAGCTCCTACTATTGTATTGCAACGCGGGGAGGTGGACAAAGAATACCCATACCGGGCCTTATCAGTACGGGAAGATTCAAGTCGAGACCGCTATGCCTACACTTCTTGGCTGTTTGTGCTGCTACACATTCACAACCTGACCGTGGAGGCAGATTATGAGTCAATTCTGGCACATGAACTTCATGTGTCTTTTCAGTATGCAGATGGCTGGGGCATGGACTACCTGAGCCTCTACTATTTCCTGTCCTCCGTTGGTCAGGCGGACTTAGCCATCTTCGCAGAGGATTGCTGCTACATAAATGACGTATGCTGGCTGATCCAAGAGGCGGCATCCCGGGCCAAGCAGAGCGTACACACCTTTTGGCCTCTCAGTCGCTTTTATACGGGCATAGCAGGTCTGCTTCCCTTGGAAGAATGTTGCTTGTGGCACTTCTTCTACTTTTCTATTACTTCATGCTTCTTTAACTCTCTTCTACTCTTCTCCTTTTCAGACCCTTCCGCAAAGGACCGGCGGCGGAGATATCATGGGCTTATCATGAAAGTGAAGAGGCCGTCGTATTTTGCCGAGGAGAAAATCCTTTATAAGCCTTTGACCGAGAAGTTGTCAGCTAAAGAGTCGAGCATAGCCAGCAGTATAGCAAGAGCCCAGAGGGCCTCTAAGAGGAAGAGGGAGGCATCCCCCTCGCCATCAATCTCCGCTGAGGGTCCCTCGATCCCCTCGTTTGAAGAATTCTGCAACCAGCGCGAAGACGCTGCCCGTACAGGTGTTTAGTGGCGTCTCTTCGTTTGTATGTCTTTTCTACTCCTGAGGTTACCTGCTGACTTTGTCTATTTTGCCGATGGATCACAGATGACATACCATTAACAGTTGATACCCCAGCTGCGGAGCAAAGCCAGTCGACGCCAGCCGTCGCACCATCCGGCGCACCTTCTCCCCTACCAGCAGGTGAGGATTGCAGCATGGCTTCATTTGTACACCAGCTTCTAAGATGCATCTTTTGGGTTCTCTTCCTTTTGATGTTTACTTGTCAATCTTTTGCCAGACATGGCTGTGGACTCTCCCGTCGTTCGGACCGTAGATGAACGTCCGATCAAGAAAGCCGTAGCTCGGAGAGTGAGGAAACCTCCCGTCCCTCTCAGGATGAGTCAGCGAGCCGCGGGTAGGGCAGCCTTGTTAAAGATCCGCCAAGGCGGTCGAGCTATTGCATTGGAGGAGCTACAGAAGCCCGTCGCCATTTCTTCGGATGAATCTTCAGGCGTCGAAACATTCTACGGCTCCCCCTCGCCAAGCGGAAGCTTATCCGATGATGGGAGCCTCTTTAGGGTGCGGAAGAGAGAGAGAATCCCCGCTCTTGATGGAATCGCAGGGGATTCCTCCAGCAGTGGGGAGAAGTCTCTTGTGGTCACTTCAAGGCCGGAGGCCACCATTTCTCCAGAGCATGTGCTCGTGAGTGTTTATACCCATGCCTTAGAGCGTAGGCTTCTGTTGGCGAAAGGCTTAAGGCGTTTGTTTCTAATTTTCCTCTTTCTCTTTGCAGGATTTCGAGGGAGTCCAAGACACCAACACCCCCGAGTCTTCGCCGACAGTTGGCGTCGACTTATCAGATATCGGGGAACCCACATTAGATCCATTATCAGCTGACGAAGTGCAAGGCGCGGCTAAGGAACCCGTCCCTGAGGTCGAAGTGAGTCCGCCATTGGCTCCTTCTAGTGACAGCACGAGTATCCCCCAGGTGCCGACTACCCAACTTGTCAAGGATATTTCTGGCAAGGAGGTAGTTATTTCTGAAGCAGCAGCAACTCCTGCTACCTCCGGTGGGGCTCTTAACGTCTCTTCAGCCGGGGCTAGCCTCTTTTCAGCGGGGCTCGCCTCATGCTCTACCGTGGTGGACGCCAGCCTATGGGCAGAGGTGGACGCCCAGGTAGAATTTCAGGTTCCGGCTGTTGGACCATCCGGAGACTTTTGCTCTTCAGACGCCATGGTCCACGGACAGTTGTCCTCTTTGCGCACGCTGGTGCGCCAGAACCCTGCCATCCCCTACGAGAGGGTGAAAGCCGCCGCCGACCAAATGACAGGGGTTCTAGTCATCATGGGTTGCTCATTGGATGATTGGGCAAACAGAGTCACTCTGTTGCTCAAACTCTTAAAGCGCCGCGACTACCTTCAACGTGAATTGTCCGACCAAATGAATGCTTTGGAAATTCAACAGTCGGACTGTAAAGCGGTGTTGAACCCATTAGCCGACGACCTGGAGCATCGCCGGTCTCTTATCAAAGGATATGATGAGGAGTCAACGGCTTTAGACTCCAAGATACATCTTTTGGAAGCTGAATTGCACGCCGCCAAGGCCAGACGAGGCACCCTTGCCGACTTGAAAGCTGAACAGGAGCTGGCCATTGCGGTGGATGAAGACCGATTGACTTTGGCGAAGCAGACATTGTCGGAGGTCCAATCCAGGAAGGCGAGCCTGAAAGAGAGAATATCCTCCCCTCATGTGGGTATCTTGTCGCTTGAGGAACTATTCCAGGACTTGCCATGAGGCGTGGGGCCCGTTCCATTTCTAAGCTTTTTATATCCCCCCTTTTTTTATTCCTGAGGCCTTGCCTCTATGCTTATGTAGCTCCATTTCACTATTAATGAAAGGCATTTATTTTGGACACAAATGCTCCTTCTTGATGCCTTGCTATGGTGTGCACATCCCTATTTGTTGTCCCCTTTTTTTTTTTTTTCACATTATCGAGTTGAGCGCCCTTTCGGGTTTTCACCCAACCTGACCCCCTCTTGCTTTTGCCTACACGCCCTTTCGGGTTTTCGTGTAGCGGGGTACCCTATTTTGCCCATGGCGCCCTTTGCGGGTTTTCACCATGACCGGGTTTGAGTCCTTTTTACCCTCACTCGGTGGGGCGATCCGAATGAGTCTGACGAGGCATCTCTATTTTTTAGCCTCTTTTTTTTTTGAGGTGACGGGATCCTTTGCCGTCTATCGGCCGTTAACTCGACAGGGACTTTTGCTGTTAGAAGTAACGGCCTTCTATTTCACCGTCGGGGTGACGGCCTTCAATTTCACTTTTCACCGTTGGTATGACAGGGACTTTTGCTGTCATAAATAACGGCCTTCTATTTTACCGTCGGGATGACGGCCTTCTATTCTACCGTCGAAGTGACGGCCTTCTATTATGCTTTTCACCGTTGGTATGACAAGGACTTTTTGCTGTCATAAATAACGGCCTTCTATTTTACCGTCGGAGTGACGGCCTTCTATTCTACCGTCGGGGTGACGGCCTTCTATTCTACCGTCGGAGTGACGGCCTTCTATTCTACCGTCGGAGTGACGGCCTTCTATTTGACTTTTACCGTCAGGGCGACGGCTCTCTATTTGACTTTTACCGTCAGGGAGACGGCCTTCTATTTGACTTTTACCGTCAGGGAGACGGCCTTCTATTTGACTTTTACCGTCAGGGCGACGGCTCTCTATTTGACTTTTACCGTCAGGGAGACGGCCTTCTATTTGACTTTTACCGTCAGGGAGACGGCCTTCTATTTGACTTTTACCGTCAGGGCGACGGCTCTCTATTTGACTTTTACCGTCAGGGAGACGGCCTTCTATTTGACTTTTACCGTCAGGGAGACGGCCTTCTATTTGACTTTTACCGTCAGGGAGACGGCCTTCTATTTGACTTTTACCGTCAGGGCGACGGCCTTCTATTTTATATCTGCTGGAATTTGATGTTTGTCTTCTTTATTTATTATTTTTTTTTTTACTTTCCCATTGTCGAGTTGGGCGCCCTTTCGGATTTTCACCCAGTTCGACCCCCTCTTGCTTTTGCCTACGCGCCCTTTCGGGTTTTCACGTAGCGGGGTACCCGATTTTGCCCATGGCGCCCTTTGCGGGTTTTCACCATAGCCGGGTTTTGGTCCTTTTTGCCCTTGCCCAGTGGACAAGTCTGACGAGACATCTCTATTTTTAGCCTCTTCTTTCTTTCTTTTTTTTTTTAATAAGGCGAGGACGGTGGCGTAATCTGCCAACGTCTTAACCAACGTCGGCTGCTCGAGCTTGTTGACGCTTTTCCTCTTTGCAACCCGATTGCTGATGTAGCTTCGTGCTGCCTCGACGTTACCGCCGGTGGGACTTTATTATCTGAATGACGTTGACTCATTAGATTCGTTGCCGCCGTCAGCTTCCATCGTGATTTTGGCATGTTGACGGTGATGTCGGCTGCCCAAGCTTGTTGACACTCACTCCGCCGATTCCCTGTCCACAAACGATGGCAGGGGTCAGGTTCATTAAATAATGACCATTCATGCATGCTAAAGCATATAATTCCCATTTAAGTCTTTTGATCTTATTTATTTTCTCTCTTGTTTAGGTGTGTTTAAGAAACACGAATTTCTTGTTTCTCCCATTTTCTTTCAAGAAATCTCTTTCATGCGAGGAGAAATACGGAAAACTCGGACATCCTCCACACAGCTCATGAATATGCGATACGCTAATTGAAACGGAAGACTACTTTCAATGTCCTTCCCTCGGAAATCAGCGGTAATCACAAAAAGTCTCATAAATTTGGTTGGGACATTCGTCGCCTTAGAGCCATGGTCCGGCTAGCGGTATGGCTGCCTCTTTTTCTATTTTTTGCCATGCATTGCATGCCATCTTTTTTTTTTTACATTTTTTTGTGGCTCTTCGTCATTGGTGACTAGTGTCCCGAGGGTTTAAGAGCTTATTGTTTTAATTTTTGGTGTTTCTTTTTGTTTTATTTTATTTTATTTTATTTTATTTATTTTATTATTTTTTTTGTGTCGTTTTTTTTACATGGGAGTATTGAGGGTAGAAGCTCCCTGCTGTTGCAAATGCAACAGTTCTTTTGCAGCCAAGCTCTTCATTCATCGAACAAGTCGATCAGGTCTATTTCTCGTTCAATCTCTTGCTGCTCATAATGCTGGCCACTGAAATCTGGACGGCACGCGTGATACAGCTTCAGGTGTCTTCCATTTAGGGGTGGGAATTGTATTTCACCCCGATGGTTGACCAGGACGTAGGCGCCGCCTTCATAGACTCTTTGCACCACGTATGGCCCAGTCCAATTCACGTTCAACTTCCCTTTTGGGTTGCCGGCCATGACTTCTCTCTTCTTGACCATTACCAGGTCCCCTCTCTTAAATTCGCGACCCTTGACTAGCTTGTCGAAAGCGCGTGCAATGCGGGCCTGGTACACTTGGATGTTCTGTTGAGCTCGCAATCTTTTCCCTTCCAAATCGGAAAGTTCCTCTAGCCTTCTTTCGATATTGGTTTGATTCTCAGGAGCTAGCCCATGCTGGACGGCTACCCTGAGAGATGGCACTTCCAATTCTACCGGGACCACGGCTTCTGAACCGTACACCAAGGAGAAAGGTGAGCAGCCTGTTGGTGTCTTATAGACGGTCCGGTAGGCCCATAAGGCTTCATACATCCGGTCCTCCCAATCTCTTTTGTTGGCACTGACTGTTTTGGCCAGTAGCGTGCACAGTGTCTTATTAAAAGCTTCTGCCGGGCCATTGGCTTGCGGATTGTAGGGAGTGGACGTCCTCCAGTCTATTCTGTATTTTGCAGCCATTATGAACACCTTCTGGTTCTTGAAGTGGGTTCCATTGTCTGATATGATTCGGTCCGGACTGCCGAATCTGAAGATGATGTTCCGCTGGATGAAGCGTGCCACCAACTCCCCTGTTACTTCTCTTAACGCCACAGCTTCGGCCCACCTTGAGAAGTAATCGGTGATAGCCAGGATGTATTTACACCCTGATGAAGATGGTGGCAAGGGGCCCACAACATCTGTGCCCCATTGCGCAAATGGCCAACTCGGAACTGTTGGATGTAAATGAATGGGAGGTCTCCTGGGGATGACCGCATGCTCTTGACATTTGTGACACTTTTTAGCGAAATTGCCACAATCTTCAAACATGGTTGGCCAGTAGTAGCCGAGCTTTTTGATTTCTATTTTCATTTTCGGCCCGGCCTGATGGGCGCCAGCGGTCCCGGCGTGTACCTCTTTCATGACCTTCCCAGCCTCTTCAGGTGACAAGCACCTCAGTAAGATCTTTTTCTTGGAGTCTGCCATGATTCTGAATAGAACTCCACCTCTTAATTCATACGAGTCCTTTATTCGGATCAACTTGATCCGCTCCTCTCTTTGTGAGGGCAATTGCTGGTGTTCGAACCATTGCAGCAAGGGCTCTCTCCAGTCTTTTTGCATGATCTCTTCAGCCGCAGATACTTCTTCTTGACCATTCTCTTCATTTTCAGACTCTTCTTCTATCATGCTGGGGACTTGCCGCCGGTTCATGACAATGATTTCTAACTTCTCATTTGGTGGCACCGCCAAAGAGCTAGCCAATTTTGCCAGGGCGTCAGCTTGTGCATTCCTACTTCTGCCCACATGCTCTATTTCTATTCGATAGAATTTTGACAATAGTCTTTTCACCTTTCGGTGGTATGGTAGCAACTCCGGCTTTTTTACATCAAACTCCCCCTGTACTTGCTTGACGATTAGCATTGAGTCGCCAAAGACTTGCAGCACCTTTATGTTCATGAAAAGGGCCACTTGCAAGCCGATAATCAAGGCCTCATATTCGGCCTCATTGTTTGTGCATGGCTTGCTAATTGAGCAGGAGGTGTGTGTAACCTCTCCTTCTGGCGATTTCAGGACGATACCTGCTCCCGCTCTGACTCTTGCTTTGCCATGTGCCGATGCTTCTATTCTTGAGGCCCCATCGAAATACAGCTGCCAGGTGGCTGTTTGCAACTGGTTCACTTCGAGGGTCTCATCTTCTGGTAGCTCTGTAACGAGCGGAGAATCTTCTGGTACAGGGTGAGCTGCAAAGAAGTCAGCTACTGCCTGCCCCTTGATTGCCTTTTGGGGGAAGTATTTGATGTCAAATTCCATCAAAATGACAGCCCATTTACCTATTCTCCCCTTCAACGCTGGTTGAGAGAGTATATGTTTGACGGGGTCGGCCCTGGAGATCAACCTAACCTCGTGTGACAGCATGTAATGTCTCATCTTCTTGGCTGCGAACACCAAGGCTAGGCATACTCTCTCAATCGGAGAATATCTCTCTTCCGCCCCCACTAACCTTCGGCTGAGGTAGTAGAGGGCTTGCTCTTTTCCCTCATCGTTCTCTTGCGCCAACATAGCTCCCAAGGAGTGTTCTGTGGTTGCTATATACAGGATGAGAGGACGGCCTTTTACTGGGGCACCCAACACCGGTGGAGTATTCAGGTACATTTTTAGTTGGTCCACGGCGTGCTGACACTCCTGGTTCCATTGGAAAGGAACATCTTTTCCCATCAATTTGTGAAAGGGGTGACATCGCCCAGACAAATTTGAGACGAACCTGCGAATGTAGGCCAGCCGTCCTTGTAATGATCTGAGCTCAGTCAGATTCTTTGGCGGCGGCAGCTCTTGGATTGCCTTGATCTTGACAGGGTCTATTTCTATTCCCCTGTATCGGACAATGAAGCCCAGAAACTTGCCGCTGGATACCCCGAAGGCGCACTTCATCGGGTTCATTTTCAGCTCGTACCGCCTTAGCCTTTCGAAGACGACTCTGAGGTCGGCCAAATGGTCCTTTCTATTTTTGGTTTTGACCACCAGGTCGTCAATGTAGCACTCCACTTTTTTATAGAGCAGCTCATCAAAGATTTTTGTCATTGCCCTCTGGTAGGTTGCCCCCGCATTCCGGAGTCCGAAGGGCATTCTTTTGTAGTGAAAGATCCCTTTAGGTGACCTGAAAGCGGTGTGCACCCTGTCCTGTTCGGCAATCCAAATTTGGTTGTAGCCGGATGATCCGTCCATGAATGATAAGGCTTCATGTCCGGTGGTCGCATCTATCATCACTTCAGTGATTGGCACCGGAAAATCATCTTTTGGGCAAGCCTTGTTCAGATCTCGGAAGTCTACACAGATCCTGATCTGTCCATTCTTCTTTTTGACCGGGACGATGTTTGCCAACCAGGTGGTGTACTGGTTCTCTTCAACAAAGTCCACATCTATTAACTTGTCCACTTCAGCGCATACTTTGTTGATCAATTTCGGTCTCATCCTTCTAGGAGCTTGCTTGACCGGTTCGATTTTCGGGTCAATTGCCAGGATATGCTGTGCCACATTGGGGCTGAGTCCTGGCATCTCTTTATAAGTCCAGGCGAAGCAATCCCGGAACTCTTTTAACAACATGATATATTGTTGCTTCTCTTCTTCTGGGATGAGGGTGCTTAGGAAGGTTGGCCTGTAGTCACTTTCCGTGCCAAGGTTTACTTCCACTAGCTCATCTATGGTGGCTTGGCCACCATCTTCAAGCTCTTCTGGTGCTGGTTGGAGGTCTACGAAGCCCTCTTCATCAGCTTCTGCTTCTAGCACCTCCACACATTCTTTTTGCTGAGCCTCAGTCGGCATATTCTTTCCGGGTTCTTTGGTTTGCTGGACCCCTTGACTCGGATTCAAAGGAATATCTGTTATTGCTTCCTGCTCCCTTATCTCTTCTGAGCTTGCAGAGCCTAACAGCGCTGCTTCATTGTGTCTATTTTCTCTAGCTGTCAGGGGTACTTGGGTAGCAAGAGACTCCACGGGAGTGCAGGTGGGGAACGCTGCTGCCCCCTGGGGAGGTTTGTCATTTGCATTAGTAGCCATTTCTACCATGCTTCTTTCTTCAGGGTAGTCATCATAAACCACCCCTGAAGGGTTCTTTTCTGTTTGATTGGCTATGCTGATCATGCCAACGGTATAGCTTTCTCCCAGTGACCAGCCGAGCCCTGGGTGCTGGGTGATTTTCAACAGGTCCCTGTCCATGTTCGGCGGGTACCATAGCTTTCTGAACATCTCCCTCTGACTAAGCTGTTGTCGAAGAGGGATTTGTTGACTTTTGGCCAGTCTAGTGACTGTATTGGACATTTCTGGGAATCCTATGATTGGAACCAAGGGATCTCCAGTCTCTTCAGGGATTTTGCAATCATCATCCCTCCTCATTGGTTGCTCTTCAGCCGCGTAGAAGACTGTGAAGCGACCTCCTGGGTGAGCTATCACCATGGTCTTCAATGCTCTTACTATTTGACAATCTATTTCGGCGGCCGGCTTTGTGAGGCCCTCTGGGACCAGAATGAATTCTGACTTCTTTTCATTCATTTGCGAAGTAGAATCACGCCTGCAATTTGAGGCGTCACATGACTGCACCTCCACCTCTTCTGTTGATGTAGGCTGCTTAGCAGTGATCCCTGGCGGCGGTGGTGGGAACCACTCATCATCAGGGGTGACTTCTTTTGCCTTGCTCCCTTGAGGGGCTTGCATTTCTGAGTGTTCTGGTGGGAACCACTCATAAACGATACTTTCTTTTTCTTTGCCCTTCTCAGGGATTTGGCTTTTCGAGTGTTCCTGATACAGATCAGCATCAATGAGGTGACACTCATATACCTCAAATGGGTGGGCATCGGCAAAGACCCTCTGCTCCTGCCCTTCTTTTACGTATTTGATGCACTGATGCAAGGTCGATGGAACGACGCCGTTTTGATGGAGCCAAGGCCGACCCAGCAAAGCCTTGTAAGACGTGCTTGCGTTGATCACGTGGAACTGGACCTTTGTTCGGAAGTCCCCCAGAACCAAGTCGAGCTCCACGACCCCGAGTGGTACCTCAAACTTTTGGTTGAAACCAGCTATTCTGACATCATGCACGGAGGTGAGGTGCACATTGAAGTGATACTTTTGGTAGATCTTGTACGGCAAAATGTTGACTGCTGCTCCAGGATCTACCAGAATTCTATTCAGGGGTAGTCCATTCAACTGCCCCCTCATGTAGAGTGGTCTGTTGTGAGTTGCCATGGGGAGGAGCATGTCCTCCGAGGCAAATGTGATGGACGCTGCATCAGCCACGGCAGCCTCCACCCGTATTTCTGCAAGGCAGGTCTCATATGGTGCTGGAGCCTGCAAGGCCATGATTAGCGCCTTTCTGGTCTCTTCGCTTAACGACAAAATTTCCCATACACTGAACCGTGTAGGGATCTTCTTCAGCAGTTTGATGATTCGGTCTTCCGCCCCGACATCATCTAGCTTTGACTTTCCTTTGTCATTTTCACTATTCTTGGCCTGGGGTCTGCTGACCAGTCCATTCTTCTCATTATCGGGCTTCTTTTGTGCTATTAAGGGTTTGGGCAATGCTTTTGCCTTCTCTTCTGCTGCCAGGAATTCAGCGAAAGATGGGATCGTGCCCCCAGTCTCTTCACTGACATAGAGCCCCGGAGGTGGTGGAACCTGTGCCCCTTGAACCTCAGGTTCTGGTATCTCATAAGAGGGTTCTCCCCGGAAGATGATGTTTTGATTTGCTGGAGGGGACCGTCCCCATTTTCTTCCAGACCTTGTTGTGAATTCTTGACCCGAAGCCCCGACCTGATTGACATCATTCGGGGAGGGGTAGAATTCCTCCTCTTCACAGTGCTCCCCCATATTTAGCAGGGAGGAGATAATGTTGCATGAGAGGGTTGCCACCGCCTTCTTTTTCTTGGATCTTTTCTTCTTCTTCTTTTGTTTTATCGGCTCTTGCCCCCAGAACAAATCTTCTTGGGGTTGAGGTGTCTTTTGCTCGGCAGGTGCCTCCAGGGTCAGCTTTTCGAGCTCTTCCCATGGCACATACTCTTGTAGCTGAACCGGACATCTGCTTGGTTGCTCATATTCGTCCAGTTAGTCAATTAACGCTTGCAAGCGTTCAAGTGAAGGGTTGCCTCCCCCGTACAGAGGGAGAGGTGTCCGACGCCTTCTATTGCCAGGGTTCCTCCGAATAACGACCCTGGGCTCTATTGGGTGCCAAACTGGGATGACCACTGGCGCCGGTGGCTGAGGGGTCACACCCCGAATATGCACTTTCGGGGCTGGCTTCTTCTTTGCTTTAATGGACACCTTTTGCCACTCTTCCTGCTCCCTGCTTGGGGTGAGGATAAGACTTTTATAGGTGTTCTCCGTGCTAACCTCGGAGATCTCTTCCGGTAGCTGTTGATACATAGAGATCATGTTAGCTCCAGCTTGCCGGGCGGGTAATTCATGCGGCTGGGGCGGATCAACTTTGTAGTCCCCCATCTGCAGTTCTCCTTTTTGATCAAAGACTCCATGATGTCTTTGAACACATAGCAGTCTTCTAGAGGGTGCCCCAGGATCTGGTGGTACAGACAATACCGGGGATCGTCCTTCTTTGCCGCTTGATCAGGCCTTTTTGGTGTTGGCAGGGTAATTTTGTTGTATTTGATACCCCAGTCAAACAGTGTCTTGGCCTTCTCTTTGGGGAAAGAGTACAACTTCCTCATTTTGTCTTGGAAAGGAATGACCTTTCTCTTTGGCTCACTTTTGTTGCTGGAGGTGCCGGCTGTCGCCTCGCCTTCGTCTCTTTGCTTTTCAAATGTTTTGAGGTCCACTGCATGGACCTCCTTCCCTGCAGGCTTCTTATCGGCCGGCTTGGTCTTTTGATTGGCGAATGAGTTAGTGGGGTACTTGACCAAGAAGGCCTCTATTTCCGCCACCACGTTGTTCAGCCTGTCAAATGACCGGATCTCCACTCCGATCATTCTTTCAAGCAGCTCTCTTTTTAGATTTTGCTTGCAGATCTGAACTGCATCTTCTTGATGAGGAGGACGCTTGCACCGCATGCTGAGGTTCCTCCACCTTTGGATGTAGTCCAATGCGGACTCATCATTCTTTTGCCTGGTTGCATAGAGCTCGGCAACTGTCACCTCCCTCTCGGCAATATAGAACCTCTCTCTGAATTTCTTTTGCATGTCGGTCCAATCAGAGATGGACCCCGCTGGCAGACTGGAATACCATTCGAATGCCAGGCCCGTTAGAGAGGAGCCGAAGAACTTCAACAAGTAAGATTCATCGGCTGTCAGATCACCCATCACATTAATATAGTATGTGATGTGCTCTTTTGGCGACCCTCGCCCATTGAATTTATCAAACTTGGGAGGTTTGGTAATGTCTGGGGGCAATCTCTTCACGGCATGATATGCAGGGTAAGGTACCCTATATGCATCAAAAGTCATTTGTTCTCCGTCCACCCGTTCAGCGAGCTTCATGTCAATTAGCTGTTCTACCATGAGCTTGTTGATAGTGGCTGGGTCCACTTGCTGAGGATAGAAGTGGGCCGGCTGATTGCTCGGGGTGTTGATAGTAGCCACCGGTGGCACCGGGGGCAGCTCTTGATTTTCAAATTGCTGCTCGGGCATGTGAGCAGGCAAAGACTGTTGTTGTTGCTGCAAGAATTGCGGCTGCAAGAGTTGGTATTGAGCCTGTGAGTGTGGCTGTTGAGTCGTAGCCGCAGGGGATTGTTGTGGCTGTTCATTTGCCATCCGCACAGCAGCACGCCGGGCTGAAGCTTCGATTGACCCTACGGTCCCTTGGGGAGTCTCTCCTGAGCCTTCCACCGCTCGGGATACATGTCCCTCGGTCTCTTTACCTTTGATCTGGCGTTTGAGATCTGCGATCTCAGCTTGATATTGCTGCAGCAATTCCATGATAGCTGGATCTATGGGTGCAGCAAAAGGGGTCTGTTGCAAAATGCCCCCAGAAGTTGCGTCCGGCGGCGGTGGCGGCGGAGGGATATCATCATTGCCCCCACTGCCCTGGGCGGTGACCACGTTGGCACTGACCGCCGTCATTTGTGTTGTTGGCGCATCTTCAAGCCCATAGGCGGCCGCTAAGGCTGCTGCCGCCGCTCTTCTCCTGGTGATGGCACCAGGCCTTTCCGCCAATTCCATCAATTCTTCATTTTCAGCAGGCAATGCCCCAGATCGGCCCCATATGCCGGCCATGTGGCAGGAGAAGACTTTAAGGTTCCCATGCCGATCTCTTTCAACCCTCCGGGCAGGGAAAGTCAATCTTTCAAAAACTGATATCCGGGGTTTGGCTTCCCCAGGCTGCTCATGGCCATGTCCGCAAGGAACGTCATTTTCACCTGAACTGCTCTCAGCTTCAGTCTGTGGATCTTTTATGACTCTTGGTGGTCTCGACCTCTGCAGAGGAGAGGTGGCGAGGCCAGGTATGTGGTCACGTGACCTATGGATCTCTTCTCGACGGCAGTGGCGCGCAGCCACAACAGCAGGTGCCGGTCGACCCCCCCGAACAGCCGGGATATGAGCAGACCGACGCAACTCCATTCTCTTGTCATGAAAGCGGGCATAAGCACATGCCCCCCCTTGTTGGACTCTTGCTTTGAAGCCACTAGGTGGCCTCTGGCGGTTTGGGATTCCCGCCGCAATTGCTCCTTTTGGTGTCTTTTCTTCTCTTGGCTCAGTTTCTTCTATTATGCTTTTTTGGATTTTCTTAGGCCTCCAAACTAGTTTGAACTTGGCTGGTTTGGGGGCCATCTTGCCCTTAAAGGTGTTAGCCATTTCTCTTTTCCCTGCCAGGGCTTGGAATGAGTTCTTTACGGGCACTGCCGTTGTGACCCGTTCTGGTATAGCTTCAGTTCTCTTCTCTTGCAGATGGATCCTTAGGTCTCCAATCCGCACGCTTTTCCCCGAGGCAGATACACGCGCTCGGCGGGTGACGATGTTTTCAGCTTCTATTATCCGTTGAGGACATTCATTGATTTTCATTCCTTTGCTTTTGATGTGGTTCCCATGCCCCACGTGATGAACGTGGCAGCTCAGCTTCCTGGCGACCTGCTTGACTTCAGCTTCTGGTGCCACTTTAACTTTGGCTTTTGCTTCTGCTTCAGCTTCTGGGTGAAGGATGTCGACGAATGCGACCCCCAAGAAGTTGGGGAATTCCACGACCGGCGGGAAGCTCCCGAAGCGAGTCGGCACGGCGAGAGAGCCGTACCGGGCATGATCTTGGACGACGAGGGGTCCGAAGCGTACTCCCGCCATCAGTCTGTTAGTACCTGTTAGTCAATTCAAAGTAACAATTAGTACTGAGTATGAAGGCCATAAGACTTTCTATTCTGGCGAAGAGATAAAGGGAAGTTTGGTCCCACCGGGCGTGCCACGCTGTGGAAATGGAAAATTTTAAAATTTCCCTTAAATCATTTGAAAGATTTAAAATCTATTTATCATGTTGTCTCATGTTCTCATGGCATGAATGCGTATTGCTAATCCAAGTCCCGCCGAACGCTACACAAGCGACGATGGCGTGAGATGAATCGGCAATTCGCACAGCGCGGGCGTGCCAGTCACCGAAGTGACAACCAAATGGTTTGCCTCCGAGAGTCGGAGGGCTTAAAGTCTATTGTGCGCGCCGTTTGACTTCGTCAAACGAAAGTGAGTGTTCGGGTCCTGGACCAAAATCCCGTCGTTGCCTGAGCGCAACGGCGTTAATTACATCTCTTTTAGAAAGAGAAAACCCTTGATTAATCGCCAGATTAGAAAGCCTCATGACCTTAAAACGGGACATCCGATAAAGGGTGCGAAGCATAATTGAACTGAAATATTAGGGAGCAAGACGAACGGCTAATCGAACCCGTTAGACCTTTCACTCAACTCGCTACCCAATCTCTTTGTCTATTTACTTGTTAGTCCTCTTTATCACAAAAAGGTTCAATTCGGCCTTTTAAATCTATCTGAGAAAGACAATTTTTGAAAAGGGTGGTCTCTTTGACTTTTGTTGCAAATAGATACAATTTGATCTTTTGTTGAAAATCATTTCAATTTGATTTCTTTTTTTGTTGCAAAACATGTGATGATCATCTATTCGTCTATTTAGAAAGGTTTGGTTTGACTCTTTTGTGCATGGTGATGCAATCTTTTACCATTTAGGAAAATGGGCCAATTTGATCTCTTGCTCTCTTGGGAAACCTAGAGTGGCCTTTTGCTCTTTGCTTGAAAATGGTTCAATTTGCCTTTGCGATTTTTTTTATCATTAAAACGATTTTAATTCGCTGTTTGGGTCCCTTGAGCGTTTGGAACGGAGTTCTATTCGTCCAGCGGAGCAAAACGGCTCAACGCACTTTGCAGACGCCCTCGAATCGGCGCAGCTTATGAGATAAGGCGAATCGGCGCAGCCGGGCAGCAGAGACTGAGTCGGCGCAGCCCTGCTGAAGTCATAGACATCATTGAATCGGCGCTCGTTTGCAACGTTACCGATTCAATTGGAAGCTGATGACCTCTCTTAAGGGTTTTGCGCCAACTCAACCTCCGCGGGGAAAAATCGGCAGCATTTCCCCTTATCGTGGTGATAGAGGGGAAAGCACGATGCTCATCCACCACAAGCGAAGATGGCACCAAAAGGGAGAGTGTACGTCGTAAAACGGCGTAACTCCGACGGCCCATGACCTCGATCCCCCAGGCATGCCTACGGAGATTTGGGCAATGTTATGGCCAAACAACCCGCGGGACGATGAATCACATGCAAACCCACCCGTCCGGACACGAACATTATATCGTCCGATCCGGGGATGTGGACGGGTCTAATATCATGTCTTTTGACTGTTTATCAGCCGGTGTCACGTAGAACAATGGTTTTGCTCACGTGATTTCAGCCAACGTGATGGTCAGGGTGTCGAATCGGCGCAGCTCTGCTCTGGTCTTACAAGACTGCCAGAACCAGAACCAGGCTGAATCGGCGCAGCCAGCCACCTGTGTAAAGGATGGCAATGCCTCTCTCCAAGAACGCCCTTGCTCATGGCCGGGGTGATTTTGGATATTGAGATGGTCTTGCCACCCATTGCTAGATGGGCTAAACAAAGGGATTTAGGCATTATTTGCCCAACCCCCTTTGAGTAGCGAAATGGGGCTCTTGAAGGGCTTTTGATACTAATTTGAAATGCACACCAAGGGGAGGCTGAAAACCGCAATGGGGTGATCTATTGAGAGGGACGAACCAGGGCTTGATGATTTCCCTTGAATGAGCTTTTGGAAATGGCATTTGACCAAAAGGGATATGAGCATTGTTTGCTCAATCCCCTTGGCCATGGCCATGGGTGCACATTGGACACAATGGGGGTCTCTTAGGGGGCGGCCAAGGCAATGGAAAACTGGTTTTTTGCAGGTCCTAAACAGTAGAAAACGTGGCCTATTTGGAGGAGGGAATGGTATGCCATACATGCATTAAATGGAGCATGAAGTCCCATGCTCCCATGACCTCATTTATTGAGGTATGGGACGCTTTTTGACCTCATATGGGGTGTTAGGAGGGAGAGAGATATACCTCTATAGAGAGGCCATCCCATCCCATAACCCCATAGTGAAGAGAGAAGATGCATAGAAAACCCAAAGACAATGGGGGAAAGCATACATTAAATGCACAAGAGCATGATCTATTCCATTAAAGAAATGGGAGGGGGTACAAAGTTTGCAAAACCAAGAGGAAAGGAGGGGGAAAACCAACGTGGAAGACCCTCTTGCTCTCTCTTCTCCCTTGATGTGACAAGACAAGAAGCCCCCCCCTTCCCAAAGAAGAACTCCTCTCTCTTGCTTTCTCTTCTCACCTTTCTCTTCTCCCTTTCTCTTCTCTCTTTTTTTCTTCACGGGGGAGACTTCCTTGGAGCAGAAACGCAGGGCTCCTCCTTGGCTTCTGCTGGTTGCTTCTTCAGACCAACCGGGAAAAGACCCCTCCTTCCTTGCAAGAACAGCCCCTCTCCTCCTTCCTTGCGTAACCCCCTTTTGCTTTCCCCTTGTCCAAGTCTTCTAGAAGGGAGGAGAAGCCAAAACAGGCCCAAAACAGGCCCCTGCGCAAGAGAGGTGGCAGACCACCTTTTACCATTTGTGGCACTCCCTTTTGGGAGGTGTCACAAATGCTTACTCTCACCCCCCACTTTATGGGATGAGATAAGCTTGCTTCATATGGGCCTTGATGGCCTTTTAAGTGGGCCTTTTGGCTCTCTTGCGCACAGCCCATGGGGGCTAAAAACCGGTGCTAGCGGCTTGGGTAATGGGCCGGTGGTTTGGGCCCATTAACGAAAAGGGGTGCCCACAAATGCCCCCCACCCGTGGGTGGTGCGAAGAGGCACGCGGAGCGACATTCGCGGGTGAATCTTAGTCCTTTGACTATTGACACTAGCGCCGGCAGGTCTTTGACTTGTCGCCGGGCTAATGGTCAAGTGGTCTATTCGTAGCCTTTTGCTTCTTTTTGTTGATGCGATCCGCGGATGACGGCTGCATGTTGCTCCGTATGGGCAATTTGGGGATGGCTCCCCCTATCTCATTTCTTTTGGGCCGCTGGGGCTCGGGGTTGCTCAGACAATTTGGAGCAGGGTCTGTTGACCTCGCCGAATCGGCGCAGGGCCGAATCGGCGCAGGTCGCGCATGGTGAGCTGGCGCGTGGCGGGCCGGCTCGGTCCGGGCGGCCTTGGACCGCGGGCTGCCTGGGAACGCGAACCGGCGGTTCGCGGTTTCCGAGGGCGGTCGCTTCACCCCTTTTCAAATCGCGCCTCAAAAGGCGCGCGGGGCGCCGCCTCGCTCTTCCCCTCTTCTTTCTCTCTTCTCTCCCTCCGCGAGCGCAACTCGCCTCCCTCTTCTCTCTCCTTCGCTTCGTCTTCCCCCTTTTCGCCTCTCCCCTTTCCTTCTCCGGCAGCAGGACGAGGTGCGACGGCGCGAGGCGGACTCAGCGGGGAGGTGCGACGGCGCGAGGCGGACGCGAGGCGACGAGGTGCTAGCGGGGTTGCGGCGGCGTGGTGTGGCCGTGGGCGAAGCGTGACCGAGGGAGAGGAGGCAGCGGCGACGGTCAGCGGGCGCAGCGGGCAGGTGCGGCGGCGCGAGGCAGACGCGCCGGCGACGAGGTGCCAGCGGGGCTGCGGCGGCGAGGTGTGTCTGCGGGCGAGGCGTGACCGCGAGGGTCGGCCCAGAGCTGCGGCAGTTCGCAGCGGCGCGCGCGCGGCGACAGCGGCGAGGACACCGGAGGCGCGCGGCGACGACTACTTCCCGGCTCTTCTCGGCGAGGGTAGGACGCAGAGAGGACCGGCCCTTTCGCGTTGTGTTTTCCCCTTCCCCCTTTTCATGGGTGTGGGTCCTGTTAGGGCGCCGGCAGCGATAGGCCGGATGAGAGGGTGTTCCCCCATGGGGTTCCCTCTTCCCCCTCTCTGTGCTTCACCATAGCGCCGGTGGAGGGCGCGTGGGGGCGGAGGACCCTCTCTCTGCAAGTCTGCAGCGGCGCGGGGCACAGCGGCGGCGGCGATGGATCCGACGGCGGCGGATTGGGGGTCGGTCGCTTGTGGCCCTTTTCTGTATTCTGGGGCGACGCCGGAGGGTGTTCCGGTCGCGCCGAGGACTTCCATGCCCGGGGACCAGGAAGACGGGGCTTGCATGCCCCTGTGTTGATGTTGTTGTTTTTTTTTTGGGTTGCATGGGTGAACAGGGCCGAGGGGCGCCTGGGGATTTGGGCAGGCAAAGTGAATGTGCCTGGGCCATAGGGCCTTTTGTACCGAACGCCCACATGTGTGTCCGGGTCCGTTGGGATCTCCCCCCCTTAAACAAAGCAATGGGGAGATCAGGTAGGTCCCAGGGCTTCCAACCGCTAGGGGGGACCGCGGGGGAATATCCCCGGTCCGAGGTTTCGCCTTTTCGTCTCTTTGTTCGTGGGGCCCACTCCGAGTCGGCGGGGCTTCCACCAGTGCGGTCCTTGTCCGCCCGTTACCGCCCCGAATGGCGGGTCTAGTTAGGGCTAGCTTCTACCCCGCACGCCGCGAGAGAATAGCAGCGACCGTAGCTAGCTTTAGCGGGGCCCGGAGCCCCTTAGGAGACGGAGGGGACGCGTCAGGTCCCAGGTCTTTTCTTTTTACTCCTGTTGGCGGGGGCCCATTTAGTTTGGCGGGGTTCCCGTTGGTCCGCCTATCTCTTGCATATCGCTTTAAATGGTGGGTCTTTTTTTGACTGCAGCCAGGCACTGGGCCGCTTCACTCCCCATCGGCTTGTCCTCGGGGTAACAGTGGTTCCCGAAGAGCTTTTAGACATGCTTGCATGTCCCTGTTTTGGGGCCGTCTCGCCTTAGTGCGTGGACGAGTACCCGCTGAAACCTCCACTTGTTCGTATGACAAGGGGAGATGCTGCCGAAATTTTGTCGGATTTGAGTGTTTACTTAGCCCACTGATGTGGCTTTAATTTCCTTTACAGGAACCATGGCTCCCAAATCCTCTTCTCGTGGCAAGAGTCCTCAGCAAGACGTGCCGCTCCTTTCATGGGCGGATTTTCCACGGCTGACTCCCGGCTACGATATGGTTGCCGTATTGGCTGACTCTTCAGACGACGAGGTCGACACAATGGACGTGTCGAGGCTCGATGTTAGCGCAGCACCGCCCACCTTCGCCCGTGATGAAGACTACCGGGTGGACTACCCGAAAGACAAGCATCTACTGCGGTTTCTCCATTCATATGCTCCGGGAGGCAAGAAGGACTCTTTTCTGACCCAGGAGGTGGAGGCAGCTATTTTGATTGGAAGGGACAGTTTGGCTGCTTGCGTCCCCCGTGCCGAGCCTCTTTATCGAATCGGCGGGCAGCGGTGTCGTGCTCCAGTTCTGGGCTTAGGAGATTTGGTCCCAGTGAACAACAAGCTGACCCGTGCTCCCACCTTCGTCCCTGCAAGGTGGGACAACTCATCCGGCCGCGTTCACAAGGAGCGGTCGTCATTTGGACTATTCCTCTGCCCAACACAGTGGGGGTACAGAGATGAGCCTTTTCTTTTGGACTGTCTAGCCATCCGATTCAAGCACCAGTTGGCAGCGGGCTGGTTTGGAGATTTACGGGCGACAGATGCCCATCACTTTCGCACTTTTGCAGTGGAAGCAGCTGATTTCGTACTTCACAACTATGCACCTCTTCTGATGACCGCCGGGGTCTACCACAGTGTCTTCGCGGCCCGGTACCGGTATCATTTGTCCAGAGGTCTCTGTTGCGGCCTTGCAGAGGTCTTCGTCCCCGAGTACAATACATTCTATACTGCTGAAGGGGAGACGTCTCTCGATCTCTGGAGCCTGCATCAGTTATCTGGCCTACCAATCGACGGAGAACCCTACGAGGAGGTGTGTCTTCCAGACATCATCAAAGATAGGACCGGCGGGGGGCAAGAATATTGCATGGGGTACTCGTACAGGTACCTCATGAAAGTTTACCGCCAGCTCAGCCTCGCTCGCAATACCGGCCGCTCCAGAGATAAGAGGGAGAGGAGCAAGGTCAGCTTGCATATGTGGCTGGCCTACTTCTTCTCCCACGAGCGGCGCTATGAAGATTTTGTTAGCGCCGGCGGGACCACCGCGAAGAAGAACCCTGGTCGCCAGAAGGTGACCATTCCGGACTCTCTGCTGAAGGGCCGTCTCTCTGGTCCGAACCCTGTTGGAGCCGACCCGCACACCCATTGTGCGGCGTATTTGGCTTATTGGATCTGTTCGTTTGCTTTGCCAGTGGGCGATGATTCCCTCCTCCGCCCAGACGTTATCTACCCAGCCTGTCAAATGGCTTGGGGTATCAAGCTGTCTTTGTGCCCTGCGGCACTTTGTCTGATCTATCGGTCTCTTGGCGACCTGTGTCGCCGTTCAGCCCCGAGGCAGCATCGGGTGATTGGGCCCTGGCATTTCCTGAGTGTCTGGGCATGCGGTCTTTTCCCAGAGTTTGCCCCTAGATCTCTTCAATCGGCCCGGCTCTTTCCGAGAATGTTGGAATTTGCCAGTGTAGAGCCGCGTCCTCTTTCAAAGCAACTGTTTGAGATTCGGGGTAAACTGACAAGCATCTCGACTGATTCTCCGGGCACCATCTACTTCTGGCACCTGGCCAGCCACAGCAGTCCACTGGCCAATCGCTATCGGGAATGCCGCGACGACGTAATTGAAGATTTTGTGCACCCGACAAGCCGCCAAAGATTGACTAGGTCTGTGCTGGAGCCGGAGTTGAGAGATTGGGCTTTATCCATTCGGCCCAGCGTGTTGACGTTCCGACGAGGGAGCGTCGCCTATTTTGAACCTTACTACCCTTTCAGATTTGCCCGAAATTTCGGGTATGATCAGCATATCCCGCCGTCATCGGCCAATTTTAATTTGACTAGCCGGGCGGTGGGAGGAGGGCCGCTTCTGGACCAGGCTCGCAAGTGGTGGGATTTCTTCCACCGATTTGACTCATGCACCTTCCGGGTGCCTATGCCTGGCCGCACACCACGGGTTACACCTGAATACATCAAGTGGTGGAATGCCCGAACCAGCTTTTACAGAGAGTACAAGACAGATTGCTGGGATGCTGCTGAGCGTAAACTTCTACAACTGCAACCACAGCCTGTTCTTGACATTGATTCGGAGCATCTGCTGCGCCTGAAGTCTGGTGACCGGAGAGCTGTCGACCGATATTTGAAGGCGAGAGAGGCCGCCAAGAAGCAGAATCCTCCTCCCACTTTGGTCTTGTCCAAGGCAGAAGAAGACACCTTCCCTGCAACTCTTGAGCACCTTTGCAACATCAGCTCAGATCGGCTGGCCGTCGCGCAGCCGTGGCCTATTGACGTGTGCGAACTGACGGAATCCGATTTGGATTCCCGGATTGGGTTGGGCGTTGAAATGATGGATCGAAAAAAAACCCAAGTCTAAAGGGTCAAAACACACAACCTGGGGGTCCAAAATCCCAAATAGGGATCTGATCGGCGTGTCGTTCGCTCCGACACGACCGGGTGGGTTAAATTAACGTATGCGAACTGATGGAATCCGATTTGGATTCCCGGATTGGGTTGGGCGTTGAAATGACGGATCTAAAAAAAACCCAAGTCTAATGCGTCAAAACACACAACCCGGTGGTCCAAAATCCCAAATAGGGATCTGATCGGCGTGCCGTTGGCTCGGACACGACCGGGTGGGTTAAATTGACGTGTGTGAACTGACGGAATCCGATTTGGATTCTCAGATTGGGTTCGGCGCTCAAATCACTAATCTAAAAAAAACTCAAGTATAAATGATAAAAAATCGTTTGTAATTAAACTTGAGAAATAATCACATATCTAAATTTAATTTTTGATAATAATGTATGTATATTAATTTTTATTAATGTTTCTCATATTATTATTTTTTAATATTGGATCCATCTCTGGCACCTGACGATCATGAGGCGGGGACAGCAGACGATTCAGCAGACCTGTCTTGATTTTTAGTATTTATTTTTGTGTATGATTTTATATTTGTTATGTTTTCTGATTTTCTGTTGATTGTGAGTACTTGTTGTGAAATGTATGAATATTGTATTGTAGCAGGTTTGAAAAATCATTGTTATTTTTTTATTAAAAAAATTATAGGATTTTTCGACGGCTTTTCCGACGGATAGATGGCCGTCGAAAAATGCAGTTTACCGACGGAACAAAACCGTCGGAATTTCTGTCTAAAGTACCGACGGATAATTTTTCGACGGATTTTCCTGTCGAATTTACCGACGGAAATTCCGACTGATTTTCCGACAGTGGTTGGTCGGCAAATACTGACCAAATTTCCGACAAAATTTTTCGACGTTTTCAGTCGGAAATTACCGACGCTATTTCCGACGGAATATTCGGTCGTATTTCCGACGGATTGCCGACGAATTTTATTACCGTCGGAAATTTCTGACTATATATTTCCGACGGATCATTTCCGACGACCGCTCGACGGAAAGCTGTCGGAAGGCGGAGTTTCCGACGGATTGCCGTCGGATTTCCGACAGATTGTATCCGTCGAAAATGCCGTTTTTTTCTTGTAGTGTGTAGACATGCCATTTTGGAAACATATCGAGCAAATTTCATGTTATACCGTGATGCCTCGAAGTGGCTGTCTTCAATTAACCTCTTGAGTGATTTTCCTATTTTTCCAGATTTTTCTAGGATTTTTTAGGAATTTTTCTAAGGGATCTAAAGGGGTCTGTTGAGCTTTAGTGATTTGCGTCTGATACAGTGGACGCCTTTTTAGGAGGCTTGATCCACGGCAGGTAAGAACGACGCGTATCACACTTCCTTTTCTGGCACTTACTCTGTTTTGAATCGCATCCTAACAGGCCACCGCAATTAAGAGTTTCCATTTTCAAATTATGGCAAATTCCAAAATTATTTTTGGAAAGATTTTGTTGCTAATTATAATCACGTATATATTGTCCGACGCGTTTCTAACCTTCCATCATATGGAGATCGATTTCCCTCAAAGAACGATTTTGTTCAAATACGCGGCGGCTTAGGCCGACGCGATTCAATATTTCTATTTATGAATATTTGGAAAGAATCGATTCAAATTGGAAGTGTTAGAAACGCGGCGGTTAATGCCGACGTGATTTTCAAACTTGCTATAATCGTTGTTTGGAAAGGCTTAATCGAAGCAAGTGGATCTTGGTAATCGCGGCGCTTTAGTCAGACGCAATTCATGAGATAGGCGTCCACTGTATCCGACGCAATTTCGGAATTTTTCCCCTATAAATAGACCCCCGAGTCCACTGTTTTGAGTATAACCCAAGCACTACGGCAAAGCCCTGCCGCACCGGAGACTCAACTTCGAACCAAGAAGGACTTCTACTTCAAGCCATTCAACCCATTCCTTGGTGTTCGGAGCTTTCGACATCCTCACGTGAACCGGAGCGAGGCGGGAGAAGAGTTCTTCATCCACTCCGTCCATCTCCAAGTAGCGGCTTAAATCGCTATTCATCCTCCCCCTTTCTTTTCATCTTTATTATTTTTATTTCATTTTTATAGTTCATTTCATCACATCATCACTTTATTTTCACACACACATCGTTTTCTCCAAACCTACACATTTTTAAGGGTTTAACACCACTCCCACGAGGTGTGTTAACACCCATGCTTTCATCTTTTTCTTACATTTCATTCGATTTGATACCTCAGTTCGTAGTCTAATCAATCTTTCACGTGTTTTCTTGTTTTCTTTTCTTACAAGGTAACCGCCTGAACTAAATTATCTTCACCGGCCGGCCAGTGGGAGAAGTAGAAGTGAACCCGCACACCACACTCCCGCGATCTTCGGGTGAAGGTAAGTCCATCTTCCTTTTCGCCCGTCTCCTTCGATACCCTCGCATACCTGGTGATCACACCTCCATCTTCGTGCACACACGCACGTTTTCCTTCTTCTTTCCCCCGTCCGCATATTTCTTTTTCTTTTCACTTTATTCTCTTTTTAAATCAATCTTTGTGGGGGTGTTTTGAAAGAAAAACACGTCTACAAATTGGCGATCACGATGGGACCTCTTGCTTTTTAGTTCCGATTACCTCTTTTTCGGCACCCACGTGTGCCCCTCCTTCGACTCACACGTATGTCCCTGTCTTCATACCCCACGCGATACAACCCCCTCCTTTCGCACCCCACGCAGTGCTCTTTGAGAGTTCCCATCGCCATTACCGATTTGTGTTTGTGTCCTTTTCTTTACATTTTCCATAAAGTTTGATTTTTTTAAAAAAAAATCATCATCTTGTTCCCCTCCATGTTCACTTACCTTTACCTGAAGAGAACATCTCCATTTGATTTTTAATTCCATCATCTTCATTGTTTGAGATCATGATGTGTTGATTTACTACTTTGATAACTGTTCTCAAGTGCTTCGTTGATTCGCGACGTGTTCAGGCGTCGCGGTTTGTGATTTTGTGCAGCGGCTTACCCGGACGCGATTCTGTGACAGACTCCGGAGGGAGTCGTCGTGGCTCTTACAGCTTCTGTGAGCTGTCAGATCCGCGACCAACTGAACGGATGCGATTCTTATTGAAGCGCGGAGACTGAACTCGCTGCGATTCAATCTGTCACAGTGAGCAAGGTTTTATGCCATCTTGCATATTTGCATTGTTTACACGGCATCCTTCGGTTGAGGGGCCTCCTTCCCTCACACTAGGATCCAAACACCCTTCTTGGTAAAGACAACCTCTCCTTTAGGCATTCCGTCTCATTGGACTAGGGGACCTTTGCCAAGACCTCTGTAAGTCTCCGTACCCTGTGGATTCCCTCACAGTGGACCGAGCAGGTTGTACCACCCCGGAGACCCGAGCTAGAATACCCATTCATGTGAGGGAGTGTGTTTAGTGGGCCCGAAGTTTTCATACTCACCCATTTAGGCCCATACCCACTTGGAGTGACACACTTCAAATAAAATTCACTCTAAATCATATCAAACATTTGATTGGACGTAAGCATCCTCAAGTGTGTGATTAAAAGCCATTAACTTCTTCTCTCAAATTTGTTTGAGTAGTTGTTTGGTAATTGCTTGTTAATCAAACTTGTTTGTTCCAATTTTATGCAGCTTCGTTGAGGCCGATCTCTCGGAATGGCCGAATATGAAGACATGGCTTACCATAATGATACATATGATGACTCCATGGAACCCCCTCCACAACTCCTTAATGCACCCCATGCTGGTCCGTCCACTTCGCATGTTCATGCGGTGGATTCACAACCTCCTCACCTTTCTCCGAGGCATACCACTGCAGATGCCTCTGCTTCCATTGATCTGTCCTAGCTCATGGACATCCTCCAAAGCCTCCAAGCCTCTCAACTTCAGGAGGTCCAGGCTGCCTTTGTAGCACCCTTGATTTTTAAAACCCAAATAAAATAAAATTTCTATTTTAAATAAATGAGGAAAATAGATTTAATTAGAATAAATGAGCAATAAGTGAAATAAAAGGAATTAAATCAATCCATTAAGATAAAAACCCTAATGGGTTGTGTAAATGCTTCAATTACAAAATAATGGGCCTAATAAAGTGGAGCCCATCATGGGATGGGAAATAATTATCCCAAATTTGGAATTTATTAATTAGAAATAGTAAAATGTTAAGATAAACACTAAATAACCCATAAATATCTAAAATAAGAGTCCTTACCACAACCTAAACCCTTGGCCACGAAATTGGCTCTCTTCCCAATCCTATTAGGTGGATAATTAAGGGAATTAGGGGATAAATAAGGAAATTTTGGAGTTTAATGAAAAGGAGGACTCTTAGAATGGCTAGGACTTTATTAACCATCAAAACCACTCTAATCCGACCCTCTCAACCCTCATTTGCGTGCTGAGACTTTGGGAAACGAAGGAGAAGTGCTGAGGACGAAGAGGCAAGGAGGAGAGGAGCTAGAGCAAGGGATTTTCTTCTTCATTTTTCGTCACCAAATTAGAGATTTTCTTACTCCACAAAAAAGATAGGCAATCTCTCAAGCCAAATCCGTGTAAAAATTACCTTAGGAAGACTTCATGTTTCTGAGCAAAAGCCCTTTGGTTTCGCTCCATTTTGATCTTCCATGAGGGAGAATTAATTCTTTGAATCCTTGTCAGTTCTTTGTACCCAACCTTTCATGTTTACTCTTAAACCTCGAGCATACATGACCCCATGCCATGCAAAAATTCTCATAAATACTACATGATGTTAGCTTTCAAACGCCTCTAGTTTGGCTAATTTTCATTATGTATCCAACTCTAATTAATTCGTTGAACCTTGACTGCGCATGTTAGGTCATCGAAATGTAACTTGATCAAAGCATGCCTAAACCTTGTTTATTCTCAAATTAATTGTACATGTTGATAGATATATATGTCTACTTTCGTTTAAAATTGGTTTCGTGATTTTTGGATCACCGTGCGATTTTATATGGAATTTAGTATGACCAGGTATCAAAGAGGATGCACCCTGGAAAAAGGGGAAAAGGGGCGACCCTACCTGATATCGCGTCGGCACGACCCGCCGCGATATTAGGGGGTCGCGCCGGGCTGTGGCATCGCGTCAAAAATGTGGCGGCATAAGTTGACGCGATTTCCACCCCATACCGGGCCAGACTGGCCGGTCCACCTGACGCGCACGGCTACCCCGTCGCGATCTGAATGGCGACGGGTAGGCCTGCCGCGATTTAAAGAATTCGACTAAAACTAAAATTGTGCATATGCCTCTGCTGTTTAGGTTTTATACCCCTTAATTAGCCATGATTAAACCATGTTATAGGTAATTCGACCTGGTAAATTAATAAATGGCAATAATTATATAAATTTAATTATTTTAAAGGACATTTACACGACTTATCATATCCTCGAGATTTCTTTACACTTACACACACATAACATTATTAATTGCCATTTGACCCTAATAATTTATGCAATAATGTATCTGGTAAATTAGTGAAATAAATGACTAAATTTCCCTATTTAATTATATACTTGTTTTTGTTTTATATGCGCGTTTTGTACACCATTACCGTTTCCCTCGGCCTTCGAGCACTCGAGGCACGACGGACCCGTTTTCTATACACCTTCTCTTGACTTGGACCACCTCTCCATCGGGAATACTCTCGATTGGGCCAGGGACTCCTTGTCAAGGCCTCTGTAAGTCTTCTTGGCTTTGGCGTACGTCCATTGCCGACGAGCTGGTTGTACCCTAAAACCTGTTACACCTTAGGGATCAGTACGATCCATGGTCTTAGTGTGTTCTCTCCTTATCATGTGATAACGTCGGACCCTCTAGCCTGTGTACACAGCACGGCTAGTGGGCGGTGATGATTTCTACCAGACTGCCGGTACCCGACCAGGTGCCGCGCAACTGTGACTATCGTTGTTTCTCGTGTTTTTACGGTATTGTCCCTATCTCATCTACTATCTATATCCTCTCATCTGTTCATGTTCTCTCTATGCTCTCATCTATCTCTTCTAGTACTCTCTTATCTCTTCTTGGTACTCTATTGGCCATTCATGTGATTGTCAAGATAAAGAAATGACTAATGCCAGCACAATGGGGCCCGATCAGGTCCTCGGAGGAGCGTCCGAAAAGTGCTAGTACCCATGGGAGTTAAAATGATCAAGGATGTGTTACGGCATGCATCCAACGCCATCATACTATCAAGATCAATCTATGACAATCAAAGTGCTATCTATACCAGTACAATTGTTATCGTTACTAGTGCACGTTGTGCAATTTACATGTTATATCGTTACATGGCCATTCTATTATCATTCTCGTTGTGCTATTTTCCCTGTGCCAGTTGCTATTGTTCTATCGTTATCGTTACTTGTTCTACATGACTATTCTCTCTAATTAACCTGCCATTAAGACATTAATTATTTAAACCATGCTTGTGTTCATGAGATATTAAGTCCTACTGGGTGTTATTCGCTCATCCTGCATTTTTATTTAATATTTTTCAGGCGAGTCGGATGATGACCATACTCACGAGGTTGGGACTGAGGACGATGCTCAGGAGTGACCATTTTCACAACCAATACTTTGTAGTTAGATAGTATAGTTCTGAGTTAGTGAGTTAGTTATGATGTGTTAGTTGGATTTTTAATAAAGTACTCTGGGCCCTAGTTTGGGCTCTGATACGTTGATGTAATAGTTAGTTCATGATGTCGATGAGTTGTTAGTGATTGTAATGAAGTTGGAGGATTATTAATGAAATTTGAGTTATTTTGTATTATACCATTTGTGCAATGGTTTGCATTTATTTTCTCGCTCTGTACTATTTAATAACTGTAATTCCGCTCCGATATTCCGCGTCGGGGCGTTACAGTTTTGTGGTATCAGAGCCTAGGTTATTCTTAAGTATAGGATGATCTAGGTTTGACCTGATTTGACTTAGAGTCTAAGTTCTATACCTATGTGAGATGGGTAGAACCTTGGGTAATAAGATAAAATTAACTCACACACGCACAACTTAGTGCAAACTCAGTAACTTACATTAAACATTCTCTTTTGAAGGAACTTAAAATACAACGATGGCAGCAGAGCGTGCTCAACTCCGTGACATGCAGCACACAATCCAGCAGCTCACCCAAAATTTACTCCAGGCTACTGGAGCTAATAACAACAATAACAACCGAAGAGCTGGTGAATTACATCGGAACTTCCGCAACCTAAATCCGCCTCGATTCAGTGGAACCACAGACCCCTATGAGGCAGAGAACTGGCTTAAAGAAACTGAGCGTATCTTTCGCGTTATGCAATGTGCGGATGGAGATAAGCTTTTACTTGCCACATTCTAGCTTGAAAGGGACGCATGTGCGTGGTGGGAGTCCATTGAAGCTACAAGGGCTGATGCACAATTCACATGGAATGAATTCAAGGAGCATTTCAACTCCAAATATTTTTCAGAAAGAGTTCAAGAAAGGAAAGCCGCCGAGTTCGCCGCTCTGAAACAGAGGAACCTGACCGTTGCTGAGTATGAGGCTCAGTTTTCCCGATTGGCTCGCTACGCCAATCATCTGATTAACACAGAGAGAATGAAGGCCAAGCGCTTTCTTAACGGGCTGAGACCCATTTATATCATTCAACTTGCACCATTCGATATTCAGACTTATCCAGAGATGGTCAGGAGAGCACAATGTCTGGAGGATGCGACTGAACTCACTGAGCGCATCAAGGGTAGAATGTTCAGGAAGGAGCAAACTTCCGGAGCACCGAGCAAGTCTACTAACGGCAAGAAACGGCCGTTAAGTATTACTGATGGGCCAAGCCAGGAGCGGAAGCCCAAGTCCCCACCACTACTGCTCCGAACAACAACCAAGATGCAAGCATTGTGACAAGCTGAGACACACGACAGAAGAATGCTGAAGCAAGGCAGGTGCATGCCTTCGTTGTGGGAGCCGAGAGCATCGGATTCCTGAGTGCCCATTACTCAAGGAAATGAGAAGCGTCCTGCGGGACAGAGGAAGCCAGCCCGACTGCAGGCCCTACAAGAAGTGGAAACCACCGAGGAAGGTGGGGTCGTCGAAGGTAATTTACCAGTATTCTCTCAGTCAGCTTTTGTATTATTTGATACTGGCGCAACACATTCATTTATATCACAAGTATTTACTGATACATTAACTGAACAACCTGCATCTATGGGATTTGAATTGCCTGTTACTACTCCATTAGGAGAAAAGGCTCAATTGAATAAATATTTTCTTCTAGCTGATGTTAAGATTGGTGATCTCAATCTTAGAGCTGATTTGATATGTATGCCCATGGAGGGCTACGATGTCATTCTGGTAGCCGATTGGATATCTACATATGGGGCTTGTGTTGATTGTAGAAGAGGGAAGATTACTTTTAGTGAATTCCCTAAGCTGACTTTCACGGGATGTAGACACAAGAGACACTTGTCTCTCGTCTCTGCTATAAAGGCACAAAACATGATCAGAAAGGGTTGTGTGGCATTACTTGCCGCAATTATGGTTGAAAAGAAAGTAATAAAAATATCAGACATTCATATAGTACAAGAATATCCTGATGTGTTTCCCGATGAGCTACTAGGCATTCCACCCGAGAGAGATGTGAATTTCTCAATTGATCTCGTACCTAGAGCTGCACCGGTTTCACGGCAACTCTATAGGATGTCCCCCGCTGAATTGAAAGAGTTGAAAGAGCAACTGATGGAACTTCTAGAAAAGGGTTTTATTAGACCAAGTACTTCTCCTTGGGGAGCACCAGTGCTGTTCGTCAAGAAGAAGGACGGATCCATGAGGTTATGCATCGACTACAGGCAGTTGCATAATCTAACTATCAAGAACAAGTATTCTTTGCCTCGTGTCGATGAATTATTTGATCAGATATCAGGAGCAAAGTATTTTCTAAGATTGACCTTAGATCGAGATATCATCAGATGAGGATTAAAGATGCAGACATTTACAAGACGGCTTTCAGGAGTAGGTACGATCATTATGAATTTGTAGTCATGCTATTTAGACTAACCAATGCTCCTGTAGCTTTCATGCAACTAATGAACAGCATTTATCGGCCCTACCTCGACAAGTTCATCGTGGTTTTTATTGATGATATTCTCATATACTCCAAGACCAAAAAAGAGCATGAGGAGCATCTGAGAATTGCTCTGCAGATCTTGCGAGACAACCAACTCTACGCCAAATTGAGCAAGTGTGAATTCTGGCTCAAGGAGGTGTCGTTCCTAGGCCATGTTATTTCCAAGGATGGTATCGCTGTTGATCCTTCCAAGGTAGAAGCCGTGCTCAACTGGGAAAGGCCGACTAATGTCACAGAGATCAGGAGCTTTCTTGGACTGGCTGGATATTACAGACGGTTCATAAAAGACTTCTCCAAGATAGTTGTACCTCTTACGCGTCTTACGCGGAAAGAGAACCCATATGTCTGGAGCAAGGAGTGCGAGAAGAGCTTTCAGACACTCAAGCAATTGCTGACATCTGCACCTGTCCTCGCATTACCAGTCGAAGGCGCAGGATTCTCAGTCTACACCGATGCATCTGGAATTGGTTTAGGCTGCGTGTTAATGCAGAATGAAAAGGTGATAGCATATTCTTCAAGGCAGTTGAAGCCACATGAAGTCAACTATCCAGTCCATGACTTAGAATTGGCTGCGGTGGTATTTGCACTTAAGATTTGGAGACATTACTTATATGGGGAGCAATTTATTGTCTACACCGACCATAAGAGTTTAAAGTACTTGTTTTCTCAGAAGGAGCTAAATATGCAACAACGGAGATGGCTGGAGTACTTGAAAGATTTTGATTTCAATATCTAATATCACCCAGGCAAAGGTAATGCAGTAGCTGATGCACTAAGTAGGAAGCCAGTAGCTTCTTTATCCTGTCTAGTCATGGGCGAGATGCAATTGTTAGAGCAATTCGCCAGTCTGGATCTGAACATTGAGAAAAGATGTGATAAGATGATAGTTGCCAATTTAAGAGCTCAACCCGACATATTTGTCGAGATTAAAGAGCAACAAGAAAATGATTCGTTTCTAGTCAAGGTCAGGGAGACCATTGAACGCGCGGCATAGTTGACTGTGCATTTCGTTGTCCAGAGTTCCTCGCACAAGTCAATATGCGCACTTTCTCTAAACTGTCTCACAAAAATAACATTGTAAAGATGAACTCATACAGTGGTGAGAACATGTCATATCCACGGAGCGGCCGAATAGAATTTGAATTAAACTACTTTGACTTGAAATCTCTAATGACAATGCATTAAAAGTGAATATGTAAACAACACCGATCAAATCCCTCAAATGCTCAAATCTCTTCCCAGTAGCACAACGATCTGAAATTGGAACTCCCCAAATCCCCTAAACATTTCGAACCAGAAAAGATGCAGAACAACTGGATCTAACTCTTTAACACACACACAACATGGTTACACAGAAGAATTAGGAAATAAATGTCTCTGGCTCGTTCTTACTAAACGCAGAAGAAATAATAGAAAAATTAACACTGAATTGAAATCTAAACACAGAAGAAATTAGAAACTGGAAAGCAGTAAACGCCACTGGATCCTCCACAGTAGCCCAAATCCTCCACAAATCTCAACATAACCAGATGCTGAACCAGAAAATTTTTCAAGAAAATGGCAAACCCTTTACAGTAGAAGAACAGAAGAAGGAAAATTCAGAAGAACAAGCATTAAACATCACTGAGTTGAATTATTCTAAGTATGGACGAAATGGAAACTAAATGTAAACAACACCACTGGATCGGATTCCTCTAAACACAAGAGAAAATGGAAGAAAATTTCCCCCAATAGCTGAACAACCATCCCTCTGCTTTGCTGAAAGGAAGAATACAGAACAAAAATGGCAGAAATAAAATATCTCAAACATCTCACTACTCTCAACTCCGGAAGAACAGGAAGAAGCTAAAATCCCAAATTAATCGAACTAACCAACCTTCCCATAATCTGAAGCTTTACAGAATAGAAAGAACTAAAATATCTAATTCTAAAGCTTCTACATTCGAATCTCTGGAAGAACAAAAGCAGAAAACTAAATATTCCTCAGAACTCCAACTGGAGAGCCCCATGCTCTGCATACAGAAAGAAGAATTACAGAAGAAATGGCAAGGAAAAATTTCCAAACTAATCTCCCTCTCCTCTGCAGAAAAGAAGGATACAGAAATAAATTGCTCTCAAATTTCACTGGCGAAGAAAGGAAATGGCTAAGAACAGAACTAAAAACCCCCAAACATCTCAACTGGCGAAGCCCATCTCCCTCCTCTCTCAGCTGAAAAGAAAATACAGGAAGGAAATGGCAAAGCAAAAAAAAAAATCTAAACTCCGAACCCCATGCTCTGCTAAAACCGAAAATACAAGAAGAACTGGAAAAATGATGAAGCTAAAAATTTCCTAAAATTTCCTACTTGCCAACCCCCGGAGAAGAGGACCTTGGGGTCTTTTATAGGCTCCCTGGCTGCCTCTGCACGATCCGGATCTGCACCTCCTAGCCAGTGCACAGCTTCCACTGGGATCGCCACGCCAGTTGCTTCCATTTCCTTTCCCGCCCAGATCTGGCAGCGGCCAGGTCAGCACAGCACACACACACCGCCTTGCTCTCCTTCCCGCCCAAATCTGGTCTGCATCGCACACCAGCATCCGCTCCACCCAACCATCAGCAGCCATCGCCACCTCACCCGGCCGCCTGCATACCTGGATCTGGCTGCGCCAGCACCCCTGGCCGCCTCCTGCATGATCCATCGCACTGCACACATGACCCAGCTCCGGCTTTGCCCAGCTGCTGCGCACAGGCCCCCAAGCTCCTGAGTGCCTCAGCTCTGTGCTACGCACCAACTGCACCCAGCAGATCCACACAAGACAGCAGCACACAACAGATCGCCATCTTCGCATCAGCAAAAACTCACGAACCAGGGCTCAACCGCCCAGCATCTGCCTTCATCTCTGCACACTGCCTCCATCGCCAGCTACACCTGGTCCATCCTCTCTGCAGATCTGCCTTGGGCAGCTCAGCAGGCCGCCCCACACCCAGCTGCACAGGACCGCCAGCATCGCGCCATCAGGTCTGGCCGGCTTTGCCCTAGCCGCCCCAAATCGATACCAGCAGCTCCATTAAATTCCAGCTGCTCTGGTGGAAAAATAGAAGTGGTTAAGTGGAGTATGTAGGTATGATGGGGTATTTAAAAACATTTTTATTTAATAAAATTAGGTGGGGTTAAGGGGTATGTGGCATGATAGTATGATGAGTGGAGTATTTAAAATCTTTATTTATTTACAACTCACACTTACTATTAAAAGATATTTACAAAAATTTTATTGTAACAAAAATTACTTATATACAAGAATTATTTAAAGATCTTTTATTTTTCAAAGTGTATATGTGCAAAGAAGAAAGACAAATGAATCTGATTATTCAATCTGAAAAAGAAACAGTAAATTGTTGAATGAAAATCTAACAAGTGTTTTTTACCCCAATATCAACTAACATGTTAAAAAAAACTTATTTATGGATGAAATGAAAATTATAATCAAAATACACATTATTTATGGAAAAAGAATGTCAAAACTCAACTAAATGTATGAAATTTAACGCTAAAATTTTAGTAGTTATCACTCCCCCCTACTTGAACATTGCTAGTCCCTTAGCAATAAAATTATTCCAAATATAGGACTAGAAGATGTAATGTCTCATGCTAAGCAGTCATCATGTAAAAGATTAATGTAAAGATATGTCTTTCCTAATTATAAAAGCTTATGGCAAGAAATTAGTGCACAAATGGTAGCTCACTTAAGAGTTCACATCAACCCTCCTGAAGCTCCTCTGCCTCAACTAGTACTTGAGATTAAATTGATTCGAGGGAGAAGAAAAGAATTGTGGAATAAGATCATTGTTCAGTCAGATTGGGTTGTTTCTCTCAGTTCCATTCTGCCCATCTTCCTTGAGGATTATTTTGTTCTGAGCTGAGGACTTTTGTTCTTTTATTTGCACTTTGTGCACTCAGAATTTCTTTATTTCTTTTTCATCCACAATGCTGCACAACCCATCACTTTTCAAGAGTATAAAGTCCAACTTTACTCAGATCCGGGGCATTTTTCATGGATATATTTTTCTTTTGCTTTTGCTTTTGCTTTTTCTTTTCTTTTCCTCTTTACGGAAGGATGGACAGTCAGGTTCCTTGATCACACGCCTTCACTTCCTTCACAATTCACTTAAGGGGAGGGGAGAAAACCAATCACCTCTCTCCTACTAGCCTTGACAAATTTACTACATTCGGATTCAGCTAGTCTAAGTGGCTGTGAAGTGTGTGTATGAAAACTTCTTGCCATAAATCCTTACATAAGGTAGACAAGAAGTACATGTAATCCTTTACTAGAGGCTACCTAACATGGATACTTGCAAGGAAATGTGACAACCACAAAATTTTAATGGTTAAAGATCATACACCTAGTCATGGGATGCGCAAAGCCACGCATTTTTATTTCAAAGATGAAACATTGTGAAATTTTTATTTGCATATGTACAAGCTCAAGAAAAAGAAATGAAGCAATGTTCAGAATGAGGACTATGAATGCATGCTTATTCTACCTCTCCCCCCCTACTTATTCACAGGAAAAGAAAGTAAGACAGAGAATTACCTGATGAAGGAAATCTGTACACTTGGGTTGCCTCCCAAGAAGCGCTAAGTTTATTTCGTCTTCAGCCGGACGCAATTAGGCTTCGTTTGGCTCAGCTAGCTTGGTAGAATCCGTTTTTAAGAAAAGTGGGCTTTCAAAAAAATGCTTTAACCTTTGCCCTTTGACAGTGAATGATTGTCCAGTTTTAGGATCAAGAATAATGGCAGCACTATTGTCGTAAGATCTGACAACAATGTAAGGATGATCCCATCGGGACTTCAATTTTCCCGAAAACACATGAAGCCTGGAATTAAACAACCAAACCTTATCATGCACTTGAAAAGTTTTTCTATGAATTTTCAATGCTTCAATTAGTTTCTTCTCATGCCCTTCATCAAGATCGTTAGCAATTAGGATGGGCCAAGTCTCGTTCTCTCCTAGAAAGATGTTCTTTAAATTATCAGGGAGTGGTTTTAGCTCAACCTTAGGAGGACACTCTAAATGAAATGATGGCTTATTATTATGCAACATGGAACTGAATTGTCCTTCTTCTCCCTCAAACCCTAGAGCACAGGGTTGGTCTATTGCTTCTTCCTCACAAGATTCTTCCAAGAGTTCTTCATTACTAGTTGATTTGTTTTTAGATTTTGGCTTTAAAGTTTCAAGAAAAGGGACTCTTGGAATGTAATGACTTGGGTCTTCATTTATTTTGATTGTGTCTAGAGGCTCTTCAGTTATTTTCTCTTTTCCCTTGGATTTTTCAACATTCTCTTCAACCTCTTCTTTAGTTTCAATTTCATTCTCTTTATCCTCATTCAATGTTGACATGTGTGAGTGAGGATTTGTTATGATGTTTCCACTACTTAAAGTAGACACTGTTTTCATATTTTCCACTTGGGGGCCCCGAGCTTGGGCAGGAGAATGGTCCTATTGTATAAATTGATTTTGAATTTGTGGTGCTGGAATGTTCTGGATAAAAGTTTGTTGTGTGTTTGATGGTGGAGGTGCATTTTGTCTAACATGTGGTATGTACCCCTGGACTTGATAGTTTTGCTGGTTCTGATAAAATCCAGAAGGATTTTTCCTTGGGTTTGCTATAGTTTGACTTGGTAACTGACCCAATTCCCTCCTATACACATCAGCAATTTGAGACTCTATCATATCCAAATTTTGTTGAATATTTTGGTTCTGATTTTGATATTGATTTTGTTGTTCTTGCACAGTTTGGCAAAGAGTCATCATCATGTTTTGAAGTTGATTCATTTTATCTTCCCAATGGGTTGAGAAGATGGTGGTTGATTATATGAGGGTTGCTGAAAATTGGTATGAGCAAATTGATTGAAATTTTGATTTCCTTGAAATTGTGGAGGTTTAGAGTAAGAAGATTTGCCAAATCCTGGATTTTGATTGGGATAAGATTGACCGTATATGGATTGCTTGAAAGAAGGCTGAGAAATTTGTTCAGATTGATTTTTCCAAGAAAAGTTCGGGTGTTTTCTCCAACCAGGATTGTATGTGTTAGAATATGGATCATGAGAGGGTTGTAGAAACCTTGGACAGCTTGAATTTGTTCTTGGTTGGACATCATATGGAAGAATCTCTCAATCTTGTCTATAGGTTGAGCCAAATCTATGTCCAGAGAACGTCTACTAAGCATGCACAGTGGAAAAGCCCTCTATTTATGATTTTTTGAATTTTTAAGATTTTTATTGATTTTTGATGAATTTTTAAACAAACACAAACAAACAAACACTTTCAAATCAAATGAACCTACCACTAAGTCTTCCTTGGACTTATGTTATTTTTCTCAAAATCAGGTTTATGCTTGCTTAAATCCAATTCTAACTCTTCTTGTACTGGCCAGGTAAGAGGTGGAGTAGAGGGAGGCCCCCCTTGCTTTCGCAAGGACCCAATTAAATAACATCTAGCTCACTTAAGCGTAAGCTTTTTAACCTCTAATCCTAGACACCAGACTTAAAGAGAAGTTTTGAATTTAAGAAAGAATAAATCTAATTATGAACCCTAGGGCCAAGTCTACTGATTTTTATTAAAAGTTTAGGCAAATGCAAGAATGTGGAAAATTTTTTTTGTGATTTTTGGGGAAAGGAAAGGGTGATGAAATCCCTCACCTTATCTTTTTATTCTAATGGGTGAAGCCCTTAAGCAGTCCCAATTAAAAACATGAAGTGCACATATCAGATTCAAACAATGGGTTGTCTAATGCTAAGTCTAATGCATGAAACGAGCGATGGAAGTCTTACCTTTCCCCCGCACTCTTCAATGCAAGAAAATAAAATTCAAATTACAATTAAGATGATGAATGTCCTAAAACATGAGATTCTAATCTTAAGAAGATGAAATTTTTATTTACAAATCAAACGGCTAACATGAAAGAGCGATTTAGAATTTTCTTTTTTTTTTAGATTTTAGATTTTTTTAAATTTTTATTTGGTTTTTGAATTAAAAGAAATGAAACTAACTAAGAAAATATGAAGTGGTACTATAGACTAGTCTCAAACCACACAAACCACAAAGAGTCCAATTATTACATGCCAACAAGAAAGAAATCTCTGTACATGCACAGAGAGTACATGAAAACCTCACTACAAGCTTCTCTCACACTCCTCTATCTAAAATTCTGAATTAAAAGCAATTAGGAAATGAAATCAGCACGCTCTCCTCCTCCAATGGGCTTCAAAGGTCAAGCCCAATCTCCATGTTCCACTCCTTGTGCAAATCTGAAATAAGAAGCCCAATAACAAGTCAATGTAAAACCAATAGAAATGAAATCAAATCAAAATAAATCTAAATCAAACTCTAATGCCTCCCCGGCAACGGCGCCAAGATGAACGCGCGGCATAGTTGACTGTGCATTTCGTTGTCCAGAGTTCCTCGCACAAGTCAATATGCGCACTTTCTCTAAACTGTCTCACAAAAATAACATTGTAAAGATGAACTCATACAGTGGTGAGAACAGGTCATATCCATGGAGAGGCCGAATAGAATTTGAATTAAACTACTTTGACTTGAAATCTCTAATGACAATGCATTAAAAGTGAATATGTAAACAACACCGATCAAATCCCTCAAATGCTCAAATCTCTTCCTAGTAGCACAACGATCTGAAATTGGAACTCCCAAAATCCCCTAAACATTCCGAACCATAAAAGATGCAGAACAACTGGATCTAACTCTTTAACACACACACAACATGGTTACACAGAAGAATTAGGAAATAAATGTCTCTGGCTCGTTCTTACTAAACGCAGAAGAAATAATAGAAAAAATTAACACTGAATTGAAATCTAAACACAGAAGAAATTAGAAACTGGAAAGCAGTAAACGCCACTGGATCCTCCACAGCAGCCCAAATCCTCCACAAATCTCAACATAACCAGATGCTGAACCAGAAAAATTTTCAAGAAAATGGCAAACCCTTTACAGCAGAAGAACAGAAGAAGGAAAATTCAGAAGAACAAGCATTAAACATCACTGAGTTGAATTATTCTAAGTATGGACGAAATGGAAACTAAATGTAAACAACACCACTGGATCGGATTCCTCTAAACACAAGAGAAAATGGAAGAAAATTTCCCCCAATAGCTGAACAACCATCCCTCTGCTTTGCTGAAAGGAAGAATACAGAACAAAAATGGCAGAAACAAAATATCTCAAACATCTCACTACTCTCAACTCCGGAAGAACAGGAAGAAGCTAAAATCCCAAATTAATCGAACTAACCAACCTTCCCATAATCTGAAGCTTTACAGAATAGAAAGAACTAAAATATCTAATTCTAAAGCTTCTACATTCAAATCTCTGGAAGAACAAAAGTAGACAACTAAATATTCCTCAGAACTCCAACTGGAGAGCCCCCTGCTCTGCATACAGAAAGAAGAATTACAGAAGAAATGGCAAGGAAAAATTTCCAAACTAATCTCCCTCTCCTCTGCAGAAAAGAAGGATACAGAAATAAATTGCTCTCAAATCTCACTGACGAAGAAAGGAAATGGCTAAGAACAGAACTAAAAACCCCCAAACATCTCAACTGCCGAAGCCCATCTCCCTCCTCTCTCTGCTGAAAAGAAAATACAGGAAGGAAATGGCAAAGCAAAAAAAAAAATCTAAACTCCGAACCCCATGCTCTGCTAAAACCGAAAATACAAGAAGAACTGGAAAAATGATGAAGCTAAAAATTTCCTAAAATTTCCTACTTGCCAACCCCCGGAGAAGAGGACCTTGGGGTCCTTTTATAGGCTCCTTGGCTGCATCTGCACGATCCGGATCTGCACCTCCTAGCCAGTGCAGCTTCCACTGGGATCGCCACGCCAGTTGCTTCCATTTCCTTTCCCGCCCAGATCTGGCCGCGTCCAGCTCAGCACGGCACACACACACCGCCTTGCTCTCCTTCCCGCCCAAATCTGGTCTGCATCGCACACCAGCATCCGCTCCACCCAACCATCAGCAGCCATCGCCACCTCACCCGGCCGCCTGCATACCAGGATCTGGCTGCGCCAGCACCCCTGGCCGCCTCCTGCATGATCCATCGCACTGCACACATGACCCAGCTCCGGCTTTGCCCAGCTGCTGCGCACAGGCCCCCAAGCACCTGAGTGCCTCAGCTCTGTGCTACGCACCAACTGCACCCAACAGATCCACACAAGACTGCAGCACACAACAGATCGCCATCTTCGCATCAGCAAAAACTCACGAACCAGGGCTCAACCGCCCAACATCTGCCTTCATCTCTGCACACTGCCTCCATCGCCAGCTACACCTGGTCCATCCTCTCTGCAGATCTGCCTTGGGCAGCTCAGCAGGCCGCCCCATACCCAGCTGCACAGGACCGCCAGCATCGCGCCATCAGGTCTGGCCGGCTTTGCCCTAGCCGCCCCAAATCGCTATGTGCCTTCTGCCCCAAATCGATACCAGCAGCTCCATTAAATTCCAGCTGCTCTGGTGGAAATATAGAAGTGGTTAAGTGGAGTACGTAGGTATGATGGGGTATTTAAAAACAATTTTTATTTAATAAAATTAGGTGGGGTTAAGGGGTATGTGGCATGATAGTATGATGAGTGGAGTATTTAAAATCTTTATTTATTTACAACTCACACTTACTATTAAAAGATATTTACAAAAATTTTATTGTAACAAAAATTACTTATATACAAGAATTATTTAAAGATCTTTTATTTTTCAAAGTGTATATGTGCAAAGAAAGAAAGACAAATGAATCTGATTATTCAATCTGAAAAAGAAACAGTAAATTGTTGAATGAAAATCTAACAAGTGTTTTCTACCCCAATATCAACTAACATGTTAAAAAAAACTTATTTATGGATGAAATGAAAATTATAATCAAAATACACATTATTTATGGAAAAAGAATGTCAAAACTCAACTAAATGTATGAAATTTAACGCTAAAATTTTAGTAGTTATCAACCATAGCTGGCAAGCCAGATTTCTCCATCGCTGAAGATGGAAGGATATTATTCTACGCCAGGACTTGCGTGCTTGACAATGAAGAATTGAAGAGAAAGTTGATGGATGAAGCCCACAAGACCAAGTACACAATTCACCAAGGCGCAACCAAGATGTACCAGGACATGAAAATGTCATTTTGGTGGCCAAACATGAAGCGTGAGGTGGCTGAGCATGCCGCACACTGCCTCACATGCCAACAGGTGAAAGCTGAACACCGTCGTCCTGCGGGTGTACTTAGACCCCTGGACATACCTGAATGGGAATGAGATAGCATCCGAATGGATTTCATCATGGGTTTACCCCGAACTCGTGGTGGACTTGATGCTATCTGGGTTATTGTGGACCGATTGACTAAGTCCGCACATTTTCTTGCCATTAAGAGCACTTGGAGTGTGGATGTGTTAGCAGCATTGTATGTAAAAGAGATAGTAAGATTGCATGGAGTCCCAGTATCCATTGTCTCAGACCGTGATCCCAGATTCACTTCTAGATTCTGGAAGGGACTTCAGACGGCATTGGGAACCAAGTTAAAGTTCATTACTGCTTTCCACCCACAAACTGATGGACAGACAGAAAGGACAAATCAAATAGTGGAAGACATGCTTCGTGCCTGCACTATAGATTTTAAAGGTTATTGGAATGAACAGTTGTCCCTAATTGAATTTGCCTATAACAACAACTATCAGGAGAGCATTAAGATGGCACCTTTTGAAGCACTGTATGGCAGAAGCTGCAGATCACCTGTGTGCTGGAATGAGGTAGGAGAACAACAATGGTTGGGACCAGACATGGTGCAGAGCACTAGCAGAGATATACAGATTATCAGAGACATGATTAAGATAGCTCAGTCCAGACAGAAGAGCTATGCAGATAAGAGAAGGAGAGACTTAGAATTTCAAGCCGGAGATCATGTGATGCTGAAGGTATCCCCGACCAGAGGATTCCAAAGATTCGGAATGAAAGGCAAATTGAGACCAAGATTCATAGGTCCATTCGAAGTGTTGGATAGAGTTGGCGAGGTGGCGTACCGACTAGAACTACCTCCCCAGTTCTCCACCGTACATAATGTTTTCCATGTGTCAATGCTGAGAAAGTACGTATATGATCCATCACACGTAATCAGCTATGATGACATTATTTTGAACAAGGACATGACCTATGAAGAAAGACCAGTGAAGATATTGGAAAAGAAGGTGCAACAGCTTCGAAATCGATCTATACCCGTGGTCAAGATATTGTGGAGAAACCACGAAGTTGAAGAGGCCACGTGGGAGCCCGAAGCATTAATGCGACGAAATTATCCGGAGTTATTCAGTAAGTCATTCTTCCTCTTACGATCATATAAATTTAGGGACCAAATTCTTTTTAAGAGGGGGAGGATGTAGCACCCTTGATTTTTAAAACCCAAATAAAATAAATTTTCTATTTTAAATAAATGAGAAAAATAGATTTAATTCGAATAAATGAGCAATAAGTGAAATAAAAAGGAATTAAATCAAGCCATTAAGATAAAAACCCTAATGGGTTGTGTAAATGATTCAATTACAAAATAATGGGCCTAATAAAGTGGAGCCCATCATGGGATGAGAAATAATTATCCCAAAATTTGAAATTTATTAATTAGTAAATAGTAAAAGGTTAAGATAAACACTAAATAACCCATAAATATCCAAAATAAGAGTCCTTACCCCAACCTAAACCCTTGGCCACGAAATTGGCTCTCTTCCCAATCCTATTAGGTGGATAATTAAGGGAATTAGGGGATAAATAAGGAAAATTCAGAGTTTAATGAAAATGAGGACTCTTAGAATGGCTAGGACTTTATTAACCATCAAAACCACTCTAATCCAACCCTCTCAACCCTCATTTGCGTGCTGAGACTTTGAGAAACGAAGGAGAAGTGCTGAGGACGAAGAGGCAAGGAGGAGAGGAGCAAGAGCAAGGGATTTTCTTCTCATTTTCATCACCAAATTAGGGATTTTCTTATTCCATGAAAAAAGGTAGGCAATCTCTTAAGCCAAATCTGTGTAAAAATTATCCGAGGAAGACTTCATGTTCCTGAGCAAAAGCCCTTTGGTTTCGCTCCATTTCGATCTCCCATGAGGGAGAATTAATTCTTTAAATCCCTGTCAGTTCCTTGTACTTGACCCTTCATGTTTACTCTTAAACATCGAGCATACATGACCCCATGCTATGAGAAAATTCTCATAAATACTACATCATGTTAGCTTTCAAACGCCTTTGGTTTGCCTAATTTTCATCATGTATCCATCTCTAATTAATTCGTTGAACCTTGACTGCGCATGTTAGGTCATCAAAATATAACTTAATCAAAGCATGCCTAATCCTTGTCTATTCTCAAATTAATTGTACACGTTGATAGATATATATGTCTACTTTCGTTTAAAACTAGTTTCGTGATTTTTGGATCACCGTGCGATTTTATATGGAATTTAGTATGACCAGGTATCGAAGAGGATGCCCCCTGGAAAAAGGGGAAAAGGGGCGACCCTACCTGATATCGCGTCGGCGCGACCCGCCGCGATATCAGGGGGTCGCGCCGTGCTGTGGCGTCGCGTCAAAAATGCGGTGGCATAAGCTGCCGCGATTTCCACCCCTGACCGGGCCAGACCGGCCAGTACACCTGACGCTCCCGGCCGCCCCGTCGCAATCTGAATCGCGACGACTAGGCCCGCCGCGATTTAAAGAATTCGACCAGAACTAAAAATTGTGCATATGCCCCTGCTGTTTAGGCTTTATACCCCTTAATTAGCCATGATTAAATCATGTTATAGTTAATTCGACCTGGTAAATTAATAAATGGCAATATTTATATAAATTTAATTATTTTAAAGGATATTTGCACGACTTATCATATCCTCGAGATTTCTTTACACTTACACACACATAACATTATTAATTGCCATTTGACCCTAATAATTTATGCAATAATGTATCTGGTAAATTAGTGAAATAAATGACTATTATATACTTGTTTTCGTTTTATATGCGCATTTTGTACAACGTTACCGTTTCCCTCGGCCTTCGAGCACTCGAGGCACGACGGACCCGTTTTCTATACATCTTCTCTTGACTTGAACCACCTCTCCATCGAGAATACTCTCGACTGGGCCAGGGACTCCTTGTCAAGGTCTTCGTAAGTCTTCTTGGCTTTGGCGTACGTCCATTGCCGACGAGCTGGTTGTACCCTAAAACCCGTTACACCTTAGGGATCAGTACGATCCATGGCCTTAGTGTGTTCTCTCCTTATCATGTGATCACGCCGAACCCTCTAGCCTGTGTACACAGGACGGCTAGTGGGCGGTGATGATTTCTACCAGACTTCCGGTACCCGACTCGGTGCCGCACAACTCTGACTATCGTTGTTTCTCGTGTTTTTACGGTATTGTCCCTATCTCATCTACTATCTATATCATCTCATCTGTTCACGTTCTCTCTATGCTCTCATCTATCTCGTCTAGTACTCTCTTATCTCTTCTTGGTACTCTATTGGCCATTCATGTGATTGTCAAGATAAAGAAATGACTAATTCCAGGGGAATGGGGCCCGATCAGGTCCTCGGAGGAGCGCCCGAAAAGTGCTAGTGCCAATGGGAGTTAAAATGATCAAGGATGTGTTACGGCATGCATCCAGCGCCATCATACTATCAAGATTAATCTATGACAATCAAAGTGCTATCTATACCAGTACAATTGTTATCGTTACTAGTGCATGTTGTGCAATTTACATGGTATATCGTTACATGGCCATTCTATTATCATTCTCGTTGTGCTATTTTCCCTGTGCCAGTTGCTATTGTTCTCTCGTTATCGTTACTTGTTCTACATGACTATTCTCTCTAGTTAACTTGCCATTAAGACATTAATTATTTAAACCATGCTTGTGTTCATGAGATATTAAGTCCTACTGGGCGTTATTCGCTCATCCTGCATTTTTATTTAATGTGTTTCAGGCGAGTCGGATGATGACCACACTCATGAGGCTGGGACTGAGGACGATGCTCAGGAGTGGCCATTTTCAACAACCAATGCTTTGTAGTTAGATAGTATAGTTATGAGTTAGTCAGTTAGTTATGATGTGTTAGTTGGATTTTTAATAAAGTACTCTGGGCCCTAGTTTTGGCTCTGATACGTTGATGTAATAGTTAGTTCATGATGTCGATGAGTTGTTAGTGATTGTAATGAAGTTGGAGGATTATTAATGAAATTTGAGTTAATTGGTATTATACCATTTGTGCAATGGTTTGCATTTATTTTCTCGCTCTGTACTATTTAATAACTGTAATTCCGCTTCGATATTCCGCGTTGGGGCGTTACAGCCTTGAAGGGGAAATCCATCCCCAAACCTATCCATTCTCTCCACCTAAATGCGGGTGTTTACACTGAACCCGCTTGCGACCCGACGGTCCGAGCCTCTCCTGCCCTCTCGCGGGCCAATTCTATTACTCGTTCTCGCCCCCACAGTCCCGTTGAGAGGCCTTCTCATGTCCGGCCAAGCCCCACCGCGGCAAGGCCCACTTATCTTCCTCGGGCTCCGGCTCATGATTCCGCGCACGTTGGCGCACCTCCCCACTATAATTCTGTCCAGGTGAGTGCGCCCCAACCTCATTCTTCTGGGGTACTCCACAAACCATCCTCCGATCAGCTCACCCAAGCCCTCCTGGAAAAGGTAAGTCGATTGGAGCAAGATCTAAAGAGGGTGTCCGCACCCAAAGATTCCTTTGAACTGGCTCTCCCTTCCATGCCAGTTTTCCACCTTCCCCCTTCTGAACTGCTGGTCTACCGCCGTTATAATGGCACCGGCAACCCATTCGTACATATTAAAGAATTCATGTACGAATCATCCTTTTGGCAGAATGACAATCGTGCTCTCTTATTCCTATTTTGCCGGTCCTTAGACGGGCCCGCCCTCGAGTGGTTCTATTCTCTGGAGTCCACAGACGCTGAAGATTTTGAGGCAGTTCAAAGAAAGTTCCTGCAGCGGTATAGGGACCTGGTTGGTCCGGCATTATCAATAACTAATCTGATGGCTGAGAGGATGAAGGCAGATGAGGATTTTCTGCATTATGCTGATAGATGGAGGGCAATGGCTGAAAGGTTGAGGGACCCGCTGTCCGAACCAGAACAGGTCAAGATGATCACGGCGAATGCCACGCCGCAGCTCTGACACATCCTAGCAATGAATAAACTGACGACTATGGAGGAACTGTATGAGAGAGCTCGCTACATTCAGACCCAGCTGAAGGACTCTCCTATTATGGCTATGTTTGAGCCGAAGGCCGGGACATTTAAGAAGAACAATAGTGCTCCCCCTACTGGCGGTCCCACGACTGAGGGGGTCATGCAAAATGAGCAGGTGAGTGCTTTGGGCAACCCTAGTCCCTCCACCTACCGTGGCTCAACAACCACAACAACCATAGTCCAAGCCAAACAACCCTCCAATGTTTAGGGCGCCACCTCAGCAACCCCAACAGCCTCAACAGCCTCAGCAACCTCAATAGCCCTAATATCAACAACCTCCTCCCAACTAGTATAATCAGGCTCCTCCACCACCTCCTCAGTATCGCCAGGCACCACAGCCTCAATACCGTCAACCTGCCCCTCCTCAATACCAACAGCAACCTCCTCCTCCTCCTCCACAATACAACCAGGTTCCCCCTCCAGACACCTACGAGCCTCAACAACCGAGACGTCCCCCTGGTTCAAGAAGAGCCCATTACCCTCCATTTTTGGAGACCTTACCCGATATCTTCAACGCCCTTATGGCTGCCAATGCACTCACTTTGCCAAGGAAAAGGCTACAATGGCCTCCCAATGTCGACACCTCCCATTATTGTGCATTCCATCGGGGACCGGGCCACACTTTGGAGGCATGCTTCCACTTCAAAGATTACATCTATGATTTAAATGACAATGGAGGCATAGACTGGGAAGAGATGAGGAAGTACATAGCAGAAATGAAGGCAAGATGCTCGCCCAGGCAGGATCAGCAACAACAACAACAGCAGCAGCAGCCCCAGGCACCCCAGCAGCAGCCCAATATGGGCATTGTCCAGAACCCCTCCCGGAGCACCACGCTCCGAACTAGCAAGTAAACGCCCTCACGACATCTACTCGTACTGAAGGAACACCCGGCCGGTCGATGGAAGTATCCTCTGCTTCCACCCCCCAATCCTCTTTCACCCTACCCCCCTTCATCCGTACGCCCACTCCCTCTAACCCACTACCCTCCTTTCTACGTATCCCTACAACTACCACTCACCATCCCACACTCTCCATCCAACCATCCAACCAACCACTCATCCGCCAACCTCCCATAACCACAACGCTACCACCCCCTAACCCACAAGCCCCCTTTCTGTGCAACCCCTCCACCATACCGCCCCAGCCAAATCGTCATCCTCCTACCACCACCTCCTCATAGCCACCATCACCTAACCTACCTCTCCTCCGCACACCAATTGCACCCCTTATTACCCCCAATCTCCAAGCTCCCTTTCTCCGTACCTCTATCCCACCCCCGAGTGCGGCAAGTATCCAACTACCGCACCAAATGTTCACCTCCCAGCCTTCTACCTCTCATCCACCTTCCATTCAGCCGGCCGCGGCAATGATAGCGGGAGATGAATAAAAAAAAACAATGGTGCTCCGGAGTGGGCGCATATTCAACCAGATCTTCCCCCAATAGCAAGAACAGGCACCCCTACTGCAAGAAGAAGAAGTCCAGCAAGAGGAGTCCATCCCAGGGACTCAATATGACCTACTCAAGGATTTAGATAAGACACCGCCTAGAATTTCTATCTTCGAGTTGATCAAAAGGTCGTCGGTGCACCAAAAAGCCCTCATGCACTACCTACAAAAAGTAATGGTGAACGAAGATCTCCCTGTGCATCAGATCAGTGCAGTGTTGACCACCAAGAGTTTGCATCCGGCCATCAAATTCCATGAGTCTGAGTTGGCACCAGTAGAGTTTCAGCGGTATGTGTAATGGCTCTGGATATTTATGCCCAATAAGGCTTCATATCTAGATCTGCCTCCCGCGAACGGACCGAAGTCTCGCAAGGGATAGCTCGTACACGTGTCCAGTAAGAATATAAAAGACAACCACAACAGTATAAGACACAAGAAAGTACATGTGCTTAGATCTGTATATAACAATTTACAATTGTCCCAATACATTATTACATGTCCAATAAAAAGAGTACAACTACCTGGGGCATACCCCGAGGGAGCACAAGCTCACACAACACGACTAACTCTACTACTGGTGGTAGAAGTCTGCCACAACACCTCCGCAAGCCACACAAATGGCAAGCTCTGAAAAGAACTGTAGGAGAGTGAGTCTCAACAAGTCACAGGCTCAGTAGGGACCACCCAAAAACAACACACAACACGGAAGAGACCTCAAACCCAGAGGGTCTCACTGGCAACACCGATAGCCAAACCATATAATGCTCACAACATAACATGATAAATAACAGCTAAACAATAAATCTCACTAGCTAGCACAAACTTCGGAAGATAAAAGAGACAACAGGACTAGCACTGCACCACTAGTCCTCTCAACAATTGAACTGCCTAGCTCATAGACCTCACAGGCTAATCATTATACCAACTGGTCCCTAAAGCTACATGCTTCACCGGGAACCTTCCCACGAAGGGTAACAGGACTGGCATCAGCATGCCAATCCACCTAACACTAACACCTCACATCAAAACATAATCGGATGCTTACCCGAAGACGAGTAAAAATACAACACGTGGAAGGTCACTCCACATACCTCCACAGAACACAAGTCCACCTCAACATCTGAAGGGACTGATACACAATGTACCACAACACAAAGCTACCCACGAAGGGTATATGTACCTACTACCACGAGGTACCACAACGGAACCACAACCAGAATCGTGCCACCACCCAGGGCACACCACAACGGGTAAAACCTCAACCAACCTGTCACACACACAAGCCACCACCAATGGAAATGCATGAGTCGGAAAGAACGACTCCACCACACGGGAACAGACTACTGGTTCATGACGCCAGTATCCAACCGGACAACACAACACAATAACTACCTCTCAGTCTCGCAGTCACGGACGAATGGTCCAACTGTCAATCCACAACCACACAGTAAAGTCAAAGAACAGTGGAGACCAACCAACACCACACCTGCAGACCACACAGCTGCAGGTCCATGCCTGACACCTTTAGGGACTCCGGCCCGAGCTCCCTAAAGTGAGGCACTGGAAACACAGGACTAGCTGGGGACCAGTACGTCCACTGGTGTCCGTACCCCCAACCACGAGCGCGCTACAAGCGACCAAACACAAACTCTCACAAATCGCTGCCCTCTGTCGTCTTTCCCTCAGCCGGATGTACAACTCAAACACAGGAGGGAGGGTGTCCAGGAAGACGACACAGACCTCGACGGTACACACAGTAATGGGACAACCCCGAGTACTAACGTGCCTGGCTCACACAAAACCTGGGTTACCCGACTAGAGAGGCATTCGGAATTAGGCGCCGGACCACCACACTCGGCTAGCACACAAACCACGTCAGTCACTTAACGCCTCGGTGAAACTTATATCACAATACATTAAATATAATTGGCTCGTCACTGGTCACCATGTGACCTCCAAGCTAACCGACACCAACACATACTTAAATCACAATAACATACAACAATCTCGTCTGTCATTGGTCACCTCGTGACCTTCAAGCCATAACACACCATTAACCACGAAATCCACAATATAATCTTGCCTATCATTGGCCACCACATGGCCTCCATAGCAACGCACCACAAGCACATAAACCTCACGTATGAATCACATAACCACTCTACCATGCCTAACATGATTAATTTAACCATAAACCTTTACATGCTCTTCTAATCGTTAATCAACTTAGAACAACTCAAAATATTCTAAAACGAACTGAGCTAGGTCCACGCAAGACCATCCTTGCCCAAGGCTCAGCCATTCCTTACACACAGAAGAACACGACACAGGCCACTGTCACATTAAAAATGCCACATCTCGACTAACCGTGTAAATAGCATGTCAACCACGTAGAACCACGCTCACCTCGTGAGAAACACGCTTGCCACGTAAACAACACGCTTCACGAGCGCTACAGGTGCCAACGCACCACTTATATTTTCCATACACATAAAACACCGACAATCGGATAATCATGCCATTGAAACATATACAAACAAATCCTCTCGGCTATAGTCGCGACATAGGCAACTGTCGCCTTCTGGTCGCGACACCCCGACATGACACGTTCATAACCTGAACGCGATGGGTCGGCATGTCGTGTTCTGAATGTGACAAGGGGCTCCGTCGCCTTCATAGGCAGGAACCCTAATCCCGCATGCTCTCCCCGGATCACCCCACAAACCATGCAAACCACATTTAATATCCATTTTTCATGCTTTACTGAGTACCCTAGCATGATATCTATTGTTCTTAAAACAAATAACAGCCCGCACATGCGTCACACACGATTTCACAATGTAAAACGGGTAGAATCTCCCTACCTTTGTGAAGAATGCGAAGACCGATCACAACCCGGCGTTTTCCCCGCTCCGTGCGACGTCCTCGCAGCGAGACCACGCAGAAGACAATCCCCAAATGCCAAATCGCCCAAGATCCCCACGACAGGTTCTCCCCATGGCCAAACAGAGACTCAGCTCTGTCTGGCCGACCTGGGTTATGAACTGTTTGCGGTTAAGAACACGACGTACCCCTCCGTCGCGACCTGAACGCGACAGACTAGGGCGTCGCCTTCTCAAGGCCGACGTCAGCATGCCGCCCAGTGCGCGACATGGGGCACGCATGCAGACGAAGACCGCATCTCAGTCGGCAAGCAGAACGCGACCACCAGGGCCGTAGCATTAAGAACGCGACGCTAGACTCTGTTGCGTTCACAGACAGAGAACCTGTGAGCGCTTTGGGCCCAACCTGCCGGCCCACAAAGCCTCACAACCTGTGGTAGCACCTGAAACTCAAACTAATGGGCCACACACACTGGCTACCAAACCCGCTAAGTAAGGATCCACAAAGATTCAAAAAATGCGCTACATTACATTACTATCACCTAAAAAGGAATGTCGTCCCCGACATTCAAAACAAACCACAGTAAGCCAGACTATCACCTAAAAAGAAACAAAGCCATATACAAAACAAGTAGGATACATATTCATTGCTTCTACCTTTCAAATCATCTGAATTAACTGAATCTACTCATTTCCGTGCCTGTTTCATTCAGTTACCAATCTGATTCACTTTACCTTTCAACCGTAAGCGATTTTGTAACAACCCACTTCAACCCGGTACGGTTATACCAACCCACATCGGATGAGAGCAAGCCGCTACAGAGGATAAAATCTCAACAAGTAACAAATGGGCTGAGATATACATAAATAGAGAACACTATTGCAACGGAATTTAAATAAATTCTTATTCCATCAACTCTAAACCACATACCATAGTCTATATAGTCCAATAAAGAAATGACATAACATAAAAACCATTAATATGTAGCCAGTTCCAATGACATAACATAAAAACTTGTATACTAGGAAATAAATTACAAGTCTTCAGTTATTCTCCACGCTCCTTGTCAGATCTTGCTTACTCCTCGGCTTCTAAATCTCCTGAAATATTTAGCATTGGTGAGTCTACACAATCACTACGCCAAATTTGATTTTTAGCAGCAATTATAGTAACAGCCAATTTATATTTGCTGTTAATTAATAGCATTTTTTACAAAATAGCTTCTAATAAAACAAGTCCATAGTTACAGTGACTATTACATTTAGTAGCAATAATAATTAGCTGTTAATAAATAGCTTTTTTAGATATTGCTAATCGGGTGACCATTATTCTTTACCGGCATTTTTTTTAGCTATATTTGCATTTGGAATCACGGATGTTTTGGGGGGAAAGGTAATTAATTTTGTTAGAAACCTACTCCCGCGGGTTTTCATAGGAAACACTTTCCTAGCCCCATACGTGACCGCGCGCATCACACCAAACGCCATGACCCATCGGAATTGCCTCGCGTAGCCTTGTCGCCGTGACCTATCGTCGCTACAGATAGCCGCCGCGCTCCTTCCTCGCGGACGACTGCCCCACCTGGCGCTCCGCAAAGCCTTCGCATGCAGCAGACGTCAGCGTCCTTCGTCATCCTCTGCGCGTCGACGTGGCCCCCTTGCGCACACGAGGCATCGGCTCCTTCCTCGCGGACGACTGCCTCGCCTCACGCCGCTTCACAAGCCTTCTCATGCAGCAGCCGTCGGCCTCCTCCGTAATCGCCTGTGCGTCGACGTGGCCCTCTTGCGTGCACGAGGCATCCGCTCCTTCGGCGTTCTTGTTGATTTCCAGTGGAAGATCCATCTCGGCGTAAGGCGGTCGGTCTCTCTACGTGGATGTTGGAGACATACCCATGCGATAGATAGACTTGCATCGCAACCTGTGCACAGGGCGCAACAGTTCTGTTGTTCGTCCCCCTGTTGACGCACCCGTACGTTCGACGCTGTAGCGATCCTCACCACAGCAACCCTCTGCGTGTGTTGTCCTGCAGTTTCTTGATCGTTGATTGAAGTTTGTCATCGCCGCACGTCTTCCAGACCCACTTGCACATCTCGGCATCTGCAGCACTGTCTCGCCTGTCCCCGTCGGTGAATCGTCCACAACATGAGACCTCTTACTAGTGGCGGTTCTAAGTATAGAGATAATATATCAAGATCCAACAACAAACGTGGGGATGTAACTTTTGTCCAGAGTAAACATGTGGGAAGAGGAGGTTACAACCGGTCGACAACATCTACCCGAGTCCAACCAGCGCCATCGGTTCCAACCCCATCAGTATTTTACTCTAATTCAATTTTCTTTTTATTTTATGAATAGATGCACTACAAGAAAGTAGTATATGTAGACGACTGTAAATCGCAGCCGTCTACAAATAGTAACATTTGTAGACGGCTATTTTAGCCGTCTACATAAGCAACATATGCAGACGGCTAATAAAAACCGTCTACATATCTCATAACATATGTAGATGGCTTCAAGAAGCCGTCTACATATGATGTATATGTAGACGATTTCAATAAGCCGTCTACATATGCATCATATGTAGACTGCTCACATACATCATATTAATTTATATAAATTTTTAATTTTTTAATTTTTATTTAAACGATTCTAAATTAAGATGAAATTTTAAACGTAAATTAATTGGATGATGATACATTTTTTATAATTTTAATTTAATTTTTTAAATACAATGTACTTGAATATATAATAATTATATATAAATATATTTAGTATATATAATCAAGTATGTTTTGTTAAAATATTTAAATATATAAATACATTTATACAAATGTAAGTAAATATAAGTAAATTTAATTAACTTTATATAATATAATTAAATATATAATAAAATATAAATATAACCAATTTTTCGTCGAAACCGCCCTCCCCGTCCCAATTTTTCCCCTCCCGCCATCGAAACAGCCCTCCCCGCCCCCAATTTTTCCCCTCCCACCATCAAAACCGCCCTCCTCGCCCACCCCACCCCCAATTTTTCCCCTCCCACCATCAAAACCGCCCTCCCCGCCCACCCCACCCCCAATTCCCATTTTCTTATTTTTGCCTCGCTTTCCCCCTCTCTTCCTCCGTCTGCAACCAGGGAGGGCAACGGCGACCTCGCGACCCCCCCTCTCGTGGTTCCTCCCTCCCCCTCTCTCACTCTCCCGTCTCCCCTGTCCCTGTCTACCTCTCTCCCTTCCCCCATCTCCTGATCATCCTTCTCCTCCCCCTATCCTCGGGAACCCCTGTATCAGATCCGCTGGGGACCTCCGTCGCGGGCGCTGGGCTGCTGCCAGGGCCGGAGAGGGACAAGCTCGTTGGTGAATGACACTGAGGCTGGTGGAGGGCCAGGTGCTCGCGCAGCGGCGGGAGCCCGCGGCTGCAACGATGGGAGCCCGCGGCTGCAACGGCGGGCACTGCTGCTACTGTGCCCGCGGCGGTCCCTTTTCCCGGTCCGAAGCCGCTGGTCGTCCGCTGGTGTGTGGCTCGACCGGCTAGAGCCGCTGCCCCTGCCGCTGGTTCTGGCTTCTCTTCGTCGTCCCCGTCGATAGTTGGCTCGGTGGCCGAGAAAGAGGGATTCAAGGTCGGACGCCGCATTCCGGATCACAGATCTCCAAATGCGTCTTCTGCTGTTCAATTTTATTTTCTGTCTATTTTTCTCGGAGTTCTGATGAAGTTACTAGATTTTTAATCTCAGGTGTCGTCGGTCTCTACTAAGCCGTACGACGGGCAGAAGACGGGGACCAGCGGGCTCCGGAAGAAGGTATGTCTGGACTTGGTGAAGTTCGTGTTGTTGTTTCAACTCCAGTTTTCGTCTCTCACCTCCAACTGAATCGGATTGGTCCACCGTTGCAGGTTAAGGTCTTCCAGCAGGAGAACTACCTGGCGAACTGGATTCAGGTGCTTACTGTGCTGCTATGTTTTCTTTATCAGATGAATGATGAATAGTTTATCCATTTCTTATTATTCATTTATTTATGGTGTGGTATTCTTCCAGGAGTTACAGGACTCTGCATGTGACTTCTGGTGTGGTATTCTTCCAGGAGATGCGAAGGTAATTCCATACATTGTATTGTGTTTGTCTGGAGGTATATAGCTTTTCATGTGTTTGTCTGGGGGCAATGCCAGAACCAGTAATCATTTGAGGTTCACAAACTTCATTTGAGCTCCTATCCACTCCTGTCCAAGTTTGCAATCTTCTGTATATTGGCTGTTCTTTGTCTCTTCTTTGAATGTTGGAATTAGATCATGCCCTGATTTCTTCTGTTTGATTATCTGATTTTGGTTAATCATGTAACACAATAAACTCCTGTGTTCCATGATAAACATCTTACATAATCTTTATCTAAGCAGAAATTCTTATAAGAGTGCAGTTTATCTGAACATTGCTGGTCTTTTGACATTTAATTTTTTTTATGTGAATAAAAGGATATGTAGACGGCTCTTTAGCCGTCTACAAAAAATTATATGTGGACGGCTACTATAGCCGTCTACATATAATTTTTTTATAGACTGCTAAAGAGCCGTCTACATATAAAATTTTCATAGACGGTTAGAAAGCCGTCTACATATAAATTTTTTATAGACGGCTAAATGAGCTGTCTACATAGTTACATAGACGGCTGTAAGCCGTCTACTTATCTTATTTTTGTACACGGTTCAAAAAAACCGTCTACGTATCTTTTGTAGACGACATTTTAGTTGACGGCTCTGTAGACGGCTGCATAGCCGTCTATGAAACCTTTTGTAGACGGTTTTTTAGATTTTGTAGATGACTTTCAGCCGTCTATATATATTACTTTTTTTGTAGTGATGGATATATTGTCATGTTTAATTTTATTTAGATGCAATTAAATTGGATATGAATCCTTATTTATTGTTTTCAAAAATAAAAAATTTAACACAATGGTGGTTGAAATTTCAAATTAATTACCATAAGAAGGGCCGTAGAGCATGTTTGAGTCTATAGTACTATGAAAATATGAATAAGATTTATATGTAATACATGCATCTTTAGAATCAGCTAATTAACCTATATCAGATGGTGAAAGACATATATATATATATATATATGGTTTGGCATTTTTGTGTTGTTGGTCTTGAGGAATAACGTAGATAGAAAGTCATCCTTCAGAAAACGCAAGGATATCTATTCATGCAGCAAGTTTATATCTCCGTTCTTCTAAGATTAGAACATGATGTAAAAATATTTTAGTCTTATTAAATTCAAGATAGATGTTTCGTTATTTTTATGTCTACTAGTACACTTTTATATTATTAACTATTGTATCTAATGAGCATGAGTTTCAAGTTGTTCTCCAACCTAGTGATTTTATATTTGTCTTGGATTATAGGAATTATTATCGGGAGCAAATTTGAGAAATGTAACAAGAAATATACTAGTTGAGAATGAAGATATTCATACTGAGGAGGTATATATATTGATATAAATAATAAATTTGCTTTAATTCTATCATTATATCTTTTTTATTTAAAGTATCGTGTCACGTTTTATATTTTTAAGTTTCAATTTTATATTTTAAAAAATGAGGAAAATAAGAAGTTTACATTCCTTTGATTATGCTCTCACATTGTATAGTCATTTGTAATTAATAAGTGTTTGATATATAGGAAGTAGAGAAGAACCAATCAGATGGTGCTATAGATAAAAGTTGGATTCGTAAACCAAGGTATAATTATTCCCCCATTAAGTTTTGTAACTTTAATTTTAAAATACTTTAAACATTTACCACTTTTTTGCACTTGGTTGAAATAGGGCAAGCGATGAGTACAAGATGGGAATTAACAAGTTCTTAGACTATGCATTTCAGAGGATAGCTATTGGAGAGAAAATATTATGTCCTTGTAACAATTGCAACAATTGTCTTCTCATGTTCCGTGAAGATGCTTTTGATCATCTTATATGTGAAGGTTTTACTCAAAATTACACTTGTTGGTACTTCCATGGTGAAAGAATGAACAACTCTACGCAAATCAATACTCAAAATCAAGGGCATGAAAAATACAATGAAGATCATGATGCCATGTATGGAATATCAGAAGATATATGTGCAAATATATCACAAAATGATGATAGAACTCAACAAGATAAATCAGAATGCATTCACTTAGAGACAGATAAGTTCTTTACTCTGCTAAAAGATGCTGACAAAGAGTTGTATCCTGGTTGTGAGACTTTCACTAAACTTTCATTCCAGATTGCATTATTTCATGTCAAGTGTCTTAATGGGTGGAGTGATAAGTTTTTTGATATGCTGCTTGAAATACTAAGGAAAGCACTTCCAGATGGTAAAACACTGCCAAGTTCTCATTATGAGATGAGAAAAATAATTAGAGATTTGGGATTTGATTACAAGAAGATTCATGCTTGTCCAAATGATTGTCAGTTATATTGGAAAGAGTCTACTAATGATGATTCATGCCGTATATGTAAAGCTTCAAGATGGAAAAATCCTGAGTCTGCACAAGGAAAAGATTTTAGATCTAAGAAAGGAAAATCTCCTGCAAAAGTTCTTCATCATTTCCTTTGATCCCAAGACTTCAAAGATTGTTCATGTCCTCAAAGACAGCTTCTTTTCTTAGATGGCATGATGAACATCGAATTAAAGATGGCTTGCTTCGTCATCCTGCAGATTCACCAGCATGGAAAACTTTTGATTATCATCATCCTTTGTTCTCTGGAGATGCTCGCAATATTAGACTTGGTTTGGCTAGTGATGGCTTTAATCCATTTAGAACTATGAATACTATGCATAGTACATGGACCGTGTTATTGATGATCTATAATTTGCCTCCTTGGATGTGTATGAAACAACCTTCTATCATCATGTCATTACTTATTACTTGGATGTGTAGACTCAACAAGTAACTTAAAACTTTAAATCATATACTTATCACACATACTTTCTAACAATTTAAAATTTACGCATGCTCATTCTAAAAACATGGATAATAAACATGAAATCTATTAAGTAAAATTATATTTACACATGTGAAACAATAAATCTAAACATGGATACAAATAACATGGTATCATTAACATAAGAAAAATCATGCAATCACATGCTTTCTTATTTTACTTTCACATAACACTAACACATGATCATTATTCAAAGTTATAATATGATGCTAGACACAGGTACACCAAGAAATTCTAATTCATGAATATGATAACACACATTTACACATGGTACTAGACAGACTAAAATTAACAATATTAACATTAACATTTGCACTATTTTCTTATGACATGCTCACATGTATTTTTTTCCTTGGCTTTTACACGCACTTACTTTCACACTATCACACATTCACTTACACACGTTTTCACGTTATCACAGGGTTTTCACATAGTTTTTACACTGCATATTCACGTATCAGTTATCACGTCACTTGCACATACCACGTGCGACGTTCACAAGTCATTTTATATGTTATACACATGTTCATTTTCCACGTTGCCAAGACACAACCCAAACCACCACTAGAAGATCATGTAGCACATACACGTTCACATTCACATTCACGTACTTAATCACCAAGTATAGTGATCAAGTCTTAGTTTCTGCAGAAACCAGGGGAAGCCCTCCCCACCATTACCAGTGAAACTTGTCCACATCTAAGATTTCACAAGACTCTTGCCTAGGGTATCACATAGCATGTTTGAGCTTTCCCGTAGGGGCACTACTACAGTACAGCTCCAAGCATCTAGGGTGGCAGTGTCTTATGGGCATATTTGTTTATGTTGTCACATTAATTATTATACACACATATATCACTTGTCCGCTCACTTCCCATGCACATGCACACACATATATCATGGAATATAACTTATCACATTCAGACACTCAAATCAGTCATAACCAGTAATTAACAGAAGCTAAACATGATGCTAATCACATTTTTAAACTTGGTTGAGTCTTAACATTCAGTTTACGGTATAGAACCTTCTGAAATTCATAATTCATTCTATAGTGATTAGAACATACTGAAAATTTAACCCCATGGTACATATGTATCACAGAACACATCACAAATTTCTCATAAATTTTGGAGTAGTAAAACTATTTTTAATATTAAACATAGATTTCAGGAAATTTACATAATATTTCAATTTGAACATGGTAGACAGTGAACCATCCATTCTAACAGATATAAAACATGCAAACAGTGGTTCTAACTTCATTACAATTTTCTGAACAATAACATTCAACATACATAATTATTCCGTATTTAAATTTATCATATCATGGTGTAGAAAGATTCAGAAACTAATAGCACTCTGCACAGTACTTAGACTCCTATCAAATTTTAACCACGATTCACATACAGTACAGGGAACATATCTGAAATTTTCCACAATTTCGGAGCAGAAACACTAAATTTAATAGTTATCACTAATTTCATGAATTTTAATAGGATAATTCATTTTAAGCATGAAGGACAGTGAACTATCTGTTCCAACAGTCCTAAAGCATGCATACAGTGGTATTGAATTCATGATAATTTTTTGAAATCATAACATGCATCAATTCTAATTTTTTTCGAATCAAACTCTATCAAACCATGTATATTTCATCACAACAGAAATTTTATAAATAACAATTATCATTGGAAAATCATCAATATTCCATGGAATGATCCAATGAACATATTAGATAGAATTTCATTTTCTAAACACATACATGTTTTCGCAATTTTCCCCAAAATCACATCATATGCAGTCACACATTGTTTTGGAAAAATCAGAGAACTTGGCATCCAAGGTCTGGACGCCTACAGGGTAAACGGCATGATCGACCACCGTTGACCTAGGATCTTGACGGCAACAAAGTGGCCGTCAATATCCTATCCGCACACAGTCCAAATCGACATACATAAAACACTGAAATTTGGGTTCCAGGAATGGAATAAAATCCAGAAAAATAATAAAATCCTAAAGGATAAGTCCATGGCTTGAACCATTAAGCTACTTGCCTTCAAATAAATCTAATGAGGAATGATTCTGTCGAAGAAGCCCTCCTCGGCCATTGCCAAGAAGGTGCTCTAAATCTGCTGAGATTTGGTCCTCCTGTCGATGTAGGTCGTACTCCGGAGTCGGGGAAGCTTCCTCTATCCAAGATCCAGCTCCCAGTCGAAGAAGATCTCCGGAAATCTCCTCCAATCGTCGGATCCAACTCACCCAAGATCAGGTATCCTCACAGAATTTTAGGGTTTTCACAAAGAGCTAAAAAGACTTAATCTGAACGAAAGATGGGTATTTTATAGGCTAAAGGGGTCGGGCACGCATTAGGGGTAAGTTATCCTACTGTTGGGAAAGTTTCCTAAATAAGAATCTAGCAAAACTGCTACCATTTTCAGATCTGGAAACGGACACAGTTGGAGAAATAGACGTCCATTTTACTGCCGTTGACCCCATGTCAACGTCCATCGATGTTGACGCCAGGAGAGAGTAAACGGCACAGATGTGGCCGCCTATTCACTATTAACGTCAAGAGATATTGACGTTAAAAAGAATTTCGGCCAGAACACAAAAATATTTAAATAACCACACATACACAATGTAAATACATACTATATGCACTACATTATTTGTATACACTATGCACAGAAATAATTAACTATAATATATGCACAAGATTAACATATATTTATATACATGCACATAAGTAAGTAAATACTTATAATATACACAAGATCAAATATATTACATGCACAAATAATTAGCATCAAATGCACAAAATTCGGAGGCCTAACACCCTCTCCCCCTTAAAATGATCTTCGTCCTCGAAGATCGGATCATGTACCTGTGGTGACATCGTCGGTGTCGTCTCCAGTCAACGCATACACTCTGGCCGGTGCTTGAGTTCCTGCTGCTGGTTTCTTTGCTGCTGGTACATCCCATGGAACATACATCTTCAGATTCGGACACTCTAATCCGATGATTCTTGCTACCACACTTTGGACATCTTCCCATCCTTGTCCAACACAAGTCTCCGCCATGACGCTTGCCGCAATGCACACACTCGGACTTCTCGCTGCCTCCAGAAGCTACTGACTGGGGTGCTGATTCTGCTGGTACCATACCTGATTGCTGACCTTCCATAAGCTTTTTCATCTTCCTATTTTGCCGTTGGAATGGTTCTGGTAATCTCTTCAACCGAGCCTTCTTTTCCTCCAAGTACAATGTCATCTTACTCTCCTACCTGCATGTCGCGCTAAGAGCCGTATCCGTAGTCCTATGGTCAAATGCTACAAGTCTGGCTCTCAATGATGGTCTAAGCTCTATCACAAACTTCTTTACCTTACGCCTCTTATCAGCAACTATGTGCGGCGCATACCTCGACAACTCTGCGAATCTAGCCTCATATTTCAAAACTGTCATCGAGCCTTGAGTCAACGTCAAGAATTCCTGCTCCATTTTGTCCTGAATGTGCTCGGGAACATACTTGGCCTCAAATAACCTCATGAACTCTTCCCAAGTCACCTCCAACTCCATTCCCTCAAACTGCGTACGAAGAACAGAAGACCACCACACATCTACTCGTTCCTGAAGCATGTATGTTGCCAGAGTGACCTTGTCATCCCTTGCACACCGGATAGATCTGAATATCTTCTTGATCTCTCTAAGCCAGCTCTCCGCAACCAACAGCTCACTCTCCCCCTTAAATGAGGGTGGAGCTATCCTCTTGAACCTCTCCATGATCGATACACCTCCCACACTACGGTCCTGCTGAGCTGGTGCCGGAACCTGAGCCTGAAGTTGCATGTGAAGAGTTGCCTGCATCTATGCTTGAGTCTGCATCACTTGTACAAGCCTTTGCATGAACGTGCCATAGTCAACCAACGGTGGCGGGGGTGGCACAGGTGGTCCCTGAGGTGCTGGCACTTCCTGCTGCTCACTTGCAGTCTTCCTAAGTTCCTCGTCCTGGACAGGCACACTCGAATGTCAGGTCTTTCCAGCCATAGTCTTCAAAATAAACACCAAGTCAAACTCTATTATCACTACACCTAGCACATTATCATGCCTTCATCTTACCACTATTCTAATCCTATCTTAATTATTCCTTGGATCTAGCTATCCACTGCAGAGACTTATAGATGTGAATTAATTGATGGCTATTCACGTATAATCTCAACCCTGTAGCTCTGATACCATCTCTGTAACGACCCACTTCCACCCGGTACGGTTATACCAACCCACATCGGATGAGAGCAATCCGCTACAGGGGAGAAAACCCCAACAAGTAACAAATGGGCTGAGATATACATAAATAGAGAACACTATTGCAACGGAATTTAAATAAATTCTTATTCCATCAACTCTAATCCACATACCACAGTCTATATAGTCCAATAAAGAAATGACATAACATAAAAACCATTAACATGTAGCCAGTTCCAATTACATAACCAAAATTTAATTTACAACTTGCATACTAGGAAATAAATTACAAGTCTTCAATTATTCTCCACGTTTCTTGTCAGATCTTGCTTACTCCTCGGCTTCTAAATCTCCTGAAATATTTAGCATGGGTGAGTCTACACAATAGACTCAGCAAGTAACTTAAAACTTCAAATCACATACTTATCACACATGCTTTCTAACAATTTAAAATTTACGCATACTCATTCTAAAAACATGGATAATAAACATGAAATCTATTAAGTAAAATTATACTTACACATGTGAAACAATAAATCTAAACATGGATACAAATAACATGGTATCATTAACATAAGCAAAATCATGCAATCACATGCTTTCTTATTTTACTTTCACATAACACTAACACATGATCATTATTCAAATTTATAATATAATGCTAGACACAGGTACACCAAGAAATTCTAATTCATGAATATGATAACACACATTTACACATGGTACTAGACAGGATAAAATTAACAATATTAACATTAACATTTGCACTATGTTCTTATGCCATGCAATCATGTATTTTTTTTCCTTGGCTTTTACATGCACTTACTTTCACACTATCACACATTCACTTACACACGTTTTCACGTTATCACATGGTTTTCACATAGTTTTCACGTTGCATATTCACGTATCACTTATCACGTCACTTGCACATATCACGTGCCACGTTCACAAGTCACTTTACATGTTATACACATGTTCATTTTCACGTTGCCAAGACACAGCCCAAACCACCACTAGAAGATCATGTAGCACATACACGTTCACATTCACGTAGTTAATCACCAAGTATAGTGATCAAGTCTTAGTTCCTGCAGAAACCGGGGAAGCCCTCCCCACCATTACCAGTGGAACTTGTCCACCTCCAAGATTTCACAAGACCCTTTCCTATGGTATCACATAGCATGTTTGAGCTTTCCCGTAGGGGCACTACTACAGTACAACTCCAAGCATCTAGGGTGGCAGTGTCTTATGAGCACATTTTTTTATGTTGTCATATTAATCATTATACACACATATATCACTTGTCCTCTCACTTCCCATGCGCATGCACACACATATATCATGGAATATAACTTATCACATTCAGACTCTCAAACCAGTCATAACCAGTAATTAACAAAAGCTAAACATGATGCTAATCACATTTTAAAACTTGGTTGAGCCTTCACATTCAATTTACGGTATGGAACCTTCCAAAATTCATAATTCATTCTACACTGATCAGAACATACTGAAAATTTATCCCCATGGTACATATGTATCACAAAACACATCACAAACTTCTCATAAATTTGGAGCAGTAAAACTATTTTTAATATTAAACATAGATTTCAAGTAATTTACAAGATATTTCAATTTGAACATGGTAGACAGTGAACCATCCATTCTAACAGATATAAAACATGCAAACAGTGGTTCTAACTTCATTAAAATTTTCTAAATAATAACATTCAACATACATAATTATTCCATATTTAAATCTATCATATCTTGGTGTAGAAAGATTCAGAAACTAATAGCACTCTGCACAGTACTTAGACTCCTATCAAATTTTAACCACGGTTCACATACAGTACAGGGAACATATTTGAAAATTTCCACAATATTCGGAGTAGAAACACTAATTTTAATAGTTATCACTAATTTCATGAATTTTAATAGGATAATTCATTTTAAGCATGAAGGACAGTGAACTATCTGTTCCAACAGTCCTAAAGCATGCATACAGTGGTACTGAATTCATGATAATTTTCTGAAATTATAACATGCATCAATTCTAATTTTTTTCGAATCAAACTCTATCAAACCATGTATATTTCATCACAACAGAAATTTTATAAATAACAATTATCATTGGAAAATCATCAATATTCCATGGCATGATCCACTGAACATATTAGATAGAATTTTATTTTCTAAACACATACATGTTTTCACAATTTTCCCCAAAATCACATCACAGGCAGTCACACATTGTTCTGGAAAAATCAGAGAACTTGGCGTCCAAGGTCTGGACGCCTATAGAGTAAACGACATGATCAATCGCCGTTGACCTAGGATCTTGACGGCAACAAAGTGGCCGTCAATATCGTGTCTGCACACAGTGCAGACCGACATACAGAAAACACTGAAATTTGGGGTTCCAGGAATGGAATAAAATCCGGAAAAATACTAAAATCCTAAAGGATAAGTCTATGGCTTGAACCATTAAGCTACTTGCCTTCAAATAAATCTAATGAGGAATGATTCTGTCGAAGAAGCCCTCCTCGGCCACTGCCAAGAAGGTGCTCTAAATCTGCTGAGATTTGGTCCTCCTGTCGATGTAGGTCGTACTCCGGAGTCGGGGAATCTTCCTCTATCCAAGATCCAGCTCCCAGTCGAAGAAGATCTCTGGAAATCTCCTCCAATTGTCGGATCCAACTCACCCAAGATCAGGTATCCTCACAGAATTTCAGGGTTTTCACAAAGAGCTAAAAAGACTTAATCTGAACGAAAGATGGGTATTTTATAGGCTAAAGGGGTCGGGCACGCATTAGGGGTAAGTTATCCTACCGTTGGGAAAGTTTCCTAAATAAGAATCCAGCAAAACCGCTACCGTTTTCAGATCTGGAAACGTACACAGCTGGAGAAATAGACGTCCATTTTACTGCCGTTGACCCCATGTCAACGTCCATTGATGTTGACGCCAAAAGCGAGTAAACGACACAGATGTGGCCGCCTATTCACTATTAACGTCAAGAGATATTGACGTTAAAAGGAATTTCGGCCAGAACACAAAAATATTTAAATAACCACACATACACAATGTAAATACATACTATATGCACTACATTATTTATATACACTATGCACAGAAATAATTAACTATAATATATGCACAAGATTAACATATATTTATATACATGCACATAAGTAAGTAAATACTTATAATATACACAAGATCAAATATATTACATGCACAAAATAATTAGCATCAAATGCATAAAATTCGGGGGCCTCACAGATTTTATCCTGCTGTTGGCGGTTTATCTCGTTGGACTCAATCTATTTCCACATTTTTCCTTGCTGTGTTTGCAACATTTCTTTTTGGGCCGCTTTTCTTGCTTAAAACCTTTCACTTTACTCTGCTACTTTTGGATATTCTGCCATGCTAATACCTACTTAAATTCTCGAATTCCTCAATGCAGTTCCATTATCTACTTGTTACTACCAACTGCTACTCTGCTTTATCTGTGTTCACATTCTCAACTACCAGCTTCTCAAAGAAAATCACATTTCCCTAACTGAATTTCCTGCCTCTTTATACCATTCTACTCATGCTGCTTTAATTCATATCTGGCCAAAAATCACTGTCTCTTTGCCCAACTATGCACAAACCTCAATCTTTTCTTTAATCATTCAAATCTCAAATAACATGTGAATATCAAACCTTCTATGTTTCCGCTACGCTACTCTAATTATTCTAGATACTTAGCAAAATATCCCATAAATTCTGCTTTCATTATGGTTTCTAGTTACTTTCCACTTTCACAATTACCCTGACTCCAGCTAGATTCAATTCTAACTTTACCTGCTTCTCAAATCACTTTACTTAATCAATTAACAGTAGAAGGAAATATTGAAATCTCTGAACTGTTTTCTTTAATACTTCAATTCTGGTTGTGCCACATGCTTAAATTTTGAATCTTGCCATATCGCTACTGACTTATCCAGCTCTTTTCATTCCTTTCTTGCTTGAATAACATACTCTGGCTGATCTAATCAATCTATTACATAATCTTCAAAATATCTGCTTTCATTGCTGTGACACTGCACTTTCTTATCACATAATAACACTGCTCAACTAACTCTGTTCATTTTCTACCTTCAACTTTACCGAACTCTTTCTCAATCAGGTGCCACCTGTCTCTAAACTGTTCATTGTTTATCTGATCTTACTTTTTCTTTCTGTACTTATCAATTCCAATTTTCATACATTTTTTGCTCTCTATGTTCTATTCTGCCATATTCTAATCTGCTTATTATTCCTTAACTGTTTTGCCTTTTATTCTTACATCAAACTCTGAAATACTCTTATAAAAGAATACATTTACCCAACTAAATCACTTTCTGCACATTGGCAGGCCAACTCTTACTGAGCATTTTCTGAACCCTCTAATTATATCTGTTTCATAATCTACTATACCATTTCTTTCTTTGATCAATAACTCTTAATCTGATCTGTATTGCCGCTTACACTTTTCACGATATCATTTCTGCAAAATATTTCTCTTATCTATTCCGCTATCTGGCTATCTTCACTATACCATTCATACTGCAATTTCTGCTAATGCACAATCATCCTTCATTGAAATACTGCCAAAGCTAAAATCTGAAACCGATCTCTTTAAATATTATAACCTGCTTTGCCTGATTTCTTTATTTCATCTTGCTGCTCAATTCTCAAATGTTGAAACCATTGATGTTACATCATATTTACCGTGATCCTTTTCATTCAAACCTTCACTTTAATTCCTCTCATCATCTGCCTTGCTATTCCTCTTAATCTGATACTTCTCAACTACTTCTAACTAATCCATTTCTTTCTATTCTGTCCCACATAACTCTATCTTATTCCAAACATTCTTAATCTTAACCTCAATCTTTAACACTGTATTCTTTAATAAACCATTCTGGGCAATCCTACAAACTGCCACTTACCAAATAAATATCTTTCTTATGAAATTTCCAGAATAATCTAACTATGCACTGATCTTCTTGTCTACTCTCTCTCTACTTAACTGACTACCCCTGCACATACTTACGTAGATCTCTATATCAAATTCCCCATTATCATCATTATTTACAAGAATCACAACAACACTATTTCCAAACTCTTTATTGAACTCATCTCTAATTACCAAATACACTTATCCTTGTATGACTACCACAAATCCTTGCTCCTCTATTTACCAGTACCTCATCTGAAACTAATCTGCCTCTCTCAATTATTCCAAACTTTCTATAACACTAATCCATTATCATCCATGCTGCTTCTTTAATACTTACTAACACAAATCTTAAACACTATAATACCTCTGCCAAGGTCCTCAATCGCAATTCTTAACACATACTATTCCTCATTAATAACACTACTCCTACTGCTGTTCCATCACACTAGCACCTTATACTGTCTCTATCAACTCTGTAGCTTGCTAACACATACCAGACATATCATTCTCAGAACATTACTCTACCATTCCTGATTATCATAGCCAAAGTCACTAATCTCTCCAATTTTCTATAACTGAGAACCCTTAGACAACTGCACTTTAACTGTAACTGACACACTGGTACAATTAACTGTTCAAGTTATACTGCTAACCATACCATTTCTTAATAACTTCTAACAACTGCCAGGTGTGCAAACAATCATACACATTTTACAAACTAGGTTTCCTCTAACCACATCTTCTCTCAGCTATTACCAGTAACTGCCAAACTTATAAAAACAAACACACAATTCACATGACAAAACTCACGTGAAAAACCACTTTAAACCACATAAAACTACAGACTTACTACTAGTAGTGGACATTAATCCATGTCTTGGGACATTGTAATCTCAATGTCTTTTCATATTCTAACTGGACCATTGCTCTGATACCAACTGTAACGCCCTGGATATTTATACCCAATAAGGCTCCATATCCAGATCCACCTCCCGCGAATGGACCGAATTCTCGCAAGGATAGCTCGTACACGTGTCCAGTAAGAATATAAAAGACAATCACAACAATATAAGACACAAGAAAGTACATGTGCTCATATCTGTATATAACAATTTACAATTGTCCCAATACATTATTACATGTCCAATAAAAAGAGTACAACTACCTGGGGCATACCCCGAGGGAGCACAAGCTCACACAACACGACTAACTCTACTACTGGTGGTACAAGTCTGCCACAACACCTCCACAAGCCACACAAACGGCAAGCCCTTAAAGAACTGTAGGGAGTGAGCCTCAACAAGTCACAGGCTCAGTAGGGACCACTGAAAAACAACACAACACAGAAGAGACCCTAACCCTAGAGGGTCTCACTGGAAACACCGATAGCCAAACCATATCATGCTCACAACATAACATGATAAATAATAGCTAAACAATAAATCTCACTAGCTACCACAAACTTCGGAAGATAAAAGAGACAGCAGGACTAGCACTGCACCACTAGTCCTCTCAACACTGAACTGCCTAGGTCATAGACCTCACAGGCTAATCATTATACCACTAGTCCCTGAAGCTACATGCTTCACTAGAAACCTACCCACGAAGGGTAACAGGATTGGCATCAGCATGCCAATCCACCTCACACCAACACCTCACATCAAAACATAATCGGATGCTTACCCGAAGACGAGTAAAAACACACGTGGAAGGTCACTCCACAGACCTCCACAGAACACAAGTCCACCTCAACACCTGAAGGGATTGGTACACAATGTACCACAACAAAATCCACCCATGAAGGGTACATGTACCTACTACCACGAGGTACTACAACGGAACCACAACAAGAATCGTGCCACCACCCAGGGCACACCACAACGGGTAAAACCTCAACCACCTATCACACACACAAGCCCCACCAATGGAAAAGCACGAGTCGGAAAGAACGACGCTGTAGACACCCGGTTCTGGCTAATTGGCTGAGCTATATTTCTTGTTATCTTAGTGGGCCCCTAATTGGTCACTCACCTTGAGCCCATCATTAGCCTTGTTTTGAGCCCATTAAACCATTGAAATGCCTTGAAATCCCACACATTATCACTTTGAGAGAGTCCTTGAGGCTTATAACTCTTATCTTACATGTGATTGGCTGATAATTCACAATTATTTCAGATTTATTGTCGCGACGCATCGTGGCGACGCGTCTCTATGTCGCGACGGTTTTGGCTGCCGCGACAGCCCATGCATTATCCATGCACGTGGGTAATACTGTCGCGTCGACCCGCCCCGTCGCGTCTTAGTCGCGGTCCTACGATACGCCGCGACAATGGCCGAACCCTCTGGCCATCATAACCGCACCCTATTTATCCTCTTATGAATCCAGCTTAATCCCTAGGGATTATCTCCACCCCTTGGGGAGAGATTCCGGCCCTAGGGACTCTCCTTGGCATTCCTAAGGACTCTATATCCGATTTTGATGATGTTTTATCTCCCATTTTAATTTCTGAGCCATTTCAAAGAGATAATATCACCTTTTCTCACTCCAAGCTCTATATAAACAAGGCTCCTCCTCAAGGATGAGGAGAGCCTCATTACCACCCCGAAGGGCTGCCTAAATTCCCTCTCACCCATACTTAGTCTCGCAGCCACTCATTTTTACCATTTCCCTTCACATTCCACTCCACAAGGTTACTCTTTTACCATCAATGGAGTGCGGAGCGTGAAGAGGGCGACCCCAGCAATCTCCTGGAGCATTTGCACATCTTTGAAGCTATACCCACACCAGGGAGTCGCCCCAATGGGGCTCATCTTCTTCTTCCTTCCTTCCTCCTATTTCTACATGCATTTTTATGTTATTCCTAGATAGAGCACACTTACTGTCCACCCACGTTTTCCCACACCCATAGGGGTTCAAAACCACCCCAGGTGCGTTCCCACCATGATCCCCCACTTTCTTTCATCTTTAGAATAGATACTGTGCTTAACATATTCTAATGGGGTGTTTTCTTTGTGTTTATCTTTGATAGGCAAGCAAGCAAGTGAAATCTACGAGAAGCTCTAGTTCTCTGGCCGGCTGGAGGACGAGAAGAAGGTCCATACCCAGATTTCTCCCGCATTCAGAGAACGCGACGGCGGAGGGTGACGCGACCTTAGACGCGTCAACATAATCCGACGCGATACCAGCTATCGCGGAGGCCATGGCGACCGCGACACTAGGCTCGTTTTTATTCTCTTTCCTTTTCCTAGTTTAAGTCAGCCATTATCTTATTCTTATTCTTAGGCGACTTGCTAGGTGGCGATCACATCCATGTTTTTCATGCTACTAGTTTTAGTACACGTTTGCGTGTCGAGGGGAAGCACAATCCCTGTGATTACACCTTTTGGCGATCACGGTGGGACCTTCACTGCCACCCTCGTGGATTTTAACTGCTTGCTTGCCATACTTTCTTCTTTGTTTGCCTCTTTAGTGTCTTGATAGTCTTTTGTTCTTTGTTTCCTGCATTCTTTTCTGCTCTGTTATTGTCGCGACAGATCGCGGCGACGCGACATTGTCGCGTCGCATCGGGGAGACGCGTTCTCAGGTCAGTGCTTTTTACTCCCATGTTCACTTTATCCAATGCCTATGAGATCACGTAACCTTGTTCCATTGCCTATATCATGTGTTCTCGTGTTTCCGTCTGTTAGAATCCTGTCAAGGTTCGGATTTTCCTTTTATTTTCATTTGTAAGTTTTGGTCCCTATCGCGGCAGTCGGAGGGGACGCGAAAGGTCGCGTCTTGTCAAGACGTCGCGTTATCGGTTTGCTTTGTATGTTACTATTTTACCCATGAATCGGTTTCTCTGTGCTTCCTGACCCATGTTGTACTGATTTAGTGCCTTTTGCTGTTTCTCATTTGGTAGGGTAGTCTGCTTGAGTTGAGTTGGTGACTTGTTGTTTTTCGGGCCTCTGTCAGTATCGCGACAGCCCGCGCTGTCGCGATAGGGTCGCGGCGTATACGGCCGCCGCGACTCTGCCCGAGGACTTGTTTTGTCACCCTGTTTGCTCCTCACCTTCATTCTTGCATACATTTCGGGCCTCTTGGTCCCTTGCATACGCCATTCATCCCATCTGTTCAGGTTCCCCCTTGGTTGAGTGAGTCCTCTCACCTACGAGCACTCGTAGGCTGACTCGGGCCCACCTTCCGAGGACCTCCGTAAGTCCTCGTGACCGTACGCACGTTGCGGTTCACCGGGTCGGTTGTACCCATTGCACCCCATAGTTTGAGCCACCCTCGCATGCAAGTGTACACCACCCTTAGCCCACACCGAAGCACTTGAGTTCATTCCTACTAGGGACCGCTTGACCGAGTGACATCCCTTTATCAATTCATTTAAAAGTCAAGTTCAAACTTAAGGAATTTGCGCTTTAAACATGACAACTTGAGTGCTTTGGTCCACCCCTCCTCATCTCAGTCTTTCTTGCTGTGATAGAGTTTAGGTGTGTCTGTATCACTCTCCCAATTGGTTGGGGAGGTGCATGCGTCGTTGCCTAGGGAGATCGAGTCAGTCCCCTCCGATCCTTGTACTTTATCATAATCCTTTGTTCGATATGGACCAATTCCATGTCCTTGCCGATGATACCTTGCCTATCGGGCTCCTTGAAGATGTGGCCCAATCCACTACGGCCATACTTCCAGCCCCTGTTCAGTCTCCCCTAATCATTGGGGGTCATTCCGTCCTCCTTCCCCTCCAAAGGGAGATGACCCCCATTCGTAGTTCAGTCAGCTACTTCCTCATCTGACTTCAGAACAAGTTCGAGAGTTCATTGTTGTTGCCAAAGGCAAGCAGCCCTTGTCTCCGACTGCTCGTAACTCAGTTCGGCCGATGGACTCCTCTGCCCATGTTGCCTCAGCACCCCATCTTCCTTCCTCAGGGGCAGATCCTACACCCCTCCGTCCTTGGGCCATTCACTTTTCAGAGCCAGACTACCTTCCAACACAGAGGTTCGGCCTCGGTCCCCTCCAATTTCAAACTACTGTACAGCCGAACCTGCTTTTCTGTCCCGCGAGAGGTCTCATACTTTCGAGCAACCTCGCTCCATTGTCTCTACACATCACGTTCAAGTCCCCTCCGACTTCCTTGCGGAGTGGGCCGTTATGAAAAAGGAGCTCCATGACCTCAGAAAGCAGATAGACCCTCAAAGGTAGTCGACATCGCTCTCCCATCGTTCCAATACCTCCAGATGCCACCTCAGTCAGAGCTCCCTGTCTATCGGCGATACTCTGGGATAGGGGACCCCTATATTCATTTGAAGGATTTTGTTTATGAATCTGCACCTCACAAGTACGATCGCCACCTCATGGCCTACTTGTTCAGAAAGTCCTTGGATGGTCCATCTCTAGAATGGTTTTATTCTTTACCCCCTGAAGAAGCGGAAGATTTCAGAATTGTCCAAGAGAGGTTCCTGCAACAATTCCAAGATCGGGTTGGACCCGAATATTCTTTTGTGGATTTGGTAGTCCGAAAAAATGAAGCCTGATGAGGATTCTCTACTTATGCTGATCGATGGCGCGTACTATCTTCTAAAGTCCGCTGCCCCATGCCAGAAGAGGAGAAAGTTAAGTTGCTAATCTCCAATGCCACTCCTACCTACCGAGCCATCCTGGCCATGAATGACATTACCACCATGCACCAGCTGTATAGCCGAGCCCGCTTTTTCAGACCCAACTCAGAGACTCGCCTATACACTCCATATTCGAAACCCCTAAAGCCCGTTATGCCAGAAACCCCAAGGTCCCGTCACCGAGGGAATCCAAACCAACGAACAGGTAGGTGTAGTCAGTAATCCCCAAGGCCCAGTAGGTAGATCCCAGCAACCTCAGCAACCTCAACAGCCATGGAACAACAATAGACAACCTCCTCCTCAAGGTCAGAATCCTCCCCAAGATCAGCGCCAATACTCTCAGGTCCCTCCACCCCAGAATGGTTTGCACCTAGGAAACCCAATGGACCCAAGATAGCCCAATATCCTCCTCTGCCCGAATCTTTGGCCGATGTCTTCGCAGCCCTCATGTCCTTGAATGCCCTCCGACTTCCTCCTGAAAAGCCGAATTGGAATATGGCAGCGGACCAGACGAAGTACTATGTGTATCATCGCCACCCGGGTCACAATGTGTCAGATTGCTTCCAATTCAGAGACATCATATATGATCTTCATGAGCAGAATCAGATCGATTGGGCAGAGATGAAGAGGTTAATCTAGACACTAAGAGACCAGCAGGGTCAGAGGCAACAACAACAGCAGCAGAGGTGACAGCAGCCACAGTAGCAGCAACAGCAGCAACAGTACCAGCCCTTCCAGCAACAGTATCACCAGCAACAGCAACAGCAACAGCCGCAGCAACCGCAGTAGCCGGCGAATGACCTTGGCATAATCCGCAACCCATGCCCCAACATCTGGTAGCTCCAAACCCTCGGCCTGCTGCACCGCCTCCTCCACCCGCACAGTCAATCCAGTTGTCCATCACCCGCCACCAGACGCTCAATGGGCCTTTGATGATGAACACGAAGGGGGCAGCTTTTGGCTATTCTCACATCACGCTCCACTACCACGTCTTTACCCAATGAACCTCCCTCTTTCACACCCACCATTGCCACCATCACCTCACCACCCTACAACTCCCACATCATATCACCCATTACTCCCCCACTAAACAACATCCCGCTATCCCCTGTGCCAGCACCTTTACTAGCCACCCCTCCATTCTGGACACCTCACCTTCTCCCTCCACCACAGCCTTGCCCTGCGGAGCGGACGGATGTTCCAACGGATGTACCCCATGCGTCCGTGGCCATGCCAGGTCAGCCGGTACAACAAGCCAGCACTCAACAGCAGCAAGATGCAGAAGAAGTAGAGCCGGTCCGGGGACCCAATATGATATTTTGAAACATCTGGACCAAACTCCCGCCAAGATCTCTATTTTGGAACTGATCAAGAGATCACAGACTCATCAAGATGCCCTTAGGGCCTTCCTACAGAGGGTCATGGTTAGTTAGTGAGGACATGAACCCCGACAACTTGCCCTCCGTGCTTTCTATTGTGAAAAAAGGGCCCACAATCACCTTCTCTGATGGCGAATTAGCTGCTCCTGAAGCCAGGAAAATGCCCTTATTGTAACACTCACGATAATAAGGTAGCCATTGATGCAGCGTTAGTGGATACAGGAGCTTCCATCAACGTATGTCCACTAAGCACCTAAGAGCCTGCAACATCTCAGAACGCCAGTTGCAACCTACCCCCACAACAATAGCTGCATATGACAATTCCCGGCGGGCTTGTCACGGGGCATCACATTGCAGGCAGAGTTGGGGCCACTTGCTATGTCAGTCGAATTCTATGTGTGGAAATCGATCACAATTATAAGGCCATTCTGGGACGCCGTGGATCGAGTCACTAGGGGCAGTGCCTTCCACAGCTCATCAATGTTTGAAATTTCCCTTTCACGCTCCTGCTCTCAACGGCGATCCCGTCACATCTGCTCCGGCGGCAATTGCCGTCCTTCTTTCGCTCAATTCGCGCCTTCGCCTGGTGGCCAGACATGGCCATTTCGGGCGATTCGGGTGAGGGGCCTCTGTTTCCCTACACCCCGATTCTGTTGCCGGCACCCCGAGCTCGGGTGGCCGTTTCTCCTCCGGTCCCATCGGAGGACCTTCGCGGCCCTGCCACACCCTTTGTTTTCCGTTCCAATAAACCTTTGGACACTTCTCCAGAGCCTCCTATAATATCAATTTAGTTTTAAGTCCAGGGTAAATCCTTGCAAGTCCCTGTCCCCGTCTAGGAAGAAGAAGGGTAGTGGCATACCCCGTAGATATGTTGGACTTAGTGCATAGGTGTGACGCTCTTCTGTTGACCTTAGTGCATAGGTGTGACGCTCTTCTAGCTGTCGAAGAGTCCAGGAGGCAGTGGTTCTGAACATAGGGGATCTGCATTTGGAGAAGGACTAGACGATGAATTTGGAGTAACGAGATTCTAGCCGAAGAGACCATCAGATGAAGGGATTGTGAGATGGAGGATGCTGCCGAGATGTATGCAAGTGGCATGAGGAAATTCAATGAACCTACCTCGGCAGTAGATGAACCCACCAAAGAGGTAAACGTGAGAACGAGAGAGGATCCCAGGTTCCTAACCATAGCCTCTAATCTCCCTCCCGAAGAAGAAGAAGAGCTCATAGAGATGTTAAGGGAGTTCAAGGATTCATTTACCTGGTCTTATGATGATATGCCTGGCATTGACCCAACTTGGTAGAGCATAGGTTGATCTTGAAGCTAGGGAAGTTGCCATTAAACAGAAGCTAAGAAGATTCCTCCCCCACATAGCTTTGAAAATGAAAGAGGAGATTAATAAACTACACAAAGCCAAGCCAAGAACATTGTCGATGATGAAGAAGGACGGAAGAGTCGTGTAGTCCTCTATTTCCCGCTCTCTTTGGATGTTTTGATTGATAATACAGCCGGGTTGAAACTCTATCTTCATGGATGGGTATTCCGGCTACAATCAGATTCGTCTAGCCCCGGAGGATCAAGAGAAGACCTCCTTCACCACCCCATGGGGAACATATTGCTACGTGGTCATGTCGTTTGGACTAAAGAACGCCGGCGCCACTTATCAAAGAGCAATGTTAGCTATCTTCCACGACATGATACATATCGATGTTGAGGTTTACGTGGATAATGTTGTGGTGAAGTCTCGGACCCGAAGTGAACATTCCTCCGTGCTTGCCAAAGTGTTCCGTCGCGCGCAAGAATATCAATTGAAGATGAATCCAAAAAAGTGCGTGTTTGGGGTTTCCTCAGGAAAATTGCTAGGCTTCATAGTTAGTAAACGGGGGATCCAGATAGACCGCACAAGGCCAAGGCAATCAATGAGATGCCTCGTCAAGAACATATCTGAACTTCGAGGTTTGATTGGTCGACTGCAATTCATAAGGAGATTCATATCTCAGCACTCTCAAAGGTGCCGTCCCTTCTACGAACTGTTGAGAGGAGGAGTCAATTTTGAATGGAACGATAAGTGCCAAGAGGCCTTTGATGAGCTCAAGAGTTATCTTATGAATCCGCCCGTGCTTCAGGCACTATCCCTGGGAAACCCATAATCCTATATATGTCACAATTGAGGACTCCCTAGGAGCTGTCTTTGCTCAGCATGACGAATCCGGCAAAGAAAGGGCAGTCTACTACCTATCTAGGCTCTTCAATCCTGTCGAGCTCAAACTCACCACAATGGAGAAAACCTGCGTAGCGCTAGTCTGGGTAGTGCAGAAATTGAAGCACTACTCCTAGCTCATAAGGTGAGTTGATCTCTAGAATGGACCCTATTAGGTATCTCTTGGAAAAGCCAGTCCTCGCCGACAGATTGGCACGCTGGCAAAGTTTCCTCTCCCAGTTTGATATCTCCTTTATTGTTCAGAAAGCCATAAAGGGGTATGCCATTGCTGAGCACCTTGCTCACCTCCCTCTTCCTCATAGTGATACGGTTCAAGAGGAATTCCCCGATGAAAACCTATCACTTGTCTCTCATGATCCCTTCTAGTCACTCCACTTCGATGGAGCTCTCAATTCTAGGGGACGGGGCATAGGTGCTGTCTTTCTCACCCCAGAAGGGGTCACCATCCTTTGGCTTATCAACTCCAGTTCTACGCCACCAACAATATCTCCGAGTATGAGGCTCTCCTAGCGGTCTTAAGCTTGCCTACCTCCTGGGCGCGCGTCACCTCAAGATCGTAGGGGATTCTCAACTCGTCCTTCGGCAAGTTCTTTCTACCTATCGCACTCGTGACCCTAAGCTCAAGCCTTATCAAGATCTGGTCACGCTCCTGGCCAAGCAATTCCGTCAACTTATCTACATCCATACTCCTCGCTCTCAGAACATTCTGGCTGATGCTCTGGCATCGTTAGCTTCATCTCTCTCCTTCCCTCTCAGTCGTAGTGCTGAGACTATCACTGTCCAAGGTTAGAAGCTCCCTCCACTCAGGATCCTTGGTTCTTGAACCTTAGGAGCTCTCTAGTTCTGAAGGCAGAGAAGAAGGAAGCAAAGGAGTTATTGCTGGTTGAATTAGGAGAATTGATAGAAGAAAAAAGGCCGTGGTACCATGAGATTGAGCAATATTGTAGAGACGGTACCCTCCCAGAAGAAGCGAAGCAGAGGATAGCTAGCTATTCGTAGGGCGGCGCTAAAGTACACCCTCATTGGTGAAGTGCTTTACAGACGCGCTCTAAATGGAATGCTCCTTAGATGTGTAACAGATAAAGAGGCTTGGAAGGTGGTGGAAGGATCCCACTCGGTGAATGTGGAGGGCATGTGAATGGTCAGATGTTGGCTAAAAAGATTCTTAGGCAGGGCTACTACTGGCCAACCTTAGAAGAAGACTGTGCCGCCTACGTTCGTAGGTGTGTCAAATGCCAAATCCATGCCGATAAAATCCATGCTCCCTCCTCTCTGCATCCACTATCTTCTCCTTGGCCTTTTTCCATGTGGGCCTTTGATATCATCGGACCCCTTGGTGATCCTAATGCTCAGATAAAACAAAAATCCTTCATCCTCACTGCTACTGAGTATTTCACCAAGTGGGCCGAAGCAGAAGCATTTGCAGAAATCAAAGGTTCGACCGTATGTAGATTCATCATGAAGAACATCATTGCGCGGTTGGAGTACCAGGTAGCCTCGTCACCGACAATGGACCCCAGTTCATATCCCAAGAGCTTCAAGACTATGTAAGAGATTCAATATTTCCTTGCATCATTCGTCTCCGTATTATCCACAGGGCAACGGCCAGGCCGAAGCACAAACAAAACACTTTTGAAAATTCTAAAGAAAACTTGTGAGTCTAATAAATTCGCTGATTGGCCAGAAAAGCTAATTGAAGCTTTGTGGGCCTACCGCACCTCCGTCCGCACGCCCACCGGGAAAACTCCTTCTCACTTACATATGGAATGGAAGCGGTATGTCCACATGAAATCCTCATCCCTTTGCTGAGAATTCAGTTAGACAAGGAACTTATCCCGATGACACCGGGAGGCGTTGCTTACACAACTGGAACTCTTAGACGAACGGCGCCTGGCTGCAGCCGATCATGTGTTTTCATATCAAAATAGACTCTCAAGATCTTTTCAAAAGAAAGTGATTGAGCGCAAATTTCAAGAAGGAGACATGGTTTGATGAGTATTTCATAAAACCTGGAGGTCCAAGGTCCAAATTGTCAGCAAACTGGGAAAGGGCCGTACGTCGTTAAGGAAGTGTACCCGGGGAACGCGTATAGGCTAGTCAATGCCGATGGCGATGAACTCTCTCACCCATGGAATGGATTATATCTTAAAGATTATACCCCTAATATTGATAACAACACCTATTTGCAAAAGTGAAGGTTGTTGGCCATTTATCTCACCCCCCTCTTGGTGCTAGATGATCTCTATGTCCGGCTACACACACACGACACGGAAACCTAAGGTTAATTCCCCTTTGACTATGGTGTTTCTGTTCAGCCCTAGTTAGGGAACCTAAGGTCAATTCTCTTCTTACCGGACGAGGTCCAGGGGCAAAGGGAAAGCTAGCCTATAGACAAGCGAGCGGTGTAGATCATGTGTATGAAGTCTCAAAGAGGACGATCAATTCAAAAAAGAGAAAAAATGAAAGAAACTGACAAAAGTGAAAGAATGATGAGAAAATAGGGGCATGTCAAGAGTGGCAGTATAGTCCCCGCGGGACGCCCTTGAGCCCGGTCGTACGCATGCCCCAATTCAGAAAGAGCAATGACCCTAAAAGTCCCTGGACAACAGACAGATTGCACATGTAACACACAATGCGAATCTTATAAGCCAGTAACCCCGACTCCAAGACTAAGTCTTGTCTCATAGCTAGTCTTCCTATTCTCCTAAAAGACCGAAGGATCCCGCACCTGGTCTGTGTTGGAACATCAAGTTCAAGGGGCAAGGGGCCTTAGTAAGCCAAAGATAAACGCACGCTGCACATATATTATTCGCCAAACAAGAGATGGGGATGAGATCAGTGGCTAATTACCCGAAGCGAGAGTTGTTGTTATAAAAAAAAAAATCATAAATCTCAAAAATCCAAAAAAATTAGAACCTTCAAGAATCTAAAAAAAATTCAGAAATCTTTCAAAAATCAAAAAAAGAATGTGTGTACATATCACTTTTCTTTAGCATGCATTATTTTCATTTTCTTTCGCCTATTTAATAAGGCTCAGCCCCTTGACAATTACGGAGTTAGATTTATCATTTCAGCATAAGGGGCCGAGCCTAAGAACATATCTTTTATCTTGTATCTAAGGTCGTGCAGAACTAACTTGTTATTCTAAGTGTGTGCAGGAACATGCACTTCAAAAGGAGTACAGCGTCGCACTTAGAACTCCCTATCTCTCTCGCTTATTTGAAACTCACCTCACACTCGTGTCAATCACAAACCATTCATTTATCACAAACATTGACATGAAGGTAAAGCTGCACTAATTTGAACAATATGTACAAAAGATGAAGGGGAGGTGGCTCACATATCTCCTCACTGTCCACCACCACTCTCCCCGAATCCCTCCTGTCTGTCAGGTGGTGGCAACGATAACTGCATAATTTTTAGTGTAAATTTCATACACATAATAATTTTAGACATCTTTTATCTGTAAATAATGTGCAGTTGAGTTTAATTTTCATTTCATCCATGAATAAAATTTTGAACATATTAGTTATTTTTCGGGTAGAACACATAGTTAGATCCTCATTTAAATAAAGTCGATATCTTTTGAATAATTCTTCTCTTTTTACAGGTATATTGTACATAATAAATCATTGGTCTTCGATTTTCTTAACCATTTCTTGTACATATTAGTTTGTAAATAAATCAAATTCTAAATAAAATCTTAGTCAAATAACATTTGCCTAATCATCATCATGCCACCCAATACCAATAAATAAATAAAAATATTTTAAATATATAACTATTTTTATCACATAGTGCCACATACACAATCCCATTAAATAAAAATAAATTAATTTAATAACCACCAATACATGCCACTTCTCTCTGGCCACCACCACCATTTCTTTATTCATTTCTTCTTACTTTTAGGTTCGGAGGAAGCTTGAGCCCAGGCGGTGCGATGGAGGCAACTGCTGTGCAGATCTCCTGCGGCTGGTGGTCTGTGAAGATGGGCGCCCTGGGTGTGGGGCTGCTGCTGGCCAGGGCGGCTGGAGCCAGGTTGGCCGGGCTGTGGCTTGTGAGATGGCGGGAAGCTGGGCGGCCAGGTGCATGCAGTTGGGGCGGTGCGGCTGGTGCAGATGGGCATGGCGGATGGCTGAGCTGGGTGCGCTGGAGGTGCCCTGGTGTGTGCGCGGCTGTGTTGGGCCGGATCTGCGGCCAAGCTGCTGTGTGCAGCTGTGGCGCGGGCTGCTGGACCTGGAGGCAGAGCGATGGCACCAGGGGTTGAGGCGGTTGAAGCCCCTGCTGGGCTGGTGTGTGCAGCTGTGGCGCGGGCTGCTGGACCTGGAGGCAGAGCGATGGCGCCAGTGGTTGAGGCAGGATCTGGGTGCGGGCTGGGGGTGCACAGACCCTGTGCGGCTCGGATCATGAGGCTGATGGATCTGGCTGGGGTGATGGCGTGCGATGCTGAGCTGTTGGCCTGTGTGATGCGAAGCAGGCTGGAGATGGACCGGGTGCGGGATGGTACTGATGTGGCTGGCGCGTGCAGAGGCCGGTGCTGAGATTTGAAGGTGTGCAGATGGTGTGAGGCTGCTGGGGATTGTGCAGAGGCGGGAAGAGGAACTCGCCAGGAGGCACCCGGGCATCTATAAAAGGACCCGAGGTCCTCTTCTCCGGGGGTTAGCTAGCCCAGATTTTATTTTATTTTTGCCATTTTATTTCATGTATTCCTCTTCTTTGAGCAGAGCAGTGAGGGATGGGAACACCAGGGGGTTCAATTTCTGAAGAATTTTTAGCTTCTATTCTCTGTAATTCTTCTTTCATCAGAGCAAGGGAGAGTTGTTTCTTGTGAGTTTGAGAGCAATTCCTCTGTACTTTTTTCTTTGAGCAGTAGAGGAGACTTTCGCCAGTTCAGATATTTTTAGGGAATTTTTCTTCTGTATTCAGAGTTCCTTCCAATCAATTTCTCATTTCTTCTGTGCTGCTTTTACTATTGCTTCTGTGTGGAATTTCTATTTGTCTTCTGCAATTTCTTTGCAGCATCTGTTCTTGGTTCGATTGGAGGAGTTCTGTATTTTTTTGGAGTTTTTAGTTCAGTATTTTCGAGACTTTCTTCTTGCTGTGAGCAGAGGTAGGAATTTAAATCTTCTTTTTCTGTGATGGTTGCTGTGATGAGGACAATGGCTGGCATCTTCTTCCGTGTTCATATGGAGATCTATTGGAATTTTAGAATTTTGTTTTATCTTCTTCTTCTCGTTGTTTCTGCTGTGAGGAATTCCCAGGAGCTGCTGGGAGCGATTCCCATGTCTGTGCGTTTAGATTGCTTATTTCTCCTCCGTTACATGGGTTGATCCTGTGGCGTTTGTTGAATTTAATTTGATTCCAGTTCTTCTGTGCTTAGAATGGCTCGATCCAGTGTTCTTGTTTCATCTCTGCTGTGAAGTCATCCGAGAGGTCTTACTGCTTTGGAGAGTTCTAATTTCAGATCGTTGGGCTACTGGGAGGTTTGGTTGTGGGAGATAGTGAGATCGACTCAGTGAGTTGTAGGATACAGTAATCTTAAAATTTAGTTCATGTTAGTCCCCATGCAAATCTTTGATTTAGTTCGTTAATTCTTTTCGGTCTCACTTTGATCCATGTTCTTCAGTAATAGCAATAGAAATCTGATTTAGCAACTTTAAATTTCTGTACTTATTTTCTGTCCGAATTTTGAGCTGTGAGAATAGTGATCCGGTGTTTGTGGAGAGTTATGATTACTCATCCCCTGAGCTGTAGGGGTAAATTGGTTCGTCGGTTTCTAGTTAAACTTTTTGTCTATCGGTTTGATCCCTCAACTGTGAGGGTACATTGATTTCATTTCTCTTTTATTTCAATTCAGCTTGTCCCTTATTAAATTTGATCCATCAAGATTGTGAGTGATTTGGTCGGTGCTGTTTACACATTCATTTTAATGCACTGTCGATAGAGATTTCAAGTCTAAGTAGTTTAATTCAAGCTTTATTCTGCCTCTCCGTGGATATGACCTGTTCTCACTACTCTATTAGTTCATTTTTACAATTTTAATTCGTGAGACAGTTTAGAGGAAGTGCGCATTTTGACTTGTGCGATGAACTCTGGACAACGAAGATGCACAGTCAACTATGTCGCACGTATCATCTTGGCGCCTTTGCCGGGGAGGCATTAGAGTTTGATTTAGATCTATTTTGATTTGATTTCATTTCTATTGGTTTTACATTGACTTGTTTGTGGGCTTTCATTTCAGATTTGCATAAGGAGTGGACCTTGGAGATTGGGCTTGGCATTTGAGGCCATTGGAGGAGGAGAGCTTGCTGAAATTTTTTTAATTGCTTTTAATTTCGAATTTTAGGTAGAAAGAGTGTGAGTGAACTTTGTAGTGAGGCTTTGATGTATTCTCTGTGCATGTACAGAGATTTTTTCACGTTGGCATGTAATAATTGGCTCTTGGTGGTTTGATTGGTTTGACATTAGTCTATAGTACCATTTCATATTTCTTAGTTAAATTTTATTTCATTCAGTTTAAAAACCAAATAAAAATTAAAAAAAATTCTAAAATCTAAAAATTTTCCAAATCGCTCTTTCATGTTAGCCGTTTGTTTGTAAATAAAAATTTCATCTCTTAAGATTAGAAACACATGTTTTAGGACATTCATCATTTTAATTGTCATTTCATTTTTTCTTGCATTGAAGAGAGCGGGGGAAAGGTAAGACTTCCACCACTTGTTTCATGCATTAGACTTAGCATTAGAAAACCCTTGTTTCAAACTTGATATGTTGCATTTCATAATTGTAATTGGGACTGCTTAAGGGCTTAACCCATTAGATAAAAAGATAAGGTGAGGGATTTCATCACCCTTTCCTTTGCCCAAAAATCACGAAATTTTTTTTTTCACATTCTTGCATTTGCCTCAGCTTTCAATAAAAACCAGTAGACTTGGCCCTAGGGTTCATAATTAGATTTGTTCTTTCTTAATTCTAAGACTTCTCTTTAAGTCTGGTGTCTAGGATTAGAGGTTAAAAAGCTTACGCTTAAGTGAGCTAGAGGTTACTTAATTGGGTCCTTGCGAAAGCAAGGGGGGCCTCCCTCTACTCCACCTCTTACCTGGCCGGTACAAGAAGAGTTAGAATTGGATTTAAGCAAGCATAAATCTGATTTTGAGAAAATAACATAAGTCCAAGGAACACTTAGTGTTTAGGTTAATTTGTTTTAAAAGTGTTTGATTGTTTGTGTTTGTCATAAAATTTCAAAAATTAATAAAAATCTAAAAAATTCAAAAATCATAAATAGAAGGCTTTTTATCTGTGCATGCTTGGTAGACGCTCAGATTTGGCTCAACCTATAGATGAGATAGAAAGATTCTTTCATAGGATGACCAATCAAAACCAGAACCAAGTTGTTAGAAATGTAGAAGAAGCTGCACCCAGACAAATGAAGGAATATTTTATTCCTTCTAACTATCAACCTGCTACTGTATCAGGCCGGAAATTCCGGCAAATCATTTTGAGATCAAACCTGGAACCATTCAGATGTTGCCATCTTTTATGGCAATACCAATGAAGACCCTTATAGGCATATAGATGAGTTCCTAGAGATCTGTTCCACTGTGAGGATCCAAAACTTCACTGAAAATGCCTTGAGATTGACCCTATTCCATTCTCTTTAAAAGACAAGGCCAAAATTGGTTGGGAACCATAGGAAGAACCATCACAACATGGCCAGAAATGCAACAAGAATTTTTAAAGAAATTTTACCCGATTGGCCGAACAAGCACAATGAGGAGAGCAATAACCGGATTCTCCCAACACCAGGGAGAATTAATGCATGAATCATGGGAGAGATTGAAGGAGTTGATTAGAAAATGCCCCCATCATGGTTTGTCGAGGTGGCAAATAGTGCAAGCTTTTTATGAAGGTTTAACTGAATCGAATAGGCAAATGGTTGATGCTTCATGTGGAGGAGCATTCATGACTAAGAGTGAGGATGAGCATATAATCTGTTTGAGACATTAAGTGAGAATTCTATCAATCATGCCTCACTCTACTCTTATGAGAGAGCATTAGGACCATAAAGAAGGCAGAGAAGTATGAAGTAAGAGGGAGAGGAGAATCAGATTCCAGGGTAGAAGATCTGATAGCTAAACTTGATCAGAGGTTGGAGCAGAAGTGGGAACAAAAATTCGATCAATTGTTGTCTTTGACTGGGCAAGCCACACCCAAATTTTCTCAAACACCTGAAACTTGTGCTATGTGTGCTAGCCCAGCTCACTCCACAAATGCTTGTCCCACTACTGCCCAATTACCCCCTTTCATTCAAGAACAAGTGCAAGCTGCACAAGGTTTTCAAAAACCCTCCTATGATCCATATTCCAACACATACAATCCGGGTTGGAGAAACCATCTAAATTTTTCATGGAAAAATCAATCTGAGCAAGTTTCCCAACCTGCTTCAAGCAATCCATGTACGGTCAATCTATCCCAATCAAAATTCGGGATTTGGCCAATCTTCTAACTCAAAACCTCCACAATTCCAAGGAAATCAAAATTCCAATCAATTTGTTCATACAAATTTCCAACAACCTTCATTGAATCAACCACCACCTCCTCAACCCAATTGGGATGATAAAATGAACCAACTCCAAAACATGATGGCGACTCTATGCCAAACTGTGCAAGAACAACAAACTCAATATCAAACTCAAACTCAAAATTTTCAACAAAATTTGGCAAGGATAGAGTCTCAATTTGCTGATGTATGTCAAAGGAGGGAGACTGGTCAGTTACCAAGTCAAACCGTAGCAAACCCAAGAAACAACCCTCCTTGATTCTATCAGAACCAGCAATACCATCAAGCTCAGGGGTATAGACCACCACCTGCTAGACCAAATATACCTCCACCACAAAACCAACAACAAGCTTTTGTCCAGAATATTCCAGCACCACAATTTCAAAATCAACCTATACAAGAGGACCATCCTCCTACCCAAGCTGGGGGCTCCCAAGTAGAAAATGTGAAAGCTGTGTTAACCTTAAGAAGTGGGAAAATCAGAACAAATCCTCACCCTCACATGTCAACATTGAATGAGGATAAAGAAAATGAAATTGAGATTGAGGAAGAGAGTGAAGAAAATATTGAAAAAGAAAAATCCAAGGAAAAGAGAAAATGATTGAAGAACCTTTAGACAAAATCAAAGCCAATGAGGATCCAAGCTGCTACATTCCAAGAGTTCTTTTCCTGAAGCATTAAAGCCAAAATCCAAAAACAAACAAACTGGTAATGAAGAACTCTTGGAATTGTTTAAGCAAGTTCATGTCAACATTCCTCTCCTTGATGCCATTAAGCATGTGCCTGCTTATGCCAAATTCTTAAAAGAAATGTGCACTCCAAAACGTGAAATGAGAAATAAAACTGAAACAATCATTCTTCCAGAAACTGTGAGTGCCATTATCTTGAACAAACTCCCTAAAAAGCTCAAGGATCCAGGCACTCCACTAATTCTTGCACCATCGGTGGAGTCACTTTTGAGAGCAGTCTTGTGGATCTGGGAGCCAGTGTCAATCTCCTACCTTATGCCATTTTGAGAAATTCAAGTTAGGAGAATTGAAAACCACTTCTGTTGTCCTTCAACTAGCCGATCGTTCTGTCACCACTCCTAAAGGCTTAGTTGATGACGTTATCATAAAAATCAATGAGTGTTACTTCCTGCCGATTTCATCATTTTGGACATGAACACTCCTCAAGATTTAACTCAGTCCACAGTCATCTTGGGTAGACCCTTTTTGGCCACAGCTAGAGCCAACATTAATTGTGCTACCGGGATGATGTATATATCATTTGGGGATGAACGGGTTAGTATCAACATTTTTAAGGCATCTGGGCATCAGGATGAAGGAGAGAGTTGTCTAGTGGTAGACTCCTTGGAGGAAGCTTGTGAGAAAGAAGCAGTAGACCAACCCTGTGCTCTAGGGTTTAAGGAAGAGAATAATCCAAAGCCAAAGCCAAAAATCTATAAAGCCAAAGACAAAGCATTCCATGACAACACATTCATAGAAAAAATTTTCAAGTGCATGATAAGGTCTGGCTATTTAATTCTAGGCTTCGTGGAAATTTGAAGTCCCGATGGGATGGTCCTTACACTGTTGTCAAAGCTTGTGATAATGGTGCTGTCATTATTCTTGACCAAAAAACTGGATATTCATTCACTGTCAATGGGCAAAGGTTAAAGCATTTCTTTGAAAGCCCAACTTCTGTAAAAATTGATTCTACCAAGCTAGCTGAGCCAAATGAAGCCTAATTGCGTCTGGCTGAAGACGATAAACTTAGCGCTTCTTGGGAGGCAACCCAAGTGTACAGACTTTTATCAGGTAATTCTCTATCTTACTTTCTTTTCTTGTAAATAAATAGGGGGGAGAGGTAGAATAAAGCATGCATTCATAGTTCTCATCCTAACCATTGCTTCATTTCTTTTTTTCGAGCTTGTACATATGCAAATAAAAATTTCACAATGTTTCATCTTTGAATAAAAATGCGTGGCTTTGCGCATTCCGGACTTTGTGTTTGATCTTTAACCATTAAAATTTTGTAGTTGTCACATTCCCTTGCAAAAATCCATGTTAGGTAGCCTCTAATAAAGGATTACATGTATTACCTGTCTACCTTATGTGAGGATTTATGGCAGGAAGTTTCATACACACACTACACAGCCACTTAGACTAGCTGAACCCGAATGTAGCAAATTTGTTAAGGCTAGTAGGAGAGAGGTGATTGGTTTTCTCCCCTCCCCTTAAGTGAATTGCGAAGGAAGTGAAGGCATGTGATCAAGGAACCTGACTGTTCATCCTTCCGTAAAGAGGAAAAGAAAAGAAAAATCAAAATCAAAAAGCATAAGCAAAAGAAAAATATATCCATGAAAAATGCCCCGGATCTGAGTAAAGTTGGACTCGCTACTCTTGAAAAGTGATGGGTTGTGCAGCATTATGGATGAAAGGAAAAAAATCTGAGTGTACAAAAGTGCAAATAAAGGGACAAAAGTCCTCAGTTCAGAGAAATAATCCTCAAGGAAGTTGAACAGAATGGAACTGCGAGAAACAACCCGATCTAACTAAGCAAGGATCTTATTCCACAATTCTTTCTTCTCTCTCGAACTAATCTAATCTCAATTACTAGCTGAGGCAGAGGAGCTTCAGAAGGGCTGATGTGAACTCTTAAGTGAGCTACCATTTGTGCACTAATTTCTTGCCATAAGCCTTTACAATTAGGAAAGACATGTCTTTACATGAATCTTTTACATGATGGCTGGTTAGCATGAGATATCACATCTTCTAGTCCTATATTTTTAGTAATTTTTATTGCTAAGGGACTAGCAATATTCAAGTAGGGGGGAGTGATAACTGCATAATTTTAGTGTAAATTTCATACACATAATAATTTTAGACATCTTTTATCTGTAAATAATGTGCAGTTTGAGTTAATTTTCATTTCATCCATGATTAAAATTTTGAACATATTAGTTAATTTTTCGGGTAGAACACATAGTTAGATCCTCATTTAAATAAAGTCGATATCTTTGAATAATTCTTCTCTCTTTTTACAGGTATATTGTACATAAATAAATCATTGGTCTTCGATTTTCTTAACTATTTCTTGTACATATTAGTTTGTAAATAAATCAAATTCTAAAAAATCTTAGTCAAATAACATTTGCCTAATCATCATCATGCCACCCAATACCAATAAATAAATAAAAATATTTTAAATATATAACTATTTTTATCACATAGTGCCACATACACAATCCCATTAAATAAAAAAAATAAATTTAATAACCCACCAATACATGCCACTTCTCTCTGGCCACCACCACCATTTCTTTATTCATTTCTTTCTTACTTTTAGGTTCGGAGGAAGCTTGAGCCCAGGCGGTGCGATGGAGGCAGCTGCTGTGTAGATCTCCTGCGGCTGGTGGTCTGTGAAGATGGGCGCCCTGGTGTGTGGGGCTGCTGCTGGCCAGGGCGGCTGGAGCCAGGCTGGCCGGGCTGTGGCTTGTGAGATGGCGGGAAGCTGGGCGGCCAGGTGCATGCAGTTGGGGCGGTGCGGCTGGTGCAGATGGGCATGGCGGATGGCTGAGCTGGGTGCGCTGGAGGTGCCCTGGTGTGTGCGCCGCTGTGTTGGGCCGGATCTGCGGCCAAGCTGCTGTGTGCAGCTGTGGCGCGGGCTGCTGGACCTGGAGGCAGAGCGATGGCACCAGGGGTTGAGGCGGTTGAAGCCCCTGCTGGGCTGGTGTGTGCAGCTGTGGCGCGGGCTGCTGGACCTGGAGGCAGAGCGATGGCGCCAGTGGCTGAGGCAGGATCTGGGTGCGGGCTGGGGGTGCACAGACCCTGTGCGGCCCGGATCATGAGGCTGATGGATCTGGCTGGGGTGATGGCGTGCGATGCTGAGCTGTTGGCCTGTGTGATGCGAAGCAGGCTGGAGATGGACCGGGTGCGGGATGGTGCTGATGTGGCTGGCGCGTGCAGAGGCCGGTGCTGAGATTTGAAGGTGTGCAGATGGTGTGAGGCTGCTGGGGATTGTGCAGAGGCGGGAAGAGGAACTCGCCAGGAGGCGCCCGGGCATCTATCAAAGGACCCGAGGTCCTCTTCTCCGGGGGTTAGCTAGCCCAGATTTTATTTTTATTTTTGCCATTTTATTTCATGTATTCCTCTTCTTTGAGCAGAGCAGTGAGGGATGGGAACACTAGGGGGTTCAATTTCTGAAGAATTTTTAGCTTCTATTCTCTGTAATTCTTCTTTCATCAGAGCAAGGGAGAGTTGTTTCTTGTGAGTTTGAGAGCAATTCCTCTGTACTTTTTTCTTTGAGCAGTAGAGGAGACTTTCGCCAGTTCAGATATTTTTAGGGAATTTTTCTTCTGTATTCAGAGTTCCTTCCAATCAATTTCTCATTTCTTCTGTGCTGCTTTTACTATTGCTTCTGTGTGGAATTTCTATTTGTCTTCTGCAATTTCTTTGCAGCATCTGTTCTTGGTTCGATTAGAGGAGTTCTGTATTTTTTTGGAGTTTTTAGTTTAGTATTTTCGAGACTTTCTTCTGCTGTGAGCAGAGGTAGGAATTTAAATCTTCTTTTCTGTGATGGTTGCTGTGATGAGGACAATGTCTGGCATCTCTTCCGTGTTCATATGGAGATCTATTGGAATTTTAGAATTTTGTTTTATCTTCTTCTTCTCGTTGTTTTTGCTGTGAGGAATTCCCAGGAGCTGCTGGGAGCGATTCCCATGTCCGTGCGTTTAGATTGCTTATTTCTCCTTCGTTACATGGGTTGATCCTGTGGCGTTTGTTGAATTTAATTTGATTCCAGTTCTTCTGTGCTTAGAATGGCTCGATCCAGTGTTCTTGTTTCATCTCTGCTGTGAAGTCATCCGAGAGGTCTTACTGCTTTGGAGAGTTCTAATTTCAGATCGTTGGGCTACTGGGAGGTTTGGTTGTGGGAGATAGTGAGATCGACTCAGTGAGTTGTAGGATACAGTAATCTTAAAATTTAGTTCATGTTAGTCCCCATGCAAATCTTTGATTTAGTTCGTTAATTTCTTTTCGGTCTCACTTTGATCCATGTTCTTCAGTAATAGCAATAGAAATCTGATTTAGCAACTTTAAATTTCTGTTACTTATTTCTGTCCGAATTTTGAGCTGTGAGAATAGTGATCCGGTGTTTGTGGAGAGTTATGATTACTCATCCCTGAGTTGTAGGGGTAAATTGGTTCGTTGGTTTCTAGTTAAACTTTTTGTCTATCGGTTTGATCCCTCAACTGTGAGGGTACATTGATTTCATTTCTCTTTTATTTCAATTCAGCTTGTCCCTTTATTAAATTTTATCCATCAAGATTGTGAGTGATTTGGTCGGTGCTGTTTACACATTCATTTTAATGCACTGTCGATAGAGATTTCAAGTCTAAGTAGTTTAATTTAAGCTTTATTCTGCCTCTCCGTGGATATGACCTGTTCTCACTACTCTATTAGTTCATTTTTACAATTTTAATTCGTGAGACAGTTTAGAGGAAGTGCGCATTTTGACTTGTGCGATGAACTCTGGACAACGAAGATGCACAGTCAACTATGTCGCGCGTATCAGCAACATCTCACCACCACCTCCCTCGCCCTGGTAAGTGCCCGCCTCGTCCTGACGGCGCCTCCCCTCCTCCTCATTCCTCCGACGACTGGAGGAACTTGCTAAGTACTGCCCCACCGTACCCCCCGTCGCCCTGCTACCGCTAGCTACACTCCTGCTCCTGCTCCGTGAACGGCCTATGTTCGTCACGATCTGCTGGAGACTCCTCGCCACCGCCTCCTGTGCGACGCGCAGTCGCTCCACCTCCTCTCGGTCAGTTGACAGCCCCTGCACCCGCAATGTCGCCAGCTCCCTCGTCATCTCCGCCACCCGCGCCTCAGCAGCCTCTGCTCGGATGCGCAGCTGGTCACGCTCGCCTGTCGCCTCTGCAGACCGTGCCTCAGCTGCCTCCGCCCGGATGCGCAGCTGGTCTCTCTCGCTCCGAGTGGACTGAATCTCCCCCTGAAGCTGATCTCTCTGACCCTGGTACCGGTCCCTCTGAGCTGCAGATCCATGGCGTGCTCCTTAGTAAGCTGCAAATCTCTCTCCTGCACAACAAGCAATCAATCAGTATCAATTAAAATGATCAACTCGAAATCTTCAAATATACTTACCCGCTCCTCCAGGTGTCGCTGAGCCTCTTCGGCCCTCAGCACCGCCCCCGCCAGCCGAGCCTCCAGAAGTGATGGAGAGCCCCCTGCGCTCCGAGAAGAGGAAGCACCGCCTGCTCCGGTGCTCCTCACTTTCTCCAGCTCACTCCGCTGCGCACAAAAGCATGTCAGTTTCCAAAATCTGTTTAAGTTAGATTAAAGTACTGAAGTTGGGCGAGGTACTTACCAGCTCCTCTGCCTGCCTCTGTGCTACCTCCCGATCCTGCATCGCCGAATACAATAGTGCTCAAAGCGACGCGATCTCACCAGCTACGTCCACCTACAATGCATTCTTAACTCATCAGCTCAATTCCATAATTCCTAAATTCATTGAGTCATGGTTTAGGAGTTTTACCTGGTGTCGGGCGCTCTTGTATACCTTTCCTCCATACTTCAAGGCGTACGCCTGGAGGTAGGCATCGTCGGTGGTCGCGTCTGACATGATGGCCTTTCCCTTGCGTTCCCAGTTGCTGATCTGTTCCTTCGCTCGCTCGCACCAATCTGTCGTGTCGTGAAGTCCTCGGAAGCTCCGACCCGGTCGGCGGTAGCAATCTCGGACGGGGAACTCCACGGCACTCTGTCTGAGTCCGAGGGAGCGCTAGCAAAGGTGCAAGTGAAGAGGTAGCACAAGGTTTAGTGCATGCAACCACACCGACCTACCGAAGTAGGGGCGGGCTTGCACTAACCAGGGCTGTCCCTCGTCACTCTCCCCCAGGTATGGCTGCCAAACCACCTGCAAAAAAAAAAGGGGCAAATCTGATCAGTCATCAGGCAATTGAATCAAGCAAGTAATTTATGCAAAGAAAAGGTTGAGGGCACTTACATCTAGGTAGGGGTAGCTGTCGATGGCCTCCTGCAAACGCTCCAACTGATCAGCGAGATGGCGGGTGTCTCGGCGAGAGTCCCAGCGGCGTGCAATGGGCACGAGGCCCGGCCGTGCGAAATCCCCTCTCCCCAGGGCTGGGAGGTGTAGATAGGCCCAGACCTACAAGATGAAAAAAAACAAGTCAGATGGCAGTTTAAGGAAATGCAATTTAATTCCAGAAGGGATAGAGAAGCAAGTGTACCTGAAGAAAAGGGTAGAATCTGCTGGTAGAAGTCTGTCGCTCCGAAGCACCCAGGCCGTCGTACTGGTGTGCTAGAAAGGCTGCCCCCCAAACATACCCCCCTACCTAACCTAAGTCCTCCAGCAAGGGCAGGAAGCGGCAGTGGACTGCGTCACCTCTCGTGGCAAACAAAAGTCTACCAAGGAAGAGAACAAGAAAGCGGCGCAAGTCCAAGTCCGCCTGCGGCCCGGCTCACTCGCTAGCTCTCTCCGGCTGACCCTGGCTAGCCTCTCTAAGTACTCATCCTCACTCTCTCCGGCGTTCTTCCCTGCATCATACAATCCTAGACTCTCCTGTAATGCTACCCTCGGCACTAGAGAGGACCTACGCTCTACCGGGAGGTCTAGGAGTCGCTCAGCTAACTCATGGTAATAGGGATAAGTATAACCACTCACCGGTCGCCCGTAAATTCTGAGCCCTGTGATCCGGCTCACATCCTCTAGATTGGGGATCATATGCCCCCATGGGAATGCGAAGGCGGTCGCCTCCACGTCCCACCTGCTCTGCAGAGCCTGAGTGAGGGCCGGATCCACCCTCATCCTCTCCATCCTAAGGATCTCTCCAAATCCCATCTCCTCTACCCTCTCTCTCTGAAAAGGGGGGAAGGCCAGGAAGACAGCCAGTACTAGCGTCCAAGACACTCGGGCCCTCATCTCACCCTGCAGATACGTTCAAGTTCAGTTAAAATCTTTTTTGTGTTCGGTTGGGATCGCGGCAGCCATGGCAACCGCGACCATGTCGCGTCAAAGCGGGCCACCGCGGCCTTATCGCGTCACCCATCAAGGCCGCGATAAAGTCGCGTCGACCTGGGACGCCGCGACATGGTCGCGACACCCCGCCCTGCCGCGACATGGTTCTCAGAACCAAACCGGCCGGAGCCTCCTTTGTTTGGTCCTCTTTTCCTTGGGCTTTTTGCCCTACTTACGCCCTCTAGGGGCTCCGTCTACCTCTATTCTACTATCATTCAAGGTTTTGGGGTCGAGATACTTACCGATTTCATCGCCTTGGCCCGTTTCTTCCGCTCCTCCTCCACGTTCACAACCGGAGCCGTCTCCTCCTCCTCCTCCTCCATCTCGACCTTGGGCATCTCCTCCTCGACCGGAGGCTCCTCCGCCCGTCGTCGAGAGCTCCGACGCCCCACTTGACGCTTCCTCCGCAATGAACCCTCGCTGGTTTCCTTTCCTCCTTCCATCGCAATGGGGGTTAGTTTGGATGAGTTTGTGGGCTAATAAGGAGGCTGGAATAATGCAAGATCGTGGGATGGGGGAAGGTTCGGAGATAAGGAGATTTGAATGTTTGAAAGCCGGAAGGGAAGAAAGAAAGAGTCGTTTGGGTTTTGAAGGAGGCGGTTATTGACGCGATGCAACGGGCGGTCGCGTTCATGTCGCGGCGCTTAGGGCCGTCGTGACATAGTCACGTCGCCCTGCTGGGGCGCGACATAAAGGCGACACCCACTACCGTCGCGACTTCAACAGAGTCCAATGCGTTTACAGAAAATTTCAGTTCTATTCATTCAAACCCAAGTCATTACATGCTCTAATTCTTTCTATGCAATCAAGTAAGATGTTACAAGTCCTTTCCTAGCTACCATCTTGCCTATAATTCAAATCAAATCAAATCAATTGGTTCTCGCCACTGGCTGAATTTCCTTCAAAGCTTCGATATATTCTCTGATCACGTCATCGTCCTCCTCCACCTCAGCTTGAACTACACTCATCGCGCATCCCTCCCAGTGGACGACGGCGCTACGCATATCGCGCTCGTCCTGTGCATCACCTCTTTTCCTCTCTTGGATGGGCAGGAAGTGTGAGAGGATCGGGACCACTGTCCGAGCCGCACCGCATTGAAGATAGCAACGGTCCGGATTGTATGAAACTAATGCTTCGTTGCCCAGCAGCCTCAATGCGAGCCCGGTGCGTTGGGGGAGGTGGATTATCCGGTCATGCATGAATCGGGGGCGCATGTCAAACTCGGCTACGGTCAAATTGCGGAGGTACTCGCGCCATGCTCGTATTCCTTTCACTTGAGCTGTTTTGCACCAAGCTCGAGCGCTCATGTGAAGTCGCCCTCCCACGTACGCCAATGGATGGTTCAACATCGTTTTGCATTCCATAGTCAGGTCCCCCGCCGATCGGAATTGGATGTGCATTCCCATCCATAACTCGAGGGTGATAACCGATCCATAGAAAGGACCCCCGAGCGCTGCAGAAGTTAGGCCGGCATACAGGAAACCCAAGACAGCTTGCCCAATTTTCATACCTTCAGAAATAGAGTCAATAATGCTAAGGTTTTCGAAAGAGATGGCGCCGTCAGATTCCGGGAAGAGTATGATGCCGCAAATGCATATGGCGGCTGCCTTGGCAATGGCAGCATAGTTTTGGTCTTCCGCTTGCACTGGGAGGTAATCCACTGTGCGATTGGGAGAAGGTGGATGTGCATACCGCTCGTCATGGAGTAGAGGTCGGTTTTCCTTGTGGTAATGTACGCCAAGATGCTCCAAGAGTTGATTTGCTCCACTGTGTAGGAAATTGTCGGTTCTTCACCCCTTTGATAGCATGGGAGGCCGAGCATGACCTCCAATTCCTCTAGAAGAATCGTCGCTTCAAACCCAGGGAAGAAGAACGTGTTTGTTTGCGGATGCCACAACTCCATCATTGCCGTGACACTTTCTCACACGTGCACCATCTTGTTGTAATTCTTGGTCAGCACAAAGACGGTAGACAGCCCCCACTCCTTCAAGTGGCCAATAGACGTAGGCGGCAATAGCTCGAGCATAGGCACTAGCCATGGCACTTTTGAGAACCGCCTTTGGCCGGGGAGGATCTGAAATAGAAGAAGAAACATGAGGAACGGAGGGGAGAAGAGGAGAAAGAAAGAGCAAAACAGGGGAAAACAGAGTATAGTGCAGAAAGTTCAGAACTTGAGAAGAAAAACACTTACTTGGAGCTCCGGGCGCGTGTAGATGTGCCCCGGGATGGCGGAGAGTTGCTTCAGATCGGCATATGAGTCCCTAGCAGCTTTTGGGCCGGAGTAGGGAGGAATATCCTCCTGGAATGCAGAAAGCTTCCTCTTCATGTCTGCAAAAGAGAGGGGAAAAGCTTGAATCTGGAAGAAAAGAGGAGAGAGGAGATTAGCTGCGGGATTAGCACTCCCAAACTCTCTATTTATAGAATCTTAAGAGTTAGAAACCCACTCTAATCCCGAAACTTGGTGTTAGGATAAGATTAGAAGAGGTTTAGGAGTCCTAGTGTTAGTCTAAGAGTCCTAGGATAAGGAAAACTTCGTTTTCCTGGTCTTTCTGAGCTCTGTCCGAGTCGCGACACGGCGATCTGACGTGACCTTGTCGCGGCAGGGCGGTGCGACGCGACATGATCGCGGTCGTCTAGGAAGTCGCCTCTCTACCCGAGGGGTTATTTTTATGTTTATGCTGTATTGTTTGATTGTCTTCAATTTGTTGCGTGCTTGTTACCTCATTTTGATTGTTTTGTTTTTGTCAATGTCAAATACCAAAATCCAAAAAAAATCAGAAACCAGAAAATCAAAAAGAGATATCGTTACAGGTAAGTCAGGTATTGTATTTCTTTCCCTACTCCTCGCATTACTATATGATATTCTACCTATTATATCGCTTCAAGGACCGACTGGTTCTCAATGTGCTCTAGAATTTGAGTTCCCCTTTACCAAAAACAGTGATAATCTAGGTGCACATTGTTAGTCGTCGGATAGGCCGTTGAGCTAGTTAAGTTCAGGGACGATGGATTCAGGCCTGCACTGCAGTTGCAGGTAGTCTCTTGACCCGGTCTTATCCAGCTTAATAATATTATCCTTGAGTATTTTCTATTTTCTCCTTTCTTTTACATTTGCTTTGATGATTTTTTTTATTTTAGTCCAGCATGCATCATGTAGGACTTTGAGCCTCCTGACTCATTGTAGACTTTTGATGAGCCCTTGTTGAGTGCCCAACCATACCAAATTTCCAAAACAAGAAATCCCAATTCCACTCCGAATCGGAAGGTTCGCCTCCTAGTGAGTTGTTCCCGTCGGCATGACAAAGAATTTCTCTGTCTGGATTATCTATCCGAATTTTCTTTTTCCTTTGATCCATTTTGGTCGCGAACCGCTCCCAGGACAGAGTCATGAGTTACCTGCCTGGCACGCACATGTCCCTCCAAAACGAAACCTGCAGGCCAATCGGCTAGGGTACCTCTCAATCGAGGGGTTGATCGTCCTCTTTTCTCCTTCTCGTCCAGACTTGTGTTCTTCTTGGCATCCTGCTCGAGCAGCTGACTCGGGACTTTCACGAAGATTCCAATTGCCTGTTAGTTAGACCGGGTGTCTCTTTACCTTGGCTCCCACTTTTCAGTCCACTCCGCGTCATCTCCGTTCCGCCGTCACTTCGTGACACCTCCACTCCACTTCCGCTTCGCTACCCTGCAAAGAGGAAACCAAGGAGGGGCAATCTGTAGACACCCGGTTCTGGCTAATTGGCTGAGCTATATTTCTTGTTATCTTAGTGGGCCCCTAATTGGTCACTCACCTTGAGCCCATCATTAGCCTTGTTTTGAGCGCATTAAACCATTGAAATGCCTTGAAATCCCGCACATTATCACTTTGAGAGAGTCCTTGAGGCTTAATAACTCTTATCTTACCATGTGATTGGCTGATAATTCACGATTATTTCAGATTTATTGTCGCGACGCATTGTGGCGACGCGTCTCTATGTCGCGACGGTTTTGGCTGCCGCGACAGCCCATGCATTATCCATGCACGTGGGTAATGCTGTCGCGTCGACTCGCCCCGTCGCGTCTTAGTCGCGGTCCTACGATACGCCGCGACAATGGCCGACCCCTTTGGCCATCATAACCGCACCCTATTTATCTTCTTATGAATCCAGCTTAATCCCTAGGGATTATCTCCACCCCTTGAGGAGAGATTCGGCCCTAGGGACTCTCCTTGGCATTCCTAAGGACTCTATATCCGATTTTGATGATGTTTTATCTCCCATTTTAATTTTTGAGCCATTTCAAAGAGATAATATCACCATTTTCTCACTCCAAGCTCTATATAAACAAGGCTCCTCCTCAAGGACGAGGAGAGCCTCATTACCACCCGAAGGGCTGCCGAAATTCCCTCTCACCCATACTTAGCCTCGTAGCCACTCATTTTTACCATTTCCCTTCACATTCCACTCCACAAGGCTAGTCTTTTACCATCAATGGAGTGCGGAGCGTGAAGAGGGCGACCCCAGCAATCTCCTGGAGCATTTGCACATCTTTGGAGCTGTACCCACGCCAGGGAGTCGCCCCATGGGGCTCATCTTCTTCTTCCTTCCTTCCTCCTATTTCTACATGCATTTTTATGTTATTCCTAGATAGAGCACACTTACTGTCACACCACGTTTTCCCACACCCATAGGGGTTCAAACCACCCCAGGTGCGTTCCCACCATGATCCCCCACTTTCTTTCATCTTTAGAATAGATATTGTGCTTAACATATTCTAATGGGGTGTTTTCTTGTGTTTATCTTTGATAGGCAAGCAAGCAAGTGAAATCTACGAGAAGCTCTAGTTCTCTGGCCGGCTGGAGGACGAGAAGAAGGTCCATACCCAGATTTCTCCCGCATTCAGAGAACGCGACGGCGGAGGGTGACGCGACCTTAGACGCGTCAACATAATCCGACGCGATACTAGCTATCGCGGCGGCCATGGCGACCGCAACACCAGGTCCGTTTTTGTTCTCTTTCCTTTTCCTAGTTTAAGTCAGCCATTATCTTATTCTTATTCTTAGGCGACTTGCTAGGTGGCGATCACATCCATGTTTTTCATGCTACTAGTTTTAGTACACGTTTGCGTGTCGAGGGGAAGCACAATCCCTGTGATTACAGACGCCACCACTGGGAACAGACTACTGGTTCAAGACGCTAGTATCCAACCCGGACAACACAACACAAGAACTACCTCTCAGTCTCCTAGTCACGGACGAAAGGTCCAACGACCGCTTCACAACCACACAGTAAAGTCAAAGAATAGTGGAGACCAACCAACACCACACCTGCAGACCACACAGCTGTAGGTCCATACCTGACACCTTTAGGGACTCCGGCCCGAGCTCCCTAAAGTGAAGCACTGGAAATATAGGACTAGCTGGGGACCAGTACGTCTACTGGTGTCTATACCCCCAACCACGAGCGCGCTACAAGCGACCAAACACAAACTCTCACAAGTTGCTGCCCTCTGTCGTCTTTCCCTTAGCCGGACGTACAACTCAAACGCAGGAGTGAGAGTGTCCAGGAAGACGACACAGACCTCGATGATACACACAGTACCGGGACAACCCCGAGCACTAACGTGCTTGGCTCACACAAAACCTGGGTACCCGACTAGAGAGGCATTCCGGAAATAGGCGTCGGACCACCACACTCGGCTAGCACACAAACCACGTCAGTCACTTAACACCTCGGTGAAACTTATATCACAATACATTAAATATAATTGGCTCGTCACAGGTCACCATGTGACCTCCAAGCTAACCAACACCAACACATACTTAAATCACAATAACATACAACAATCGCGTCTATCATTGGTCACCTCGTGACCTCCAAGCCATAATACACCATTAACCACGGAATCCACAATATAATATTGCCTGTCATTGGCCACCACATGGCCTCCATAGCAACGCACCACAAGCACATAAACCTCACGTATGAATCACATAACCACTCTACCATGCCTAACATGATTAATTTAACCATAAACCTTTACATGCTCTGCTAATCGTTAATCAACTTAAAACAACTCAAAATATTCTAAAACAACCTGAGCTAGGTCCACGCAAGACCATCCTTGCCCAAGGCTCAGCCATTCCTTACACACAGAAGAACACGACATAGGCCACTGTCACGTTAAAAACGCCACATCTTGACTAACCATGTAAATAGCACGTCAACCATGTAGAACCACGCTCACCTCGTGAGCAACACGCTTGACACATAAACAACACGCTTCACGAGTGCTAAAGGTGTCAACACACCACTTATATTTGTCATACACATAAAATACCGACAATCGGATAATCATGCCATTGAAACATATACAAACAAATCCTCTCGGCTGTAGTCGCGACATAGGCAATTGTCTCCTTCTGGTCGTGACACCCCGACATGTCGCGTTCATAACCTGAACATAACGGTCGGCCTGTCGCGTTCTGAACGCGACAAGGGGCTCCGTCGCCTTCATAGGCAGGAACCCTAATCCGGGATGCTCTCCCCGGATCACCCCCACAAACCATGCAAATCACGTTTAATTTCCATTTTCATGCTTTACTGAGTACCCTAGCATGATATCTACTATTCTTAAAATAAATAACAGCCCGCACATGCGTCACACACGATTTCACGATGTATTAACGGGAAGAATCTCCCTACCTTTGAGAAGAATGCGAAGACCGATCACAACTCGGCGTTTTCCCCGCTCTGTGCGTCATCCTCGTGGCGAGACCACGCCGAAAACGATCCCCAAACACCAAATCACCCAAGATCCCCGCGACAGCTTCTCCCCTTGGCCAAATAGAGCTCGCTCAGCTCTTTCTGGCCGACCTGGGTTATGAACTGTTTGCGGTTAAGAACGCGACGTACCCCTCCATTGCGACCTGAACGCGACGGACTAGGGTGTCGCCTTCTCAAGGCCAACGTAAGCAAGCCGCCAGCGCGCAAACACGCGGTGTGCATGCAGACGTAGACCGCATCTCGGTCGACAAGCAGAACGCAACCACCAGGGCCGTCATGTTACGAACGTGACGCTAGGCTCTGTCGCGTTCACAGACAGAGAACCTGTGAGCGCTTTGGGCCCAACCTGCCAGCCCACAAATCCTCACAACCTACGGTAGCACCTGAAACATAGACTAATGGGCCACACACACTGGCCACCAAACCCGCTAAGTAAGGATCCACGAAGATCCAAAAAACACGCTACGTTACAGTATGCCCTTGCTTAATAGTAAATATCAATGGGATTCGTGTCTCTCAATGCTTAGTGGACACCGGAGCATCGATCAACGTCGTGTCTTTGGACTCGTTGAATTTTTGTGAGGATACACTGCAGTCACTACGGCCCTCCGCCATCACTGTTACAGCCTACGACAACACTAGTAGGCCGCCAAAGGGAGTGGTCACTTTGAAGGTATGGCTGGGTCCGTCCGTCTCGGAGATGGACTTCCACATCTTAGACATGGACCCAAGTTTCCGAATGATTATGGGCAGGCCGTTTATACAGGCACTTGGCGCCGTTATATCAACTATACATCAATGCCTCAAATTTCCATACAAGGGGCAGGTCGTCAAAGTTGCCAGTAGACCGACAGTTCTGGAAGTGGACGCAATGACTGACAATTCAGTCCCTTCCATATGGCCAAGCAATCAGCCGTTGATGTCGGTACTAGACACACTCAGCATGCATCCGGGCCCATTTGTTAGTGCTGCCGAGAGGAGCAAGATCATTACTGAGAAGGGCTGGCACATTATGATGCGAATAGGGTACCAACTAGGCAAAGGGCTGGGGGCACATCTGCAGAGGAGGACAGAGGCTGTGAAAGACAACAAGATGAGACCCAAGGCAGAATTGGGGTACAAGCCAGGCAAGACAATTCACCAATAGGGGCAGCCACTCACATGGACTCTGTACGAGCATTTCATAAAGGGGCCACTGCAGCCAGGGAGTGAACAGACATTTGCCATCACTGCTGAACCGGTTCATCGTTCACCCCTTTCCACTTATAGAGCTGTGGAGAATCACATGCCCCTAAAGCAAGTAAAGAGGGGCGAGTCTGAGCCAGAATGGAGCCGGTGGTTCGACATGAGTGATGTTGCGGCATCCTTGAATCAAATCTTCACACCGACGGAAGTTGAGTAGCTGGCAGTGGCCACAGGCAAGAGGCAGCAGACAGACGAGGTTGATCAGAGTACACACACTGAAGAGGCTCCGGCAATAATCAGGCTCAGGGCGGACGTATCCTCTCCGAGCATCGCGCCCACTCACCCCATCTCTCCGGCATCGCGCCCACTTTCCTCTCCTCTTCGAGCATCGCGCCCGCTCTCCTCTCCTCACCGGGGATCGCGCCCACATTCCTCTCCTCTCCGGGCATCGCGCCCACTCTCCTTTTCTCTTTGGGCATCACGCCCACCTTCCTTTTCTCTCCAGGCATCGCGCCTTCTCTTCTGCAGGCCACAGTGTGGCCCTTATTTATTTCTCTGAGCATACCACGGGCACCGACGCCCCACTTTGCAATCTCTCTCCACCCCTCTGAGCAGACGCTCATCCTCCAACTCCCTCTCCTCAAATCTCCCTCCTCTCGAGCACACACTCATTTCACAGCTTTTCCGATTGGCGATCTCACCTCGCCCTCTTTCCGTTTGTATGTTAAATAAAATCCAAAAAAATCAAAGTAACAACGAAAATTCCCAAAAAAAAACGCCAATTTTCCAACGGCTGATTCCATCGTCTCCATCGAGGAGACTTCTTACCTTTCCTCCGAGTGCGCACCAACTTACTAGCCACTCCTCCCCAGTCCCATGACCGGCCTTCTATTTTCCTCCACGCAGGGACCTCCTTCCCCCTCCACATAGGGGATTTTTACTACTTTCACTCCCTCTCCATCTTCCCCTACGCGGGATTCTACTTTTCCTTCTCCTCCACCCCTTGCTGTAGATTCTAGTAGTTGTAGCAAGAGTCTAGGCCAGGTTAGTGATAAGTTAGGGGTAGTCTCCAAGAAGAAATCCAAGGATACGAGGGTTCCACACCGATTCCTCGCTGATCTAGCCCGTAGGTGCAATGCATGTCTAGCAATTCTAGAATTCATAGAGGAGCCTTTGCAGTTGCCAGATATAGAATATGAGCAGTCGCTGTGCCTAATTGATGATGGGTTCGAAGTCTATGAGATCATGGATGATAACGACCCAATTGAGGAAGGTGATGAAGAATTTGAGGACAAGGCTGACGCGTTCGCAAGAGGAGTGAAGAGATTTGATGAACCGTCAACTGCCATTGAAGAAAACACCAAGGAAATCAACCTGGGAACTGAAGAAAACCCTAGGACCATCCTCATAAGCAATAACTTCTCACCAGCTGAAGAGGAGGCAATCATTGAGGTTCTCAGAGAGTATAAGGACACGTTTGCATGGAGCTAGGAGGATATGCCAGGCTTGGACACCGCGCTTGTTGAACACCATCTTACCCTTAAGCTGGGGTCCATTGCCATTAAGCAGCGGTTGAGGTGTTTCCACCCACAGATGGCTTTGAAAATGAAGGATGAGGTTGACAAGCTCCACAAAGCCAGATTTATTAGAGTCGTACTCTATCCAAATTGGGTGGCGAACATTGTCCCAGTCATGAAGAAGGATGGAAGAGTTAGGATTTGTATCGATTTCCGGGACCTCAACCGCGCGTGTCCAAAAGATGATTTCCCATTGCCTCACCTTGACGTGCTCATGGATAACACGGCTGGGTATGAAACCCTCTCCTTCATGGATGACTTCTCAGGGTACAACCAAATCAAGTTGGCTGAAGAAGACTAGGAGAAGACTTCGTTCACTACACCATGGGGAACATATTGCTATGTGGTCATGCCATTTGGACTCAAGAATGCTGGAGCTACTTACCAAAGAGCTATGATGGCTATCTTCTATGATATGATTCACATTTTCATTGAGGTGTATGTGGATGACCTAGTGGTGAAATCGAAGACAATGGCTGAGCATCCTGGGGTTCTAACAAAGGTCCTACAAAGGTCAAGGGAATATCAGTTGAAGATGAACCCTAAGAAGTGTGTGTTCGGTGTTTCATCGGGTAAGTTGTTAGGTTTCATTGTGAGCAAGAGGGGTATAGAGATTGATCCCAACAAGGCGAAGGCGATAACAGAGATGCCCCCTCCCAAGAATTTGAAGGAAGTTCGAGGATTCATTGGGAGGCTGCAGTTTATTCGCCGGTTCATCTCCCAACATTTGCAGAGATGTAGACCCTTCTACGACCTCACCAAGCCGGGAGTCGAATTCCATTGGGATGAGAAGTGTCAGGCGGCTTTAGACGGACTCAAGGAGTATTTGGCTAATCCCCCTGTCCTGAGGCCGCCGACTCCAGGCAAACCACTCATTCTCTATGTATCTGTCTTGGAAGACTTGGTAGGAGCTGTCCTTGCACAAGTGGATGAAGAAGGCAAGGAGAGGGCAACATACTACTTGTCGAAGCTTCTCAACCCCTGCGAGCAAAGATACACAACAATGGAGAAGACATGTGCCGCTCTCGTATGGGTAGTGCAGAAATTGAAGCACTACTTTCTTGCTCACGAGGTCCATCTAATCGCTCGTATGAATCCTATCAAATTTCTTCTTGAAAAATCTGTTCTCACTGATAGGCTAGCACGTTGGCAAAGTTTCCTTTCCCAGTTTGACATCATCTACATCCAACAGAAATCTATCAAAAGCTATGCCATAGCAGAACATCTCACTCATCACCCTATTCATCAATTTGATCATGTTCGTTCGGAGTTTCCAGATGAGGAATTAATGTCCCTTACCCAATCTGATTCTATGTGGACGTTATATTTCGATGGGGCTTTGAATTCTCATGGAAAGGATATCAGGATTGCTCTACTATCACTTGAGGGTGTCACCATTCCACAAGCCTACAAATTAGAGTTCCTGGCTACCAACATCGCTGAATATGAAGCTTTGTTGGCTGGTCTAGAGCTCGCCCATTTCTATGGTGTCACCCATCTGCGAATTATAGGTGATAGTCAACTGGTCTTGCGTCAAGTACTCACCAAATATCACACTCGGGATCCAAAGCTCAAGCCTTATCAAGAACTTGCCTCATCCTATGCCAAGCTATTCTCCAAGTTAATCTTTGTCCATGTCCCTCATCATCAGAACATTCTAGCAGATGCTCTTGCCACTATCGGCGCAGCTCTTCACATGTGCTATCCTGGGGATTTTGACAGCATTCAAATTACACGCCACAATACCCCTGCTGTTCAGGACCCCGTCTTTCTCTGAATTAGGGAAGAGATGTTGAAGAAGATAGAAAGGAAGGGCAAGATTGAAATTATGTTATTGGAGCTAGAAGAGGAGTTGGAAGATGAAGAGAAGCCAAGGTACTGCAGGAATCAGACGTACCCTGAGGAAGCCACAGCTGATGAAAAGAAGGCAATAAGGAGACTGTCCCAGAAGTTCACCTTGGTTGGAAACATGCTCTATAGAAGTTGACTCAGCGGAGTTTTGCTTAGATGCCTGGACGATGATGAAGTTCTGAAGGTTGTTGAGGAGACTCATTCAGGTGTGTGTGGCGGCCATGTGAATAGCCAAATGCTTGCCAAGAAGATCCTTAGACAAGGCTTTTACTGGCCCACTCTAAAGGAGGACTGTTCCATCTTTGTCCGTCGGTGTGTCAAGTGCCAACTTCACGCCGACAAAATCCATTCTCCATCCTCTACACTCCACCCAATATCCTCCCCATGGCCTTTCGCTATGTGGGCTTTTGACATCATTGGTCCCCTTGGTGATCCCAACTCCCAAAACAAAACCAAGTCATACATCCTTGCTGCAACGGAGTACTTCACCAAGTGGGCGGAAGCCGAAGCATATGCGGAGATCAAGGCAACAACTATCTGCAAGTTCATCATGAAGAACATCATCACAAGGTTCTACATACCAAGTACCATCATCACCGACAATGGACTACAGTTTATCTCTCAAGAACTGTGTGACCTCTGCAACAGGTATAAAATTGCATTGCATCATTCATCTCCTTACAATCTGCAAGGCAATGGCCAAGCAGAGGCCACAAACAAAACCATAATTAAAATCATCAAGAAAACATGTGGGCTAATAAGTTCTCAGATTGGCCAGAAAAGCTTGTAGAAGATCTATGGGCCTACCGCACTTCAATCCGTACTCCCACGGGGCAGACACCGTTCGCCCTCACATATGGGATGGAGGCAGTAGTACCATACGAGATTCTCATTCCCTCACTAAGGGTCCAGCTTGACAAGGACTTGTCAATCGATGAGCGGCGTGAATCGCTCCTAGCACAACTGGAACTCTTAGATGAGAAGCGTCTAGTCGCCGCAGAACACACAAGATCATATCATAATAGGCTCACGTGTTTTCATCAAAAGAAGGTAATTGAGAGGAAATTTAAAGTCGATGAAATGGTGGTTAAAAGAATTTTTGTAAAACCCGGTGGTCCCCGATCTAACTCCAACCAAACTGGGAAGGGCCGTACATAATCAAAGAAGCATATCCAGGCAACGCGTACAGGCTAGTGAACGTGGAGGGTGAGGAGCTCTCTCATCTTTGGAATGGGCTCTATCTCAAGAAATACTACCCCTAGTTAGGTGTTTCAAATCACATGGTACATGGACCTTAAATCGAAAAGCCATCATTTTTAATTCGTTTCCAATTCATGGTGAGTTATCCTGAGGTGTCGACACCCACACACTTACACGCCCACCCCCTTGGAAGCTGGAGGCACATAATCTAAGGAAGATCAATACCTAACCAAGATTCTAGGATGTTACACGTTTCTTTCCCACTCGGTCCGCCAATAGATAGGGAAACCTGAGGGATCGACCTTTGAATTCGCCCAAAGCTCGAACGGGTGTAGGTCAAGGCCCAATAAAAAAAAACAATGCAAATCAAAGCAAAAGAGCCAAAACCAGGCAAACCAAATATAAAAAGCACGTCAAGAGCGGCAGAGTCCCCGCAGAGATCTAAATGGACCTGGTCGTAAGTGTTCCGAAACCCCATAAGCCAAAAAAGACTAACCCCATTGAGTGTAAGGTAGAGGAACGAGTGTCTCCCCGGTAACCCAAACTATTGGCAAACTTTCTAAACATTCTTCCTTTCTCCCCCACGGGTACGTCTTAGGGTCAAGGCAAGGCAACGATCAACTAAAGAGGACGTCGCCGAAAGCCACCTTGGGTGAAGGCACCACTTAAGCACGTCTAATCTCTGTCTGACACATCCAAGAATTATTAATGAACTCTTAATGATGGCTGAGTAATTGAAGGGTCCAAGTACTAAGTTTTCCAATTAGAGCGGATCCCCTTCTTTTCGCACGTTTTTTATGAAGGGACTATGCCAGGTTGCGGCTCATATTTTTAAAACAAAAAATTAAATATTTCAAAATAAAAAATCGAATATTCAAAATCTAAAAAAAATAAAATATTGCAAAACCCCAAAAAATCGAATATTTCAAAACAAAAAAAAGAATATTTCAAAACTAAAAAAATTTGAATATTTCAAAATCCAAAAAAATCACATATTTTCAAAAGAAAAAAAAAATCAAATACTTTAAAATCCAAAAAAAATCATCATACTCCATTTGTTTGAATGCATCAAGCGCATGCTCATTTTAATTCCTTGTTAGCATATGCCTGCTTGTGTGTTGCATTTCGACTATGGCATATTTCATTTTTTGCCTTATTTAACAAAGACTCAACCCCTTGACAAGATCATGAAGCCTAATCCGCCTAAGGTGCAGGGGGCTGAGCCAGAACAGACATTTAACTTGTTTGTTAAGTGTTTTTTAGGCAAGATGGGAAGAGAGAAGACAAAGGCATGAGATGTATATATATTATGGCCAAAAGGGGGGGCCAACCCCAAAAGTACATCATAAAAGTAACCCACCGGGTACACATCATCCTAAAGAAAACAAAAAAAAGTACATGTCTTGTGGTCTAGCTCTTGCCACCACTCTCGGCCGGTCGGGGGTGTCGGCTGCTCTCTGCCTCACCGGGGTCTGCTGTCGAACGCGAGGCTGGAGGCCTCATGGAGGCACGGGAGTCAGACGACCTCTGGGCAGCGCGCTCCTCCTGGACGTTCCTCTAGTACTGTGAGGACGTCACCAAGTAACTGCCGGAGTAGGCACTGGCTCACCCCTCCCTCACAGCCCGCTCGCGTCCGCGCCGATACCGGTCCTCCGCCTCTCGCAGCAGGCGCTCGGAGATACCCAGACTGGTATGTGCATCCATGGCCTGCTGGGTCAGCCGCTCACGCTTCTGATCCCACCGGCCGCGCTCCTGCTCGCTCCTGCTCCCACCGGCTGCGCTCCCGCTCACGCTCCCTTCACTCCACGGAGAGCGTCACGCGCAGCTCCGCAGCCTCGCGGGGCAGGTCCGCATCATGCTGGGAGACCTGAGTGCGCAGCTCGGACAGCTGCTGCGTCAACTCAGTAACCTCAGCACCTGCTAGAGTCGCCTGGGTGATGGCGCTCTGAAGCTTGGCAGACTGCAAACAATCAGGCACAAGTACAAAGCAATTCAATTCATATGTATATCTAATCAATTTACTTACCCGTGCAGTGAGGTCGCGCTCCGCCGCCTCCGCCCTAGCCACCGCTGCCGCCAGCTGCTCTCAGAGTGAGGTCACCTTTGGGTCGGGCACGCTCCTACTTGTGGAGGCATCTGCCGCATCAGTGCACTCCACAGTCACCTGTGCCGCACGCTGCACAGAAATAAAGTCAGCATATGATAAGGTGAACAAATGCAATGGTATGACATGTCAAACTTACCAGAGCCTCCAATGCCTCCCGTGCCTCTGCGAGTTGTGCCTCTGTACTCGCCAGCTGGGCACGCAGTGTGTCGATGAGTCCATCCCGGGCATCCTGCACATGCACACATTTATTAGATTATCATGCATATCATTAATGAACAAGCCAAGGTTTAGAAGTGCATACCCTCACTGGCCTCATGAAGTCACGCTCCCCATACTCCTCCTGGTACTCCTGGAGGTACGCGAAGCTGTCCGTAGCGTTCGACTCCACCGGGTACCCACCGCGCTGCCAGTCTGCATATTGGTCGGGGAAGCGCAGGAGCCAATCCACCCGCTTGGCCTTCCCCCTCGTCCTCCTCCCGATGCCTTTTGGCTCCACCTCATCAGACCACACCTAGCGCAGTCCTAGGGTACGTGCAGCAAGCCAAAGGCAGAGTGACTTGATCTCGTTCAGGCAATGGACCCAAAGGTCCCGCCTGAACCGAGGTCGGCCGCTCTCCACCCACGGCTGGCCATCGTCACCCATGCCCGCATAAGGCTGCCACAAAACCTGTACACATGCACATATTAGTCATATGTCATAATCATATTAAATGCATGAAGAAGTGAGGGAGCATACATACCAGGAGGGCCAGGAAATCCCGGATGTCTCGACGAAGGGTGTCGAGCTGGGGACTGAAAGACGCTGCCGTCACAACAGGCAGCCACCTCCTCGCCAGGGGAAGCGCGTCAGGCCGCACCTCGGTCGCCCTACCCAAGGGGTTATAATAATAACTCCACACCTACATACATGCACACATCGATTAGTTTGACTAACAAATTTAATGCAGGAAATGAAAGGAGTTCAAAAGCAAGAATGTGTACCTGAAGAAAGGGCGCAAACCCGCACACTGTGGTCTCCCGTCCGGTGCCGCTGGAGAGGTCGGAAAACTTATGTGCTAGGAAGGCCGCGCCCCATTCATACTTCCCCACTCGCTCCAAATCTTCCAGGATCTCTAAGAACCGGCAGAAGATGTCATCTCCCTTTGTCCCCAACAACATCTTTCCCAGGAATAGGACCAGGAAGCTCCTCAGGCCCCGGTCCACTCTCTCCCTATCCTCGGGGTCCTGGCCGTACACTGCCCTGGCCAGCCCCGCTGCTCTCTACACGAACTCCTGCAGCGTCTCCTCCCCGGTCTGCCTCACTCCTCGTAGGCCTAAACTCTCCAACAAGACTATCTGGTCGATCATCCTCCGGTCGCCGAGCTTGTCCTCCCCCATGGGCTCCAACCCCAGCAACTCCCGGGTGTGCTCAGTATAGTCCACCTACGTCATGTTGGCCCTTTCGGTATGGCAGCAAGCTGGCCTAGAGGGGGGGTGAATAGGTTTCTCTGCAATCTGAAATAGAAACTTAAACACAGAAATTAACACTTGAAGATTTGGTTAGTTTAGTGTGATAAAGAGTAGCAGTGCGGAAGCAAATAAACAATCACACAGATAACACAAGAGATTTATCCTGGTTCGGCCCTTCCCACATGGAAGTCCTACGTCCAGTCCCCAAGCAAACTCTTGGGATTTTACTAACCGAAGGTACAGTCCCCTTCAAGGACACTACAACACCTGGATACCCCACCAGGTCTTCTTCTCTTTCCTGGGCAAGAAGGCAACCCACTTCTTTTACAGGTTCAGAAGCAAACCTACTGGTACAAACCCCAGTTTGGTTCAGCTAGACACAAACCCCTAGCTGGGTTATCTACTGTATACAGTCCTACAGCCGGACACAGATCTTTCTTAGAAAGATCAGACTGAGAGACTTTACAAGATAAACACTTGTGTAAAGCTCACAGTCCTAGACTCTCCCCAGATATACAATGAGCTCGGAGACAAAGTAGAAGAGAGAAAGGAAGACAGAAAGCTTGAATGCTTGAGGCGCTTGATTGCTTCTTCTTGGCTCAGGATCTTTCTCTCTTTCTTTGAGTGTATGTGGAGTTGAGGTGCTTCTCACGGTTGTACACTCCTATAGAGATATTCAGGAAAAGGCTCTGCTTGTTCTTCAGCAGTGCTCCTTTTTATATGAGCAGCTTTGAACAGATTCGTTGAAGAGATAGCCGTTTTGAGTTTTGGATCCGTTGGAGTTCTGACCGTTGCTTATCTTCTTTTCATTTGTTTTAATCAGACTCTGATGGTCTTTGAAATCTGTCAGCATAGAAGAGAGTGTTTAGCATAAAAGAGTGTTTATGATAAACTGTGCATGGTACTGTGCTTCTGCTAACATACTGAAAATAGAGGTCATATCTTTTTGACAAGACTCTGAAATATGCATGCAGCTTTTTGTCAGAAGATATTTGACTTTTTCATTTAAGCGCCAAACAAATTTGAAATATAAAGGCAATCTGTGTTTGAACAGAATCCATGAAGAAATCGTTATGAGCATGACTTATGAAATCGTTATTGTGAAGAGTCGTTGCTCATTTATAAATAAATCGATGTGAACATTTATGAAATCGTTATGCAAGCAAATCGATGTGAGGGCAAATCGTTGCACTCACTTATCAAATCGTTATGAGAACGATTTCTTATTAAGTCGATATGAGAGCGAAATCGATGTGAACAAATCGTTGTGAGAGCAAGTCGTTGCGCTCACTTATAGAATCGTTATGAGATCGATTTCTTAGCAAATCAATGCGCTTTAAAGAAGAAATCGTTATGAGACCCAAGTCGATGTGATCACTTATGAAATCGTTATGCAAGCAAATCGATGTGAGGGCAAATCGTTGCACTCACTTATCAAATCGTTATGAGAACGATTTCTTATCAAATCATTGCGCTTACAGAAGAAATCGTTATGGCATCGATTTCTTAACAAATCGTTGCGCTTACAGAAGAAATCGTTATGGCATCGATTTCTTAACAAATCGTTGCGGCGCTTGATACTTTGGCACTTTAAACAGAAATCGATGTATATTGATTAAACATCGATTTTATCATTTTAGTGTGCTATATATTGCATCAATGTAAGACTTAGCATTTTGCTATGGGATTGATGCGACACAGATGAAGCAAGATATTCAATGAGACTTATCATCTGTTAATGGGGTTGATGCAACACAGATGAAGCAAAAAAAATATTTATGAATACCTATATTTTGTTATTTTCGTAATATATTTTGTTATCATCTAAATGCATCATATATTTTGTTATCACCAAAATACCAAGATCACAGATAACCATAGAGAGGTTCAACACGTCACACCCGTCATTGCCTCCCCGTCCACCCGGAGGCCGGTGATCCTCGCTACGTCCTCTAGGGACAGCACCATGTGCCCCCATGGCAGGAGAAATGCCCTGCTCGCCCGATCCCATCTCTCCCTGATCGCCTGTACCAGGGGACTGTCCAAGTAAAAGGGCTCGATCTCCAAGATCGGCCCAAACCCATCCCCCAGACTCTCTCCCTCTGAAAGTCCGGGAGCCCTTGGTACACCGCTAGTACTAATGGCCACTTCAACCTCGGCCTCATAACCCCTTGCATATCAAAAAGCACACACAAGTCAGAACACAATCACATAAGCATATACAAGTAAAAGCTGTGCAGAAATTAGGCTCAAAATCCACCTCCTCGGGCAGCCCCTTGAATCGCGACCAACACAGTGGTCGCGCTTCAACTTGAATCGCGACCACTATATCGGCCGCGTCTTAGGCTGAAACGCGACGACATAAGCCGTCGCGATTCAATCTTTTGAACTGCGACGACTGTAGTCGTCGCGATTCACCTCCTTGCCATCTCCGGCGCCGATGGCCCTTCCCCCTCTCCTCCCACCTCAAATTAAAGGCTCAAACTTTTGGAGACTTACTGAATCCGCTCGTGGGGGTGCCTCCCATCCAAGCCACTCTCGCCGCCACCTTTCCGCCGGCGCCTCCTCCTCCGGTTCCACCGCTGTCTCATTGTCCTCCACCGCCGGCGATGCTCCCCCTCTCCCACCATCATCAGGTCATCACCAGCATCTAGGAGCTCAGCCATCATGGCTCGAGCGGCGGTGTTCGGGTCTCCACCGTGGCTTCTCCCACCTCCGTCGCCGGCGCCGGCAGCACCTCTTTCTCCACCTCGCCCTGTCGCCGCCGCTTGGACACTGAAGCCTTCGTCATCAGAGCTAGAGAGGGAAGAGATAGTCGAGGGGGAGTAGAGAGAAAGGGAGTCGAGAATTAGGAGATGAGAGGAGAGAGCTCGAGGGAGTTGGGAGAGGCGAAAGATTGGAACGGTCGCTCCCTCGATCGTTTTAACCCCCGGCATGAGTTGAAATCGTGTCCGCAACAGACGACGCGAATTTAGGATGTCCATATTAAATGCGTCAGAGTCTGTCGACGCGATTCATAGAGTCATCATTGCCCCGGCGCTGAGTTTGAGGTGCGCGAATTTCAAATTTTGAAGTACAATTGAAACGCGTTGAGGACAGTGGACGCAAGTAATGTACACCACGATGACCTTATTAGATGCGGATCAAGAAGATAAACGTGACGTCTGTATCTGTCGCGATTCAAAGTGCTCACCCGAGGGTCATTTTTTAGGAGAAAATCGAAGATGTTCGGATGATACAATTACGCATAATGGTGCAATTTGGCCGTGTAAAAGATGCGATATAATTTTATTTGAGGAATCAATCTTGGCACTTACAATCGGCCACCTTGGGCCAGATTTTCCCGAGCTCCCTTACATAGGCCATCCAGTCATCTTCCACCTCCTCCATATGGGGGATCGGTCGCCTAAAAGAGCAAACCTTCCACAGCGCTTTGATGGTGTCAGCTTCTTCTGCGTCATTGTTGGTACCAATCTCCCGTCTTTTGATCGGCAGAAGGTGAGACGGCCCCCCGAAGTTGCATCGTGGAAGCCCGAGTTGAGAGAGGAACAGTGTGGGTTGTAGAGTATGAATTCAGCCACCCCGATCAGTCGCAGGTCCACACCAGGTGCTAGCCGTGTCTGCAGATCCCTGGTTAGGAGAGGCGTCGGAGTACAAGTGAACGCGTTTCTGGGCATGCTTCGGAGGTGATCACGCCAATCTGCCCGCGTCTTGAGTTGTGGCACTCGGTTAGCCACGCACCTTCTAAGCCAACCAAGTTATCCATATGCCGGAGCGGACTTTTGGAGAAGATTCGGAACGAGCTAGGGACTTCATTGTTGACATCAAACTTGAAGTGCATGTCAGTCCAACAAGTAAACAAAAGCATGGAACCATAAGGAGGCCTACCCAAGCTCGCCTCCGTGAGTCCTCTATAGAGAAAGGCTAGGACCGTCGGTCCCAGTATCTCGCCCTCCCATATGCCGCATACCGCGCTCAATTGGTCCTCCTCTAAGATGTTGTCAATTGATGGGAAGAGGAGTGCACTCACCAGGCATATGGCGAACCCTCTCATCACCTTTTCTAGCCTTTCGTCATCTCCCGATCTTGGTATCTCTCTTGTTGTCCAAGCTGCCAATTTCTGCAAGTTGATCCCTTTCTCAGCTTGGATGTCTTAAGCCGCCCTTGTGTCCATGAAGCTTTCAAGTACCGCCTTTCTCGTATAGCTCCTCGGCATGATTGCCATCTCGTCCTCCTCACCTCTTTTCATCCGCTTTAGGCCTAGCAAGATCTCAACCTCTTCCAATAAGATAGTGGCCTCAAAGGTTTTGAAGTGGAAAGTGTGGGTTTGAGGATGCCAAAGCTCAACTAATGCCCCCATAGCCGCCCAATCGAGGTGGATTTCGTGATAACGTTTGGCATGGACAACAAGGTTGTTAATTCCCCACCTATTGAGGATGGTGGTCATGTCAAGGCTAATGGAAGCAGTCAATGTTTGGAGCCATGGGAGACGCATATACCGCCAGTTACCCGGGAAGAGTGGATAATCCTATGGAAGGTTTGCATGGATAGGTATGTGCATGGGTGATATAATCATGATAGAGGTGGCACATGGATTGGTTGGGATTGGTGCATGGGTCATTGGCGCATGAGAGTTTGAGTTATGACATGGTCATGGAGGTGTAATCATGAGGGATGGGTGATGTATGTGAGTATTGCATGGCTGGGATATGATGGTTTCTGCCATAGCATGGGAAGAGAGAGAAGAAAAAAAAAGGAAAAATAGAATAAAAAAGAAGAGCAAGAACACCAAGAAGAACATCAAGAACATGAAGAACACATGCAAGAACAAACACAAATTCAATAAAAAATATCATATGTACTTACCAATTTAGCTTGAACAAGCTTGCATATGTGTCCCTCCACCTTGCACAACCGTTGAAATTCTTCAATTCTTGGCCTCTTGGATGTGGGAACTCCATCATGCTCCATGGCTTCTTCTCCTTATTCTTGTTTCAATTGATGGAGTTCTGCACTTTTGGAGAGGGTGAGAGCATGAAAGAGCTGGTTTTAGGGTGTTTTAAACTCCCTTGGTTCGCACAAGCCCGAAGGCAAGCCCGAAAGAGAGCAGGAAGCCCAAAACAGGCAAGAAAATCAAGCCTCGGGTGGAAAGTCCAAATCGCGTCCGACGTAGCTGTCGCGATTCAAGGCACTTAATCCGACTTCCATTGCGACGGGTAAAGTTAAATCGCGACCAACTAAGTCGACACGATTCAGGTAAGTTAAAGGCTATTTGCAAGCAATATGATTTCGCATTTTTCCCTATTATTTGTTGCTTGTCAATGGTGATGAGTCTTTGAGCACAGGTTTTGGACACGTTGCTCGCCGTATGTTTCATGATCATCTTCGGCGATTCCCATCTGGTATTGTATATATTGCATCTTACTATATGTTATACCCTATTAGAGCATATCAAGGACCTTGAGGCTCTGATGAATTTGAGATTTGAGTTCCCCTCCTCTGCCAAAAACGATGATGATTTCAGAGGATTCTTATGACTTGAGGATAGGCCGTTACGTTGCAAGAAGGACGACGGATTCCATCCAGTATCTTGACTTCGGCATCGTAGCAATATTATCCTTGATATTTTTTTTAATCTTTTTTCTTTTAGCCCAGCATGCATCATGTAGGATTTTGAGCACAATTCTGAATAATTACTCTCGTGCTTAATTGAAGAGAACAACTTATTCTTCAATTCCAATTAACATGAAATATTCCATTTCGAGTCAAGTACTATGTTCATTCTGTCAATGTTTGAAGATTGTCTTTTGCATTGCTTTGGATTCCTATTTCAATTCATCTAATTTTTCGAAGATCCACCTTGGCAGTGGCAGACACCCCCAATGGTGCAGCCTAACGGATTGTGTGGCGGAACGCCTCGGCCAAGCCCGTTATACCGATAACGTACTTGAACCGAGTCCGCCTCCCGCGAACGGGATGAAGCCTCGCAAGGGATACTAAACCACAGTCCGTGTAAACACAAAGGAACACACCACATTATATATATATATTTCACAAGTTACATAGCCATATTTCCACAAAACTGAAAAAAGTACAAGAGCCTAGGGCATACCCCGAGGTACAACTGAAGAAAATAAACAACTAACTACACTACACTGCTATACTGCTGGAGGTACTGACCCTGCACCGCTACGGTGCGGCTCTGAACTGGACGACAGTCGAGAAACGTCCTCCTCGCCTACACCTGTGGGGGTAGGGGTGAGCCTCGCTAGTCACTTGCTCAGTAGGGAACTCCCCCAACACCGAGCAAAACCAAACCACAGGTACGAAAGCAGTATACAGTACCAACAATTTATAGAACAGCTAAGCAAGATATTAAAGCTGTAAAAGTACTCACCGTCTGCTGATTACGAAAAACAACTGTAATAATTAAACGGCAAAACAGTACAGGTGTACAAGCTAAAGTAGAGACAGCCAAACACGAGCCACGTGAACTGGTTCGCGACACCAGAAACTGACTCGGACAAGCTAACACAGGTCTACCTCTCAGTCTCGCAGCCACGGACGAAAGGTCTAGCTGCCGCTCCACGTGAAAAGGTCAAGCAACTGTGGAGACCAACTAAACACCACTACCTGCGAACCACACGGTCACAGGCCCATGCCTGACACCTCTAGAGACCCTGGCCTGGGCTCGCTAGAGTGAGGCACTGGAAAATGACTAGCTGGAGACCAGTGTCGACTACTGGTGTCCATACCTCCAACTACGAGCGCGCTACAAGTGACTAAAGACAAACACAAGTGTCACTGTCCCACTGTCATCTTTCCCTCAGCCGGACGTACAACTCAAACACAGGAGTGAGGGTGTCCAGGTCAGACGACACAGACCTCGACGGTACAACACAAGTATCGGGACAAAGCCCCGAGCTAACAGCCTGGCTCACAAAGAACCTGGGGCACCCAACTGGAGAGGTAACCACGGTAGGCGTCGTACTACTTGCCACGTACACAAAACCACGTGCACGACACACATAAACCACATGAAACATCATGTAAACCTCAGGTAACAACGGTCCACTACACGTGTACCCAACTGTACTCGCGTGAATAACACGCAGCCTCAAAAGTGAGTAACTAACTGCATACCCCGTATGCTAAACACAGAAATCATGTGCACTTAGTGCACCACAGGTGCCAATGTACCACTCATTATCGATAAATACCATTATCAGCCATTTCTATTTATACACATGTTGGCGACAACATCGACTGCCGCATACAGGAAGTAGACGGCAAGGTATATGGCCGTCTATATCCCGGCTGATGAGCTTGGCGACAGTCGATATTGACGCCAAGATCTTCAGCCACTGTTCCTGCAGAAACCCTAGATCGATTTTACAGGGTTTACAACCATTGAAACCGCGGGGAAACATAAGAAAACTCTTTCCCAAGTCAAGCATGCATCATTTTACAATTAGAACTACATGGTTAACCTTTAAATTCCATCAAACCACCCTTAAAACCCCGCATGAAGAACCTTTACCCAAAAACTCAATTAACAGGCTTTTACATGTTTCCTATGCATGTTTTAATAGTTTAGAAACTCTAATGGGATCGTCCCCTACCTCTTAACACGCTTAAAAACACCTAAAGATCTCTGGTTCACGCCGAGTCCTCCACGAGCTCCGACGAAGATTACACCACGCCACGGCGTTTCCTCGTCCGATTCGACAACGCCACACGTTCCACGATCCTCCAATCACTCTCCAGTGACTGTTGGAAGCTTTAGGGATACGGGGGCGTGAAGCTAGGGCAAGGGAGAGAGAGAACCAGGTGGAAAACCTGCTCTCGGGTGACCCTATAACCTGCAGATTGCACAGGTTGGCGTCAACCCCTCTGCCGTTTAAGGCAACCGCCACCATAAACGTCCATATCCCCTGCCGCCAAGATCATGCAGTCAACGGCAACTTACCTGGACGCCAACAAGTCAACGACCACCCCTGGCCGCCAACTCATACTCAACTGTAGCAGGTCCTATTTCATTTTGGGACCTAACCTGCACCACACCTGCACACACCACGCGTCTACACCACACTGGCCTTACAACGGCCATCACAACCACAACACACACGATCCAAAAGGATCCGAAAATATACGACGTTACATTACTATCATCTAAAAAGAAAATTTCGACCTCGAAATTCATAATACAACTCAAAGATAAACAACTTAAGCATACACACTTTTACAAATACTATCATCTAAAAGAAATACAAAAGCTTATTTAAACAGATAGGGATAACTTTTAGCCATTTCCTTGGCTAATTCCCAGGTATCCTCACCACCTAACCTATTTTCCCATCTCACTTTAACCACTCGATTTCTTTATTTCTCAACTTCTTTATCTTTCGATCTGTGATCTGCACCGGATACTTTGGCATAGTCATATCCGGCCTCAGGTCACCACCTTGATATCTAATTATCTGAGTTGGATCTTCAATACACTTTCTTAACATAGAAACATGAAATATATCATGAACATCCGCAAAATCTGCTGGCAAATCCAACCTATAAGCTGTTTTCCCAATTCTTTCAATTACTTGGAAAGGTCCCACATACCTTGGGCTCAACTTTCCAGTCTTACCAAACCTCATAATACCTTTACTCGAGGAAACTTTCAAGAAAACAAAATCTCCCACTTCAAACTGAAGTGGTCTCCTCCGGATATCTGCATAACTCTTTTGCCTGCTTTGAGCTGCCTGCAATTTTTCTTTAATAAGCTTCACTATTTCTGTGGTTTGTGAAGGATCGAGGAAAAGGTGTGGATAAGATCTAGAAGGGGGGATGAATAGATCTATGCCACTTTTTGCGGAAGCTTAAGCAATTTAAAAATACTTTTAGAATCAGAGGCAATTTTAACAGTGAAAAACACAGATCTGATGAGATGTTAAGTGAGTTGATAAAATAGATGTGAAAACCAGTTGATTAAGTGAATCTTAAGCAATCCTATGCAAGCATCTAACAGATAATAGAATCAAACCACAAATAGACAAGTGCACAGAGATTTTTAGGTGGTTCGGAAATCACCCATGTGATTCCTACATCCACCCCTCACACCCAGTGAGGATTCACTAAACAACCTGGGTAACACACCCACTGGAGCCAGACAACTCCAACACCTGAGTTTACAACTCACACAACTCTAGAGTAAGACTGCTCTAGATCCCTGAGCAAGATTGCTCAACAAACATATGAGTTCGACAACTCAAACTGAGCACAATGGCTCACAAACGACTTTGCTAGACACCAACACAAGACATAGATCTTCTAGCAGCAGATCATGTCGAACATGAGAGCATTCATGAGAATTATGCAGAAGCACTTGCACAATCTCAAAATGTCTCAGAAGAACAGAAGTACAGTGAGAATTGTATGAAAGACTTTGTTCTTCAATTGTACTCCCTTGTAGAAGCTCAGATTGGGAAGAAGCTTGGATTCTTGAAGTCCTCAACGATGCTCTGCACTTTTGAACTTGGGATCTTCCTTGAAATCTTCTCCAACGGATGCTTCTACTTGATTTGCTTCCTTGAGGCGCTTCAATTGCTTCTTCAAGGATCACACTCCAATTCTCACACTTGAATTGGTGAGAATTGGTCTTCAGAAGACACCAGGAGAGCAGAGGAGGGAGATGAGCTCTTCTCGCCGCCAAAAGAAACTTTTCGGGAGGCTACAAGAGTTCGTTGGGTCTCTTGATGTGATGGATGGCCAATTGGGGGCTTTTTATACCCAAAAGATTCCAAAGTTACAAGGGCACACGATCCTAGGTTGATACACCATCGCCCTAGGATGACACGTGGCAATCATCCATCTTAAGTCCCAGATTTTCCGGAGTGTGTCGACCTGCCCTTGTGGTGGTGTCGACACACTAGCTGGAGACTGGTTGAATAAGTGACTGGATGAGACTCTGGTGTCGACCTGCTTGAATGTGGTGTCGACCTCCTGTCCCAATCCTGAAAACATGTTGTTCTGGGAACGAGGTCCAGTGTCGACCTGCCCTCATCCTGCGTCGACCTGAGTAGTCTAATTCCTGGAATTTGCGACTCGTGTCGACCTACTTTGTGACTCGTGTCGACACAGTCTCAGCATTTCTTCAGCTTTTTACCTTGGGTTCTGAGGTGTTGTGTCGACACCATTGTGGGGTGTGTCGACACCACTTTTGCAAAAAGTATTTGTACCTGAAAATTAAACACATATATCATTAGTAAAATATTTTATTATGAGTACAAATGATAAGTGTGCTTTGAAACATGCTTTTTGAATATAAATCTCAGGTAAGGTGTGTTTATCATGTTTCAATTAGTTTGCATTAAAAACACATTTGTCATCATCAAAATAAGAGGGGAAATGATATGAAATTACACTCAACCCAACAATCTCCCCCTTTTTGATGATGGCAACATTAAATCCATATGACAATGAGGTTTTGATGAGATGTGATTTTAAACAATTTTTGGTTATTCAAAGTCCTTATTTTTCTTTTTGTTCATGCTTGTCAAAGACCTTTAAATATATCTCAGTCACATTTGATAGTTGTACTAGTGAAGTACAATGTTGCTTGAAGTAAGTTAGTTGCATAAAGAGGTCAAGCAACTTGACAAGCATTCATACATTCACATTCACATAACAATTTTCAATCACATTGAAGACACAAATGACGAAGTTCATTCAAGCTAAGCAAAAATCATTCCATTCATTCAAGAGTAAACATTACAGTCTTTCCAAAACATTACAATCATTTCTTGTTCTCTTTCTTTCTTCTCCCCCTTTGACATCATCAAAAAAGAATTACATTATGAAGAAGGTGGAGGAGGAGGAGGAGGAATGGGAACTAAGATTGTCTCAATGTCTGACAGTCTTTTCTCCATGAAAGTCAAGCTGGACTTCATTTGATCTTGAATGGTTGTGAGTCTTGTATGCAAGTAATGTTCCATTCTATCTGAGTTTTCTATCAAAGTAGCTTGAATTCTGTCTAGATCAGCTGATATGGGTTGTGAAGAGGAAGATGATCCAGCTGACCAACCAGGCCTTTGCATGATTTTGAATTCCATTTTCAAATCAGTGATCTGTTTGTCAATGTGAGCATTGAAATTCCTCATGCTCTCCAAATCATCCGCCAGATGAGCAAAAGACAGTCTAGTTTGGAGATCTGATCAATGTCTCCTTTGAGTTGAACACATCAGCTTGAGAGTTGCTAAAATCCCCTTAAGAACCTTCTCCAGTTTGCTTGATGTTCTTTGAGCTCAACTGAAGCATCTGCCAGTGTACCAATAATCTATTGAATCTTTGAGCTGCATAGTCTGAGGCAGCTTTTTGCTCTATGAACTTGGCAGACACAGTGTTCTCCAACCTTTGAATCCTCAACTCAAAAGCTTGTGACATGGTTTGAATAGAGGTGTTCAAGGTTTCAAATTTATCATGGAAAAAGGAGAACAACTCTGGTGGAACAGAAGGTCCACCAGAGGATGAGGATGCTTGGAATGTGGGTTGTGGAGAGACATGTGGAATGTCAAATTCAGTGTGCATGGAGGAGGGTTGAAACTGAGGTGAGAGTGGGGCATGAAATGGTATATTACCCTCAGTTGAGGCTTGAGGCTGATCTCATTCAAAGGAGGCTGATCCTCTTGACCTTGGGCTGGTCCCTTGAGCTTGAGGCTGTTCCTCTTGACCCTGGGGCTGGTCCCTTGAGCTTGAGGCTGTTCCTCTTGGACATGAGGCTGGTGCTCCTGAACTTGAGGGGCCTCAACTACAACTGGCCCTCTCCTAACTTGATTACCCTCCAGTCTGAATCCCATGAATTTCTGAATATTCTTGAAGCGATAAATGTTGGACTTAGGGATAGACTGAGATTTCTCATTGTCCAAAGGCACACCAAAGTGCTGGAACACTGAAGTCAGGTGTGCAGCATATGGAAGAGATCTCTTGAGTCTTTCCTGGTTGTTTCAGATATAATCTGATACATTATTACATGGAGATTGATTTTGATGTCCTTTGCCATGCAATAGAGAATGAATCTCTGTATATCTGTAAGCCTGTCCCGTCCACCACCTTGAGGGGTAATGATTGTGTCAACATATGGTGGATAATCCTCAACACAAGGGGAAATGTGTTTGTGTTGAATTTGGTGACAAAGGTTTGTTGGAATCAGATTATCAGCAGGTAAGCCTGTCATGATGGTATAAGCTTCATGAAGATCAAAATCAAAACTATGATAATCTGCCCCTTCATTTGGAATGTGAAACAGGGTGACTGCTAAGTCTGTAGGCAGATTTATGTCTATTCCTGAACCTTTGACTTATATCCAACCTGGTGCATTTCAAATTCTTGTAGAATTCTCGAACAAGTCTTGGATACATGATTTGAAATTCAGAAATGAAGATTAACCAAGACTGAAAAGAGAAGTAAGTCTGAATTTCTGGAAAGGTATTTGCTAGCTGAATGTCTGTCAAATCCACTATTCTGGGCTTTAGGATTAGCTTAGCTTCACTAATGGACTCTGAGGGGTGGTGTCTTGAGACTGGGAAGACTCAGACGAAGATGATGATGACTCCTCAGAATCTCCAGAAGAGGAGCCCGGATTCTCAGGTCTAGGGTTGGTAGAAACTCTACCTCTGCCCGAAGAAGAGGGTCTACCTCTCTTGGCTGCTGGCTGAGATGCAGAGGAGGACCCTGGTTGCTCTGCAGGGTCATTGCGCCGTTTGGTTCTTCTTTCTAATTTAGAAACATCATCCTCTGCCGGAACTGGCCTAGATGAGGCCTGAGACTTTGCTCCACGGCGAGGACCCATTTTTCTCACCATGGTTGCAAGGTTGGAGTGGAATCGGGAGTGGATGAAGGAGAAAAGAGAGATGATTGAGAAAGGTATGTGATTGAGAGAGAAGTTTGTGGAGTTTCTTGCCGGAAACGAGAGAGAAACGACCGTCGGGTCGACCTGATGCCTAAAAAGGGGTTGCAGTGGTGCAATACCCCGCAGGAACAACAGGGGCTAAACCGGAACCCACGATTTAAAAAGTCTGGCAAGGGGTGCAGTGTCGACACTGGAAGACTTTAGTGTCGACCTGACCTAGGGAGTGTGTCGACACGGGATAGATGTGGTGTCGACCTGGCCGATGAAGAAAAGTTGAATTTTTGTGAGAAAAAAAATTTGAGAATTTTGGGGCTTCTTTAAAATGATAATCAATGAGAGAAATAGTCATTTCAAGGATTTTAAGAGACTTAAAAATTATTTGTTATATTTGCAAAAATTCATCACAATTCAAGTTTTAAACAATTTCCAATAGGATATGAGCATTCAAAGACTTGAGTCAATGAAATGATGATTTGAGGGATATAATATATCTAATAATCAACTATAAGCTACCATATTTCTCAACGTTAAAGAAATAAAGATATCCTCTAGACTGAATACAATTGGTTTGAAAATAAAACACAATCTTAAAGAACAACTTGATGATGGATGAAAATATTCTTTCTAAACAAAACTCCATTAACACACATATTTGTTTTGTAACAGACTATCAAATGATATAAATTTTTTTCACTCAAGTACTAGTGCTTTTTACACACCATAGTCCATGGATACTTAAGATTTATTCATTGTCAAGTCTCAAAGGGGTAAATGATGACCTTTTGACATGAAAATATACGTTTTGTAGACGCCAATATTTCCAGTTACTCAGTCATCATCAAAAAGTGTAGCACATTTTTGCTGTATTTGAATATTTGTTGAATTTTTATCCCCTTTGAACAGAGATAGCATTAGTGCCTCATGACATGCATGGACACTTCATTCATTGTGAAGGTGTGCAGTTCTCAGCACAAATGCCATTGCTCTATTGAATTTTCAAAATTTTGAGAGTTTTGTAAGATAGAAATCAATTTTATCCAACATCAGTTGCAAACAAAGAGATGTTTTAATTTCAAGACACAAGTTGTTTTCAATCTTGAAGAGTTCTGAGTTTCTGTGGGTTGAAAAATATAGTTGACAGTTGATTAGTAAAAAATATGATAGATCACTCAAAGGATCATTTGGAGACTCTAGACATCTGAATGATGACATCATGCACGAAATTGATGAAATGCAAGAAAAGTTATGAATTTTGCAAAAGTCATGACTTGTGAATTTTTTAGCTCCCCTGAGATGATGATTTCAATCATTTTCTATCAAAATAAAGATATGCAAGTTTTTGAAATCAAGAAAGATAATTTTCTTTTAACAATAAAAGCTCCCCCTCAGCAATTGCATATTCATTTCTTAGTACTTGGCGGAGATATACACTCACGCATAGTGAAAGTGTCCAGACAAGCTGACTTGTCCTTCTCCAAGTCACCATTTGATATACCAAGAAATTTCAACACAATAAGAGTTGAAGAATTTATTGTCCAAAGGAAATGGAAGTGGAATTGAGAGAGATATGGACAGTGTGACTGAAGGAAGCAAAGGGTTATGATATGAAAAGAACTCCCCTTAGACAGTGCATAACACTCAACCCAAACCTAAAGAGAGATCAAGAATGTGGACATTTACAAAGACCAAGTTCTCTCCTCAAGGATGAAAATCTATTTTCAGGAAGGGGTTTGGTGAAAATGTCTGCAATTTGTTTTCAGTTTCAATGAAATGGAGTTCAAAGGACTTCTTTGCAACCTCATCTCTCAAGAAGTGATGCCTAATCTCAATATGCTTGGTTCTAGAATGCTGAATGGGGTTCTTAGACAGATTTATTGCACTTGTGTTATCATATAGGATGGGTACACAACCTAAATCTTGGTTGTAATCGAGAAGTTGATGTTTCACCCAGAGAATCTGAGTTCCACATCTACCTGCTGCAACATATTCAGCCTCTGCAGTTGACAGTGCAACTGAATGTTGCTTCTTGGAAGCCCAAGAAATAAGGCACCCACCTAGGAATAAACACAAGCCACTTGTGCTTTTTCTATCTAATTTACACCCAGCATAGTCAGCATCACAATAAGCAATCAAATCTAGCTTGCAATTAGCAGGATACCAAATTCCTAAATCACATGTTCCAACAAGATATTTGAAAATTCTTTTAACAGCTAACATGTGACTTTCCTTAGGATTAGACTGAAATCTAGCACACAAACACACACTAAACTGAATATCTGGTCTAGAAGTTGTAAGATAGAGTAGAGAGCCAATCATACCTCTGTATGTCTTTGGGTCTACTGACTTACCATTGAGTCTTCTTCTAGCTTAGCATTTATAGCAATAGGTGTGCTTGAATGCTTGAGGTTCTGAAAGTCAAACCTTTTGAGAAGTTCCTTGACATACTTGGCTTGACTGATGAAGATCCTTCAGATGTTTGGTAACCTGCAATCCCAAGAAAAATGTTAAATCTCCCATTAAACTCATTTCAAATTCATTCTTCATTTGATTTGAAAATTCATTGCACAGGCCTTTATTGGTTGAGCCAAATATTATGTCATCAACATAAATTGGACTACAATTATTTCTTATTGATTGTTTTTGTGAACAGTGTTTGATCAACATTACCTCTAGAGTATCCTTTTTCAAGCAAAAAGGAACTCAACCGGTCATACCAAGCTCTTGGAGCTTGTTTAAGACCATAGAGAGCATTATGAAGCTTGAAAACATGGTTAGGATGTTTTTCATTTTCAAATCCAGGAGGTTGTTCAACAAAAATATTTCCTTTATATAACCATTTAAAAATGCACTTTTGACATCCATTTGATAAACTTTGAAATTCATGGAGGATGCAAAAGCAAGAAAAATTCTGACTGCTTCTAGTCTAGCTACAGGGGCATATGATTCTTCAAAATCAATTCCAAATTTTGATTGTACCCCTTGCAACTAGCCTAGCTTTATTTCTAATTACTGACCAGATTCATTCAATTGTTTCTGAAAACCCATCTAGTGCCAATGATGGTTTGGTCACTAGGTCTAGGTACTAATTCCCATACTTGATTTCGTTCAAATTGATGAAGTTCATCATGCATTGCATCAATCCAATCAGAACTTGAAAGCTTCATCAATTGACTTTGGTTCAATTTGGGAAATTAGAGCCAGTGGGTCTTCTTCAAGATTATGCAGGAATGAAGATCTAGTTCTAACCCTATCATGTAAATTACCAACTACATTATCCAAAGGGTGATCTCTAAACTTCGATGTTCAGAAGTTACCTGTTGAGGAGTATTCAAATTTGGAGCAATATTACCTGTTCCACTTGAAGATGGTGAATTGTGTTCAAGATCTCACCACAGTCTTCAAGCTCCTCAATAGTTGGTGAAGAGTCCACAATGAAGTCATCCTCTTCACTGTCTTGTTTTCCTGCAAGATTTAGAAGTGTTAGTTGAAAAGGAATTTTCATCAAATATAATATGAGGAGACTCTTCAACAGTTTTGTTTTTCAAGATGTACACTCTGAAAGCTCTTGACACTTCTGAATAGCCAAGGAAGATGGCTTCCTGACTCTTAGCATCAAACTTGTCAAGATTTTCTTTATTGTTATTATGTACATAGCATTGCACCCAAAGGTTTTGAAATAGAAACAGTTGGCTTTTTGTTTTTCAATAATTCATAAGGGGTTTTTCTGATTTTTGGTCTGATCAAAGCTCTATTTAGAATGTGATTTGCTGTGTTACAGCTTCAGCCCAGAAGGATTTGGGCAACTTACTTTCTAAGAGCATGGATCTAGCCATCTCCACAAGAGTTCTATTCTTTCTTTCCACAACTCCTTTTGTTCTGGAGTTCTAGGTGAAGAAACTTGTGGAATATTTGAAATTCAGCACATAAATCAGAAAATGATTGGTTTTCAAATTCACCCCATGATCAGTTAAAATATTTTTGATTTTATATGAAAAGTTTGTTAGGGCTGTGGTACAGAATTTCCTGAATTCAAGGCAAGTATCACTTTTGTGGGACAAGAAGATAACCCAAGTAAACCTTGTAAAATCATCAATGATTACAAACCCATATCTCTTGCCACTTAGACTTTGAACTCTTGTTGGGCCAAAAAGGTCCATGTGAAGTAGTTCTAGTGGCCTAGATGTGAGTACCTCATTGAAGGTCTTAAAAGATTTTCTTGTTTGTTTTCCTTGGGCACAGATCCCACAAACTTGATTTTCAACATTTGAGAAAGTTTCAGGAAGACCCTTAACCAGATTCAGCCTTAACAATTTATTTAATGTTCTGAAACTTGCATGACCAAGTCTTTTGTGCTAAGTCCATGCAATTTCATCTTATTAGCAACAAAGCAAAGATTTTCAGAGAAGTTTTTATAAGGTCAATCATGTAAACATTGTTTTCCCTTTTCCACAAAATTTTATCTTATCAGTTGATGAATCAATGATCTTACAGAAATTGGATTCAAACACAACTTTGTGACCTTTGTCACATAGTTGGCTAATACTTAACAGATTGTAATCAAGACCATCAACTAATAAAACACTATCAACAGAGTTTGAGGAAGTTGACCAACCTTTCCAGATCCTATGATCTTTCTTTTATTTTTACCTCCAATATTACTGAACCTCCCTCCTTCTCCAGCAGGAAAGAAAATTGGCTCTATCTCCGGTCATATGTCGTGAACACCCACTGTCAAGGAACCACACGTTTGATTTGGGTGCACGACCTTCTTGCAACATCAATTAGTGGAGAGAAGATTTTGGTACCCAAACGGAGTTGGGACCATCAGAAAGTTTGGACAATGTTAACAAATCTTTTCTCACCCAAATTTGACTTGTTTTGACTTTTGTTTATTACTTTGGTGTTCTCTGTCTTTTTCACTTTCTTCTTTCCTTTAGAAATGAAAACACCATTGTTTTGTTTTTGGTAGGGGAGTTTTCATTTGAGCATGAGAATTCAGATGAGGAGGTAGAATCCATGGATTTGTTGGTACATCAAAAGGTTTGGATAAAAAGAATTGAGGATGATACCAACAAGGGTTGTCAACCATTGGCTCCAAGGATTGGTCCAATCATCTTGAAATGCTGTCTTGGAGGTCCAAGGTTCTTTATAAATGATTCCTTTGACTTTTCCTATTTTTCAAATTTTTATTTGAATTTCTGATTGAGTTGTTTGTAGCTGTTGATGTTGAGCAGGTCGACCTGTCAGGAGACTGTGTCGACCTTGTTGTTCTTTTGTTTTGAGTTTTTGATTTTTTGTGTTTTGTTTGATGTTTTGTCTGAAGTTTGCTTGATTTCTATGTTCTCAAGATTAGGCCTTGACAAATTTAATTAATGGTGCTTTCCCCTTTTTCTCACCAGATTTGTCTTTCTTTGGTTTCTGTTTGTTGAATCCTAATCCATGAGAAGTTGTTGTCATGTTTGTTCCTAGCAGTGCCTCCAAATTATCTTTACCTTTTGTGAATGTTTGGATAACTTCATCCCTTTCTTTTAGCTGGTTTTGAAGGGTTTTAATTTCTTCTATTTTGTTGTTTTCTTTTTTCCATTTCCAGCTTTTCAGATAGGTCTTGAATTCTTGGGTGGCCTTTGAGAGGCAAGCTTAGATCATCAATTAGGTTCAGGAAATTTTCTTTTTCTTCATTTAATTCTGTTATTTCATTTCTAGCTCAACAATTCTATTATTTGAAGATTGGTTATGATACATGTTTTCAATTTTCTTTTTGATGTGTTTGTTTTCTTTTCTCATTTCAGAAAAATTTTCAACTAGTTCAGCATATGCATCTGCCAATCTTTAACAGTGAAGTCTTCAAAAGAAGTGCTTACCTTTCATTCGAACTATTTGCATGAAGCATATCTCCTCACTTCCAGAGCTTGAGGATTTTTCTCTCTTTTCTTCACTTGAGTCTTCATCAGACCAAGTGGCTACCATGGCTTCGGCTTCTGAATTTGTGAATTTTCTTGTGCTTTCCTTCTGTTTTCAGGACATTCTCCCTTCATATGTCCGGCTTATTACACCTGTAACAAATGACACTAACATCAGATTTTGATCCTATTAGAATTAAAATTAGAAGAGGAATATTTTCTTTACCTGATGGGAATTTCTTTTTCCTGTGAATTCCTTTTCGTATTTTAGGAATTTCCTGAATTGCCTGGTCATGAGGGCAAGCTCATCCTCATTGGACTCAGACTCATCCATAGTTGTCAAGGCGACCGCCTAGGCGGGCCAAGGCGCCAAGGCGGTTTTTTGTGCTCGCCTAAGTGGGGCCGCCTAACTGGGTTAGAAGAAGGCGACGTAAGGCGACGCCAAGCGGGGAAGGCGGCAAGGCGGCCGCTTGGGCGCCTTGAGATGGCCTCCCTCCGCCCCCACTCCCCTTCGCGATCACTTTCCCCCTCCCTGCTTCGCACCGAGTCCAACCCAGGTAGGGGTGAGGGTTCTGCGGCCGGAGTTCTCGCCGCCGGAGGAGGTCGCGCCGCAGCCGGAGGAGGTCGCGCCGCTGCCGTCGCGCCGCTGCCGTCTCATCGCCGCCGGAGGAGGTCGCTGCGCTGGAGGAGGTATGCTCCCCCATCTCCC